>CAWUFW010008916.1:0-600000 GCA_963921515.1 Calotriton arnoldi | reverse complement strand
TGGAGCTACATTCTGCATCGCGTCACCTCACATCCTTTGTGACTCCTTTACAAGCCTACCAATATATACGCATGCCTTTTGGACTTGCTTTGGCAGCTGCCGCATCCCAAAGGATAATGCAACAAGTAGTGAGGGAGGTCCCCAACACAATGTGTTTCCAGGATGATATTCTGGTTCAAGTCAAGGATAAAAAGCAGCAGAACACTATTTTGAGGGAAGTTTTATCCAGGCAAAGAAAGGCAAGGCTCACTATAAAGAGGGAAAAATGTCAAATTGGGGTGAGGGTCAGTAGAATATCTAGGTCACACAATCTCTCACGATGGCATCAAGCCCAAGTTGAACCTTGTTGAGGCCATAGAAAAAACAGAGGCTCCCACTAATGTAGAGGAGCTTAAATCCTTTCTGGGATTCTCTGAGTACATCTCTAAGTTTGTGCAAAACTATGCATGCATTGTAGATCCCTTACCTCATCTATGGGAAAAAAGGTGACATTTTCATGGATGAAGGAGTGTTAATCTTCTTTTAAATCAGTAAAGCTCAGTATAGGAAAAGCCCCATCATTAGGTAGATCTGACCCTAATACACGTACGGTTTTAACAACAAATGGCACCATTAAGGGATGAGAAGTTAGCCTAACACAGATAGTGGATAGGAAAGAACAGGTTTTTGTCTTTGTGTCTAGATCTGTGAAATGTTCGGAGAAACACTATTTGGTGGTTGAAAACGAGGCCCTAGCATGTTATTGGGCAGTAAGACACTTAAATGGTTTCCTGTGGGGTATTCCATAGAATGGGGCCACACTCAGAATATCCAGGTGGATCTTAGGTTTAGAAGGCTTCAACTTCAGAGTACAATATGTTCCAGGAGCACAGAACATTGTAGCAGATTTTCTCTCCTGTGCTCCTCTAGACTGTACTACAGACACTGCAGAAGTAGAAGAAAAAGAGGTTGTATTAACGTTAGCTAGCATTAACAGGACTGAGTGGGAGGAATACATATGGAAAGATGAAGAAATTAGATTGTTAACAGAACGCATACAAGAAGGGTTGCCTGAAGGTAGGAATAAGGTTCCCATCAAGTTATCCAAATTTTGGGAGGTACAATTTGAACTTAATATACAAAATGATACTGTGTACCGTGGTGAGAAGGTAATTCCCCTGGAAGGGATTAGGGGGAAAATCATCGAGTTAGCTCACGAGGGTCCTTTGGGACAAAGTCTCACAAAAAACAAAGTACGATACGAGTACTGGTGCCTGGTAATGGACACTATGGTGGAAGCTATGGTGAAAAATTGTTTGCAAAGGGCAGAGACAGCAGGTGTGTCAGGTAACACTACCCTTCAAGACTCTGTGCATCCAGGGAGGAGAATTGAAGATCATATATTCCTTGTCATCACGCTCTTTGATGCAGCAGTTATCTATGAAAAACCCATGGCTTTGGCCCTGTTAGATGCTGAAAAGGCATTTGACAGAGTGACCTGGGACTATCTATGGGGTTATTAAATGGTATGGTATTGGGCAAGGGTATGTTTAAGCTATTCAAGCTGTATACTATAATTCTACCGCCAGGATCTCCATTATGTGGGGACAATCTGATGTCATCAGAATTTTGAGAGGCACTAGACAGGGGTGCCCCTGCTCTCCTTTATTGTTTGCCCTGTATATTACAGTAACAATTGTGGAGAAGTATGTCAGTAAAAAACGATCTGGCTATCTGGAAACTCGTAACATTTTGGAGAACAAGCAACCTGGCTTCAGGCTAGCACACAGCAGGGAAACAGTGCTACTCCTGGTGGCGGATTAACTGAGGATGATGGTTGACATTGGTCAGATTGCAGTACTGATTCTATTAGATCTTTCAGCTGCTTTTGACTCTGTCAACCATCAAATCTTTATACAGAGACAGTAAGAGATAGGGGTGGATGGTACCTTTCTGGAGTGGATTAAACTCTACCTGTCAGGCAATCTCTCTTCCTCCCTTCTGCTCCGAGTTTAAGGAAATCACACATGAGCTGCTCCAGGGCTCAGCCCTGAGCCCCATTCTCTTTAGTGTGTACTTGCACCCACTACCAATTCTGATTAAATCTTGTGTAATTTCATTCATAAACTATGCTGACGATACCCAATTAACGCTGTCTTGAGACAATATTAGCCAAAGTCGGTTAGAGGGATTACATATCTGCCTAAAAGAGATGGATAGGTGACTCAGGAGGAACTCACTGAATTTTAATGATAGAAAAACAGATTCCTGTGTTGTGCTCTGTCTAGAGGGCCATAAACACTTCCAAATAACGTTTGGCCCTGGACTTGTGCAGAGAATCCTGCGACGACTCAGGCAGTAGCAAATTTGGGGGTATTTGTGGACCAGAAATTGTCCATGGAAACTCATATCAATAGGACGACCGCCACGTGTTTTGGACTGCTGAAGAACCTCAAGAAAATTGTTCCTTTACTACCCCAGCCAGCTAGATAACTAGTGGTACAGTGCACCCTATTAAGCAGAATTGACTACTGCAATGTACTTCTATTAGAAGCGCCTGACTACCTGATTAAGAGACTGTGTAGGATACAAGCCTTAGCAGTCAAACTGGCCTTGAATAAGTCTAGATATGACTCAGCCTCAGGCACCTTGAAAGAACTCCACTGACTCAGAGTCTGGGAGAGAATTGTTTTTAAGGCTCTCTGTATTATCCATAAAGTGGTAAATGGGACAGGTCCTATGTTATTACAAAAGAAATTCAGTTACTACAGGCCTCAGTGGCATCTAAGATCCGCATTAGCTAACTTGGTATGTGTGCCAAGGTTTAGAAAACTGAGACTGGGCGGGAGAGCCCTTTAGACTAATGCATCTCAGCTGTGGAATAATCTTCCAGCCTCCCTGAGAGCCAATCAAAACCTGTACAGCTTTAGGAAGAGTCTAAAAACATGGATTTTTCCAAATTAGAGAGTGGGGTACTGAATATTAGGTTATCTGTTGCAGAATTAGGTAGGCTGGTTGCGTTCTCAGACTATATGATTGCGCCATGAAACCTGCTAGGTGAATGTTTGTGCTTTATAAATGTTAATAATAATTAATAATTTATTATACGCCTGCCAAGATTGCCAAATGGGGAGGAAATAGTGACACAAACTGCCACCAATGTCATAGTCATGGGGCAGACCTTGTACACATGTTTAGTTCTTGTCCGACTCTCGATCTTTTGAAATCAGAAATCACCAGGTTTATGAAAATGGAGTTGATGCTGGCCATTACAATAACCCCCCAGCTAGTTTTACTTGGCACGCACACCAACATGGTCGCCAGTGTGGGATACTATTTTGTTTTTGTAGCAATGGCCGTGGTCCGTATTTCTATTGCTTCGGCATGGCGAAATCCACTCCCCCCTACATTTCACCAGTGGTTGCACGACTACTGTTGATCTACAATCTCGACATTATCCTATATATTTGTAAGGGCCAGAAAGCCATAAAGAGAGGTAAACAGATTTGAGCCCCACTTCAAACTTGAGCCAAATCTAAACCACCGCCCTCAGGGGAGTCATAGCTTCCTATTTAATGTTGATGGTGGCCTGGGCCGCTATGGCAATGGGTTGATGTTCTCTCTGTATCTCTCACTATTTTATCCCACTCTTTAACCTACCCTTGATGCCTGGGCAAGTTTTGCACATCAGTGCGTCTGGCATGTTTCCCCTATAGTCTTGGTCCGCTGGAAATTCACAGCATGATGGTATTCTTCTATATCTTTGACATACACTGACTTGGGGTGCGGCTTCGACCGTGGCTTGGTGATAGTCGCTCTGTGTCCAGTTCTGTTCTTTCTGATCTTAGCTTAAAGTATAATTTTGTACCATCCCCTCTGGGGTGTATGCTTTCACAATAATCTTTTGCAGCAATGTTCTGAGATTTTTATATGTGTATGATTACTTCATTTTTCTGATTCAATGTAATAATGAATTGACAATGCTTATCTTTTCTTTTGTACTATGTATTTTCCCTTGTGGAACCTATTGGGAAAAAATTTAATAATAAAAAAAAAGAGAGAGAGACTGTGTGGGCTTACTGCACAGCACCTAATTGTGTCATGGTGTTTCTTCCTTCTTGTCCCTGAAGGGCAGAAACCCTAGAACAAAAATGACAGCTTCATGGTTGATGGAAAAGAGAATGCTGCCGTAGGATCAGGACCCCTGCCCAAACGGATTCACATCTGTGCAACGAAAATGGTGAGCAGACACCATAATTGATTAAAAGTTCTGCTGAATCTGCAGGGCAGAGGTCCATCCGGAGGCCGCTGTCCTTAGTCCCAGCATGTGGCGTGTGGCAAACTAGGACAAGCGCATGGATCACTTTTTCCCTTGTCAGCACGCTAGAGAAGGTGAAGGTAGTTTATAGTTTTTTTCGCTGGAACCGTTGAGCGTTACACAACTGGAACACCTTGGCCCTTGGGGTGTTAAATACTGTCACCACCTTGATCTTATTTTTTAGTTAAAGGAGTTTTCTTAGGGACTGTCGGTTTCTTAACACTTTGAAACCAAGGAGAGGGGCTCTGAGATCCAAAGGGATGGAACTCCCAACAACGTAAAAGTTCAAAAATAAGTAATCCCTTTGGTGAGAAATGAGCTAAATATATGACCACAATCACACTAGACACACTCTGCCTTACATTCAGGATGTTTAAAGCACTTATATTCACAAAAGTCAATATGTATATATAAAAAATACTTTTAATTAATACAAAACATGTACAGTTTTTATCCTTCCAAGGATAATTTCATAAAAACATTAAAAACATCAAATCCTAGATAAAAATTATTTTCTTTGTAACTAAACATTAAAAAGGAGAAATCATCTAGACAATTAAATTTGTCTTGTGTATGCACGACGCGAGCCGGCACCTGGAACAACTGAGTTCGTTAGAATAAAAAGCTACGGATACGGATAATCATTTTTGTATGTCGATCTTTTTTCTTCTAGTTTCATTTAGGTTTTCCATTTATGCATTGTTGATGTTGTGGAGCTATTAAAACTTTGCAATTGTGCTTCATGATTGAATGTTATGTCATATTAGTAAGTTTATGCGTTTATGAAATAATAACTATTTTTTCCCACAAATCAGAATTCTCTAAAAATCAACTTGTATTTTTCTGAACTCACCATTGCACTTTGTCACAGGTTATTACTATTTCATTGCATTTGTCTTTGTCAATAATCAAGCGTTTTTGTGATGCATTGTCTTTATAGCGTTCGTAACCAGTAGATTGTTGCTGGTACAGCCCCATGTACACAGTTTCCCTATGATCAGAATAGAATTTGTAATTATTTAAAAACTCGAAACAGTCAAAAGTTATAAACTTCCTAACAAGTTTTCTAATCCATCATGGAGGCACCATTAGACCACATGCAAGCTAGGATCCCCACACAGGCTCGGAAACAAGAGAAACACTGCAGTGAGTGGCATACTCATACCAAGGCACACACATTTCCCCGGCCTGAGAGGGGAACCTTCGATACCAACATCATAGAACAGACAAGGACACACATCCAGACCAGATATATGGGCCAAGAGAGAGCTGGAAGAATGGCTCTGTTAAAACTATGGGCTAATTGAAGGGTGAACCCAACTCGCAACCTACACGGACAAAGAGCTAGTGATGTCCGGGGAGAAGGATTTAGCTCCTTCGGATCCAACAACAAGGGCGAAAGCATAGGACGGGACCGGCAATACAGGGGAAAAACAGGGAGCGCACACCAGAGGCTACTAAGGTACTGAAAGACTGGCTCACCCCACTATAGTCCCGGGCAGCCCTGAGGAGGGCCCAGTGGTTACGATGTTAATAGGCAAGGCACCATACCACTTTCTTGTGGATACAGGGGCGGCAAGGTCATGCTTGTAGGAAGGAGCAGCCCCCAAATTAAAGACCACTGCCAAAATACAGGGAATCTTGGTTACCTTGGCCAAGGACCCCCTCGCAAAACTCCTTGAGTTGGAAATAAGGGAGAATAGGATAAGAGATCAATCGTTGTACTATCCTTCCTCCCTGACCAATATACTAGGATTTTCCATGCACTTGGTGTGTTGAGATGACCCATAGAACTCCGTAGTCCATGCACAAATTTGGCACCAAGTCAATTGGGAAATTAACCCAGGCAATAAGCCATTTCAGTTTGTTACTCACAGCACGACATCTCCCAGCAGCGTATCTGACTCCCATCGTAAGCAGGACATTCTGCCTCCTCCTCTCCCCTAATGCTTCCAAACACATCCAAAGTCTGCTCATCGGATCATGCCCCTCCAAAGCAGCGGGAGCAGCATGTCACCGGGTAGGAAGTCCCTGATTCTCGCCAAGGGCAGCAGACCCAAAGCATCCTGTATTCGAGGGAGAGGGGGGCGACGGGAGGGAAAGGGGTTCCATTGATGACCATCGCCGCCCTCTGCACAAGGTGCACGGATATGCTCACCAACGCACCCAGCTTGTCGAATAAGATACACAGGGCCTCATGAAGATAGTCTAAGGAAGCAATGGGCCCAATTGCCACATCTAAATCACAGGGTCCACAGAGCAGCTTCTCAACCCCCACCGGTATGCCGCATTACAACTAGCCCTACACGAGACTTAAGGAAGGCACCCAATGACCTGCCAGAAGAATCCCAAAAGTAGCCCAAAAACCAATCCTTTCAGAAAAAACATCGTTACATGCCACTTGCAGAGCCCAGAGACATGCACTTGACAATGGGAACATCACCATTACCCAAAAAACACATAAAAAATCAAAACATTCACTCTCTCACATCGCATGCAGCCCATGCAGGTCAAAAGGACACCCACGCACAGGTAAAATGACACACACACACACATATTTAACAGAAGCAGCCCACAGAGGAAACTACTCTCTCTGCCGCAGCAAGGAGAGGGGGACCAAAGTACTGGCAAAATAACGCTACCCAACTTAAACTGACCATTCCCTAAAAGCACCACCACCTCTTTCCAGTACCCCATTAGAAAGTTTTGCACACAGTGAAAGATATAGAGTGTATTCATAAAAAGAAAAACACAGTAGCTCTCCGAAAACTGTCTAACGATGTGTTTTTTCCAAGCTAACCTACAACGCACAGCTCTTATCCCACAGGTCTGCAATAGAGCCACACGTGCACAGTTGTTACAGCAGCCTGCCACTTCTTCAATCGATACTCTTGAAAGGATGCCAACAAGGCCAACTGCTCAAGCACACAGACTGAAAATTGACTTTATGGAAACTATTTTTGGAAAAAAAATAGAGACCCTTTTTTTTTGGCACTACACCAAGACAAGACACCCTGGGTGCCCATATGACAGAAAACGCCCCTGAAGACCATCCCAAAACCTATGAATGTTTTCCAATGTATGTATTTTTGTATACTTGTACACTCTCTATTTAACATGGTTGCTCTCGCGCCCCTCCGGAGACAGAAATATGCCTAGTTTCATGAAACCTACCTCTCCCACCTCACTTACACCTATGCTGAACCAAATGCTAGCATTCCTAACACACTACACAGCGCACTCCTACACAACACCTGGCACCAACACATGACCACTGTGGGCACTCAAACCACGAACAGGTTATGCTACATAGGTTCACTCATACCACATATCGTAGGCACAGATAGACTTTACTTATCCCAAGAGATAGCCCCAGAGAAAGCAAAATGTCTCATCTACCTGTACCTATGTAGGATTAGGGCCAAGATTCAACCCAATAGAGTAGAACCCCATAGAGCAGTAGTAAACATCACCCAGTATGAGACCAACCCCACAGCACTGTTCCTTTTTACCGAAACTAGCGACATTCATACGGAGCTATGAACAGAGAAAGTGCTCTAGCAGTATAAATACAATGGAATATAAAGAGGCTGACTTTCTATTTGTCACCCCTGGCGGAAGTACTTGCATGGTATGATTTAATCATTTAATCATATTAACAAATATGGTGTGGATCTCTTAACAATTTAGAGGCATTACTGTACAAAAAGTCGAAGGAGAAACGATGACCGCATAATTGATTTAATTGTTCTGATTTAAAAAAAAAATCATTTTTAAATCATTTTTACAAAAATAATAATAGTGAATTGCACAAGCCATTAAGAAGGCTACAATCAATCAATTCATATTACAAAATTGTAAAAAAGTAAGGGAAAACAATGAAAAATGTATTACCCAATAGATGAACATGAGTCATGCAGTGACGGATAACCTGTCGTTGTTAAGGCATTAACAATAGAGAAAAACCGTCTTCAGGTAACAATGTCAAATCAAAATCGACCATCTAATAAATGGCTTAAATTAATTGCCTCAAACAGTAGTTTTCTATTAGTTTTGTGGTCTAGGACCCAATGGAAACTCCAAATTTACATTCAACAGCCAAAAGGCTGGTAGCTGGGAGGTCTTAACAAAGCCCAGGTGTAGTGTAATGAATACGTCCTCCCATTGGAGCACCACCGGTGTTAATGTCTTTAAATGCGTACTCTGCTGGGCGAAAGTAGACAGGACATGTGGATCCTCTAAAATACAGTGGGGGTCGCGTCCGCAGACTGGAGGGGTCATCCAATGCAGATTCCCTTACTCTACTCTACTCTATTCAAATGGAGCTACACAGGATCCGCAGGAGGGGCACCATAGGGGAGGACACTGTTTGGCCCCAGGACTTAATAGAAAAGGGGTTCTTGGAGGTAGCAAGACCACTGCATCAATGCGCAAATACGTCCGCTCCCGCCTCAGTCTGTGGTCCCAGGGTGGGCCTTAACACATTTGGGGCCAACTTTTTTAATGACAAGTGGACTCCGGACATGGAACTCCAGTGCAGGACCGCTCACCTCGAATACGCTGTGGGAAATGCGTCCCATTGGAGGGGGTCAAACGCCAGCATAGACACCCCTTGCCAGGAAATCTGAGATACCAAGATTATTAGGTACACATGGTTGGAGGGGATGGAGCAACCCCTAGTTGTACATAAACTTACACTGTATTCTTTGTGTTTCAAAGGCAAAAGAACCATATTGTTTGGTTCCATTGAGTACTGTGAAGTAATACTATATATACCTGACCTGCAATGGGGTACCTCCACATTGATGAATATGTATTGGCAATGTGGTGAGCTTGCCTACACCCAGCTCATACCTGGATGGTGGGGGCATCTGCACCGTCATGACCATACACACCGCAACACTGGTCATCCCTGGTGAAGATCTGTCGGAGTAGCCCCAGCATCTGCTACAGAAGAAAACAACTCTGTTGCATCAGGCTGGAAAAAGAAGAACAAACAGATTTTCTGTAAATGCAGTAGGGTTGATACCGTTCTTCACCTTGCAAATGAAGGCTAATCCCCGCTGGTTACAAATAACCAGGAGGGAAATGTTGAAGATGACCAGCCACACTGAGATCGGCCTAAACACTGTCAAGGAAGAACTGAGAGCCATCCGCCTTATGGTGATGCAAAATCGGTACATGTTGGACTTGATGGCCGTGATGGAAGGTGGGGTGTGTGCCAAGATTGGTGCTTCATGTTGTACTTTATTCTGGAAACGATCTTGAAAATGGAACTCACGCTCTTGCCATCCAAGAACTGCATTGTCTACAAGCTGACATGAAGAAGGAGGGAGGAGCCCCTGAGCAGGACTGGTTTCATAGTATTTTTTCTTGGATCCCCCTGTGGGTGTTAAAACTATTCACCTCATTACTTCCAGTTTTCATTTTTGTACTACTGTTTTGTGGTTTCCTACAAATGGGGTTTCCTGCTTTAAAAACACAATCCACAAATTAGGTAGTATGCAAATAGCTAGGAAAAGAATAGCAGACACTAGAGCAACACATACCATTTCGAATAATGTGACAATCATAAAATACAAGGAAAATTATATAGTTGAAAATTCAACTAGAGGGGGAAACTTAATAACAGTGAATGTGATGTCAACATACACCATGATATATGCTTGCACAACAGTGGCAATACCAATAAATGCAATGTACGCCATAAACTATGCATGCATAACAATGTCAATACCAGTAAAAACAATGTTGATATACGCTTTGACAACTATATGCATAATAATAGGGATGTCGGTAAATACAATATCAATGAACACCATGTTATACGTACATGCTATAACGAACTCGTATTGTTGCTGCCGAATTCACCCAAGATGACCTCCCCATCAACCCAAGTCATGGATACGTGGTCAGACAGGCCCTGCGACCCAAACCCAGGCCTACTGATTGATAGGTCACAATTAGGGTTACACTCAGCCCAAAGACAGACGGGCAACCTGGGAAAGCCCTGATCGATCCCACAGATAGGCAGTTATATCACAAACAGATCCGAGGAAATTGACCCCAACACAACACATTTGGCCAAAGGTGCACGTTCCCAAAACACTACAAAGTTAGATACCACATGTAGTTAGGAACACTCAGCCAATCAGGACACAGCTTGCACACCATATGTAGTGATCACGCGTTCCCCACGCTGGACATCTGGACACATACACACTGGCCCACACTAGCTCTCCCGAGGTCCAGAGCCACCTGTGTCCCCCATTAGATGGTTGTACTCATGATTTATGACTAGGCCCAGACACACAAGCTTTCTAAGAATGTGAAATCGTTTTATTGTACCTCACCAACTGTATATATGATCGGCCAAAACTTCTGTACATTGAGACTGTCTTCAAACACGACTCTGTTGGATGCTCTCCCAGCCACTGTGTTTAATTAAACCAACTTGTTCCTGTTTTTCCAAACGCCTCTAGCCTTCATTTTTTCAAGGTAAATTCATATCAGAGCAACAGAATTTTGTAGAGTTGGACAACAATCAGACCTGGGGAATGAATAAAAATGTTTTACAAAATCTTGTTCACATAGCGTAACAACATGGAGGCAGTATGTGTTCGAGAAAACAAGGAGGAAAAGATCAGGAGGGCATTAAAAACATCTGGAAGAGCAAGTTCTGCTCCTTTTTGACATCAAGAGTATGTTATGATATAATTGTCCTGTGAACGTGTACCTACTGCATTGCTGCCTTCTAGGTACTTCTCCTAGGATCCACCAAAGAGCTGGCTTTTCTTGCCCATGACCCTGAGACTATTTTTGATTTTATGTTCTAAGACAATTGTATATTTCTATGCTGTCATAATGGTTTTGCATCTTTATTTATTAATATGGATTTCCTTTTCTTTATCGTTACACATCTTTTTCATATGTATCAGACTGTTATTTATATACTTTTGTAATTTATCTTATTCTTATCTTTCCCAGATTATGCTGCCAAATTGTTATTTCTCATTTTTCCTCTTGTTGCTCAGGGAGGTGTGTTGTTATTGCCTAATTACCTTCCTTTGGTCTTGTCCATTTCACCCTTTCCTCCCTTAGAATGTTCCCTCCCCAACTGTCATATGAAGATTCTACATCTGACTCCAGCTAACTGGAACCGTGTGATGGTGTAAGAGGCATAATAAAGATCTTCTCTTCAACCTACGACTTCGTCTTATGGCTTCCTTTCTTTATAACACTTACCCGGGCTTCAAGCACCTACTCATGTTCAGACGTCCCTTCAGTTCAGGTGCTTTTGACTTGAACTGAAGGGAACTGTGAAATGGGGTAAACTCTCTCCCCTATTTGTGTAATTGGTATTGAATGGTGCTTTTCTGTACTAATCCTTTTAGCAACAACTGTATCAATATAATGAGGAAACAAAAGGCAACAGAGTTACTGCACGGGGTGACCAAGAAAAAAAACCTTGCAAAACATGCTCCCGGAAATTGTACTATGAAGGAAATTGACACACTAATAAAGGAAGTGAAATGTATTCTTAATACCGCGAAGGCCCCTAGAATGTGACCACCAAGGAGAAAAACCTAAGATGGCAAAAACGTTTATTAAAATCTGACAGGTATACCATCTAGTGCACCCAACTTAAAGATTACTGATACTCTAGAAGCCTCACAAGAAGCTGGTCTGCTAGGTAGAGAAATCACTTATTCTTCATCATTAGCTAAAGACATCCCCCTTCAACTGATTGTTGTATATAACAATAGATTTGCACCATTAATCGTTGACAAAGTTGCACAGGGGGTTGATATGGGTACACAAACAAGTGAGGATGGTGTTATGATTTAAACATAATAGCCTCAGCTGTAGAGACATTTAGCTATGTTTGCTGCACTGACAAAAATATTAAATGGGCATGCAAGGGAAATAGGTAAAATAATTAATGAATGGTCTAGCATACAAATGGGAGGGCTGTATATGTTAAAGAGAGATGATCCAACCATGCCCCACATTAGGGAATGAGTGCATTGCCAAATCTGGACCAGGGGACATAGCAACCTTGATCAGCCAAGTGACTATACTTTACCTTAAGATATCAGCCTTTAAAGTACAGAGCCCAGTCCAGAGGAAGTGTGTTTATGACCAATGTAGCTAAAGTTTACCCTCTAGCTAGAGAGAATGAGGACTCTTTAAAAAATAAATCAATCTAATGGATAAGATGTGTACGGCACCGCTATTCGGTAATATCTTCTGATATCCTAGAGGCCACAAGCTATTCTTCCCCTCAAACCACAGACCAGTATGACTACATCGAATTGACCCTAAAAAGTGGAAAGAATAACTGGGCAGAGTTCGCAGAGTTCTGCTACATGGAACTCCGCGAAGTGCAAAAGAAACTCTCCCATGCTACGCGAAGCTCCATAAGCAGCGGAGTGGGTTAGAAAAAATGCTGCTTGCGATAATTTTCAGTGCTGGGTGTTTTTCCGCGCTTTAACATTATCGCGAACTGCACCATGCATAGTAAAAGCGGGCGCAAGCAGGCGCTGCTTCCTTTCTGCCGGGCGAGTAGATTTTCTATCCCAGCAGCAGCTTTCTCAACGCTAACAGACGGTTTCTCAATGCGAGCGGTCGCAAGCATACGCGGCCACTCGCATTGAGCAATCCGGCCACCTGCGTTGAGAAATCTCGCCTGGTGGTTGATTTCCCTCGTTCGCGCTCACCAACTTGACGTTGACGAGCGCGAATGAGGAAAAATCTCGCTGGGAGGTGGATTTTCCTCGCTTTGACTCGCCAACTTGATGTTGATGAGCGCGAGCGAGGAAAAAAACTCCGCTACGTGGAGCGGAGTTTTTTGTAACTCCGCGAGCTCCGTGTAACAGGGAGTGTGGAAAACTCTGCAAACTCCGCAAGCGGAGCGCAGTTCACCTCCCAGACTTACAGATAACCCAAATCACATTAGGGGCATCACAAGGTTTACATCTAATGAACCACTTATCTCGCATGAGCCAATGTAATCCACTTACAGTAAACTCAGATGATAGGCATCATCACCAGTGTACTTAGCAGTTGCCAACAACACCCAGTGAGAGCAATGATCGACACATTGAGTATGGGGTGATTTTACCCCAGGTGTTCTGTGTCTATGTCAAGAGACGTGGTGCAGCATTCCAGCCTTTAGATGCGGCTATATACATTTCTGAATTAAAGCACTTATCAAGGGAGCGGGACGGCCGTATGGGGGTTGTGTCTATATGTAGAAACCGCTTTAACCTGTAAGGTTAAACAGATAAGTATTAATTCTAATGGTATACTAGACATTAGCTTAACATTACCCACAGGCCCTAAATTTAACATTCATAACAGCTACACTCGTAGCACATGGTGTAACAGGGAATCAGACACCTTCAGTCACTTTGAGTCACGTATGGACACTAATACTGATCAAGGTTTTACAATTTTTGCATGAAAATGTAATATAACCCATGAACCGCTGGATAATGCTGCATTGTCAGTCACAGAGCTGGAAGATGGGATGCGGGATATTCCCAGATTAGATCTACCTCACATAAAAAAATGGTCTTCCGTAGCAAACCAGCTGACAGCACTAATTATGAGCTTGGCACTTGGGGCATTTAACGGTGACATCCGCTCAGAGAGTAATGTTCAGCACACTTTTAATAGGATCAACCAAACAAGCACAGTATATGATACCGTGATAGAGCTCCAATTGTGGAAAGCTATGTTAGACATGAAAGTAATAGATCTTAATGACAGAGACCACAATGCCCGACATCTAACCATGAAAGCCATTCTCACATGTGCTGAAGGCTCAATTAATTTGTCATCAAGGAGGGAATTATCTTTATCAGAAAAATAGACTGACCATTAAAGAGACTTCCTACAGCAACAGCCTGAGATGACAGCCTGCATATATCTAAAGAAGTTGCCAATGCAATTTAGCAATTGAGACTTCTATCCTCATATCATTATAGTTTTGGCACAATTACTAATATACATGCAAATCTTTTTGCACTTTAAAAAAGTACTTTCAGAGTAAGAAGAAGCCAACCTCTAATAATAGTAAACATGTTTCATCCTTTAGTAAGAAATGTAAAGAAGCCAGATCTTATCTTAACTATTAAGAACACAGGATCCGTATTTAGTAAGAGATGCAATAAATTCTTATAAAGCATCACAAGCAACTGCTAAAGCGAGAATGAGATGAACATAATTATCAGGACTTAATCTTTCAGCAGAAAAGGCCAAAGACAATAAAACCTTTGGCATATAGTGCCGATGGAAGTCGCTGCATTGATTTCTTTATTCAGCCACAAGTCTGGATTTAACATTTTCCAAACCATACACACACATTGAGGATGACAGAAGTGGAACAGTGTCATTAGAGACAATATCCTCATCCATGATCACTGAACAACTGAAAATTGGACTTAATGACACCTTTTGGGCAATAAAAGGCATTATTCTGGGCAAGGCACCGGGTTCATATGAGATACCAGGGACATTTCATTAGCCGAGCCACAAGTATGGGTACCTTATATCAACACTCTCACAAATGCTATCTTAGCAGGCTCTGAAATATCCAATACTTGGAAAGGGAAAGAGATTATCCCAATCTATGAAAAAAAGCCAGAGGGATAACTTCCGCAACTCTAGGCCAATCCTCCTGATAGACAGCCTGTAAAAAACTTTTTGACACCGAGTGTCCTGACAAACACCAAGATTGGAATGAGGAGCATGGCATCTTAGCGGACTTCCAGGCTGGCTTTAAAAGAAATGCTAGTACTATAGATCAGGTTTTTAGATTTCCCACCATCTATTTGAGAGATTTGTTTTCAAACAATGGATCCTCTATGTTTCTTTCCTGTACCGTATGTCCACGTTTCACTTAGTACTCTGTTATGAATTATGATCAGTATACTCACTCGGCTGCACACTGAGGGGCAGATTTACAAGCCCCTTGCGCCACCCTTACGTCACTTTTCCCATGTTAAAAGTGACGCAAAAGTGGCGCAAGGGGCTTGTAAATAAGCCCCTGAGAATTTTTCCCAAGTGAGACTGCGGACGTCACTTTTTTGACGTTCCTGTGGCGCAATGTGCCACTGGCATATTTATAAGGCCTCGTGAAGCCATGTTACGTGGCTTTTCGGGGCCTTATAAATATGTGCCCCTTTCACGCAGAAAACTGGATGAAAGGGACGTTCCATGGGTGTTGCTGGGGCCTTTCCCAGCCACATCCATGGCTTTTTGACACTGTTCCAGATTTCCGAGAAATCGCAAGTCTGAGGCAGCGCCAAAACTTACGCCTCCGATACATGTCTAGCGTGCAAAGAGTTGCATTAAACCGTCGCTCATTTGTAACTTTTCTGTAATGCATAACACCACCATCACAGGAAATGTATAATCCCGATTAGACATGGTGTCTGAGAAATAAGTTTTTTATTAAGAAGAATAAACAAGTTAGAAAATCAAAATCCCTAGCGGCACTTTTGTGCCACCGGAGTGCCACTATTTGGCTGCAGCATATTTACTAGGCCATGCAAAGCCACTTTATGTGGCTTTCCATGGCCTTGTAAATATGTGCCCCTTTCACACAGAATGTTGTGTGAAAGGGGCATTCCATGGGTGTTGCTGTGGGTGTTCCCACACAACACCCATGGAATCTGAAGCATTCTCATATTTACGAGGAATCGTAAACCTGGGAATGCATCAGATTCTAACACCACCCCAGGGATGGCGTTAGGGAGACACAACGAGGAGAAATATCCTTATTTCTCCTCGTTCTTTCCTCTTTCTATGTGTGCTGCATTCTGCAGCATACATAGAAAGAGGAAAACACCTCTCGTGATTGTTTTTGTGCAGGATGGTGTCCCTTCCTACACAAAAACAATCACCCCTACAATGCAGACACCCTTGCAACATGGCGCCCTTTTCTTTTGATGAAAAGCAGCGTTGCAACATTCCTTGCGGCGCTGCCCTGCGCCAAAACCTCGCAAATGAGGCCCTCAATGTTTATGTATTGGAATTCTAAATGTCTAATCCTTTGAATTATTTATTGTTTTTTGTTTTTTGTACAGTGATGAAGAATTGATCATATATCTTTTTTTGTGAGTGTTTAAAAGGGGTAAAATTCCTGAATAAACTATCTGATGATGATGATGATGATGAGTGCTACAGCAAATGTTTCCACTTCAATCAAGCATGTTTCTCCAGTCATGATTTAAATTGAACCATAAAAATCATTTGAGCTCCAGTCAAAAAAGTTAGCAAGACTTCAAATTCTTATGAACACAGTGGCATATACAAATATAACATCACACTGATTTTCTTCTTGAATGATCTGATTTGAATTATATATAGATCGAGAACACATCAAGTCAAATGCCCTACACCTAAGTGAGCAGGCATTCCAAAAAAATATAATTGTCATCAATAAAAATTCCGAGTTGTCATTCTAGAATAACATACAATAGTAGCCACATGAATTATGCAGCAATGGATATACCCCGATTACATATATTTTTAAAACATCAAATCGTTCGAGTTTTTGTCAATATTGAAGACTCTTTGGCCATCTCACAAAAAGTGCAAGTGCAATGCACATTTCAGTTTAGGGCTAATTTTATCAATTGTGGATTTTTCTCTTTCATAATGCAAATATTAAAAAAGTGCAGTTGCAATTAGCATCTTGCACTTTTAAACAAGCATTTGGCAAGCCAGTAGGTCCAGTCTTGATAAACAATGTTTCCTGTGCAAATATTTTTTGTGTTTTTTACTAGGTTCACGGAACAAAAATAAACAGTATAATTTTTTTTTTTAAATGTTCCCCCCCCCCCCCTCCCCCAAAGACTGGAGATCCAGTCAGGTGCCCATTTTGATTACACCTTAACACGTTACTGAGCGCAGGCCTAATTTCCCTGCCCCGCTGATATCTTGGCAAGAATTCAAATCAGTCCAATGTGTTTAGTAAAGCAGCACCCAAATGAGTCAATCTGCAGAAGAGGAGGCTGATTCACAGCCCAGAACTCTCACTGGCCACCATCCCACGTATTAGCAAGACTAGAACGGGAGGAAAGTCCTTTCTTACCTCGCAGCCAAAGCCTGGAACAACCTCCCCCTCCAACTCCGGCAATCTCCCACATTGCCCCTGTTCACGAAGGACCTCAAGACCTGGCTTTTGGGTGACCCCAAGCACTCAACGGAGCCGCCCTCCCAGCATCTTGAGACCCTCACGGGTGAGTAGTTGTGCTTTACCAATCCAGATTGAGGGCTCAGTCTACGAGGAGGGTGAAATTATCACTTTTCAAAGCCCAGAGGCTGACTTTTAATAGCCTGACCCTTTCTAAAGTAGACAACAGGATGTGGGAGCACACCACTGACCTCTCAGACAAGGTTCGCCCCTGGCATTCTGGTAAATGCAGTCTCTTGTAGCTCGCTCCGATATTTTCGAGTGTTTCGCCAAGGTTGGCACAGATAGTGCTGATCTCTAGACATGTGTTTCTGGTTTATTAACCGTCATCAGTAGAGAATACAGTTTTGTATTTTGGGGTTTGCTGAGTAGGCTGCCAAACATTATATCAGGTCCGGTACCTCTCACTGGCGCGCAGGTGCTTCATCCACGAGCTCGTCAGCTCAATGACTCACGGGAGTACTTTAAATAGACAACAGGATGTGGGAGCACACCGCTGACCTCTCAGACAAGGTTCGCCCCTGGCATTCTGGTAAATGCAGTCTCTTGTAGCTCGCTCCGATATCTCCGAGTGTTTCGCCAAGGTTGGCGCAGATAGTGCTGATCTCTAGACACGTGTTTCTGGTTTATTAACCGTCATCAGTAGAGAATACAGTCTTGTATTTTGGGGTTTGCTGAGTAGGCTGCCAAACATTATATCAGGTCCGGTACCACTCACTGGCGCGCAGGTGCTTCATCCACGAGCTCGTCAGCTCAATGACTCACGGGAGTACTTTAAATAGACAACAGGATGTGGGAGCACACCGCTGACCTCTCAGACAAGGTTTGCCCCTGGCATTCTGGTAAATGCAGTCTCTTGTAGCTCGCTCCGATATTTTCGAGTCTTTCGCCAAGGTTGGCGCAGATAGTGCTGATCTCTAGACACGTGTTTCTGGTTTATTAACCGTCATCAGTAGAGAATACAGTCTTGTATTTTGGGGTTTGCTGAGTAGGCTGCCAAACATTATATCAGGTCCGGTACCTCTCACTGGCGCGCAGGTGCTTCATCCACGAGCTCGTCAGCTCAATGACTCACGGGAGTACTTTAAATAGACAACAGGATGTGGGAGCACACCGCTGACCTCTCAGACAAGGTTCGCCCCTGGCATTCTGGTAAATGCAGTCTCTCGTAGCTCGCTCCGATATTTTCGAGTGTTTCGCCAAGGTTGGCGCAGATAGTGCTGATCTCTAGACACGTGTTTCTGGTTTATTAACCGTCATCAGTAGAGAATACAGTCTTGTATTTTGGGGTTTGCTGAGTAGGCTGCCAAACATTATATCAGGTCCGGTACCTCTCACTGGCGCGCAGGTGCTTCATCCACGAGCTCGTCAGCTCAATGACTCACGGGAGTACTTTAAATAGACAACAGGATGTGGGAGCACACCGCTGACCTCTCAGACAAGGTTCGCCCCTGGCATTCTGGTAAATGCAGTCTCTCGTAGCTCGCTCCGATATTTTCGAGTGTTTCGCCAAGGTTGGCGCAGATAGTGCTGATCTCTAGACACGTGTTTCTGGTTTATTAACCGTCATCAGTAGAGAATACAGTCTTGTATTTTGGGGTTTGCTGAGTAGGCTGCCAAACATTATATCAGGTCCGGTACCTCTCACTGGCGCGCAGGTGCTTCATCCACGAGCTCGTCAGCTCAATGACTCACGGGAGTACTTTAAATAGACAACAGGATGTGGGAGCACACCGCTGACCTCTCAGACAAGGTTCGCCCCTGGCATTCTGGTAAATGCAGTCTCTTGTAGCTCGCTCCGATATTTTCGAGTGTTTCGCCAAGGTTGGCGCAGATAGTGCTGATCTCTAGTTGTTTATATTTTTTGTGTGTGTGTTTTCCTTTTATAGGGGTAAAGGGTGAGGAGTAAATTAATTTTACTTCCTTCATAATTAGTTGTTAAATACTATCAGTTTTTTAATTGTAAATAAGTTTTAATTGTTTAATTAATTTTTTTACAGTTTAATTTTAGCTGTGGGTTTTGGGGATTATAGGGGTAAAGTGTGGGAAGGTAATACATTTTATGACTTTAAATTTGTTTTTTAATTAATAATATTTATTTGACTGGTAATTAATTATGTTAATTATGGAAGTTTTTTTTAAATGTAGATGTGAGTTGTGAATTGTGTAGTGTTATAGGGTAGGAAATAAAAAAGTAAATTTATGTAATAATTAATGTTTTTGTTTCTAAATATTTTCTAATTAAAAATATTTATTTGTTTAAAAATTATTTTTTATTTTATTTTGTATAATATTTGTAGGTATTTGTCATATGTGTTTAACATTATAATATATTCTTTTTTTACATTTTTTTTACTATTAAATATATTTGTATTTTAATTTTTAACATATTTATATGTTATTTATTTATTTTGTTTTTTTAAATATTTTTGTTAATATTTTGTTTGTTTTTAATTTTCAACTGGCTGGAGTGAGAATATTAGTTGTTACCCCTCCGCAATTCAACACTTTCCCTACTGTTGCGCTCATTGGAGTGGGAATAGTAAATTTTATCCTGCCACTATCCAACACTTTCCCTACTGTTGCACTCATTGGGGTGGGAATAGTAATTTTTACCACTCCGCTATCAACCCTTTCCCTACTTTTACACTTATTGGAATGGGAATAGTAATTTGTACCCCTCCGGAATCCAACAATTTCACCTACTGTTGCACTGACTGGAGTTGGAATAGTACATTTTACCCCTCCGGAATCCAACAATTTCACCTACTGTTGCACTGACTGAAGTGGGAATAATAATTTTTACCCCTCCTCTATCCAACACTTTTCCAACTGTTGCACTTATTGGAGTGGGAATAGTAATTTTTACCCCTCCGGAATTCAACAATTTCACCGACTGTTGCACTGACTGGAGTGGGAATAGTAATTTTTACCCCTCCTCTATCCAACACTTTCCCTACTGTTGCACTCACTGGAGTGGGAATAGTAATTTTTACCCCTCCGCTATCCAACACTTTCCCTACTGTTACACTCACTGGAGTGAGAATAGTAATTTTTACCCCTCCGCTATCCAACACTTTCTCTACTGTTGCACTCACTGAAGTGGGAATGGTAATTTTTACCCCTCCGCTATCCAACACTTTCCCTATTGGTACACTCACTGGAGTGAGAATAATAATTTTTACCCCTCCGCTATCCAACACTTTCCCTACTGTTACACTGACTGGAGTGGAAATAGTAATTTTTACCCCTCCGCTACTTAACACTTTCCCTACTGTCGCACTGACTGGATTTTGAAGATTTTTAAATAGTTTAATGTTTTAATTTATAATGGAATTTTTTTCCAAATGAGATTTTATCTTATTGGTTTGTGTATATATATATATATATATTTCCCACGAAGGATCCCCACATATAAAATGAGGATACACGAGCCACTCCGGTAGGTTGCAGAGTATTTATATATATATATTCACTGAAAAAACCATAGGTTTCAGGGACGTTATAGTTAGAAATTAGCATTTAAAAAACCTTAGAAATTCACTGAAAAAGCCATAGGTTTCAGGGGCGTTATAGTTAGAAATTAGCATTTAAAAAAACCTTAGAAATTCACTGAAAAAACCACAGGTTTCAGGGACGTTATAGTTAGTTGGACATTTCACTCATACAAAACCAGAGAAATTGGGCTGTTATAGTTAGTTCATCTAACTATAACTCGCGCCCCCGCAATGCACTGCTGATGACGTCACATATTACATCATTCATGACATGGTCAGTGACATCACTGAGGACATCTCAAATGGCATCACTGATGACATCATCCAGTGACTTTGTGTTTCTGTAAAGTTTAAATATGTTTTTTATTTATATATGCCAAGGTGTATTGAAGAATGAGTGGGGGTATACGTGTCTGAATGGATAATTTAGTAGGTGTGTGACTCACTGTATAAGTGAGTGATTAAACGTGTCTTACTGAATGCATGGGTTAGTGACTAAACTGTGTGAATGTCTGTATCACTCTGTCAGTTGGTGTGTTACCGGCTGCACGTGTTGGTGTGTAGCTGCATCAGTGTCTATATGGGTTTTTGATTGGTTGTCTGAGTATCTGTATGGGCGCCTGAGTGTCTGTGTAGGTGGGTGGGGGGTGTGTGACTCTGTGCATAGATGTGTGAGTGAGTGATTCACTGGGTGTATGGGTTAAAGAGTACGTCTGTGAAGGGCTGCATGGGTGGGTGTGTGTGTGTATGGGTGTATTGGTGAGTGAATGGATGTCTCAGTGGTACATGTGTGGGTAACTACATATGTGAATGACAGTGTATGTGAGTGTTGGAGTATACATATGACTATATGTGAGAGTGAGTGATTGTGAGAGTGACTCTATGGATAAGTGTGTACTTGTATCAGTGATTGTATAAGAGAGTACGTATGTGTTAGTAACTTTATGAATAAGTGAGGTGGTGTGTGTATAACTATATAGGTGAGTAAATTGGAGTGTGATTGATTCTTTGCATTATTGACTAGGTGTGTGAGTAACTCTATGGATGAGTGGCAGTGTGTGAGTGTCTGTATAGGTGTATGAGTGCAGATGATAGTGTTGTATTGATGAGTGACTGCATGTATGAGTGACTGTATGGGTGAATGAGTGGATGTGTGTGTAGACCTAGATATCACTGAGTGGGTATCTAGTAACTGGTGTTGGTGTGTCTGCGGTTCCAAAAATGGTAATCTGTATTTTAGAGTGGGTGTATCAAAGGTTATATTAGGGTGTTAGGAGGTGCATCAGATTATCATGTGGATGATGTCATCAGTGATGTCATTTGAGATGTCATCAGTGATGTCACTGATCATGTCATGAATGATGTAATATGTGACGTCATCAGCAGTGCATTGCAGGGGCGCGAGTTATAGTTAGCTGAACTAACTATAACGGCCAAATTTCTCTGGTTTTGTACGGGTGAAATGTCCAACTAACTATAACGTCCCTGAAACCTGTGGTTTTTTCAGTGAATTTCAAAGGTTTTTTAAATGCTAATTTCAAACTATAACGTCCCTGAAACCTATGGTTGTTTCAGTGAATTTCAAAGTTTTTTTAAATGCTAATTTCTAAGTATAATGTCCCAAAAATACTTTTTCTTAATTTTTTATTTTTTTTATAAATAATGTGATGTTTTCTCTTGTCTAAAATATGAATTTACATTTTTAATAATATTATTATTTTTTTTAAAGTGGATTTGCATACCGATCGTGTACCAATCACGGTGGTTGTGCGAAACCAAGAATTTTGCTGCCATATTGGTTAAGTCGTGTAGGATGCGCATTTATTATGCGAAGGGTGCACAATTCTCGGCCACACGTAACGTCACGTACGTATTTCCGGGTGTCGCGCCAGGTAGGTGCGCGAATCCACTGTAATTTTTTTTGTTTTAAAAGTATATGTATATAACTTTATTATATATATTATACCAAGAGATTATTTAACATAATTGTAAATATCATATATTTGTAATTGTAATAAAGATATATTATTGTTAAATATATTTTTCGGGAATCGCGCCGGGGGCGCGCCCTTTTTGCGCCGGGTGCGCGAATCCCATGTGACTTCAAAAGAAACAATTTCATTGGGTTAGAAGCTTTTGATTCTAGAACTTGAAGGAGCCCACTCATTTTTTTCATTCTTTCAAGTGCATCTCAGAAGACACACCTGTTGTCTTTTGCTTCTCCTCTTTGTCTCTTTTTGGTGTTTTTTTTGTTCCATCGAAAAATGGCAGCTGGCAATCCACATCAGCAGCTTCCACCAGAAGAGGAAGAAGACTTGGAGGAACCCATCAAAATCCGGTATGAGAGTATCGTGTGAGCATTTTTCTCGATACCACCTGGGGAGAAAAAGGTGAATGCCCGCAAAGTTACATGCACCATTTGTGAGAAGGTCCTCTCACGAGGATCAGAAAAAAATATTCTTGCGGCACATCGTCTATGCTCAAGCATTTGCAAACAATGCACCCTCGGCGTCTCGCAAAAGAACAACTGCGACGCAAACAACAAAAGCAGGCAACTGAGGAGAACACTGGTGTGGTTGACGTTTGCAAAATATGACCTTATCCTATCTACTGTACCTTACAAACATTTTTTACTAACCAATAAGAAACATGCTTTTTAAAGAAAGAAACATACACCCTATTTTTGAATGTACAATGTTCTTAAACAGCCAATCAATTTTCTACTTTTTAAAAAACAACATCTTGTCCACCATTTTAGATACCTCTCATTCTACTAACTGACTATCTCAGCTACAGACATCTTTTCATTACTTCCAGACATCCCTTCAAGATGCTTACAGTATGGATTTTTGGGCACAGCTATGTTTTCTGGTGCAAAAAGTATGCTGAATGCAGAGGTATTGACAAAGACCTAGCTTTACAAAATGTGGATATTAAATGGATTGCACAGAGAGGATTAAAGTGGCATCAATTGATGCCTTTGGTTAAAACCTTTTTGCATCTCCAACCCCCTGATCTCATGATTGTGCACTGTGGTGGCAATGACCTAGGCATATTGACTGGGGTAGGTCTGGAAATGCTAATGAAGGACACCTTTGTACAATTGATGTTGCTTTCCCCTCAAACTGTCGTTGTATACTCTAATATATGCCAAAGACAGAAATGGAAGTGGTCAAATCAATTCTGTCCACAGATTGAGAAAGCTAGGAAGAATGTCAATAAAGCTGTTTCTGCTTACCTCAGAGACCATAGGATGGGCTCCATCTATAACAACAATATACGTTTTGATATGAATTATATCTACAGAAGTGATGGAGTACACTTCACAGATCAAGGAAACCAAGTCTTTCTCAACAACCTAAAGCTGTGCATCCGCACTTACATGTAGCTCCAACAAAGTCATAATGAAAACAAGGGCTCTTTTTAGAGCCACTTATAACCCAACAGTGAATCTTATTTTTTTAACATACATACTCTTTTTTTATATTTTCAGGATTCGTGAACCCGTTGCGAATTCACAAAACAAAAGCATGAACTCAATGAACTACAACACAATACACTTTTCAGGTTTAACTATTAATTTTCAATTTTATTTATTTTTACTAACTCTATCAATTTGAATCTTATCATTAACTTTATTCACACTACCTCTTTAAAACAACTTCACAAATACAACACTACCTTCTAAATCTATATACTACTAAATTATTTATTTGAGGTGGATTCACGAATCCAACGCGATGTTACACGGGGGGCCGCGCTGAGAGCCGCTTTGGGGTCGCAACTCCAAAATAGAGAAAAAAAAATGCCCCAGTTCCATTATTCGGTATTCGCCCGCGGACCCCATCCACCGGGCATTACCTCTGTTTTTATTTTGTACAATTAAGAGACGGGGGCCACGTGGCCCCCCTCCCCATGGCCACTTCTAGCCACGGGGACCCCATCCCCCGGGGCCTGGCCAGCCTGTTTTTTTTGCTGAAGGGGGGCAGCGTGGCCCCCTCCTGAGGCCAATTATGGCCCCGGGGGCCCCATCCCCTGGGGCCTGGCCTTATTTTTATTTTATTTTTTTAAATAATGAAAAGGGAGGGGGCCAAGTGGCCCCACTCCCGGTCCACTTCTGGCCCCAGAGACCCCATCCCCCGGGGCCGGCCCTCAAGTTGGGGACCGTGGGGGGAGCCCCAATGCCCCCACGGTCCCTGCTGGCTCCCCGCCTCCTGCGGGAGCTGGCATTGCTTTTGGGAAAGGGGAGCTGCTAACATGTATCTCCCCTTGCCCAAAAGCAATTCTGCTTTGCTTCTTGGAAGCGAGAGCAGCTTTCCTGCTCTTGCTTCCAAGAAGCAAAGCAGTGTTTACTATGGCAGGGCGGCAGCCATGCTCCCGCCCTGTCATAGCAAACAGCAATGTCCCGGGGGGTGGGCACCCCGGGACATTGCAGGAGCTGGCCTTGGGGGGTGGCGGTCCCCAGGGCCATGGAAGGCTCCACGAGGGGGGCCACGCGGCCCCCCTCCAACATATGTGCAAAGCCCCGGGCAGTGTGGTGGGGCAGGAGCCCCCCGCCCACACTTTCTTTCTTTTTTTTTAGAAAGCCCCAGGGAGGTGGTGGTCCCCGGGGCTGCAGGGGGGCACAAGCCCCCCCCCAGCAATTAAAGTCAAAAGCCCCAAAGAGGTGGCGGTCCCCGGGGCAGCATGGGGGCAGGAGCCTCCCCACCCATTTCATAAAAACACAGCTGTTGGTTGATTACGTCATAGGGAGCTGCACTGTGATAGGGCGGAATGAGAGATGCTGTTGGTGATTGGCTGTTAGTGCAAAACGAGAGTTGTGGTTAAAAGAGATTATTGCCTGGTTTGAAGCAAAATTTCTATTTTTGATTCTTGATTGTTAACAGCAGTGCTCTTCGCGCCTGGATACCCTCATGGGTGATTAGTCGCGCTATACAAATCCAGATTGATTTGATTTTGATTTGATATTGATGTTGAAAACAGAAATGTTTAAGGGCTATCTGAGATTTGATTGGATGAGATTTGAGTGCCGCTGCTTGCGAAGGAGAAGAGGTGCTGCCAAAAGCCACGGCTGGTCATTATATGGCCATAAATGTGAGGCTCAATACGTGCATTTGGCTAAGTCAGTGGCATAAGATCACTGAAAATGATGGTGCTTTCAGGTTTCCTCATTATGGCACTTTTAATTTGAGAATTATGAAAAATCTGAAAAGAGTGTTGTATTAGATGAAACCACCACCGACACCTACCCAGTATGAGGCACTTAATGCCTGGGAACGTGAAGCTCATGTCAAAGAAAAAGAGATGTATCAGGGTAAAGTCAGGAAGGCAGTGGGCAGCTGTGCTGAAGCTAGGTGGGATGTAGAACAACAAAAATGGGAACCTGAAATAATTGAGGGAACTATACCCTGCATTGATGATTGAGGAGTTTCAGAAAGAGATAAAGAAGAAGAAAAAGAAGGATAGATTGGAGAGTGCAAAGGGCTTAGTCGAAGATAATGATAGTAATTCTAGTGATGACTTTCTGGATGTGTTACTGTCAACCCGCCGACTGCCTTATAACGTTACCCAATCTGAATGGATGAGTGGTGTTGTTACTGGTGGAGACTCTGAGAGAGACACCCCCCCAGTGAATACAAGTCAGAACCCAATGAGAGAAAATTCAGGGATTCGTGCCCTAGTTAACTCTTCTGTTTTTAATGCCTCACACACAATAACTGTTCTGGTTACTATTGGTCCCACAGTTCCCTTATATAAACCTAAGTTGTCAGGGAAAGCGACACATGAGTTGATAGTTCCTACTGGAGTAAATGCGTCAACTATTGTTCCTTTTGCCCCTGGATGGGAATGGTAGGAACTCCTTTGGTCCTGAGTAAGGTGACTCCACCATATGTCACTGCTGTATCATCGGCAATGAGTAAGACCGGACTCGCCCCTGTAGAAGAACCCACTCAGATGTCAAAAAGGTTTTCACATGTCTATTTGGAATTCACCTCAGTGTATTTCAAGTAGTAGTCCCCAAGAAGGGATAATGTTGAATATGTCTGGATGCCAAAGTGGTGTTAATTCATGAGAGTTGGATAATTTGATTAGGTTTTTCAGTGGGTCTCCTTGAGAATGTGAGGGTTTTGAATTGAGCAGGGAACTCCAGTTTCTGGGGAGGATGTGGATGTGGTCAAATTAAAGTTAGAATTGGATTAGATGATATTAGGAAATATTGATCTTTCCCGCTTAGATACCTATCAAGAAAATGAACTTATATACATGAGCAAGGATCTTACTAGGAGTGCAGGACAAGCTTATGATAAGCTATCTGAGTTAGCTCGAATGTACGATGTATATTTATGTAGGACTAACTAAACCCTTACGTAAACGTTCTCACATATGCTTTGAAGAAAATGATTTAACCAGTATGAGTACGTCGGGGATGAAGATGCAGATTAGGGAGTTAATTGGTAGCATCCGGAAAATGGAGTGAGTTGGATAAGTGGGAAGGCTGATGGGTCAAAAAGATTGACCAGAAGAATTTGAAGGGGATATCCATCACAGAGAGCAAGGGAGAACCACCTCCTTCTTTGATAGATGGAGAGGTAGCTTCAAATTTCCTGCTGAGAGAGGTGCCTAGTGAAGGTTACATTCATATACAGTGGAGTAGAAGTGATCTTAACTTGTTCACAAATGATTTCCCTAAATCGAGAGAGAAACCAGTGAAGTGGGATACCCAGGTGATCAATTTGTGAAGATTTCTCAGGTATTGTGGGTGGATTTGAATACCCTTTTCAACATTGTGGTACTGAGTGACGTCTGGGCAGAGTGTAAAGTGGCTATACAGTGGCCAGAGAAAGAGCCTCAAAGAAATCTAATATCTCATGCCCTGTCTTCTTTGGTGATGAAAAAGTATCAACAGGTGATTACCTTTTTGAAAGGGAAGGTGCCGGCGAAAGTCACTGATTGGGTAAAGATTGACAGAACGACGCAGGATCCTAAAGAGACTGTGCATGCTTTTAATGAGAGATTGTTGCAAGTGTTTAAACAGCATAGTGGAATGGGAAATCCTAAAGCCAAAGACATGGGAAGTTTTGTGTCTCAGTTTGTGACAGGATTGGCATTGAGATTAGTTTGATGATTCAACAGCATTTAATTTGTTACTAAAACAAGTCAATTTATGAGCTCTTGAGGTATGCGCAATAGCGTAGTGGTAAATCTGACAGTAAACAGAAGCGGTTTAAGGAAACGCTCATGCTGGCCCAGATGAAGGCAGCCCAGAGGGGAAGTCCGAATCAACCAAATGTAGGGAATGGTGGTGTTATGCAAGGTGGTGTGCATCAACAGGGAGTTCCTGTGATGCAGGGTGGAAATGATTACCCACAGGGTAGCGGTCGTGGTGTTCCGTTTGACCCTTATACTGAGATTGATGTGGAAACATTGAAGAATTCAAATCCATGTCATTATTATAACAAATTGGGGTACTGAAAGTGGGAGTGCCACCTTAACCCCAACAGAGGAATGAGTGAGAATCAGGTTCAAAATTCAGGGTTTGTGCAGACCCAGGTTAGTACCCTCATACAGCCATCCAATGTGCCGAGGACAAGGATGCAAGGTCCCTATATACCACAAGCTCCAGTGATGCAAGCTCCTCATGCCCCAATGCCTCAGCAAAACAGGAATGGTCTTAGATTTAATCCCAACCAGGTCTTGAACTTTAATCAGATTTCCTTCTAGAACCAAAATCAATTTCAGCAATTCCATGTGTTTGATTCACATAATCACAGTGCGTGAGGGGGGAGAAATATTAAGTACTTTGCACAGTCATAGAGGTAGACCAGAGTGGTCAATTTGTGGAAGGTGAATTAAATGGCCACCCCGTGTCATTTCTGACTGATGCTGGTGCTACCCATTCCACTGTTAGAACAGTGAATGTTCCAAACATACCCCTCTTGGGAAAAAGAATCCAAGTTGTAGGATTTGTAAATAAGCAAATGACAAAACACATCACACAAGAAGTGCTTGTTAAAATAGGGTCCTTTGAAGAAAGCATCAGTTTGTGGTGTGTGATTCTAGTCCTGTGAATCTTTTAGGATGCGATTTGCTGTACAAGCTAAATTGCACCATTTATTGCACGCCAAAAGGCGTAGAGTTCTGGATCCATGACAAGGATTTTGATTTCAAATTGGTGAGCCAAGGGCCAGACATTGGACTGAACCCTTTGATGACGAATGATGATTTGCCACTGGATTTCAGACATACTGTGAAGCCTGAAGTCTGAGATTTCTCAGGAAAAGGACATAGGTCTCATAAAGGGAGTTGAACCTGTCCATATAAATATTAAACCTATTGCTGAGTATCCAAGAACATCTCAGTATAATGTGACTCCTGAAACAATAGCTGGAATTACCCCGGTGATTGAGTCAATGATACAGCAAGGCATTTTGAAGGAAATAATGGGAAGTCCATTTAACTCATTTATCATGGGCCTGCAGAAACCTAGCGGTAAATACCACATTGTGCAGGACCTGAGAAAGACTGATAACACTGTTGTTCCCTGTTGTCCTATGGTGCTGAATCCATCTGTGATTTTGTTTCAGATTCCATGTGAGGCTGAGTGGTTTACTGTGATTAATTTGTGCCAGCCGTTCTTCTCTATACCCCTGCATGAGGTCAGTCAGTACCTTTTTGCCTTCAATTTGCAGGACCTGAGAAAGATTAATAAAATTGTTGTTTCCTGTTGTCCTGTGGTGCTGAATCCAGCTGTGATTTTATTTCAGATTCCCTGTGAGACTGAGTGGTTTACTGTGATCAATTTGTGCCAGGCTTTCTTCTCTATACCACTGCACGAGGACAGTCAGTACCTTTTTGCCTTCTGGGTTCTAGAACCCTGTTTTGGCATAGTGCAGAGTCCCACAATGGTATACAGAGAGTCCTTCGATCTTTAATCAGATCCTTAAAAGAACCTTGAGTCCCTGGTAATGCCCTCTAACTCTGTCTCGGTCCAGTACATTGATCACCTGCTAGTGGCATCAGATACCAAAGAAGCTTGTAAACAAGACACCATAGCATTGTTCAGCCACTTGGCTGAGAATGGACATACAGAGTCCCTGAGTAAGTTGCAGTATTGTCAAAGAGAAGTTCTATATTTCAGACATCACATTGAGATGGGAGCGAGCAAGGTGTCGCAAGAAAGAATCTCAGTGTTTCTAAAAATGAATCAGCCAACTACCCAAAGAGAAGTCAGGATGTTTTTGGGAATGGTGGACTACTGTCGACAGTGGGTACCCAACTTTTCCCTAGTGGCTAACCCCTTACAGAGGCTGACACACAAGAATGTGTCTGATCCAGTACCATGGGATAACGCTTGTCTGATTGTCTTCCTAGACCTGAGAGAAAGTCTCTGTCATGCACCGGCACTAGGAATGCCTGATTATAACAAAGCTTTTATGCTTTTTTGCACTGAGAGAGAAGGTTGGGGATGCACGAAGACCTGTGGCTTATTTGTCTGATACGTTATGTTATGTTATGGTGACTTGTAGAGCGCACGGCTGCCCCAGCGAAGGGGCGTCCCGGCGCTGAAAACAGAAAACTGCACAGCTTGTAGCAAACAAGACAGCTTATAACGGAGGGAAGAGGAATGTTTTCACAGCTTTACGGAAAGGCAGATAGGACTTTATACTGCGGATAGAAGTGGGGAGCGCATTCCAGAGTTTCGAGGCCAACACACGGAAGGAGCGCCCTCCAGCATGGACCCTCCTCACCCTGGGGACAGCCACAAGATTCTGTCCCATAGAACAAAGTTGGCGGGAGGGGATGTAAAAAGTGTGCAGATTGGCCAGAATACATGGAGATGAGAAATTAAGGATTTTAAAAGTAATGCAGAGGGCCTTGAACTCTAAACGCTTGGCCACAGGCAGCCAATGGAGGCGACGGATGGCATTAGAAGTAGGACACCTCCTCGGCAGGCCAAGGAGAGCTTGAGCCGCTGCATTCTGGACCCTTTGTAGTCTGACAATCTCAGACTGGTTGACCCCCAGATAAAGGGAGCTGGCATAGTCCAGTCTTGACAAGATCAAGGCCTGGACGATAACCTGCCTAATTGGGGGATCAAAAAAACCCAACAGAGGTTTGAGCCCCCGCAATAGCCCAAAACAAGTCCCTGTCACCTTCTTGGTTTGGGTTCGAAAGCAAAGGGCGATATCAATCCAAACCCCTAGGTTTTTACCACCTGTTTAGGGGCAGGTGCCGGCCCCAGCGTGGCAGGCCACCAGTGCTCGCTCCACAGCTCTGAGTCTCTCCCTACCAGCAGTACCTCGGACTTGCTGGCGTTGAGCTGGAGATAGTTGGCAGTCATCCACTCCGAGACGGCCTCAAGATCGCTACGGAACTTACAAGCGTCCCGAGTAATGTCATCGGAGAGTGTGACTACCAACTGAGTATCGTCTGCATATGATACTACCGTGAGCCCTCTGTTCTTAGCCACCATCGCAAGTGGTTGAACATACAGATTGAAGAGGGTAGGGCTCAAAGCCGAGCCCTGCGGTACCCCCTGCTTGGTGGCATAAACTCTGGAAACAAAGGGAGAGGCGGCAACCTGGAAGGTCCTCCTGGAAGGAAAGGAGGCAAACCAGTCCAGGGCGGCACCCGCTATTCCCACCTCCTCCAGACGCCTCAACAGGATCTGGTGGGAGACCGTGTCGAACGCGGCCCTGAGGTCGAGCAGAATCAGTGCCGAAGTACGACCCTCATCCAAGGCCCATTTCAGATGTTCGGTGACAGCAAGAAGGGCAGATTTCGTGCTGTGACCGGAACGAAAACCATTCTGAGAGGGGTCTAGTATGTTATTTTTCTCCAGATACCCCGTCAAGATGGTATTGACGTAGACCTCAGAGATTTTAGAGACCCAGGGCAGGAGGGAGATGGGGCAGAAACTCTCCGGTTTGGCCGCATCCATGTTAGTTTTTTTTAGCAGGGGGACCACCCTAGCATGTTTCCAAGTGCTTGGTACAACAGCCGTAGAAAGAGATAAGTTAATCACATGGCTCAACGGAGGAATGAGCACAGGTAAAATTTTTATCGCATAGGCCGGCTTAAGAGGATCGGACGGGGACCCAGACTTGACTTTACTACATAACACAGACAACATCTCTTGGGAGATGGCAGGGAAAGTAGTCAGAGTGTAAGAAGTAGGAGGCCGAGCCACGGGGACAGAACCTGACACAACCTGAGGGAAGGATTTATAGATCTTCTCCACAAAGAAGGAGGCAAGAGCATCGCATTGCTCGTCAGATGATATCGGAGTAGCAGTCAGGGCTGTTGATGATTTCAGCTCTTTCAGTATCGAAAAGATACTTTTAGATGGATTTGCACTGCTCTTGATCTCCTCCGCATAGTAAGTGGCCCGTTCTGACTGGATAGACCTATGATATTGCTTAATTGCTATGTTATACAGCTTCTTCAGGTTAGGGTCATAGTTCCTTCTCCATGCTCTCTCCAACCTCTTACACTCTTTGCGCATGGAAGTGAGCTTAGCATTGTACCAAGGACTAGATTTGGTACTGCGGCTTTTAGACCATTTTACTGGAACAAGAGAATCGAGAACACCAAAGATCCAGTCGGACAATGATTTATCGGCAGAGTCTGAATCTACTGGAAGACTGGGCACGGATGAGGAAAGAAGCTCTTGAAAATGCGCGATATTAAGTATATGCCAAGGGCGCCTAAGTATGCGCTTCTGAGGCACCCTGCTCATAGGCACAACCCCAGAGAGTGTCATCGTTATGAGATAGTGATCCGACCAGCACATCGGGGAGGGAGAGTGAACAGTCAGGAGAGCAAGATTAGTAAAGACTGGATCCAACAAATGGCCAGCAGAGTGTGTAGGCCCTTGCACCAGTTGGAGTAGCTGGCAAGCCTCAAGATCAGCCAGAAAGTTACCCATGTCAGCATCCTGAGGATTATCCAGATGCAAATTCAAATCCCCAAAGATACTGAAATTTGCTGCTCTCATGGCTAAAGGCCCTACAGCGTCAATAAGAGCTGTTCTGAACTCTTTGGAGGGTCTGGGCGGGCGATAGATCAGTAGGCCCGACAAGGTATAGTTAGCATTAAAAGAGATCCCAAAGTGCGCAGCTTCGCACCCAGCGAGGGACTCCCTCACAAAGGAGCACGAATAGAAAGATTTAAAAATAACTGCAATGCCACCCCCTCTAGACCCTCTGTTGAGCATCTTGATACTAAAACCCGGAGGAAGCGCCAAACCCGGTTCAGCCACATTATCATCAGACTGCCATGTCTCGGTTAAGAAAAGGGCATCCGGGGCTTCATCCAGTATCAAGTCATAAACATCAGAATGATGTTTGACTAGGGAGCGGCAGTTTAGACGAAGCAGTTTTATTTTGGGGCTAGTGCTAAGGACAGGACCTGGGGGGGCAGAAGCAGGGGACACCCAGGAGTTAAACCCACAATGCAAACAGCAAAAAGGCCCCTCCAGAGTGGTACATGGAGGATGTCTGCAGGGGCGTACACCCCTCCGAATAACGACAAGATCTGCCACAGAGTAGGTGACCATACCTCTGTGGAAACCGGCAGCATTTCTGGCGTCTGGCGACGGCCAAGCGCGGACGGGCCCAGACGGGCTTTGCCTTTAGCTATAGGTTGTGCTAAAACAGAGGATGACATTCGGTTTTCAGCGGATGGAAGACCTGTATTGCTGGATAGTTTTCTGTCCCCAATGGCTAGACATTTTCACGGTCCTGCGCATGTTGCGAGGGATGCCATGGTCAGATTGTTTAGACAGAATTGGTTTGATTCACGATTCAGATTAATGGCTGAAGGATTGTGCCACAGATGTGTTGTGTGCCAGCAGATGAACGTAGGGAAGAGAGCCTCAGTGACAATGAGCCATATAGGGAGATAAGGAGGGCCATTCAACAGGAAGCAATTGGACTTCATTGAGATGCCTGTGTGTAACGAGCTGAGATTTGTCCTTGTGATTGTGTGTATTTTCTCATGTTGGGTTGAGGCATACCCAACAAGGAGAAATGATAACCTCACAGTAGCTAAGTTGTTGCTGAGATAAGTGATCTCCAGGTTTGGTTTCCCGACTTCGCTGGAGTCAGATCGAGGAACTCATTTTAATAAATAGGTCCTGAAAATGTTGTGTGCAGCATTACAAGTAGAGCGAAGACGAGATTGCAGTTATCGGCCTGAGGCTTCAGGTACTGTGGAAAAGGTGAATGACACGTTGAAACCCAGGTTGACCAAGGTGTGCGCGTCAGCATCTCTGAAATAGCCTGATCCTTTGCCTCTTGTGTTAATGAGTCTTCGCAGCATTCCTGATTGGAGGACAGGACTGTCACCACATGAAATCATCATGGGTTGAGCAGTGAGACTGCCTGCAATGCCTGTAAATGCACTTGTGAACATTACAGATGACATGATTCTTGATTATTGCAAGGGACTAGCTGATGTGGTGCATTTTGTGTCCCATCAGGGTGGAGCTGCTACTGCCCCACCACATCAGGAACAGTGCCATGACTGCAGCCCTGGTGACTGGGTCTTGGTGAAGATGTATCTGGAACCTCGATGTAACGTCCTTTCCAGGTTATCCTTGTGACAAAAACAGCTGTTAAATGTGGGGGTCTCCCTAACTGGATTCATGCTGCCCCCACTCGTGGAGTGGAGTGTCTCCTTGATGATGTGACAGTACCTCTCCCAGACGTGCAGACAGCAACTGAAGGGCAGCGAGAAGAGGTTGAACAAACTATAGAAAATGCAATATCACTTCCTCTGCCTGAGGAGGGTCTTGATGTGTCGGTGACTGAGATCGAAACAGGAACAGAGTCTTGGCCTTTGGCGCTGTTTGAGATAAAATCAGACCCTGGCAAAGAGCCTAGTGATATGTCAAGCTGAGTGAAACCTGGAGACAGTTAGTCAAGAAGGCAAGAGGGAGAGAGACTATGTCTGCCTGCAAAATGTGTACTGTGTACTTTCCCAGAGGATACTGAGGATTCTGGCCTGAGTGGCAGTGAAGATGAACAATCTGAGCTCAGGGGATCAAAAAGAGCCAGAGTACCTTATCAGAGGTACTCAACCCCTGAATGGACATACTTTGTGGCAAATGACAACGATCGCGTATCTTGTGATTTGGAGGATAGTACTGAGATACCAGTCGAGCCTCCGTGATTCTGAGTTTGTCACTGAACGTTGTTTTGAACTTGCTTCTCTCGTTAAATGAACTGACACGAACTGCAACTGACATAGTCTCTGAACTGAACTTTAATCTATATTTTCATTTGAGACAATGAAAAGAACTTTGTTAAAAAAAATTAAGGAAATTCCCTATGCCTGAGGCTGCAGAAGAAGCGTAAGGATACCATTTAGAAGAAGACGGAATAGAGTTAGGGAAGACTCACGAAGATTTTGTAAATAATTTTATCATACAATCCACAAACTTGGTTTTGCCATTTGCACAAGTAGAAATGTACGGAGGAAATTCTTTTGCTGCTATTTTATACTCAATAGTCTGATTCTAGTGAGGTTTTGGAAACTAGTTGACGTAGGTTTATATTAGCTGGTATATCAGTAACTATAATTGTAGGACTAATTGTTTTGTTGTAGGATTGTATACACCTATACATCCCAAATAAGTTTAACTTACATCTAAGACTTCTCCTAGAACTCCTATCCACACTAACAGTAAATTGAATACATGTAACTCTCATGCATTACATATAGATTCATCGAGAGGAGGTTACTCCTCAAACACTTACATTGCTTTATGAACATATTGATACCATGGATGCTAAGTGTGTATGCAGTTACCTGCTTCAGCTGCAGAAAGGATTACCTATTATTCTTACATATGGTATTACTTGTAGCCTTTTATTGAGTCTTTTGTATGGACAAAGTCATTTTCAGTATTATTTCTCGAATTATGATTTAACTCTTTTTGAAGTCCCTATGTTTAAACATTTTAATAGCCACCCTAATGCTAAAGAGATTGATACAGCTGATTGTTTCTTTAAACCCATTGTAACATTAGACACTTCGTATGCCTATAGGCCTAATTTGACATGTTCTTTAACTGATGTTGAAAAGAAATGTCTCGATTTGGTGGAGGACAGGAGAAGGGTGATGGATGCACAATGGAGAAGAGCAAAGGATCAAAAGTATAAGAATAAGTGGACTAAAGAAGAATTAGAACATCAAGAGTTATGCCTGCACTAACTTTAGATTGGAAACACAAGGGAAAACTATGTGTGCTTGGAATTAAATTTGTAGTTCACACTAAATTGATGGGAATGAGTGATTGGGATCACATATTTGGATATGGGAGGTCAGGATCCTGTTGTTCCTGGAGTCTATCATGTTTGTGGGGAGCATGCATACTTTACATTGCTTCGTGGGGTAATATGGCACATGCTATTTGGCTATAGTCTTCCCGAAGATCTATCATGTAGGACATCTGGATGAACCAGTGTGGGGATCACGAGTTAGAATTAAACGGAGCAGATGTGCTTCTGAGATAGTTGGAGATATATTTGGTGAAATGATTCCTTCTGTAGGAGTGGTTTTGAATGGTCTAAAAATTTGTAATCTATCCACTATAGTTGATAAGTTATCTACCAGTACAGCAAATTCATTACTTGCCACAGACACTGAAATGATAGCTGTATGGTCTATGGTGATGCAGTACCAACTTGCATTAGACATCCTTCTCACAAAGGAGTGCGGAGTGTGTAAGATGCTGAAAATTCAGCAAGGCTGTACCTATATACCTGATAAGAGGAAGGAGGTGAAGAAATACATTAAGAACATTACGGACTTAAAGGGAGACCTAGAGGAGTTAAATCTCCAGGTGCTTGGGAAGTGACTGAAAATTGATTAGCTGCTGTAGGCAAATGGTTTTGAAACCTTGGAAGTGGAATATTGGGCTCCATTTTGAGACCCCTTGAAATCATTGATATTTGTGCAATTTGTTTGTAATCTTTAAGGGGTACCAGTGTATGAAAGCAAAAAGGAAGGAGCAGCACGAAAGTGGAATAAGAAGAAAGAGAAAGGATGTAACACTAGAGGAGAGTCAGTGTAGATTTTATGATGAGATGAAACACTTGGTAAATTCTAGATGTAAAATGTTGAAAACATCAAGGTTTTAAGCTGGTCTCATGAAATGAGATTCATGTTTTTTGTGATGGCTGACATCGTCATCAAAGGAGGGGTTTGGAGCAGTGTAATTTAGGCTCCACCTTTTATATGTCACGAATATGCCAAAATACACACGGCTGCCATTATATTCACTGTGTGCCTTAACCTCATTAACATGTTTGAAGCATTTAAATGTGTTAATGAGATGTAATCTTAGGGATTAGAGATTTATATATGAGTGTACTAATGTTCAGTTGAAACATGTCATCATGTATTCTTTATTCAAGTTTTGCACTTTTTCTTAAAAGCTATACATGTGTATGTAAAACCATATATTCGAAGTTCATATTAACTACTGAGTTAACTTGGCCTGACTACAGGCCTCAAGTGAAAGGCATTTTGCCTTGCCAGTATGTTTCTTTCTTTGCAGGTGCATTATCATGCTTCTCTTTAGTTAGAGAAAGGCGTATTGTTTGTTTTAGACTGTTGATAGTGAGGCCTGAGAGAGAAGACTTTGCCATTAAACGTGGAGAATTAATGATCAAAAGAGGCCTTCTGTTCATCATGTGCCAGGACGGAAGGATGTTCAAGGTTGCAGATTACAGTCTAAGATTAGATGCGATGAGAAACTTAAGGGATGTTACAGATGCTCTTCTTGAGTAAGGATCTGGTTGGTTCCTGGTGGTGTGAAAGGAAATAATGATGTTTCTGAATCTCTGTTATTTTTATTGATGTTCCCGCAGTTAGAGCATCAGATTCCCTTTAGACTAAGAGAGGTACAGACCCCACTGCTTGCCTCATTGTTGTGGGTATGAAGCTTTAGGCTAAACACTTATTTCCTTTTTTCCAAGACTTCTACAGACGTCTATATAGTGTTGACACCTTCAATGTTCCCTCGAAATAAATTTTTGGCAGATGATACTGTAGTTGATCTATGTTTAGAAGAGAGAAGGGAAGTTTCTTTATGAAACACCTATTTACTTAGATTTATCTCTTCATAGTTGTGGCCTTCACTATTCTGTATCTCATTTTATTATGAATCAATCTATTGAGATGTTTCAGCTTACCTGCTGCATTGCTGTATCTTTTGAACTTATTTTTACTCTGCTTATATACTAGTTTGATTAGTGACCTAAAATAAAATTCATTTAACAATATTCAACGATTCTTGGTCCTTATTGTGGAGTCATATTTGCTTCACAAGCTAAAAATGTACTGTTCATGTATACTCTATTGCAGCACTTCAAGTCAACCATCAAAGGTCCACATGACCAATAGGGAAAAATCTTTAACGACTTCACAAAGAGATTGTGGTGTAAGCCCCAGCGCGCTGTCACCTGTATTTTGCTAAGAATTGTTTTCTAAACATGGGTCTGGTGAAACAGCTAAATGTGTCTCAAGGCCATGAAACGGACTTGAAAAGGGACAAATTAATAAAGCAATATAGTGTACAATAAAGCATGTACGCTATATTGTACAGACACGGCACAAAGCATTCACAAATAAATCATGATCCTGCCATTTTTCCTTAAAGGATCAGTACATGCATGGCTGTAGCTTATGTTTGGCTAGGAGTCAGTGCTTTAAATGGAAAAAGAGAAGTGCCAGTACTCACCAATTTGATTGGGGTGGGTCTTGAAGGTCTAGTAGGGGCGAGTCTGGGGGGCAAGGTAGGCATTTAACAACATCAGCATTTTCATCTTCCGTGTAGAGCACCCTAGTGCCCTTCGGTCAAGGTCAGCTCATATGTGCAGGGAGCAGTTGAGATTTTAGTTGCAGCTTTATGCAGTGTGAACTTAGCCCAAGTGCCTTAAAGCACTTAACATGAGAAGCAGAAGTTTTACATGAAAGCTTACTTTTTTGTTTTATGGCACGACGAGATCGGGTAAGAGCCTTTACAACCATGCATCCTTAGCAATGCATATGGCTTTACATCGCATGTCTTTACCACGCCAAAATGTAAGTATTTTTGCAGGTAAGTATAAAGCAGTCGCCAGTAGGTACTTATAGTTAGGACCTTGTTTCTATTCAAAAAGCGTTTTTTCTTTTGCCAACTTCTTTGGCGCTGTTTGAAGTCTTCGCAAAATTTTCAAAACTAATGGAGCGCTCCAGTCAGCTCCTGTCTTGAAAGTTTTGAGGTGATTCGTCAAGCGGGGGCTGAGAAAAAAGGGGGTCCCAAAACGCATTTTCTCCATGTTATTTTCCATAGGAAAACTTTTAGCGAAGCTACAGCATGAACTGCTAAACTGAATTACACCATATTTGGCAGAAAGGTAGCTCCTGGTTCAGAGTGCAGTCTTTGCTTTAAATGGTGTAAATCTGTTCAGTAGTTCCTTAGAAATTCAATATAAAAAAATATTAGTATCTGGTGACCGCAGTGGATCCGCGAACCCTCCTGATCACAAACTGACTTATGATTGGCTGCCAACACTTCAAACCAGGAAGTGTTGGCAGCCATCTTATGACTCGGTTGAACCGAGTCACAAGAAAAAAGGTTAAAAAAAGAAAAGGGGGCAGGGTAGAAACAACCTGACCCCCTAGGCCTGCTCTTTTTTTAATTTTCAGCGTCAAATGCCTACAACACTGAACATGACTTTGAACATACAATGTGACCCCCTATCACATGTGCCACACATATATGTGTGTGGCCCCCACAATGCAAGCAGGTCATGACCATTGTGGCAATGGGGTCCAAACCCCCATCATCACAGTGACCAAAATGTAAGTGTGGGGTCCATAGCTGAAGCACATTTTGAACAGTGTGGCAATGGGGTCCAAACCCCCATCATCACAGTGACCAAAATGTAAGTGTGGGGTCCATAGCTGAAGCACATTTTGAACATTGTGGCAATGGGGTCCAAACCCCCATCATCACAGTGACCAAAAGGTAAGTGTGGGGTCCATAGCTGAAGCACATTTTGAACAGTGTGGCAATGGGGTCCAAACCCCCATCATCACAGTGACCAAAATGTAAGTGTGGGGTCCATAGCTGAAGCACATTTTGAACATTGTGGCAATGGGGTCCAAACCCCCATCATCACAGTGACCAAAATGTAAGTGTGGGGTCCATAGCTGAAGCACATTTTGAACATTGTGGCAATGGGGTCCAAACCCCCATCATCACAGTGACCAAAATGTAAGTGTGGGGTCCATAGCTGAAGCACATTTTGAACATTGTGGCAATGGGGTCCAAACCCCCATCATCACAGTGACCAAAAGGTAAGTGTTGACAAAGAAAAAGCTGCAACTGCCAAACTGCATGGATGATTCCTGGTCACAGAACATAAAACACATCAGTGGCAAAGTAGTGCATGTGTCCCATTGCAACATAGATTGGGGGAGGCAAATACTGCAGTGCAAATAAGACATACCTTTGGCCATGTGCAGACAAACAACACCCATGGGGGCTGACACTGTCAACATTCATCAATGACACAATGACAGAAGTGACCATCAGAATGCAGACCCACATATTTGCACCAATGGGCACACAAATGCAGATACCCTGTGGAGACTGTAGATGTGAGGTGAACAGATACCATACCATGACAGCAATGGGACACACAAACCATGATCATTGTGCTGACTGATGACCTAGGAGTCCCAGGGACAGCAGGGGAAACCCACCAAACTACATACAGCCAATGGCACACCTAAGATATGCCAATGCAGTGGTGCAGATGCACAAACACAAACAGGCAGACCCACACTGCACATCAAACACAACAGGTGAGGGGGGGCTGCCAGTGTCCCCAGGCAACCACACAACACATGAGGAGGCCTGAATACCAATTATACAGATGTGCATACAGTGCCACACAAAGGTAACTCATGGATCCAAATCCCCTATATGGGCGATCAGGCATTGTCAGATGAGAGGGAGCACAAATCACACATGTCACACAGGCACGTAGGAACAGCAACTGACACAGCAAGACACAGACACACCACCTCACTACCCCCAGGGCCCCCACAATGTGGTGACCCTGGGCTGCATTACAATCCCACTGTGATGACAAAGCTAAATGTTGTTCACACTGTGAACCACAGTCATGTGTCCTGATCAACAAACTACCATCACACCTACACAAGCACAAATCAATCAGCACGGCCAGTAAGCCAAGGCCAACATGGAGGCAGGGGTCTAGCCGGGCAACAACTCTCATCTGCACACACTCAACACCACACACCTCGACCTCCAACAATGTGCAGCAGTGAAGCACACATGCACTGGTGACATTGCACATGCACCCATGACAATTCCAGGGTGGTGGGTGGGAACCAAGGTGCAGAAACACATCACACATGGCCACTCAACAAGACTCCTGAATGTCTGACACACTGCACACTACGCTGTACATGGACATGACGGCAATACCACACCAACCAATGGGATCCCAGCCACAGTCACACACCAATGAAGAAGCCAAGGTCACCCACAAAGAACACACATAGACAACAACCAACATTGCAGCCCGGACCCTGAGGAGTGCCAGCAGTCACACACACAACGTGTCACAATCACTGAAAGATAACACAAACTGGAAATCACATGACAGGTGCAAACAACAAGTGCCAAGGGGAAACCTGACTGTGACCCATCTGCGTCTGCACACAAACTCAGCCCTGACAGCAAACACACCTATGGGTGACACCCTGATGACCAGTAATGTGCCATGCACCCACATCACAGAGAACCCAGGGAGAAGACTTTGGGGGAACATAGGTCAACTCAGCAAGCATCACAAACAGGTACAACACTAGGGATCACAGCATGCACAGCAAAACGGAAGTGAACACACAGACATGCTCATACAACACATACCTTGGGCGCAGGCAATGTCACAGGAGTACACACTGCCATGAGGGGACTCCACTCCTGTGTGAGGAAAGCTGTGCCATATGTTGCCTCAGTAGGGCCCCATCATGTCAGCTGAGCACTTGTTCACACAATCAACAATTAGCACCAAATGAAGGCTCCCGTCACATCAGCCTGGTCATGGAAGTGCCAACGAAATCATCAGCACAGATCCAACACACTTGTATAGCAATGTTGCACTGACAACACAGATGAGTCCTTCCCCATTGATGCCCAAACCTGCATGTTCAGTGGAGATGGCCACACGGTCAGGGAAGTAGACAAATTGAACAATGGCAAGCACAACAGATGTGCAGGGGTGGAAGCCACAGATGTGAAATTGCTAATGTAAGTAGGAAATCCCATTGCCAAATACTGAACACATGACACCCTCAGATGCTGCTATGGATGACATGGATACACCACAGGATAGGACACATTCCCCCTGGACCACATGTGTTCCTGCACAGTAACACTTCATTATCATGAGACCAAATATCACCATCACTGCAGCAAGGGCATGGTTAGCATCATCAACAACATGTACATCAGAAGCATAAGCACTAGAGAACAGAAAGTTGCTTTATTCAGCATATGTGTGTTTAAAAGTGAAAGTCCAGAAAAAACACAAAGGCCAATGGCCAGTCCATTGTCAAAGTCCAAACAGGGTGACAGTGGCAGATGTCACCCTACGCATGCCTGCACTGCACATAACCAGGGACAATCCACTAGGAGGGGCAACCGGGGGGGCAGGCCAGGCACCGCAGGGACAGGATCAGGGCTCACCAGGAGGAGGCAGGGAAGGGGTGGTGGGTGCTGGAGAGCCACTGACAACTGCAGTGGAGGTGTCTGACATGGTGTGTGCCGGCACAACTGGGGGGCATGACTCAGACGTTGTGGGTGCCGGCACGACTGCAGTGGACCCTGCAGATGGAGTGGACAGGTCCGCCACTGCAGTGCCCAAGTCAGACAGGGTGGTAGTGGACTCCACTGCAGTGCCTACCACCAGGGGAGGAGAATGGGGAACAGGCAAGGTGGGCTGGACAGAGGGGGAGGACACCCTCACCACATCAGTGGCACAGACAAGCGCAGCGGGGGGTGTGGTGCCGGGAGAGCAAGTAGCAGGGGGAGAAGGCCGGATCCTCTTGGGGATGGTATATCTGTGGGTGGGGGAACCTGGGGCAGGGTGTGGTGGGGGCACCTGTGGAGTGGGGGCCTGAGGGATGGAGGAAGGAGACCTGGTGCCTGAGCTGCAGGGCGGCGGCGGGGTCTTGCTCTTACGACTCCGGGGGACTTGCGGGTGGGGGCCTCAGTCTGTCTGTGCCTGGGGGAGGGTGTCCGGGGGCGAGGGGCACTCTGCTCCGTGTGGGTGGGCTTCCTCTTCCCCCTGAATGCTGTATCAGCTGGATCGGAGGGGAAGAGGCCGAGGTCACTGAGGAAGAGCCGCTGGGTCTTTGGGGTTGCAGGTGAGGCAAGGGAGGGTGCTTTGGAGGGAGAGGCAACTGAGGACTGCGCAGTGCTCGTGGATGTGTGTGTGTGTTCCAGGGCCCCATCCCCTGTGAGTCTGGTTTCAGTCCCCTGACTGTGCGTGCATGTGCGTTTTGTTTGTGGCGTGTGTGTCTGTGTGCTGGACGTGTGTGTGCTGGTGTGTGCCTGTGCCGGTGTGTGTGTGCTTGGGACGGGTAAGGTGCTGGGGAGTGTGGATGGAGCAGAGGCAGGAGGGGTGAGGGACTGTCTGAGGAGGGACACTGCTGCCGTCAGGGAGGAGTCCATGGACCTATTGCCCCTCTGTAGGTCAGACATGCCCGATGAGATGCCCTCCATGAACGACACCAGCTGAGTCACCAGAGCGGTGTGCGCATGGAGGACACTCAGCATGGCTGTCTGCCCTACATGGAGCTGGCGAAAGAGGTACACAGACTCCTCACTCAGGGCAGCAGGGGACACAGGGGCAGGGGGTGCGGTGCCTGGCCCAAAGGAGACACGCTCCCGAACATGGGAGCCTCCACGGACCTGGGTAATGGGAGCCGATGGGAGGGCGGTGGTGGTGCTGGTGGTGGCGGGGACAGCAACACTAGCTGGGGTGTGGTGGCTGCTGACACCCGCCTCCATAAGGAAGTCATCCTCCGAGCCGCTGTGGTCCTCAGCTGAGGTGGATGCTGCTGAGGACTCCTCGGTGTGGCTCCCCTCGCCCTCCATGCCACTGGGTCCCTCCGACCACTCCTCGGCTGCTGACCCAGTCTGGCTCTCCGGCTCCTCCTGGTCCGTGGAGCTGTCCCCTTCCGTGGCCGTGGATGTATCTGCAAACAATGGGGAAACAGACAGACATCAGTCACCTGCACCAAACGCACACACCACTGTGAGCACAGCACATTACAGAGCAAGCCCTGGCATCATTAGTTGAACATTGCTAAAAGTGCCCTAACTGAACAGGAGAAGCCAATTGTCAGTCTGATGCCAACCATGGCACTCACATCCCACATGGCCTTGCACCCATCTGTCTGGTGTCTGTTGGATAGCAACACCCCAGTGTGGACACATGCACCACCTACACAGTAGTTCGACAGTGCAGAGGACACGGTGAAGCATGTGGACATGCACAAATCACAACTCTTGCCACTGAGTCAGTACAGGTTTCCGGATGAAAGGGATGCCCAGAGTCAAATAGGAAATGCATGTGATGCATACCAGCGACAGACACCATGATGCACCCATGTCCTGATAGCCATCGCCACAATGGTGTGCATGTAGCACATGTCACTCCCCTGCAGGATCACCAATAAGTAGACACATGCCATGGCGGAGGCATGACTGCTAAGTCATACATCACTGTCTCAGTGATGTATGACTTGGCAGCCAGACAACAACACTCTGCACTGTGTCACAATAGTAGGTCATGGGGAATTCAAGTCCTGGAGCTGCACAAGTGCACATGTACATCCCCCACACAACACATCATCTTAACCCTCATCTGTCCAGGTCATACCGATTGGACATATGGGAGACCTGTGACACTACCCTCTGAACCTGAGCCCCTCACAATCTGCTGTGAATGGGAAACAGCTGCCTGAACTTCACATTCGCATACCCCAGTCTGCACGGGCAGCTGGTCAAACACCTATGTGACACACAAGTATCGTCTCCTATGGTCACATCTCCAGTGGCATGCTGAGCCCCAACCGAGAAACACCCCAGCAGTCCTGGCAACAAATCCACAGCACACTGACACAGAGGCAGACACCTGAGGGGTCAAATCACTGCGCACAACGTGTCAGCTGATACACGGGAGTGGGAGTACAGGTGTATTGGATGGGCTGGAGTAGGCATGACTGTCCTGCCCCACATGAATGAGGGATGAGCCCTGGACAGTGGATAGCTGGCTATGTATGTGTGACACACGTAATATGCACACTCCTGGGGCCCAAACATTGTTCCCACCCGCTGCATGGGTGTGTGCCAGATACCCCAGGCACATGTGTTGGCTCAGCTCAGCAAGTGGACCGCATATCAAAGCAACACGCAGATTACATGTCCGAACACAGGCGTTGTGTGAACAATGGACCCACCCATGATGCCCACAACAGAGTCAGGGAAACAGATGCTGTCCCCCACCTTGAGTGAAGCAAACTGCAAGGACACAGTCCCAAGTGACACAATTCCCTGAATGTAAGGGCCACACCTGGGTATCAGATGAGGAGTGGGCAGTGCACAATAGAGGGACATGGCTCCTGGACAACATGACTGCTGTACTGTGGCAGTTTAACCAGGCCAGAGGAGGGCACATAGCATGTAATACAGAGTTCACAGTGCAGTCTTTGACTCACCCCCTCCTTGCTGCTGTCTGGCCTTCAGCTGCCCATCCAGGTCTGGAAACACCACCGCCAGGATCTGGAGCATGTGGGGGTCAGGGTCCGTGTTCCGCCCCTCCTGCGAGGAGGCGACAGCTTCAGCTGGACCCGTGCAATCCTCCGGGTCCAGCCCCGAAGGTCCTGCCACCTCTTCTGGCAGTTGCGGATCCGGCGCTTGTAGACCCCCACGGACCGGACAGCCCGGACGATGTCCTTCCAGATCTCCTGCTTCCGATGGGCATTAACCTGTGAGGATGACAAAGTGAAAAGGCCATAACTACACATGCAACATATCCGTGCATGACACAGTTGTATATACATGTCTCAATCACAGGGGCACATGATGTACACAGGCAGTGCAACGCTGCCCATGGACAGTTTGCCAGAAGTCACTACATGGTATCTTTGCATGGGAAGTAAAACCTTGTTCAAATGCACTGTCACTGCACCATACCTGTCCAGTGCATGTCACTACACACTATGGGGGGTGACAACTACTCAGTGAGCCTGCTAGCCAGTGGCGTGAAGACTTTCAGCCTTGCTAGTCAGACAAAATGCACATTCAGAAAGGCAGTGCACAGAACACTCACCTGCTCCCCTGGTGTCCCATACAGCTTGCTGTACTGTGGAAGTGGGCTGTCCAGCAGGGCCTGGTTCTCCTCAAGGCTGAAGGCTGGGGCTCTCTCCACAGTACGTGCCATTGCAGGGTCCAGAGGGGGCAGAGACAGCAGCAATGAATTGGCAGATGTCGTCCTGGAGCTTGTAGTGCAGGCAAGTGAACTCTCAGGGGAACAGCCAGCAATATATATGTGCTGCAGAGGCAGATACTGTCCCATGTGTCCAAAGTGATAGGTCCAAGTCGTTTGCATCTTCTGAATCTGGCCAATCCATGGAATAGCAGCACCAATACACGCCCACAGCATCCTTCAAATCTTCAACTTCATGACATACATGATTTTGCAACATTGTTGTGGGTGACCAACTGAATTTCCAGCAACCGACTCGTTCGAATTTCGAAAACGCGTCCGTTGCCAGGCTAGGCCATTGACAATGGGTGCGCACCGATCGGTCCATTGCTGTTCAACGCGTACAGGGGTTCAACGCGTACCCGCACACATTGAATGCAATGGGCTGGCCGGGCGCACCGATCGGTCCATTGCGGTACAACGCGTACAGGGGTACAACGCGTACCCGCACACATTGAATGCAATGGGCCGGCCGGGTGCACCGATCGGTCCATTGCTGTTCAACGCGTACAGGGGTACAGCGCGTACCCGCACACATTGAATGCAATGGGACGGCCTGGCGCACCGATCGGTCCATTGCGGTACAACGCGTACAGGGGTACAACGCGTACCCGCACACATTGAATGCAATGGGCCGGCCGGGTGCACCGATCGGTCCATTGCTGTTCAACGCGTACAGGGGTACAACGCGTACCCGCACACATTGAATGCAATGGGCCGGCCGGGCGCACCGATCGGTCTATTGCTGTTCAACGCGTACAGGGGTACAACGCGTACCCGCACACATTGAATGCAATGGGCCGGCCGGGCGCACCGATCGGTCCATTGCGGTACAACGCGTACAGGGGTACAACGCGTACCCGCACACATTGAATGCAATGGGCCGGCCGGGTGCACCGATCGGTCCATTGCTGTTCAACGCGTACAGGGGTACAACGCGTACCCGCACACATTGAATGCAATGGGCCGGCCGGGTGCACCGATCGGTCCATTGCTGTTCAACGCATCCCTGTACAAGTGACTGGCATATGTCACCATGCCTGTCTCAGATGAACATATGCCAGCCACAGATAGCTCCCAGGGAGTGAGGGGCACACCTACAACACGACAGCCTGTCCAAACTGTATCATAAGGCATGTAAGGCTGCATTTCCTATTGTGTGTATGTTGGTGTACATGTTGTCCTGTGGGTGTCACCTGGGGGCAGCCACCCCCGGGCTGTGCACGTGTTCATGGGGACAGGATCCTGGGTGTTATGTGTACTTGACCACTGTGATGTGCAACTGTTCATATCTGTGCATGTGCCATGGTCACATTTCACGGTGGTGTATGTGTATGTCATGTCACATACCCCGTGAGTCCCATGTGGGACGGTATGTTTGAGCCAGGGTGTCCCAGTGGCACAATAGTGATGGTCCTCCACAGTCTGTGTGCATGTAGTGTTTACAATGTCTCTGATTTCATGTGCACAATGGGAGACAGTCTCCACATCCACGTTGTGTGTGCATGTACTTTGATGTTGTACGTGTGTGTGTCACAGAGGTCCATGTCTGTCCTGCAGTGGCAAGTGGGACCACTACCTGTGGGGGGTCATGGTTGTTTTGCTGTGGTGTATACATGATACTCCATGTAATGCCAGTGTCCATGTGGCAATACAGGGTCCCTGGGAATGTACCTGTCGTTGAGCTGTGATGCCTGGGGCACATCTGTCCTCACATGTCACTGTGGGGGGTGATTGTGACATGGCAGCAGGAGATGGGAACTGTGACACGGCCTCATGATATCCAATGGGCCAGCCTGGGACTTATTGATGCCACTTGTTGAACCGTGATGACAGATGTTGGCCATGTATGTACCATACATGTCCTTACGGAACTGCACACTTCATGTAGTTGTGCCTCATAATGATGTATGATGTGATATTGAGTGTGTTCAATGCCGCATATGTGGGGTGACTGACAATCTTGCTTTCTTCTCCTCTGCACTGCAGGGCTCCTGCTGTCCATAGACCATTCCCAGACCTGGCAAAGATGGTGGAACGGGACAGCATCCGACGGTACCGCTTCACCAGGCAGCTGATTGAGGATTTGGCAGTGCAGTTGGCCCCACATTTGCAGCCTGGCCGGCCGTATCCTACAGCGCTGACCCCCAAGGTGAAGGTGATGGCAGCCCTACACTTCTTTGCCACCGGTACCTTCCAACATACTGTGGCGACTGCTGGTGGGATGTCACAGACCATGTTGAGCCGTGTGCTCCGCGATGTTTTGGAGGCAATGTTGCTATACCTGAACCGGTACATCTATTTCCCTAGACTGCAACGACTCACTGACGTGGAGAGTGACTTCTATGCCCTGGGGAGGATGCCGCATGTCATTGGCTCCATTGATGGGACACATGTGGCTTTGGTACCACCACAGGCCCAGGAGCAGGCCTACCGTAACCGCAAGCACTACCACTCGGTCAATGCACTGGTGGTGTGTCTTGCAGATATGGCCATCACACACGTGTGTGCCCGTTTCCCTGGTTCAGCACACAATGCCTTTGTGATGAGGAGTAGTCGCATCCCCAGGATGATGGCACAGATGCAGAACCAGCGTGCCTGGCTTGTCAGTGTGTACTGACTTTGTGCCATTGTGTGTGATCTGATCTGTAGTATTCCGCCCACTTTTCCAAGTCAGCTAATGTGCACTTGTCTGTCCGTAGGTGACTCGGGATACCCCAACATGCCGTGGTTGCTGACACCCCTCAGGAACCCTGTGACACCAGCCCAGATGCGCTACAATGAGGCACATGGTCGGACCAGGAGAGTGATTGAGCGGACATTTGGTCTCCTGAAGAGCCGCTTCCGCTGCCTCGACAAGACAGGAGGGTCCCTCCCATATGCCCCAGCGAAGGTGTGCAAGATTATCATCGTCTGCTGCATGCTCCACAACCTGGCAGTGCGGAAGGAGTTGCCTCTCATCCAGGATGACAATGACCAACATCCGCCACCTGTGGAGGATCCTGGCCTGGACCACGATGCCAGTGATGATGATGATGATGAGGGTGATGTCCGCACACAGCTCATCACCAACATCTTTAGCTGAATGTGAGTATCCTGAGGTGTCATGTCAATGATGTGAGTTGGCATGATATGTGTAGGTGGTGCTCTGGTGCTGTTGGAGTGTGTCCATGGGCTACTTGACTGGATGTGTGTAGCGATGTGTGCTTACAGGTGGTCTGTACTCCCCAACAGTGTTGACATGCTAACTTGGTTCTGGGTGGGTATCTTGTAACATGTATTGTGCATGAGTTTTGCTGTTCTGTCCTGTTCTCCATTGCTTTTGACTGTGTGTCATTTCTGTCCTTCACAGGGTACTTTCAGATTCGTTTGGTCAACTGTGTCCACCGACGACGTGATTGTACTTCCAGGGTGGTAGCTGTTGTGTCCCTACAGGTGATGTGCGCCACACCCATGGACTTCCTTCCTTCTACAGTTGTTGACTGTGTGCCCGCTGCCAGGTGGGATTACCTTGCATCTGTAGTGGTTACGACATGTTGCAACTGTGTAATAAACCTGTGCTTCACTTTGTGATGTGCGTTGTCTGTGGTCACACATTTGACTGCCATTTGCTTACTGCACCTGTGGGCTACTTGACTACAACTGGGAATAGGTGTGGTGTCTGTGCATTGCACCGTCTTCCCTGGCAACATCAGTGTAGGCAATGAGTCAGATGGCCTAGGTGTGTATGTATTGTGTAGCCCTGGTGGTGTGTCTCCCTCATATGTGTCACGTTGCCTTTACTCACATGCCTGTGTTGTACTTGCTGTTGCAGTTCGCATACACAGTGTAATTTTGCAGTTCATCATCCCCATGACAGCACCCACGTTGGAATCACAACAGAGGCAAGTATGGTGTATTAGTGTGTTTATTGTGATACATTTGTGTGAATAGTGCATAGGATGGTTAGTGCTGTACATATATATTGCAATCAGAAGTTCCTAGGTGAATTGAAAGTCCTGGTAGACAAAATCCCCAGTATCGGGGCCACAGTTGTCTGAGACATTGGTCCAACTTGTACTCCCCATGTCATGTGTGGGAGTTGTGTTGCCGTCAACAGGGTGAACAGTTTGTGCACAAAGGTGAACATCCACAACAGGTTCAGGCTTCCTGGGGGTTGCACTTGGCCATCGGCCTCTCACTTGCCCCAAGTACAGGCTGCTGTGGTTCAGGGGACTCTCCGCCAGAGTCATCCTCCCTCCCTGTGGCAGTTGCAGTTTGTTCAGCACCAGATGTTGTTGGCACACAGGGAGGTGTGGACTGGTTGCTGTTCATCTGGCGGAGGCATTGTAATATGTCCCTGTGCACCGCCGTCATCTCTTGCAGTGGGTCCCACTTGGACTCCACGCGGGACATGTGTGAGTCCAAGCGGGCATGATGGGCAGCCTGCTGCTGTTTCATGTCTCTGAGGAGCCCCACTACCTGGCTGAGATCTCCGGTGCTGGACTGGTACGCATCGGCTATGCGTACCAGTTGTCGGTCATCATGCACACCAGCAACCTCTGCAAGCAGCGACCTCTGTCTCCCACCCCTCCCACCACCCCTGCCGACATGTGCAGTGCATGCAGTGGCACGCACAGATGACCCTGGTCCCCCTTGGGGGTTGGTGGTGGTGGTGGTGTCCATGGCCCCACGTTGGTCCAGGGTCCCTGTGCTTGTGGTGCTCCTTGTTCTGTCCATTTCGGCAGGGATGGTATTTGTGGTGACAGTCGTTGGAGGGGTGGGTGCAGGGAGTGCAGCTGGTGGTCCTGCTGGTGCTGCAGCTGGTGGTCCTTCTGGTGCTGCATGTTGACTTGCACCGGAGGTGCCAGGTTGGTCTTCTTCGTCCGAGGAGGGCAGAGGCTGTACGACACCAGTGAGCTCCGTATCCTCTTGAGCCTGGGACTGGGACTCCTCAGCGTCTGCTGCTGTGTCCCCATCATCACCTGTTTTTGGGAGACACACACAATGTATGTTATGTTTCTACAGGCATCAATGGTTGACACACCTGACAGTTGTGACTGTGCCTCTGGGTGCGGGCCTGTACATTGCATTGTCCTAAGTTGTCACAGTCAGGGGTTGATATTGGTGTAGCACATTGTCCTGCATTATTTGGGCATTTCTATGTATTTGTTGGGGTGTGAACATGGTCTGCATTGGTTGTATTTGGTTGACAGCCGGCCCTCCTTCCCACCCAGCCAGTCAGTTATCCCACCATGGACTGTGCTTGCATTGCAGGGAGTGAAAGTTGTCTTTCAGGATGTCAGTCAGTGGTGTCCTGCTGTTGGTTGTTGCACAGTTGCCAGCAGGGCCTTGTGCTCCCCACAGCAGTAGCCAGTGTCAGCCATCTTGTCAGTTGTTTTCCACTCCCTGTGATGTGAGCATGGTTCAGGGTGGTGTTGATGGGACAGTTGTGGGGGTGAGCTATGTCTGTGACTATGACTCCCATCATGCTATTGCCTCCACCCCACTTCCCAGCATTCCCATACTTACTTGCTTTTGTGGGGAGTTCAGTGTGTGTGGGTGTGAGAGCAATGGCAAGATGGCTGACAGTGGTGTCCTGCTGTTGGTTGGTGTGCAGTTCCCAGCATGCCCTTGTGCTCCCCACCCACGACACAGCAACAGTGTCAGACATCTTTGATGGGCCTTTCCACTCTCTGTGGGATGTGCATGCGTGAGTGTGAGCTTGCTGGGCCATGTGGTGGGGGATGTAGAGCTGTGACTACGACTCCCATCATGCTATTGCCTCCACCCCCTTCCCAGCATGCCCATCCTTCCTTCCTTTTGACTCTGCTTCCCTGTGGGGTGGGCTGCCTGTGCTGACAGGATGGCTGGGAGTGTTGTCCTGGCAGTTGTTTGGCTAAAAGTCCAAAGAGTGTCCCTGTGCTTCACACAACATAACCCAGGGTGGAGGTTCTTTGTGGGATCTTGAGTTAGGATGTGAGGCATTGCATTCTCCCAGGTGGGTTATGTGGAGTATGTGTTGAGGGGGTGTGTGAGGGGAGGTGCTTGTGACTATGGTCAGTGCTGCAAGTCCTCCTTCCCACCCAGCCAGATATCCCACCCTGGAACGTGCTGGCATTGCAGAGAGTGCAAGTTGGCTTTCAGGATGTCAGGCAGTGGTGTTGTGCTGTTTGTTGGTGCACAGTTCCCAGCAGGGCCTTGTGCTCCCCACAGCAGTAGCCAGTGTCAGCCATCTTGTCAGTCCTTATCCACTCCCTGTGATGTGAGCATGGTTCAGGGTGGTGTTGATGGGCCAGTTGTGAGGCTGAGCAATATCTGTGCCTACTACTCCCATCATGCTATTGCCTCCACCCCCCTTCCCAGCATGCCCATGCTTCCTTCCTTTTGACTCTGCTTCCCTGTGGGGTGGGCTGCCTGGGCTGACAGGATGGCTGGGAGTGTTGTCCTGGCAGTTGTTTGGCTAAAAGTCCCAAGAGTGTCCCTGTGCTTCACACAACATAACCCAGGGTGGAGGTTCTTTGTGGGATCTTGAGTTAGGATGTGAGGCATTGCATTCTCCCAGGTGGGTTCTGTGGAGTTTGTGTTGAGGGGGTGTGTGAGGGGAGGTGCTTGTGACTATGGTCAGTGCTGCGAGTCCTCCTTCCCACCCAGCCAGATATCCCACCATGGAACGTGCTTCCATTGCAGGGAGTGGAAGTTGTCTCTCAGGATGTCAGTCAGTGGTGTCCTGCTGTTGGTTGTTGCACAGTTGCCAGCAGGGCCTTGTGCTCCCCACAGAAGTAGCCAGTGTCAGCCATCTTGTGAGTCCTTTTCCACTCCCTGTGATGTGCGCATGGTTCATGGTGGTGTTGATGGGACAGTTGTGGGGGTGAGCAATATCTGTGACTACGACTCCCATGATGCTATTGGCTACACTGACTTGCCCAGCATACACAGAATTCCTTTCTTTCAGTGGTCTTCACTGTGTGTTGGTGTTGTAGTGGTGGCTACATGTCTGGATGTGTTTGTTAGTTATATTTGTGCCACTGCCTAGCTGTAGTTGTAGTTGTGTTTGTACATGTGATGACACGGTTAAATGTAACTTTGTGATGGCATGTGTTGTGTTTATCTGACTGACATACACATTTTGGGATGATTCTGTTCTGGTTGCTGTGTAATTTCTATGAGTGCATGGTTTGACTCTCCCTTGACAGTGATGTGTGTGTGTATTGTGGCAGAATATTGTGTACATTTGTTGTGTACTCACCAGGCTCTGGGATGTTCTCTAGTCCATAGACGCTCACTAGCGGAAGGATGGCCCGCACCTTCTCCTCCCAGGGCCTGAGGTATACTGGCTTGGCAGGAGGGCCACTGCCGGTGTATTGGCTCAGGAGGTAGTCCTTCTTGAGCAGCTCCCGTACCCTCCTGCGCACGTTATACCACCTGTTCTGGATGTCAGTCTTTGTGCGCAGACATGGTGATTGTGCGTTCACCCTGTTGATGATCCTCTCCCACATCTTGGTTTTCTGGGAGATGGGTGTCTGTTGGACCAGTGTGCCAAACAGCTGTGGCTCTACCCTGAGGATCTCGTCTACCAGGACTTCCAATTCACAATCTAGGAACTTGTGATTCTTCTTTGGGGGCATGGTGATGGGTGGTGATGGTGAGTGATGTGTGTGTTGGTGTGCAGGTGAGGGTGTGTGAGTGTGTGTTTTGCTGGGTGTATGTGAGGTAGCTATTTGTTGGTGTGCTGATGGTGTGTGGCTTGTGTGAGGGATGAGCTGTGGGTGTGTGGTTGCTGTCTGTTTAGTGCTGGCAGTAGAATAGCATTTGCAAAGGATCATGGTTGGGATTTGTGTCCTTTATATGGGTGGAGTTGTGGGTGTGTCTTTGTTCTCTGTCCCCCCCCAGTATTTATTGGCTTTGTAATTGCTTGTTTGGCCTTTTTTTGTGTATTTTTCCTTAGTACTTTCTGTGCATGTTGGAAACGTTCTTGTGACCGAGTCGGACCCTGCAGTTGTCTCGCACGGTCTTCTCCGTTTCGTTCACGCTGTGTTTGTGCAGTTTTCTATGCTGCGTACGCATCGGTCGCGGTGTTTTGTGTTACTTCGGCTCGCAGTTTTGTATGTGTGTCGGTCGTACGGCTTGTCCTCCGTACGACTCGGTCGTGGTTTTCGCGCCTTGCATCGTACTTTGCGGTTTGGAGTTCGCGGGTACGTTTCGGTTGGATTTGTTCCGGGTGCGTGTCGGTCGGTTCGATTCGAGTGTTTTTCCGGCCGGATTGCTGTTTTCCGTGCGGCTCGGTCATTCGGCTTGGGTTTAGTACGTGTCGGTCGGATTTTGCACGCTTTGCATCGTACTTGGCGTGTCGGGCGCCACAGGTACGTGTCGGTCGGAATTAATTCCGGCTCCGAGTCGGTCGGTGCTTTTTCCGGCCCGAATCGGAATCGACCCCAAAGACTTCAAAGACATTTAGGGGTATAACTATGAGAGCTGAAACCCCTGAACGTTGGACTGATCAAGACTGAAAAGGATTGAAACTACTTCGTGGTCAAGAGGAACCTCTGCCAAGGAAGAAACAGCTGAAGAGACTGAAGGAAAGGACTGACCCTTGCTGTGTGTTCTGGGGCTGGCCTGCAGTTTGCTGATTTAACCAAGGAGAGGCTAAGGGACTTTGCTGTGTGCTGTGTCCCCCTGCTTCAGAGGACTTTGCTGTGTGCTGTGTCCTGAAGTAACTTGTCCCCAAGGACCCGAGGAGAGCTGGCTCCCTGTTGTGGAAACTGAGGAACATAAAGGTTTCCAGGTGGGTCTCAGCGACACTGTGGGCGTGTGCTTCGTGCAGCCTGAGACCTGCGTAAGAACTGCCCCGTGATCGTGTGCACCCGGAGTCCAAGTGAGTCTCAGCGATGCTGTGTGCATGTGCTTCGTGCAGCCTGAGACCTTCGTGAGGATTGCCCTGTGATCGTGTGCACCCGGAGCTCAAATGAGTCTCAGCGACGCTGTGTGCGTGTGCTTCATGCAGCCTGAGACCTTCGTGAGGATTTCCCAGTGATCGTGTACATCCGGAGCTCAAGTGAGTCTCAGCGACGCTGTGTGCGTGTGCTTCGTGCAGCCTGAGACCTTCATGAGGATTGCCCTGTGATTGTGTCCACCCGGAGCTCAAGTGAGTCTCAGCGATGCTGTGTGCGTGTGCCCTGTTGCAGCCTGAGACCTTCGTGGGAATTGCCCCGTGACTGTGTGTCCCGGAGCAGTCTTGTTCTCTGCGTCGATCGAGCAGCGTGACCAGAGGTGCTGCGATCGTCATTGCCATCGGCCCGGACTGGCATCCCCAGAGGAGCTGTGCCGCCGGCCCGAGCCTGCATTTGCCAAGGAGGGACCTCGAACCATCCCCGTCGGGGGGGCCTGAGTTCCACTGCCCAAAGATCAATGAGTCGCGAGGAGAGGAGAGTGAGATCGCACCCCCCAGGTAACGCTCAGCGAGCGTGCATGTGTCGCCGCCTGGGGCGGGGTGCGGGCTCCGAGAGAAACGCTCTTGGCCTTTCCCATCTTTGCAGCGCGAGCCTCCGCTCAAGTCCGTATCGCGGCCCGAACTTGCCGAGGAGTGGCAGTACCGGGGCCGGAGTGTGGAGCTGCACTTTGTTTTCCATCATAACAGTGTTGGGGGCATGTTTTGGCAGTAGCTGACCTCGAGTCAGTAAGAGTGGCATAGAGACCGTCCAGAGCACCGCGATCGGTGCTGAAGTATCTTATTTTTGCATTACGAACTGCCTGATTGTTGCATTACGAAGTGCCCTAATTTTGCATTACGAACTGCCTGATTGTTGCATTACGGAGTGCCTTATTTTTTGCATTATGAACTGCCTGACTGTTGCATTACAAATTGCATTATTTTCGCATTACAAACTGCCTGATTGGTGCATTACAAATTGCCGGATTCTTGCATTACGAACTGCATAGCATTGCATTAAGACTGCATTAGATCATTGAGAATGTCTCATTAATACTGCAAGAACCTACCAGTGCTTGCTGGCCTAATAACCGGCAAGGTGAAATATTACAAATACGAATATGTTGGATTTTTATCGTGTGGTCTCATCGTATATCCTTTTTTTTATAAACATATAATTGTTTTTTATGAAACTCGTGTGGAGTCCATTTGTGGTGTTATCACTGTGTCACTGAGAGTGTGGTTGCAAATACTTTACACATTTGCCTTGGAGATAAGCCTGGCTGCTCGTGCCAAGCTACCGAGGGGGTGAGCAGGGGCTATCTGAGAAGGTGTCCTTCCTTTCCCTGGCTTAGAAGCAAGGGTCCCTATTTGGCCTAAGGTACCTACCTCAGCCAACTAGAGACCCCCAGTTCTAACAGAAACTGTTGATGACATTGTAGGATACCAGTTGGAAAATAGTTCAGATATCAACTGTTATGCTAATGTGATTCTGAATGTTGTGTTTTATCTACAAGATCTTCAACATGAAATCATGGCAAATCGTGAAAAAAGATTCTGTTCTTTACTACATCATGTATTTCAACAGTTGGTAACTGACAGAATTAAAATCCATACTGCTTCTGGTATTCAGCATCTTTTGGATATATGTAATGGTTCTTTGACATTGACTCTTTATATACAACAAGATGCACAAGAATTTCTTATCCTTATGCTTGGAGTATTAGAACATGAAGGAATACAGATTGAAAACTTATTTGGACTAAGTTACAGATGGGATCATAAATGTGAAGAGTGTTCATTTACTTCTTCCACTGATATACAATACATAACGATTCATTTCTTGACGATACCAGATTGCAAAACAGTACCTTTTAACAAATTGATAAAAACAGCCAATCAGGATATGAGATGTTTGCATTGTAGATCAGAGATGTTGTCTACATTACATATAGAAAGATTTGGAAAATATCTCATTTTAATGCTACAACCTTGTAGAGCAAATGGAAGAAATTTGGAAACGAAAATAAAAATTTGTAATGCAAGTCAAATATCTATTTCAGGAACAACTTTTATAGCAGTGGCTATTATTTTCCATGATGGACCTACTACCACATCTGGATACTATACTGTGCATTTAAAGTGTAATAAAGGATGGACACATTGCAATGATGCCCACTTGGAATTCAAACTAAGATTGCCATATGAATTTCCAAATTCATATTTGTTATTTTTGAAGCCATAGTTATGAGTACATCATTCAGCCTATTGGGAAGATGTGAACAGAAAGTAGACAGGAGTGCAAACTATTAGTATTTATATTTAGTATTTGGATTATTATTATTTGCGGTAATTGATATTGCATTTGGAAAATTGTGTTTAAAAGCAAATAGTTTATATATTTGTTGTCTATATTGCACCAGATGTAAATGAGAATCTATATTTTTGCAAATGTATTTGAGATAAATAATAGAGTTTATGTAGATTAAGGAAGAAATTAACAAAGTGTAGATAGAAAAACACATAGCTACGCTGATTTGTTTTTTTTTCTACAATAAATCTGATTGCCTTTTTACCCGCTGTTCAATGATGATACTACATTGAAATCACTGTGTATGGTGAAGTTAAGTGGAATCTGAGAACAGCAAAAAAGGGAAACTGAAAATGTTATGTAATTCTAAATTTATGTTGTGTTCTTAAAAATATAATATTATAATTTCTGTAATACATTATCATTAAATAACAGTTTTTCTTCTTCTTTATAGTAGGTGCTGTTGAAGTTTAAAAAGAGTTTTAATGCTGTTTAAAAAGATAAGAATATATAATAGCATATGCATGAAAACGTGAAGAAATGTTTAAAGTTTAATTATATGTTATTTGTTTCTAATATAAATAATGTTGATCCTTTACAATATTTGAAAACTATCATCAAGTTCCTCATATAATCAGCCAGGCAGTCATCCTTTCACGTAGACACTAGCCATGTACTTATCCAATCACCCAGGCATTACCCCTGCAATCATGCAATCATCCATGCACTACCCATGCACTCATACAATCACTCAGGCAGTACTCTTGCACTCAACTATTCACTCAGGCACTACCCATGCACTCATCCAATCACCCAGGCACTACCCCTTCAGTCATACAATCACTCAGACAGTACTCTTGCACTCAAACATTCACCAAGGCATTTGCCATACACTCATCCATTCTCTCAGGCACTAACCATGCACTCATCCAATGTCCCAGGGATTACTTTTGCGATGATCCTTTTACTCAGGCATTATCCATGCACTGATCTAAGCACCCAGACAGTACTCTTGTACTCATGAAGTCACTCAGGCACTACCCATGCACTCATCCAATCACCTGGGCAGTACTGCTGCACTTATGCAATCACCCAGGCACTGCCCATGTACTCATGCATTCACCCAGTAACTAATCTTGCACTCAACCATTCACTCAGGCACTACCCATGCACTCATGTAATCAAGGAGGCACTACCTATATATACATCCAATCACTCAGGCATTACCCATGCAGTTATACAATCACCCAGACACTACTTTTTGACTTAACCATTCACTCAGTCACTACCCTTGCGCTCATCCATTCATTCAGGCACTACCCATGCACTCATCCAATGACCCAGGCATTACCCTTGCACTTATACTTATACTCAGGTACTTCTCATACACTCATCCAATCACCCAGGCACTACCCATGTACTCATGCGCTCACTCAGGCACTACTCTTGCACTCAACCATTCACTCATGCACTACGCATGCACTCATCTATTCCCTCAAGCACTACCCATGCACTCATTAAATGACCCAGGGATAACTCTTGCACTCATACTTTCACTCAGTTACTTGCCATGGACTCATACAATCACCCAGGCACTAACCCTGCAATCACACAGGCACTACCCATGTACTTATGCAATCACTCAGGCACTACTCATCCACTGAACCATTCACTGAGCCACTACCCATGCACTCATCCATTCTCTCAGGCACTACCCATGTACTCATCCAATGACCCAGGTATTACTCTTGCAATGATCCTTTTACTCAGGTACTACCCATGCACTGATCTAAGCACCCAGATATTACTCTTGCACTCATGAAGTCACTTAGGCACTACCCATGCACTCCTCCAATCACCCAGGCAGTACCCGTGCACTTATGTAATCACCCAGGTACTACCCATGCACTCATGCAATCAGTCAGACACTATTCTTGCACTCAACCATTTACTCAGGCAGTACCCATGCACTCATACGTTCACTCAGGCGCTACCCATGCACTCGTCAAATGACCCAGGCATTACCCTTGCACCCATTCTTTCACTCAGGCACTACCTATGCACTCATGCAATCACCCAGGCACTTCCCCTGCACTCATGCAATCACCCAGGCACTTCCCCTGCACTCATGCAATCACCCAGGCACTACTCTTGCACTTAACCATTCACTCAGACATTACCCATGCACTTATCCATTCACTCAGGCATTATCCATGCACTCATCCATTCACCCAGGCACTACCCATGCATTCATTCAATCCCCAGGTAGTACCTCTGCACTTATGCAATCTCTCAGGCACTACCCATGCACTCTTGCAGTCACTCAGGCACTACTCTTGCACTCAACCATTCACTCAAACTCTACTCATTTACTCATCGAATCACTCAGACACTACATACGCACTCATGCACTCACACAGACACTATCCATTGACTCATGTATTCATACAACATATAGCTTTTGTTTTTTAAACCAGAATAGGTGGTTCCATAAGAACCGTTTTTTTCTTCTTTTTTAAAACTATTATATATATATATATATTCACTGAAAAAACCATAGGTTTCAGACACGTTATAGTTAGAAATTAGCATTTAAAAAACCTTTGAAATTCACTGAAAAAACCATAGGTTTTAGGGACAGTTATAGTTAGTTGGACATTTCATTCGTACAAAACCATAGAAATTCCCCCGTTATAGTTAGTTCAGCTAACTATAACTCGCGCCCCGCAATGCACTGCTGATGACGTCACATATTACATCACTCATGACATCATCCAGTGACTGTTTTTCTGTAAAGTTTAAATATTTTTAATATATAGGGAAAGGTGTATTGAAGAATGAGTGGGTGTATAAGTGTGTGGATGAAGGATTTAGTAGGTGCGTGACTGACTCTATAAGTGAGTGATTAAACGTATCTTACTGAATGCAAGGGTTAGTGACTAAACTGGGTGAATGTCTGTAACTGTCTGTCTGTTGCTGTGTAAGTGGCTGCATGGGTTTGTGAATAGCTACATGAGTGTCTATATGAGTTATTGATTGGTTGTCTGAGTATCTGTATGGGTGCCTGAGTGTTTGTGTGGGTGGGGTGTGTGCGACTCTGTGCATAGATGTGTGAGTGGGTGATTCACTGGGTGGATGGTTTCAAGAGTGCATCTGTGATAGGCTGCATGGGTGGGTAAGTGTGTGTAAGAGTGTGTTAGTGAGTGAATGTATGTCCCAGTGGTACATGTGTGAGTAACTACATATGTGAAAGGCAGTATATATGTGTGTTGGAGTATATAAATAGCTATAAGCGAGAGTGAGTGATTGTGATAGTGGCTGTATGGATGAGTGTGTGCTTGTATCAGTGATTGTACAAGAGCGTAAGAATGTGCTAGTATTTGTATGAGTAAGTGAGCTGGTGTGTGTATAACTGTATAGGTGAGTAAATGGCAGTGTGTTTAATTATTTGCATGACTGACTAGGTGTGTGAGTACCTCTATGGATGAGTGGCGGTGTTTGAGTGTCTATATAGGAGTATGAGTGCATATGATAGTCCTGTACTGAGTGACCGTAAGTATGAGTGACTGTATGGGTGAGTGAGTGGATGTGTGTGTAGACCTAAGAATCAGTGAGTGGGTATGTAGTTATTGGTGTTGGAGTGTCTATGGTTTTGCGAATGGCAGTCTGTAATTTAGAGTGGGTGTATCAAAGGTTATATTAGGGTGTGAGGAGGTGCATCAGATTATCACGTGGATGATGTCATCAGTGATGTCATTAGTGATGTCATTTGAGATGTCATCAGTGATGTCATCAGTGATGTCACTGACCATGTCATGAGTGATGTAATATGTGACGTCATCAGCAGTGCATTGTGGGGCGCGAGTTATAGTTAGCTGAACTAACTATAACGGGGGAATTTCTATGGTTTTGTACGAGTGAAATGTCCAACTAACTATAACTGTCCCTAAAACCTATGGTTTTTTCAGTGAATTTCAAAGGTTTTTTAAATGCTAATTTCTAACTATAACGTGTCTGAAACCTATGGTTTTTTCAGTGAATTTCAAAGGTTTTTTAAATGCTAATTTCTAACTATAACGTGCCTGAAACCTATGGTTTTTTAAGTGAATTTCAAAGGTTTTTTAAATGCTAATTTCTAACTATAACGCCCCTAAAACCTATGGTTTTTTCAGTGAATTTCAAAGGTTTTGTAAATGACAATTTTTAAATGTATTAATTGTTATATTTATTTTTTTGATACTGATTTACTACATTTTTTTAAACTATTTATTTTTACATATTTTATTTTTTAAATTACATTGTAATTACATTATACATTACATTACAAAATATACTTTCTCAGAATGAATTACTTTAGTTTAAATACTTTGCAAATAGGCAATAGACTTTTAAGTACAGTAGTTACAGTTGTTGCAATGGGCAACAGAATTTCAAACACAATGCAACATTGAGCTCAATGTGAATTTCTAGTTAAATGCAATTAGTTACTTTATGGATTACTTTTATAACCACAGGACTGGATCCTAGATTCAGTCCTGGGACATCTCCTGTAAACAGTTGAGTAAAAGCGTTTTGGTTACAGTAGTGATTTTTAAGGAATATTATTGTATTTTAAAAGTTGACACTTAGAAACTTTTTCACATAGAATCACCAATGTTATCCTATGGGAGGAAATTCACTTAGCAGGTAAGTAGTGTTATCGTTACTTTTTCTTACTCAGTGGTGGATCCTGTATTCAGCACTGGTGCATCTCCTGTAAACAGTTGAAAGAATGTGTTTAAGTCATACAGGCGATTTTTAAGGAATATTTGTAGTTTGTGAAAATCGACACTTTGAAACTTTTCTGCTGAAAACCAGACAATGGATTCCAATGGAAGGAAATACAAGTTACTGGTAAGTACGGTTAGAATTACTTTTCAGGGTCAGTGCTGGGCTAAAAGATGCAGCACTGGGTTCTCTCCTGATAACAGGTGAGTAAATCGGAATTCGTAGTTCAGCTGATTTTAGAGGAATATTATAAAGTTCAAAACTCCACACTTAGAAGAATTTCCAAGTGAAACCAGTCAATGTTAGCCTATGGAAAGAAATTCAAGTTACTGGTAAGTACGGTTAAAATTACTTTTCAGGATCAGTATTGGGCTGAAAGATGCAGCACTTAGGTCTCTCCTGATAACAGGTGAGTAAACGGAATTCGTATTTTGGCTGATTTTAGAGGAATATTATAAAGTTCCAAAACTCCACACTTAGAAGAATTTCCAAGTGAAACCAGTCAATGTTAGCCTATGGAAGGAAATTCAAGTTACTGGTAAGTACGGTTAAAATTACTTTTCAGGATCAGTACTGGGCTGAAAGATGCAGCACTGAGGTCTCTCCTGATAACAGGTGAGTAAATCGGAATTCGTAGTTCGGCTGATTTTAGAGGAATATTTGGACAATGGTGAAGGGCGGGGCCTGAGGTGACATCTGTGCAAACGCGCCCCATGGCGCGTTTTAAGTTGGGGGATTAAGTCCCCTTGAATCATGAGGGTCCCTGGGGTCCAACTAGCCCACCCTGTACCTCCAGTATGCGCCAGGGAGCTGCGTTGCAGAGAGGTGTTCAGAGGCCCGCCCCTTTTGCACCTCTCTGCAACGCAGCTCTGTGGCGCTTTCTGGACGTACCTGGTGGGCTAGTTGGCCTCAGGGACCCTCAGGATTGAAGGGGATTTCATTCCCCATCTTAAAATGCACCACGGGGCCTGTTTGCACACATGTCACCTGAAGCCCCGCCCCCTCCCTTCACCACTGTGCAAACGCGCCCCGTGGCGCGTTTTAAGTTAGGGAATGAAATCCCCTTCAATCCTGAGGGTCCCTGGAGTCCAACTAGCCCACCATGTACCTCCAAAAAGCACCACAGAGCTGGGTTGCAGAGAGGTGTAAAAGGGGCGTGGCCTCTGTACACCTCTCTGCAACGCAGCTCCCTGGGCATACTGGAGGTTCCTGGTGGGCTAGTTGGCTCCCAGGACCCCCAGTATTCAAGGGGAATTCGTTCCCATCTGCAAACGCGCCAGGGGGCGCGTTTGCAGAGTGGTGAAAGAAGGGGCGTGGCCTCCGGCGCGATGCCGGTGTTTTTTTTTTTTTTTAAAGAAGGGGGCTGTGTGGCCCCCTTCTTTTCCTAATTTATTGGTCCTGGGGACCCCATCCCCCAGGGCCTGCCCCCTATTTATTTAAAAAAAAAAAAAAGAATTTGGAAGGGGGCCGCGTGGCCCCCTCCCGAGGCCTTAATCGGCCCCGGGGACCCCATCCCCCGGGGCATGGCCTTTTTAATTTTTTTATTGTTTTGGAGGGGGCTGCGTTGCCCCCCTCCTCAGGCCACTTATGGCCCCGGGGACCCCATCCCCCGGGGCCGGCCTTTGTTTTTTTGTTGTTTTTTTGTTTTAAATTTTGGGGAAGGGGGCCGCGTGGCCCCCCTCCCGGGCCACTACTTGCCCCGGGGACCCCATCCCCCGGGGCTGGCCCTCTCCGTTGGGGACTGTGGGGGTCCCCAATCCCCCACAGTCCCGCCGGCTCCCCGCGTCCCTTGGGAGCCGGCATTGCTTTTCCACATGGGGAGCTGCTAACATGCAGCTCCCCATGTGGAAAGCAACTTGCTTTGGATATTGGAAGGAGAGCAGGTTTCCTGCTCTCGCTTCCAATATCCAAAGCAGTTTGCTATGACAGGACGGGAGCCGCGAGGCTCCCGTCCTGACATAGCAAACTACAGTGTCCCGGGGTAGGCACCCCGGGACACTGCAGGAGCCGGCCCTGGGGGTGGCGGTCCCCAGGGCCATTACAGGCTCCAGGAGGGGGCCGCGCGGCCCCCTCCCTCCATTGACAAAGCCCCGGGGAGGTGGTGGTCCCCGGGGCTCTGGGGGTCTGTAACGGACCCCCACATTTATTTTCTAAGTGCCCCGGGGAGGTGGTGGTCCCCGGGGCATGTGGGGGGGCTGGAGCCCCCCCACATGTTATTAAATTTAAAAAAGAAGCCTTGGGGGTGGCGGTCCCGGGGCTGCGGGAGGGCAGGAGAGCCCTCCCGCACCTTTTTAATAAAGCCCCGGGGGTGGCGGTCCCCGGGGCTTGGGGGCCTTAGAGGCCCCCATATAAACAATAAACCCACTCCCGCATGCCCCCGGGACTTGGGCCACCCGGGGGCAAATTTGCATCGAAGCGCGAGAGACCGCGCTTCGATTTTTTTTTTCTGCAGGATCCGCGCACCATGAGCGCATCCTGCCGATTTAAAAAAATGCCTTTTTCTGCCCAGGGGTCCTTGTGGGACCCCTGAGCAGACCTAGGGGTCAGGGTGATTCTACCCTGCCCCCTTTGTGCGTTTTGCGCACTTGTTTCTTCTGGGTTTTTTTCTAATCGGCAGGATCCGCGCACCCTGAGCGCATCCTGCCGATTTAAAAAAAAAATGCTTTCTGCCCAGGGGGTCCTTGTGGGACCCCCTGAGCAGACCTAGGGGTCAGGGTGTTTCTACCCTGCCCCCTTTTGCGCTTTGCGCACTTGTTTCTGTCCCTCGGTTCTACCGAGGGACAAAATGGCTGCCAACACTTCCTGATTTGGAGTGTTGACAGCCACTTGAAAGCCAATTAACATGCAGCTCGTGATCGGGACGGTGCGCGCAGGGTGCGCTCAGGGTGCGCGAATCCGACGCGGCCATAGATATATATGTGATTTTCATTTTGATTTTCACAGGAACTACTGAACGGATTCACACTATTTAACAAAAAGGGTTCTTTCTGAACCAAGAACTACCTCTTTGCCAAATTTGGTGTAATTCCGTTCAGCAGTTCGGGCTGTAGCCGTGTCTAAAGTTTCCTATGGGAAAATGAATGGGGAAAACATGTTTTGGGACCCCCCTTTTTTCTCGGCCCTCGCTTGACGAATCACCCTGAGACTTTCAGGGTAGGAGCGGACCGGAGCGGGCCATAAAGTTTGAAAATTTCGCGAAGATTCGTCAACCGACGCAAGAGTTATTTCAAATAGAATGTCGCGGATTTCCTATGGAAAATAGGTCCTAACTATAACTATCTACTGGCGACCGCTAGTAGATAATATTTAACAATTTTGTGTTTTTTTGGGGTGTTTTTAAGATTTTATCAATAAAAATATAAACAAAAAAGCAAGCACATAACAGCGTGCGTAAATGGGGGAGAAAAATGTACAATGGTGATTGTTAATGTTGTCCAACATTGTTTGGACAACCTGTTCCCCAATGCTCAGCACAGTGATGCACTTTGGACAAAAAAGTCCTGCCTTTGCGAAATCTGGAAGAGTCGGTGGTATGGACTCTAAGCTGTCACCAGGTCTTGAGGTGGAAGGTTGTGCATCTTGGCTCCCATCATTAAGTCTTGCAAGTTCAGCTCTTGCAAGCCTGTTTTCGTGCATCATTTTAGGAAGCTTGTACATCGACGATGTACCGCAGGAGTATTTCCTGTCTGATCCCTGTGACAGCACCTTCTTGCACACGTTGCATGTCACTTTTTGAGTATTGACCTTCTTCTGGCCCTTGGGTATTCTGAAGAATTGCCATACCACACTCTCCTTCATTTTTCAGCGTGGCTCCTCTTCCTCCTCCAGAAGGACTCCTCCTCCTCCTCCTCCTGCAGATCTTGTGGAGTTGCCACTTTGAAATTTTGCAGTAAAATCTACAAAACACCAAAAACACCTCAAAATTGTCTAGCTCCTGATAAAGTATGGCTGTTGCCAACCACACCCAAAATAAGAAGAAAGAGGATGGGATCTATCAAACTTAAGGATGACAGGATCTTTAACCAATCAAATTTCTTTTTTTTGTGCCACATGGGGTGTGCGACTCCTACGCGGTGCCACCGCGTACCAGAAGCGATTCCACAACTTCTTTCAATTTTACATTTCAACAATATTTAGCACTATCTGATAATATTTTAATTACACATAACTGTATTTCAAATAATTTAAATAAAGCTATATTAATATATAATATTGTTTTAAAAAACCGTTGGATTCGCGTCCCCTAGGCGAATCCGGAAGTTGCGATCTACGCGGATGTCCCGCGACTCCTGAAATTACTATTAAAAAAGTTTTAATAACTTTCATTTATTAATACACAAGTTTAGTAACTATCTTAACAAACCTCTAACCTTGAACTTAATATTATTATTGTCTATATATATATGAAAAATATATATGGAAAAATCACGCTGGGGCTGCCGGTACGCGACGCCATGTTTATATTCAAAAATATATGTATATATATATATATATATACATATATTATATATATATACACATATATATATATTATATATATGTGTATATATCTATATATATATATATTTAAAAAAGTATATATTTTAAATTTAAAAAATATTGTAATTGAAAACAAATTAAATACATTTAAAAAATATTATATATGTATATGTATATTTCTTTATGTATATATATTCACAGTAAAAAATAGAGGTTTCAGGGACGTTATCGTTAGTAATTAGCATTTAAAAAACCTTAGAAATTCACTGAAGAAAACTGAGGTTTCAAGGACGTTATAGTTAGTAACTTGCATTTTATAAAACCTTAGAAATTCACTGAAAAAAACAGAGGTTTCAGGGACGTTATAGTTAGGGATTAGCATTTAAAAAACCTTAGATATTCACTCAAAAACCATAAGTTTCAGGTACGTTATAGTTAGGCTGACATTTTACTCATACAAAACCATAGAAATTTAGCCGTTATAGTTAGCTGAGCTAACTATAACTCATGCCCCCGCAATGCACTACTGATGACGTTACATATTACATCACTCATGACATGGTCAGTGACATCACTGATGACATCACTAATGACATCTCAAATTACATCACTGATGACATCATCCACTTAATAATATAGCCTTTCATACACCCACTCCAAATATCAGACTATCATTCTTGATACTATTAACACACCAATGCCAGTACATACATACTCACTTACTGATTCATAGGTCTACATACACATCCACTCACTCATCCATACAGGTACTCATACAGCCAGTCACTCACCAATACATACGCTGATCTATCCACTCATACACCCATACAGCCCCTCATGCACCGTCAGTCACTCAAGTCAAGCCAAGCCAAAAACAGCTTTATTCGATTGCTATTTCAAACAATCATAAAAGCACATAAAAGCATACAGTTTGTTACACAAGATAGCAATAAAAAAAGATATTATATATAAAACATTATAAAATTCAAAGTTAATAATGACATGCTCTTGCCTCTATATGACCTCGGTACTTAGATTACAATGCATTTCCTGTGACTAAATACTTTCTTTAGGAACATTTCTATCCTCCACACTCTATGTACATTATCCAAAAGCTGTAATACAATGAACGCCGGGCGACATTGTCTAAAACCCCAGAGATTTTAAAATTGGAACAATCCAGACTTTCCTTAATTTTCTATAAAATCTACAAAATAGGACAACATGTATAGTGGATTGATCTGAGTGATTATCACAAGGACACAGTTGCATTTCTCGGGCCCAGTCGTTAATTTGTGGAAAACTTACAAGTCTGTGGAAGATCCCAAACCTAAATCTAGTCAATAAAAACCTATCATGGCCACCAGGTACATTTGTTAAGTATGGTCGTATACTAAAAGTAGTTAAAATCAACTGATTATATTGGACACTAGGCTTTATAATCTCTGCCGACGTTCTTAATGTGTCCAGTAACAGAAGGCACTCTTTTTCTGTTTCTCGTGACCGTCAGCATGGTGCTTGGGTCAGTAAAGTATTCTATGTGACATAGACACATCCTCGACTCCTCCCAATCCGGCTTCAGAAAAAACCACAGTACGGAAACCGCCCTCCTCGCCGCAACAGACGACATCCGCACCCTACTGGACAAAGGAGAAACAGTAGCCCTCATCCTCCTCGACCTATCAGCGGCGTTCGACACAGTCTCCCACCGCACCCTAATACGCAGACTCTACAACGCAGGAATCCAGGACAAGGCCCTCGACTGGATCCGCTCTTTCCTCTCTGGCAGGACGCAGCGGGTCAGACTCCCCCTTTCCTCTCGGACCCCACACCTACCACCTGCGGAGTCCCCCAGGGCTCCTCCCTCAGCCCGCCGCTCTTAAACGTCTACATGGCTCCACTCGCCCCCATCGTCAGAACCTACGGACTCAACATCGTGTCATACGCAGACGACACCCAACTCATCCTCTCCCTATCCAACGAGCCCAACACCGCCAGACGCAACTTTCGAGAAGGCATGGAAGCCGTCGCCAAATGGATGAAAAACAGCTGCCTACAACTAAACACCAACAAAACAGAAGTACTCATCATGGGCCCAAACCCAGACATCTGGGGCCTGATTCACAGAACTAACTTACGTCAAAACGTAAACGTAAACGTAAACGTAAAGTTAGTACTTTTAGGTATTCACAGAAGTTAGTAGTCCTAACTTTAGGACTCCTAAATGCCTTCTGTGAATACTGAAAGTCTTAAAGTTAGGATTTTACTTGACTTTACTACTCCTAAACTGAGAAAAATCCTAACTTTCAGACTTTCGGTATTCACAGAAGGCATTTAGGAGTCCTAAAGTTAGGACTACTAACTTCTGTGAATACCTAAAAAGTACTAACTTTACGTTTACGTTTATGTTTTTGACGTAAGTTAGTTCTGTGAATCAGGCCCATTGAGCGACACCTGGTGGCCCCCGCCCTCGGAAACCCGCCAACCCCCACGGACCACGCACGCAACCTGGGAATCATCCTCGACTCCGAGCTCAAAATGGACCGCCAGATCAACTCCGTCTCATCTTCCTGCTTCCACACCTTCCGCCTCCTTCGTAAGACCTTCAAATGGATCCCCGTCGAACACAGAAAGACCATCACTCACGCCCTGGTCACCCGCAGACTCGACTACGGCAACGCACTCTACGCCGGAATAAACAAAAACCTCACCTGCAAGCTACAGAACATCCAGAACGCCGCCGCAAGACTTGTCCTCAACCTGCCAAAACACTGCCACATCTCCCTGCACCTGCGCACACTGCACTGGCTTACGGGTGAGTAGTCGCGCTTTAACAAGCCCCTGATTGATTTGATTGATTGAGGTCACACACAAAATTTCGGACATACCTTACCTAGGGGATCTTTAGGACCCCTTCCAATTTCAAGCTGTCCATTAAAATATCCCGATTTAACGGTGTCTCTGTTTTTGTCCAGATCCTGTGCCATAAAAGAATAGGCTCCATTTTTATAAGATCAGAGATGTATGGTAAGCCCAACTCAGCGTAACAAACATATGAGGAAGTACTATTCGGAAACAGACAGAATGTATCTTAAAAGGTATTTTCCACCATTTGTAATGGGTGCGTATCAACAAAACCCCACACCCCTGCCCCATACATAGCTGTGGAGATACATTTTGCTTTGTTAATCTGAATAAGCTCTACTGGCGGTCTCCTGCCCAGTTTTCTAAAAAAATTAGCAAGTGCGGTTGTAGTCCTCAAGAACGCTAGTTTTTTTGCTAATACGGCTTGGACCCATGAATCATTTTGATCAAAGAGTATTCTGAGATATGAAAATCTCATTGTGGGCCCTATCTTCTGTCCTTCCACAAACAGTTCACTGCACCTCCGACTACAACGGCCACACCTCATTATAAAGGTCTTTGAGGTGTTCACCTTGAGACCAAGATTACTCATGAAATTAGAAAAACTATCTAAAACCCTCTGCAGACCTACTTGCGTGAGTGACATTAGGACCGCGTCGTCCGCGTAAAGAAGGGCAGGTATTAGGCGACCAGCTATTTGGGGGAAATCTTGACTATCTTTGAGCAACGCCTCTCCCAGGCCGTTAATATAGAGGTTAAAAAGAAAGGGGGCTAGGACACATCCTTGCCTAACCCCCCCTCCTTATTGGGAATGAGGCAGAGCGATCACCGCTCAGGCCGAATCGAACTCGCGCCTTCGCATCGCTATATAGGAGCCTAAGAAAGTGGATAATTTGAGTATCCATCCCCATATCCTCGAGGATCTCCCAGAGCTTACCATGCCTCACAGAATCGAAGGCTGCAGTGAGATCCACAAAGGCTAAAAACAGCCTACCTTCCTTCACCTGTGTATACTTCCCAACAAAAATATCTAAATTTAAACTCTGTTCAATCATCCCTAGGCCCTCACGAAAACCGTATTGAATATCAGATAGGACTTTGTTGTCCTTAGCCCATACGTGTAAACGTTCTAAGATTATTCAACCAACTACTTTAGTCAGAGAATCCAATAATGAAATGGGCCTATAGCATCCAGGATCCTGACGGTTCCCCTTTTGAAGATTGGCACAGCAATAGATTCAACCCAAGTTGTCAAAAAAGGGGCGAGGCAGCTAGCAGTAATTACCTGGGTGATAATTGGCCCCCATAAAGTCATGTTTGATTTAAACAAGTCTACAGGGACCCCATCCGGCCCAGGAGCCTTACCACCCAGACTTGCAGAGATAGCCCGATTCACTTCCTCCAGTGTAAACTGGAGATCGGAATGTTGGGTAAAAAATCCAGGAAATTGCCCCTTGGTTGTTATTTACTTGCACGTCAAAATTACCCTCACCATTATATACCCTTGAGAAGTGCTCGATCCATTGGTCCTCAGTTATAGCAATTTCGATTGTCGGACCACCTCCAGAGGTCAGGAAAGGTGCTTTTACAGCTTTCCAGAAAGCTGAGCTGTCTCCCCTTAGAGAGGCCTTGTGCAAGGATTCCCAAGCTTCATTTCTCAGGGCAGTTTTTCTTTCCTTGAGTGCTAACCTGTACTCCCCTCTTGCCTGCCTCACATCATTTGAATTTCTAGGGATCTTATGTAATTCATATTTTAAGTTGGTATAAGCTCGCGTACAATTTTAATCGAACCATCCCTGAGGTTTTCCTTTTTTTCGGTTCTGAACAAATAATGCCTCCCTTATAGCATCTGATATTGATTGAAAGGAGGATAAGATACTGTCTGGGGCAGCTGTTTCACTCAGGCAAGTCTCAAAAGCCGGTTTGCATTTAGCTATCACTTGTTTGGTAATCGCTAAAGGATCCACCAATGACCAGCGCAGAGTATAACCATTTGTCTTATCAATTATAATATTTGCTAGAGCCTGGTCAACTTTATCATGTCTATCAGACTTACTTATCTGCAATAATACAGAAAGGCACAATGGAAAATGATCGCTCAGTGAGTTGTCATCTATAGAAAAAGAGCGAAGTCTGCATGCATGACTGTTTGACAGTAATATATAATCTATAGTAGTGCATAGACCTCTGCCATTGAAGGTGTGGCGCATGGGAGCAGGTGTAGCACATAACTCATTTGCAAAACCCAAATCAAGGCTAAAAACCATTTAATTGTATAACTCCCCCAGTATAGAATGTCGAAAGTGGGTATTGCTGATCCCTTCTTCATTTGTGAAACCACATAATTTACCATCAACATTTGGGCACAAAGCACAGTTAAAATCCCCTCCCAAAACTAACATCGTATCTTTGGTATCGTCACTGCAGTCACTCATAGAGCTACTCACACACCTACTCAGTCACCCAAACATTCAATCACACAACCAATTACTCACCCATGCAGAAACACACACACAATCACTACTCATACAAATACTAACAAATACTTACTCTCCTATACAGTTGCTGACAAAGCAGACATTCGCCCATATAGCCACTCTCACACTCACTCACTCACACATACAGTCACTTATATACTCTAACACTCACATATACTGCCTTTCACATATGCAGTTACTCACCCATATAACACTGAGACATCCATACACTCTCCGACATAGCCATACGCTCATTCACTCACCCATACAGCTCCTTGCAGATGCACTCATGAACTCATACACCCAGTGAATCACCCACTCACACATCCATACAGGGAGTCACAGATCCCCCCACCCACCCACAAAGACACTCAGGCACCCATACAGATACTCAGACAACCAATAATTAACCCATATAGACACTCATGTACCTACTCACCAACCCATACAGCCACTTACACACCAACTGACAGACTGATACAGACATTCACACAGATTAGTGATTCACCCATGCATTTACTAAGACACATTTAATCACTCACTTATACAGTTAGTCACGCACCCACTAAATCATCCATTCAGGCACTCATACATCCACTCATTCTTCAATACACCTTTGCGTATATATATATATATATATATATATATAACATTCTTAAACTTTTTAGAAACACTCACACGATGCTGTCATCAGTGATGTCATTTGAAATGTCATCAGTGATGTCACTGACCATGTCATGAGTGATGTAATATGTAGCATCATCAGCAGTGCATTTCGGGGGCATGACTTATAGTTAGCTTAGCTGACTAAAACAGCTGAATTTCTCTGGTTTTGTATGAGTAAAATGTCAGCCTAACTATAACGTACCTGAAACCTATGATTTTTTCAGTGAATATCTAAGGTTTTTTAAATGCTAATCCCTAACTATAACATCCCTGAAACCTCTGTTTTTTTCTGTGAATATATATATATTTTAGAACAAGGGTGTATTTAGGGCTTAGGGGTGGGTGAGAGTATTGGGTGGCTAGGGTATTTTTAGGGTAGGTGAGGGTATTTGGGTGGCAAGGGTATTTTTAGGGTTTAGGGTGTGTAGGTGTATTTGGGTGGCAAGGGTATCTTTAGGGTTTAGGGTGGGTAAGGGTATTTGAGTGGCAAAGGTATTTTTAGGGCTTAGGGTAGGTAGAGGTATTTGGGTGGCAAGGGTATTTTTAGGGTTTAGGGTGGGTAACGGTTTTTAGGTTGCAAGGGTACTTTTATGATTTAGGGTGGGTAGGGGTGTTTGGGGGAAATGGCCTTTACAACGTGGCCCTAGCACGCATGCCATTTCCCCGCAAGCTGAACAACGCATGCCTTAACCAAACATATGCCTTGACCACACATTTGCGCGGTTGAGGCAGTCGGCGTTCTAGCTGTCTAAGTGGGCGGGGAGAGGAACCGGAAGGATCGCTGCAGGAAGGACCGGGACGTGGTGAGGTAAGTTGGGCTGGGGCCAGGGGGTAGGTTTTAGGGGAGGGGGCGGGTTTTAGGGCTCAGGGCAGGAGGGAGAAGGGGCAGGTTTCAGGGCAGGGGGTAGTTTTTAGCACTCAGGGCAGGGGGGTTGGGATAATTTATTGAATGGGGGCCAGGGTTTTAGACATCAGGGCAGTGGAAGGGGTAGTTTAAGGGACAGCGCAGGGGTACGTTTTAGGGCTCAGGGTGGGAGGAATGTACTCGGAGCAGTTTTTGGTAGGATGCAGGGTTTTAGGCCTCAGGGCGGGGAAGGGGTAGTTTTAAGGGCAGGGCGGGTAGGATTTAGGCCTCAGGGCAGGATGGGCGAGGTAGAGGGATAGAAATTCAGTGCTTAGGATGGGGAGGGGAGATAGGGTAGTGGTAATCTTTACCATGCATATCCCTTTACCAATCATGCCTTTACCACAAAATTGCATGGTAAAGGCATGCGCGGTAAAGGAATTGGTGGTTTAGACTAACCCTGGGCGGAGCTTGCGTTGTAGTACTCTGCGGAATTTCACTGAGTTACTAGAAAACTCCATGAAATTCCGCGGAGTTCTGTGGCTGGCGGAGTCACTCATTGCCCCCCTGTCCCACCTGAACCCCCTGCTAAACCCCCACCCCCCTGCTAAACCCCGGCCCCCCACCCCCCTCCAGCTAAACCCCCCGCCCTCCCTCCCGCATAGTAAGGCCTGCTGGCCGGGAGACTTACCTTCTTCCTCCCAAATTGGTGTCCTGCCTGCTCCTGCTGCTGTGGCTCCACGCGCCTTCTGCTGCGCTGCTCTGGTTCAATTAATTAACAGGAAGAACTGCAGTGCACGTGGCATACTGCGTGAAGGTATGCCTGACCCTATCATGGAATTTGATAGGGTCAGCCATGCTTTCACGCAGTACGCCATGCGCAGTGCAGTTCTTTCTGTTAATTATTTGAACCGGAGCAGGGCAGCGGAAAGCGAGTGGAGCCACAGCAGCAGGATAAGGCAGGACACCGATTTGGGACTTGAGGAAGGTAAGTCTTACTCCGCTCCTCTGCAATTGCGGAGTTTTGGAAAGCTTCGCAGTCCAAACGGAGTGCAGAATTTTAAAACTCTGCAAACTTTGCTGGCGGAGCAGAGTTATCTGCCCAGGCTTAGTTTAGACGCATTCCTGGTCAGGACTTAGTTGTAGAGACACGCGTGGTTTAGCCATGCGTGCCTCTGTCATACAACTGTATTTGGGTGGCAAGGGTATTTTTAGGGTTTAGTGCGAGTAGGGTTTAGGGATTAGGGATAATATATATATATATATATATATATATATATATATATCAACACATTCTCCTTTTGTAAAAAGAGTCCTTGCACTCCAGAGAGAGTTAGCCTCCTTCCTTTATTCATCACTTTCTCACAGAGACGCGTTTCGGCAGTAAATTGCCTTGTTCAATCTGTATTTACGTCATGAGTGCTCAATAAATGCTAATTTTTTCATGGATACAAAAGAAATACTTTCCGGTAGTTTAAAGCAAGCTGGTCTGTTATGATAAACGTAATGCATACAAATGTCCCAGTTCGCCCAGTAAGTATTTAAAATGTTCTTTTTTAGAATATGATAAGCAGCATTCACGACTAGAAAGTTCTTACGATAACAGCTGAAGTTTCCTTTGTTTTACTTGAATAGTATTCACTCGGAAGGGGCCATTAGTCACTCTCCTCTCCACTGCGGACATGTATTAATGCAGTGCCCTGCTCCGTAATCCTTGAAATACATCTTGGCAGTGACGGGCCTCTCAGGGTCACCAGCCTCTCAGCCACGAGTTTAGTCACCTCGCAGCGATGGCTGGCAACTCCTGCCTCGTCCCCCCTCAGCTTCAAATCCATCTTAGGTATGGGGGCTGACTGGTTGCTACAACGTGACTCTCCATTGCGGACTGCCGGTCTGCGCCAGAACACAGGTGGTGCAAGGTGGGGCGCTTACCGCGAAGCGCTATAACATCAACACATTCTCCTTTTGTAAAAAGAGTCCTTGCACTGCAGAGAGAGTTAGCCTCCTTCCTTTATTCATCACTTTCTCACAGAGACGCGTTTCGGCAGTAAAATGCCTTTTTCAATCTGTATTTACGTCATGAGTGCTCAATAAATGCAAATTTTTTCATGGATACAAAAGAAATACTTTCCGGTAGCTTAAAGCAAGCTGGCTCGTTATGATAAACGTAATGCATACAAATGTCCCAGTTCGCCCGGTAAGTATTTAAAATGTTCTTTTTAGAATATGATAAGCAGTGCACGTGGCGCACTGCGTGAAGGTATGCCTGACCCTATCATGGAATTTGATAGGGTCAGGCATGCCTTCACGCAGTACACCATGCGCAGTGCAGTTCTTTCTGTTAATTATTTGAACCGGAGCAGCGCAGGAGAAAGCGAGTGGAGCCACAGCAGCAGGATAAGGCAGGACACTGATTTGGGACTTGAGGAAGGTAAGTCTTACTCCGCTCCTCTGCGATTGCGGAGTTTTGGAAAGCTTTGCACTCCAAACGGAGTGCAGAGTTTTAAAACTCTGCAAACTTTGCTGGCGGAGCAGAGTTATCTGCCCAGCCGTAGTTTAGACGCATTCCTTGTCAGGACTTAGTTGTAGAGACATGCATTGTTCAGCCATGCGTGCCTCTGTCATACAACCGTATTTGGGTGGCAAGGGTATTTTTAGGGTTTAGGGCGAGTAGGGTTTAGGGATTAGGGGATAATATATATATACAATTTCCAAGTGAAACCAGTCAATGTTAGCCTATGGAAGGAAATTCAAGTTACTGGTAAGTACGGTTAAAATTACTTTTCAGGATCAGTACTGGGCTGAAAGATGCAGCACTGAGGTCTCTCCTGAAAACAGGTGAGTAAATCGGAATTCGTAGTTCGGCTGATTTTAGAGGAATATTTGCACAATGGTGAAGGGAGGGGCGGGGCCTGAGGTGACATCTGTGCAAACGCGCCCCGAGGCGCGTTTTAAGTTGGGGATTAAGTCCCCTTGAATCATGAGGGTCCCTGGGGTCCAACTAGCCCACCCTGTACCTCCAGTATGCGCCAGGGAGCTGCGTTGCAGAGAGGTGGTCAGAGGCCACGCCCTTTTGCACCTCTCTGCAACGCAGCTCTGTGGCGCTTTCTGGACGTACCTGGTGGGCTAGTTGGCCCCCAGGGACCCTCAGGATTGAAGGGGATTTCATTCCCCATCTTAAAATGCGCCACGGGGCCTGTTTGCACACATGTCACCTGAAGCCCTGCCCCTCCCTTCACCACTGTGCAAATTCGCCCCGTGGCGCGTTTTAAGTTGGGGGATTAAGTCCCCTTGAATCCTGAGGTTCCCTGGAGTCGAACTAGCCCACCATGTACCTCCAAAAGCGCCACAGAGCTGCGTTGCAGAGAGGTGTATAAAGGGGCGTGGCCTCTGTACACCTCTCTGCAACACAGCCCCTGGCGCATACTGGAGGTTCCTGGTGGGCTAGTTGGCCCCCAGGGACCCCCAGTATTCAAGGGGAATTACTTCCCTTCTTAAAACGCGCCAGGGGGCGCGTTTGCACACTGCTGCAGGGAGGGGGGCGGGGCCTCCGGCACAATGCCGGTTTTTTTTTCCTTTTTTTTTTATGGGAGGGGGGCTGCGTGGCCCCCCTTCCCTCGGCCACTTTTGGCCCTGGGGACCCCATCCCCCGGGGCATGCCCTCTTTTTTAATTTAAAAATATATATATATTTGGAGGGGGGCTGCGTGGCCCCCCTCCTCAGGCCATTTAAGGCCCCGGGGACCCCATCCCCCGGGGCCGGCCTTGCCCTTTTTTTTTTTTAAATTGGGGAGGGGGGCTGCGTGGCCCCCCTCCCGGGCCACTTATGGCCCCGGGGACCCCATCCCCCGGGGCCTGGCCTCTCGTTGGAGACTGTGGGGGGGTCCCCAATCCCCCCACAGTCCCAGCCGGCATTGCTTTTCCACATGGGGAGCAGCTAACATGCTGCTCCCCGTGTGGAAAAGCAATTGGGTTTGCATTTTGAAAGAGAGAGCAGGTTTCCTGCTCTCTCTTCAAAATGCAAACTAAGTTTAGCTATGACAGGGACGGGAGCCGCGATGCTCCCGTCCTGTCATAGCAAACTACAGTGTCCCGGGGTAGGCACCCCGGGACACTGCAGGAGCCGGCCCTGGGGGGTGGTGGTCCCCAGGGCCATCACTGGCCTCCAGGAGGGGCCGTGCGGCCCCCTCCCAACTTGTTCAAAGCCCCGGGGAGGTGGTGGTCCCCGGGCTCTGGGGTCCGTAACGGACCCCCATATTTAAATCTTTAGTGCCCCGGGGAGGTGGCGGTCTCGGGCGTGTGGGGGACTGGAGCCCCCACACAGGTTTTTAAAATAAAAAAAACAGCCCCGGGGGTGGCGGTCCCGGGGCAGCGGGAGGGCGCACAGCCCTCCCGCCATCATTTTTTTATAAAGCCCCGGGGGGTGGGGGTCCCCGGGTTTGGGGGCCTTAGAGGCCCCCCATAAACAATAAACCCACCTCCCGTATGCCCCCGGGACTTGGGCCACCCGGGGGCAAATTTACACTCGAGCGCGGGAGACCGCGCTTGATTTTTTTTTTCGGCAGGATCCGCGCACCCTGAGCGCATCCTGCCGATTTTTTTTTTTTAAATGCTTTTTTCTGCCCAGGGGTTCCTTGTGGGACCCCTGAGCAGACCTAGGGGTCAGGGTGTTTCTACCCTGCCCCCTTTGTGCACTTGCACACTTGCGATTTTTTTTTTCTCGGCGGGATTCACGCACCCTAAGCGCATCCCGCCGATTTAAAAAAAAAAAAAATGCTTTTTCTGCCCAGGGGTCCTTGTGGGACCCCCTGTGCAGACCTAGGGGGTCAGGGTGTTTCTACCCTGCCCCCTTTTGTGCTTTGCGCACTTGTTTCTGTCCCTCGGTTCTACCAAGGGACAATATGGCTGCCAACACTTCCTGATTTGGAGTGTTGCCAGCCAATTAGCATGCAGCTCGTGATCGGGAGGGTACGCGGACCCTACTCGGCCATAGATATATATGTGATTTTATTTGTGATTTTCTCAGAAACTACTGAACGGATTTACACCATTTAAGCAAAAGGCACGACACTGAACCAAGGGCTACCTCTTTGCCAAATTTGGTGTAATTCCGTTCAGCAGTTCGGGCTGTAGCCGCAATGAAAGGATCATATGGAAAAATGAATGGGGAAAACGTGTTTTGGGACCCCCCTTTTTTCTCGGCCCCCGCTTGACGAATCAACCCGAGACTTTCAGGGTAGGAGCGGAGCGCCCCAACAAGTTGGAAGCTTTCGCGAAGATTCGTCAACCGGCGCAAGAGTTATTTCAAATAGAATGTTGCGGATTTCCTATGGAAAATAGGTTTTAACTATAACTATCTTCTGGCGACCGCCAGTAGATAATATATATATATATATATATATATACATATCAAATGTCATTTAATGGCAGCAAAGACGAAAACGTACTGTCAGGGGAATTTATAGCTGCTAAATTTATTCAAACAAGCATGGAAAATATAATGCCCAACGAGTTTTAGTCCCCCTGGACCTTGATCACGGGATGAGAATATAGAGATGTGTATATACAGTCCATCATCACTGTTTATTCTCCTCATGACTAATCATCAGTACCACTTGATTTCCTAGAGCCTGCTGGGAAGTAATGTTTCTTCAGTTGCGGCGGAGTTTTTCTTTATAAAGTGTTCGTTATGTTTGAGCAAATTTCACTCAAAAAAGTGCTGAGATAATATAGTGCTTGTGCTAGTGCAATAAAACGGAGCACTGATGATTTCTCAGGAAGCTCAATTAAGTTATTTCAGCATTAGAACATGATTCAAGTCTTTTTTCAAAGATTGGCCTGAAATTCCTCTTACATGTTTTTTTTAAAGTTTATTCAAAATGCAATTTCATTGATGTAACAGTTTCTCAGATAGAGTTCATGAAGACATTAATTGGTGCATTTTGTCACTTGAGTACAGGTAAAAGGTCTCCTGAGATTTGTAGTATGGACGATGTATGCCATGATTCTTCTATTACTAACAAAACTCATCAAGTTGAGGTAATGATCCTATCAGATATAATTCGACCGGTCATTTACTTATGGGCACTGCTTCTTATAAAATTTACAGTATGCAGGGTTTGTGATCGCAATTTTGCATGTTTGATCTCTTTCCCTCACTGATGTTTTAGGTGAATACACAGTGATCTATTTTGCTTATATCTGGCACAATTGAAATCTGCATTGTTTTGTTGATATTGAATCAATGTTGTCTTTCTCCATTTCTTTGCCCTCCAGTGGGCTAGCTCTGTTTCGTTTGTGTGAATTCTGCTTGAAACTTGCATTGTTTATTGTGTTTATTTGATATCACGCAGTAATGCTTCCAATTCTTTTTGCCCTCCAGTTGACTGATACATCCTGCATTCCTTAAGTTTCATGTTTTCACATCTTTTGCCCATTTATATTATACTGTTTCTCTCAGGATGTTCCTGGTAGATGCCTTATATTTTTCTTATTTTCTGTTGTAGTTTTGTTTTTCGCATGTTTCCCATCTTTAGTGTTTGTTGACCTTTTGTTCATGATTTGATTTTTTATGATCTTTCCCTGATTCTTGAATTCTTTGTGGCCCTTTTAGTGGGCTAATATCCTACCTCAAGTAACATTGTTTGTAAATCATCTGTTATTGTATTCATGTTATTCTCTTCCATTTCTGGCCAGATATATGAATCATTGTCATATTTTCTTTTTTTTTCGTTGATTGTGTTATACTTGTTTTGTTACTTCTTTACTGGTTGTTGTTACTTGTTTTGTGTCAGTTTATCCCAGTTGTACAAAAAGTTCCTCATTCTGGTTTAGGCCTTTCGGTGTCAGAGTACGTAGAGAGATTATATGTCTTGATACTCTCGGTCGAAGGAGTTTCTCCCTGTTTCCACCTCTTTCCTACAATGTGATTTGATATATTGCACAGTACCGTAGATCTTCCCATTTACTGTTATGTTTTTGTTCCATATGTTTTGAGACGGCATTGCTTCTTTCTTTATTTATGGTGGCACAAATATGTTCTAGGAGTCTTTTCTTGACTTCACAGATGGTGCTTCCCATGTATTTGGGCTTCCATGGACATTCAATTACGCAAACTACATATTTGCTTTTACACGTAATGCGCTCTTGTATCTGCCATATTTGACCGGTTGCTAGAATAAATCCCTCATGCTGAGTGCCTATTTTGCATGCCTTGCAGTGACTGCATTTCCAAAAGCCTGGAGAATGTATCCATGTCTTGTTGTTTGCTCTGAAATGACTACGCACTAATTCATCTTTCGAGTTTTGTGCCCTTCTGTATAAAATATTGGGGTGATCGCCTACTATATCTGCTACTGTCGGATCCAGTCTAAGTAGTGACCAATGTTTTCGCAATATATGATTCAGTTTACTTGTTTCTGCCAAATATGCTGCTATTAATCTTATTTTGAGTTGTTTCTTTTGGTCTTTCTTTTGCCTGCAGCATTTGTGATCTGTTCTTTAATTTGGCTTTTTGAAAACCTGATTTGTACACATTATCAGTATACGTTCGTGTCGTGAAGCGTTCACCGGTTTTTTGACTATGTTTCTCAAACTCGATGTTTGATAAGCAGTTTCTTTTTATTCTTAGGAATTCCCCAAATGGGATGTTTTATTTCAACTTTTCTGATGAAAACTTTCAGCATGTAATACTGCATTTGTGGCTGTTTGTTTTCTGTGGAGTGCTGAGTGAATCATGTTATCTTGCACATAGATTTCAGTATCCAGGAAGTTTACCCTTGTTGGGTGATCTCATAGATAAACTGAAGTTTTGCTCTGTTGTTATTATGTTTGTGATGATATTTCGCAAATTACTCCTCTGTGCCATCCCATATGAGGAACAAGTTCTCAATAAAACGTAACCACATTATTGTTTTCTCTGTGGATTCATCATTTTCTGGTATCCATGAAATTTTCTGCTCCCACAACCCATTGTTAGGTTATCTTAATTCTGTGAAAACATAAAACCCATAGCAGTCCCCTTTATTTCTTTAAATAGCTCTGTGTTAAAAATGAACACATTGTTGTATAGGCACATTGCCATAATTTCCATGAGCATTTTATTGTGCTGAGAGAAGTGGATTTTGTTTTCTTTAAAAAATGTTCACATGCATGGAGACCGATTTCATGTTCAATACTTGTATAAAACAAGATGGCATCCATGGTATTTAGCTGTATGTGGGTTGCCATAGTGCTCCATCCAACCGTTGCAGGAGATCACCTGTGTCTCTGAGATATGAATTAAGATATTTATCCAAAGGTGCTAGGAAGTGATCAATATAGTTTGCCACAGGTTCCAATATAGAACCATTAGCTGAGACGATCGGCCTCCCTGGAGGGTTCAGCTTATGTTTATGCATGTTTGGGAGAAATATATGGTAGGTGTTATGGGATGATCAGTTGTTAAATATTTTTGTTCTTCCTCATCAATTAGTCCCAATTTTAGTCATTCATTGAGTTTCATGGTAAGTGTTTCTCTGATTTCCTTTGTGGGATTAGTGGCTAGACGGACGTAGGATGTTTGATCAATCAGCTGTCGCTTAGCTACATTGATGTGATCTGATTTATTCAGGATGATGATGTTTTTTCCTTTATCTGCTGGTTTTATTTCTATTGTCTCATCCACTTGTAGTTGTTTTAAGGTTTCTTTTTCCAGCTGTGTTAAGTTGTTTTTCAATTGTGTAATTTCCATTTGGTATAGGTCTTGAATTGCAGCCTTGTGAAAGATGTCCATTTTATTTCCTGGCAGTAGATTTGGATAAATAAATGATTTGGGTTTTTTCCCGCTCAGGCCAGCATCCATTGGGAAGATTTCTTCAATAATGTTGTTCTGTTCTTGTGTCATATTATCTTCCTCTAAGGTCATGAGGGTAAGGAGAGTGGGTTGATCTGCTAGCGTTAAGTTGTAAATTGGCTTGAGGTTTGGATTCTTTCTCTGTTCATGAGTTTTCTCACAAAAGATTTTTGCCAGTTTTATTTAGCGGGTATATTTATAGAGATCAATTCTGGTTTGTGCAACATCAATATGTACTGCAGGGCACAAATTAAAACATTTCTTTGGTAATGATATCTCTTCATTGGTCGTGGTACTGGTCGAAAGATTGCTTATATTCAATTCCTGAGTATCGTCTTTGATTAATTCTTGCTTTGCTTTGCCCTCCATCTCGTCTGCACTCCTGAGTTTTCTCTGCCTTTTCCCCTCCAGCCTCTCCTTGTTTTCCTCTTGTGGTATTTCCTCCTAAAAATAGTCTTCTTATTTGTTGCGGATAACACCGTGCTTCCTGCTCCTTCTCTGTAATCAGTATCTGTTAAGATCTCACAGTTAGATGGTTCTATGGTTGTTAGGTCCATTTGATCTTTTTTCTGTAATGTGTCAAACCTCCTAGCAAATGTATTTGGGTGGCAAGGGTATTTTTAGGGTTTAGGGAGGGTAAGGGTATTTGGGTGGCAAGGGTATTTTTAGGGTTGGGGGTAGGGGTATTTGGGTGGCAAGGGCACTTTTAGGGTTTAGGGTGGGTAAGGGTATTTGGGTGGCAAGGGTATTTTTAGCCTATATAGTGAGGATGTGGCCGAACGGGCTGGGAGCGGTCGAACGAGCTAGGGCGGTCGCTTTCAAATCTGGGGAACTGGGTTTGAGTCTCTGCAATGATGTTACACATCCTGTGATTCTGTGCAAATCAATTAATCTCCCCATGCCTAACAAAAAATGAATGTGTCCTTGTATAACGTAACTGGTGCTCATGTAAAGCTCTCTGATACCTTCGGGCCAAGTTTGCGCCATATAAAACTCCGAAAAATAAATAAATATATATATATATATACACGTACATGTGTGTATGTAAATATATATATATATATATATATATATATATATATAAATCACCTACTGGCGGTCGCCAGTAGGTAGTTATAGTTAGGACCTTGTTTCTATTCAAAAAGCGTTTTTTCTTTTGCCAATATCTTTGACGCCATTTGACGAATCTTCGCAAAATTTTTTAAACTAATGGGGCGCTCCAGTCAGCTCCTGCCTTGAAAGTTTCGGGGTGATTCTCACGCAGGGGCTGAGAAAAAAGGGGGTCCAAAAATGCATTTTCTCCATGTTAATTTTCATAAGAAACTTTAGACAAGGCTACAGCCCGAACTGCTGAACGGAATTATACCAAATTTGGGAAAAAGGTAGCTCTTAGTTCAGAAAGCGACCTTTTTTTAAATGATGTAAATCCATTCAGTAGTTCCTGAGAAATTCATACATAAAAAAATATTAGTATCTGGTGACCGTGGTGGATCCGCGAACCCTCCCGATCACGAGCTGACTTCTGATTGGCTGCCAACACTTCAAACTGGGAAATGTTGGCAGCCATCTTGTGACTTGGTTGAACCGAGTCACAAGAAAAACAGTAAAAAAGCAAGAAAAGGGGGCAGGGTAGAAACACCCTGACCCCCTAGGCCTGCTCAGGGGGTCACACAGGGACCCCGAGGGCCCCAAAAGCATTAAAAAAAAACTATTTGGATGGATTCGCATAGGGTGCACGAATCCTGCCCCAAAAATGTTTAAAAACAAAGCGCGGTCCACCACGCCTCGTTTAATTAAGCCCCCGGGTGGGCCAGGTCCTGGGGGCAATGTTCAAAATGCATGCGGTGGCCGCGCGGGCCCCCGCAGCCCTGGGGACTGCCACCTCCCCGGGGCTTTTTAATTATAAAAAGCATGGGGGGCTCCTGCCCCCACATTGCCCCAGGGACCACCACCTCCCGGGGCATTCCTAAATTATGGGTGGGGGCCTCATGGGCCCCCAAGCCCCGGGGACCACCACCTCCCGGCTTTAATGTTTAAATGCGGAAGGACTCGCACCCCCGTAGCCCTGGGAATCGCTACCTCCCCGGGGCAACAATAATTAAAATGGAGTGTGGGGGACTCCTGCCCCCCCACACTGCACCGAGGACCACCACCTCCCGGGGCATATATTAATTAAGGGTGGGAGTCCATTGCGGACCCAGAGCCCCGGGGACCACCACCTCCCGGAGCTTTAAACTTGTTGGGAGGGGGACCGCCACCCCCCAGGGCCGGCTCCAGTAATGTCCCAGGGTGCCAACCCCGGGACATTGCAGTTTGCTATGGCAGGGTGGGAGCACTGCTCCCGCCCTGCCATAGCAAACTTCTGCTTTGCTTCATGGAAGCGAGAGCCGGAAAACTGCTCTCACTTCCATGAAGCGAAGCAGAGTTGCTTTAGGCAAAGGGAGCTGCATGTTAGCAGCTCCCTTTGTCCAAAGACTGCCAGCTCCGGCAGGAGGCGGGGAGCCGGCTGGGACCGTGGGTACATTGGGGCTCCCCCCACGGTCCTCAAACAGAGGCCATGCCCCGGGGCCAAAAATGGCCCGGGAGGGGGGCACTCGGCCCCCTCATATTTTTAATTATTATTATTTTATTTTTAAAGATAAGGCAGTGCCTTGGGGGATGGGGTCCCCAGGGCCAAAAATGGCCTGGGAGGGAGAGCCAATCGGCCCCTCTCGTTTTTTTTAAGATAAAAAAATGGCTAAGCCCCAGGGGATGGGGTCCCCGGGGCCGATATCGGATAATGGAACTGGGGGCATTATTTATTTTTTCTCTCGTCATAGGTGTCACGACCCCATCGCGGCTCTCAGCGCGGTCCCCCAGTGCAACGTCGTGGTGGATTTGCAGATCTACCTTAAATAAATAATTTAATAGTATGTAATTTAGAAGGTAGTGTTGCATTTCTGAAGATTTTTATAGAGTTAGTGAGATTGAAGTTAATAATCACATTAAATTTGATTGAGTTAGGAATAATATATATTTTTTTAAAGTTAAACTTGAAAAGTGTGTTGTGTTGTTAGACATTGAATTCGTGCTTTTGTTTTGCAGATTCGTGACGGGTTCGCGAATCCACAAAAAATTAAAAAAGAGTATGTATTTAAAAAAAAAAAAGATTGACTGTTGGGTTATAGGGTGGCTCTAAAAAGAGCCCTTGTTTTCATTATGACTTTGTTGGAGCTACATGTAAGTGCGGATGCACAGCTTAAGGTTGATGAGAAACACTCTGTTCCCTTCATCTGTGAAGTGAACTCCATCACTTCTGTAGATGTCATACATATGAAAACATACATTGTTGTTATAGATGGAGCCCATCCTATGTCTCTGAGGTAAGCAGAAACAGCTTTATTGACATTCTTCCTAGCTTTCTCAAACTGTGGACAGAATTGATTTGACCACTTCCATTTCTGTCTTTGGCATATATTAGAGTAAACAAAGACAGTTTGAGGCAAAAGCAACATCAATGGTGCAAAGGTATCCTTCATTAGCATTTGCAGACCTACCCCAGTCAATTTGCCTAGGTCATTGCCACTACAGTGCACAATCATGAGGTCAGGGGTTGGAAATACAAAAAGGTTTTAACCAAAGGCATCAATTGGTGCCACTTAATCCTCTCTGTGCAATCCATTTAATATCCACATTTTGAAAACCTAGGTCTTTGTCATTACCTCTGCAATCGACATACCTTTTGCACCAGAAAACATAGCTTTGCCCTACAATTCATACTGTAAGCATCTAGAATGGATGTCTGGAAGGAATGAAAAGATGTCTGTAGCTGATGTAGTCAGTTGGTAGAATGAGCGGTATCTAAAATGGTGGAGAAGATGCTGTTTTTGAAAAAGCCGATAAGAGATTGGCTGTTCATTAACATTGTGCACTCAAAAATAAGATGCATGGTTTTTTCCTGAAGAAGCATGTTTCTTATTGGTTAATAAAAAATGTTTGAAAGGTACAGTAGATAGGATAAGGTAATATTTTGCCAAAGTCAACCACACCTGCTAGTTGCATTTGTAAGCCACTGTGCTGAACATGAAAACGTGGTGAACTTGGGACCTGCCAGTACAGTTGAATGTTGCAGAAAGTGTTATTATGGAAACTGGGATTAAGCAGAATGGGGGAAGGGTTGAAAGTTAACTGTGGATTTAAAATGTGAAATGGTAACATATATAAGTGATATGTTACTAAATTTAGTTTAGTTTAGTTTAGTTGTCAGTAGTATGTGTAGAAGTAGTCTGTTGTTTAAAAAAAAACTAGTATTATTAGAAATAGGTTTTTGAACTTTGAACGTTTACAGAACCAGTTTGGGCACTTTTAGAAGACAGTTAGAAAGGATTAATATGTCTAACCAATAGAAATGTGTTTCACAATTTGAAATGATGTAGAAAGCAATTTGTGTTGTTATTTACATTTATTTGTGTGCAGAAAGAGAGGAAAAGTTTGCCATTACTGGTTTTACCTTGTTGAGAGTGGTGCATTACATTTAATGTGTGCAACAGAAAATCTTTTATGAGTTTCTGATATTTCATATTCTGCAATACTAGTTGACAGGTGAGTTACAAATTTGTAAGTTGTGTTATATATTATGTAGTAGTGCTTCAGTCTTTGTAGTGATATTTTTAGATTTAAAAAGCTTTATTTTTAAAGTTTTGAAATTATTTGAGAAGTGTGATGTTTGAAATATGTTATGAAATGTACAGATGTGTATTGTACTTTGTTTTATTGTGCTGAAATGATGATTGAAATAGTTTGTGCATAGTAATATGTGTACATTGGTAGATGGATTAGTGATTATGTTAGTTTGTATGAATCTGTGGAAAGGTACAATTGAAGTATGCCGCATAATTTTAGACGTTTCTTTCAAATGGGAACTGCATTCTGTGAAGCTTTAAGGTCTGCATGGTCTTGTGACTGAGGTATGTGTGTACTTGCACATGTATTCTCATACGTGTTATGCATCTGAAGATGCCAGATGTATAAAACACAGGTATACGTCTATTTGTATTTTATTTTTATAAATGATGTCACTAGGAAAAGGTGCAGACGCATGAATGCATTCTGTCAGGCATATGGTAAGAGTTACAAGAGACACATGCAAAGGGTTACTGATTTATATTTGGCTAGGCCCAACACCCTAAGTAGTTGCAGAATGGTGAACGTGCAGCTCAAAAGTGAGGTTTAAGACATGTTGGTAGAGGGATTACTGATTAGGCTTCTTTGAATGAGTGTGTGGAAAGGTACACTTGAAATAAGCCACATACTTTTAGGTGTATGCTTGAAATGGGAACTGCATTCTGAGAAGTTTAAAAGTCTGTATGGTCTTGTGACTGAGGTATGTCTGTATTTCCACATGTATTCTCATACCTGTTATACATCTGAAGATGCAAGACGTATAAAACACAGGTATACGTCTATTTGTATGTTTCTTTTATATATTATGCCACTAGAAAAAGTTGCAGACACATGCATGTATGCTTTCTGGAATATGATGAGTCTTACAAGAGACACATGCAAAGGGTTACTGCTTTATATTCAGCTAGGTCCAACACCGTAAGTAGTTGCAGACTGGTGAATGTGCAGCTCAAAAGTGAGGCTTAAGACATGTTGGTAGAGGGATTAGTGATTAGGCTTCTTTGAATGAGTGTGTGGAAAGGTACACTTGAAATAAGCCACATAATTTTAGGTGTCTGCTTGAAATGGGAACTGCATTCTGAGAAGTTTTAAGGTCTGCCTGGTCTTGTGACTGAGGTATGTCTGTACTTCCACAGGTATTCTCATACGTGTTATGCATCTGAAGATGCTAGACGTATAAAACAGAGGTATACGTCTATTTGTATGTTTCTTTTATATATGATGCCACTAGGAAAAGGTGCAGACATGCATGTATGCTTTCTGGAATATGATGAGACTTACAAGAGAAACATGCAAAGGGTTACTGTTTATATTTGGCTAGGCCCAACACCTTAAGTAGTTGCAGAATGGTGAACGTGCAGCTCAAAGGTGTGGTTTATGACATGTTGGAAGAGGGATTACTGATTAGGCTACTTTGTATGAGTGTGTGGAAAAGTACACTTGAAATGCGCCACGTAATTTTACGTGTGTGCTTGAAATGGGAACTGCATTCTGTGAGTTTTAAGGTCTGCATGGTCTTCTGATTAAGGTATGTCTGTACTTTCACATGTATTTTCATATGTGTTATGCATCTGAAGAAGCAACACGTATAAAACACAGGTATACATCTATTTGTATGTTTTTTAATATAAGATGCCACTAGGAAAAGGTGCAGACACATGCATGCATTCTATCAGGAATATGGTGAGACTTACAAGAGACACATGCAAAGGGTTACTGCTTTATAATTGGCTAGGTCCAACACCGTAAGTAGTTGCAGAAAGGTGAATGTGCAGCTCAAAAGTGAGGCTTAAGACATGTTGGTAGAGGAATTAGTGATTAGGCTTGTTTGTATGAGTGTGTGGAAAGCTACACTTGAAATACGCCACATAATTTTAGGTGTCTGCTTGAAATGGGAAGTGCATTCTGAGAAGTTTTAAGGTCTGCCTGGTCTTGTGACTGAGGTATGTCTGTGCTTCCACATGTATTCTCATACGTGTTATGCATCTGAAGATGCTAGATGTATAAAACAGAGGTATACGTCTATTTGTATGTTTCTTTTATATATGATGCCACTAGGAAAAGGTGCACACATGCATGTATGCTTTCTGGAATATGATGAGACTTACAAGAGACACATGCAAAGGGTTACAGCTTTATACTTGGCTAGGCCCAACACCCTAAGTAGTTGCTGAATGGTGAACATGCAGCACGAAAGTGAGTTTTAAGACACCTTGGTAGACGGATTACTGATTAGGCATCTTTGTATAAGTGTTTGGAAAGGTATACTTGAAATACGCCACATAACTTTAGGTGTCTGCTTGAAATGGGAACTGCATTCTGTGAAGTTTTAAGGTTTGCATGGTCTTCTGACTTAGGTATGTCTCTACTTGCACAAGTATTCTCATATGTGTTATGCAGCTGAAGATTCTAGACGTATAAATCACAGGTATACGTCTATATGTATGTTTATTTTATATATGATGCCATTTGTAAAATGGTGCAGACACATGCATGTATGCATACAGGAATATGGTGAGACTTACCACAGAGACATGTGAAGGGTTGCTACTTTATATTTGGCTAAGTGCAACACTCTGACTAATTGCAGAATAGTGAAGCTGCAGCACAAAAGTGAGGTTTAAGACATGTTGGCAGAGGGATTAGTGATTAGACTACTTCATATGAGTCAGTGGAAAGGTACAGTTGAGTACGCCACATAAATTTCGGTGTCTCCTTGAAATGAAAACTGCAGTCCGTCAAGTTTAAAGGACTTCATGGTCTTGTGACTGAGGTATGTTTCTACTTGCTCATGTATTCTCACACGTGTTATGCATTTGAAGATGGTAGACATATAAAACACAGGTATACATCTATTTGTAGGTTTCTTTTATATATAATGCGACTAGTAAAAGGTACAGACACATGCATGCATCCTTTCAGGAATGTGGTGAGACTTACAAGAGACACATGGAAAGGGTTACTGCTTTATATTCAGCTAGGTCCAACACCGTAAATAGTTGCAGACTGGTGAATGTGCAGCTCAAAAGTGAGGCTTAAGACATGTTGGTAGAGGGATTAGTGATTAGGCTGCTTTGAATGAGTGTGTGGAAAGGTACACTTGAAATACGCCACATAATTTTAGGTGTCTGCTTGAAATGGGAACTGCATTCTGTGAAGTTTTAAGGTCTGCATGGTCTTCTGACTGAGGTATGTCTCTACTTGTACATGTATTCTCGTACATGTTATGCATCTGAAGATGGTAGATGTATAAAACACAGGTATTAATGTATTTGAATGTTTTTTTATATATGAAGCCACTAGCAAAAGGTACAGACATATGCATGCAAGCTTTCAGGATTATGGTGAGACTTACAACAGACACATGCGAGGGTTGCTGCTTTATATTTGGCTAGGCCCAACACTCTTAGTAGTTGCTGAATAGTGAAGCTGCAGCACAAAAGTGAGGTTTAAGACACGTTGTCAGAGGGATTATTGATTAGGCTACCTCGTATCAGTCTGTAGAAAGGTACACTTTAAGTACACCACATAAATTTAGATGTCTCCTTGAAATGGGAATTGGACTCTGTCAAGTTTAAGGGACTTTATGATCTTGTGACTGAGGTATGTCTGTACTTCCACATGTATTATCATACGTGTTATGCATCTGAAGATGCTAGATATATAAAACACATGTATACGTTAATTTGTATGTTTCTTTTATATAAGATGCCACTAGGAAAAGGTGCAGACACATGCATGCATTCTATCAGGAATATGGTGAGACTTACAAGAGACACATGCAAAGGGTTGCTGCTTTATATTTGGCTAGGCCCAACACCCTAAGTAGTTGCAGAATGGTGAACGTGCAGCTCAAAAGTGTGGTTTAAGACATGTTGGTAGAGGGATTACTGATTAGGGTACTGTGTATGAGTGTGTGGAATGGTACACTTGAAATACGCCACATACTTTTAGGTGTCTGCTTGAAATGGGAACTGCGTTCTGTGAAGTTTTAAGGTCTGCATGGTCTTCTGACTGAGATATGTCTCTACTTGCACATGTATTCTCATACGTATTATGCATCTGAAGATTCTAGATGTATAAAACACAGGTATACATCTATATGTATGTTTATTTTATATATGATGCCATTCGGAAAAGGTGCAGACACATGCATGTATGCTTACAGGAATATGGTGAGACTTACAACAGAGACATGTGAAGGGTTGCTACTTTATATTTATCTAGGTGCAACACTGACTAATTGCAGAATAGTGAAGCTGCAGTGCAAAAGTGAGGTTTAAGACATGTTGGCAGAGGGATTAGTGATTAGACTACTTCATATGAGTCAGTGGAAAGGTACAGTTGAGTACGCCACATAAATTTCGGTGTCTCCTTGAAATGGGAACTGCAGTCTGTCAAGTTTAAGGGACTTCATGGTCTTGTGACTGAGGTATGTTTCTACTTCCACAGGTATTCTCATACGTGTTATGCATCTGAAGATGCTAGACGTATAAAACAGAGGTATACGTCTATTTGTATGTTTATTTTATATATGATGCCTCTAGGAAAAGGTGCAGACACATGCATGTATGCTTTGTAGAATAGGATGAGACTTACAAGAGACACATGCAAAGGGTTACTGCTTTATATTTGGCTAGGCCCAACACCCTAAGTAGTTGCAGACTGGTGAACGTGCAGCTCAAAGGTGTGGTTTATGACATGTTGGAAGAGGGATTACTGATTAGGCTACTGTGTATGGGTGTGTGGAAAGGTGCACTTGAAATACGTCACATAATTTTAGGTGTCTGCTTGAAATGGGAACTGCATTCTGTGAAGTTTTAAGGTCTGCATGGCGTTCTGACTGAGGTATGTCTGTACTTCCACATGTGTTGTCATACGTATTATGCATCTGAAGATGCTAGACGTATAAAACACAGGCATACGTCTATTTGTATGTTTCTTGTATATATGATTCCACTAGGAAAATATGCAGACACATGCATGCATTCTATCAGGAATATGGCGAGACTTACAAGAGACACATGCAAAGGGTTGCTGCTTTATATTTGAATAGGTGCAACACTCTGACTAGTTGCAGAATAGTGAAGCTGCAGCACAAAAGTGAGGTTTAAGACATGTTGGCAGAGGGATTAGTGACTAGACTACTTCGTATGAGTCTGTGGAAAGGTGCACTTGAAGAATGCAACATAAATTTAGGTGTCTCTTTGAAATGGGAACTGCAGTCTGTCAAGTTTAAAGGACTTCATGGTCTTGTGACTGAGGTATGTTTCTACTTGCTCATGTATTCTCACATGTGTTATGCATCTGAAGATGGTAGACATATAAAAGACACGTATACACCTATTTGTATGTTTCTTTTATATATAATGCGACCAGCAAAAGGTACAGACACATGCATTCATGCTTTCAGGAATATGGTGAGAGTTACAATAGACACATGCAAAGGGTTGCTCCTTTATATTTGGGTAGGCCCAACACTCTCAGTAGTTGCAGAATAGTGAAGCTGCAGTGCAAAAGTGAGGTGTAAGACATGTTGGCAGAGGGATTAGTGATTAGACTACTTCATATGAGTCAGTGGAAAGGTACAGTTGAGTACACCACATAAATTTCGGTGTCTCCTTGAAATGGTAACTGCAGTCTGTCAAGTTTAAGGGACTTCATGGTCTTGTGACTGAGGTATGTTTCTACTTCCACAGGTATTCTCATACGTGTTATGCATCTGAAGATGCTAGACGTATAAAACAGAGGTATACGTGTATTTGTATGTTTCTTTTATATATGATGCCTCTAGGAAAAGGTGCAGACACATGCATGTATGCTTTGTAGAATAGGATGAGACTTACAAGAGACACATGCAAAGGGTTACTGCTTTATATTTGGCTAGGCCCAACACCCTAAGTAGTTGCAGAATTGTGAACGTGCAGCTCAAAAGTGTGGTTTAAGACATGTTGGTAGAGGGATTACTGATTAGGCTACTGTGTATGGGTGTGTGGAAAGGTGCACTTGAAATACGCCACATAATTTTAGGTGTCTGCTTGAAATGGGAACTGCATTCTGTGAAGTTTTAAGGTCTGCATGGTCTTCTGACTGAGGTATGTCTCTACTTGCACATGTATTCTCATACGTGTTATGCATCTGAAGATGCTAGACGTATAAAACACAGGCATACGTCTATTTGTATGTTTCTTGTATATATGATTCCACTAGGAAAATATGCAGACACATGCATGCATTCTATCAGGAATATGGTGAGACAAGAGACACATGCAATGGGTTACTGCTTTATATTTGGCTAGGCCCAACACCCTAAGTAGTTGCAGAATGATGAACGTGCAGCTCAAAAGTAAGGTTTAAGACATGTTGCTAGAGGGATTAGTGATTAGGCTACTTTGTATGAGGGTGTGGAAAGATAACACTTGAAATAAGCCACATAATTTTCGGTGTCTGCCTGAAATGGGAACTGCATTCTGTGAAGTTTTAAGGTCTGCATGGCGTTCTGACTGAGGTATGTCTGTACTTCCACATGTGTTGTCATACGTATTATGCATCTGAAGATGCTAGACGTATAAAACACAGGTATACGTCTATTTGTATGTTTCTTGTATATATGATTCCACTAGGAAAAGGTGCAGACACATGCTTGCATTCTATCAGGAATATGGCGAGACTTATAAGAGACACATGCAAAGGGTTGCTGCTTTATATTTGAATAGGTGCAACACTCTGACTAGTTGCAGAATAGTGAAGCTGCAGCACAAAAGTGAGGTTTAAGACATGTTGGCAGAGGGATTAGTGCTTAGACTACTTCGTATGAGTCTGTGGAAAGGTGCACTTGAAGAATGCAACATAAATTTAGGTGTCTCTTTGAAATGGGAACTGCAGTCTGTCAAGTTTAAAGGACTTCATGGTCTTGTGACTGAAGTATATTTCTACTTGCTCATGTATTCTCACATGTGTTATGCATCTGAAGATGGTAGACGTATAAAAGACAGGTATACACCTATTTGTATGTTTCTTTTATATATAATGCGACTAGCAAAAGGTACAGACACATGCATTCATGCTTTCAGGAATATGGTGAGAGTTACAATAGACACATGCAAAGGGTTGCTCCTTTATATTTGGGTAGGCCCAACACTCTCAGTAGTTGCTGAATAGTGAAGCCTCAGCACAAAAGTGAGGTTTAAAAGATGTTGGCAGAGGGATTAGTGATTAGGCTACCTTGTATCAGTCTGTGGAAAGGTACACTTGAAGTACACCACATAAATATAGGTGTCTCCTTGAAATGAGAAGTGCAGTCTGTTAAGTTTAAGGGACTTCAGGGTCTTGTGACTGAGGTATGTCTCTACTTGTACCTGTATTCTAACATGTGTTATGCCTATGAACATGCTACATGTATAAAACACAGGTATACATTTATTTGTATGTTTCTTTTATATATAATGCGACTAGCAAAAGGTACAGACACTTGCATGTATGCTTTGAGAAACATAGTGAGACTTATAAGAGTGACATGGGAAGGGTTCTTGTTTTAAAGTTTCCTAGGCTCAAGATTCTGAGCAGTTGTTGAAAACTGAAGCTGCAAGAGAAAAGTGTGGTGTAAGACATGTTGGCAAAAGGATTAGTGATTAGGCTACTTGCTATGAATCTGTGGAAAGGTACACTTGAAGTACGCCGCCTAAATTTTGGTGTCTCCTTGAAATGGGAAGTGCAGTCTCTCAAGTTTAAGGGATTTCATGGCCTAGTGAATGACATTTGTGTCTGCTTCTATATCTATTGTCTGATGTGTTATGCATCTGAAGATGGTAGCTTAAAAACCTGGTTGGTTTCGCTACTGGTATATAAATCTCTTAGGTCTGGTCTGTAGTTCGGTCGCAGAGCCTGTGATGTCTTCTGAATGAAGGTATTGTGGAGCCTCCCACATAGCTTTTTCAATACCCAGATGCCATGTTTTATGAGCAGAAAGAAATACATACACTTTTTTTACACCAATTTAGACAGCATGTGTTCTAATGTACAGGTATTTAACTATATCACTGTTATAAGTCTCACCATATTTCTCAAAGCATACATACATCAGTCTGTGCGTTTTGGATACCTGTGTTTCACAGTGTATGGTCTCTAAATTTGTGTAAAAAAAAGTCATGGCACATGAGTATTAAACAGGCTATTTGAGAGGCTCCATAATACCTATATACAGAAGACATCAGAGCTCTCAACCTTTGATCCATCATTAGGTGAACTTCTCTGATCGGCAGAGCCAGAGCAACATGGCCGTTGCCTGGTGGAGCTGCATCGCCAGCTATAGGGGAGATTGGCCCCAGCGCACTGCCATGGCCGTCACCTACCCAGCCGGGCTTCTGGCATTTTTCTCCACGCCTCTCCTCTGCTGACACCTTCCTTCCCCTGCCTCCTGACGAATCGGTGATGGTCGACTGTTCGACGGATCTATCCTTCGGCGGTGCTGATGCCTGGTGGCGCTTCTCCGGATGGCTGCGGAATAACTGGAACGAGGTCACCCCTCCCGATGCCTTCCGGGATCGACTGCCGCTGCTTCCCATTCTGCCTGCCCTCCAGCTTTGCCTCCTGTGGGACGTCCAGGACTCGTGAGTCTTTTTCCAGGTACGGGGGTGCAGAGGCGGCGAGTATCCCGGCACTGCGGCGCGTCACCCCCAGGCTGTTCTTTGCTTCTGGGAGACACGCCCTCCTGGACTGCGTTGCTGCCTCCCTTTCGATGGGACCGCTGCCCCAACACCCAGGCAGATTTCCCCGGACCTTGGCGTGCTGATCTACGGAACTACTACCCCTGCGACCCAGAGCCTGTGCATTCGGATGGACCGTTGGGGTTCGACTCCCTCCAGCTCTCCGCTCTCCATTTAGCGCTTTTGGAGGCGTCCCCCCTATGGCTCAACTCTGTAAAATCCGCTCTCAGGAGTTTATTTTGGACCTTGACTTGCGTGTGTCCCACCATTTCGGGATGTTTTTGTTGGCCCCCTCAACTTGGATCCTCCATCTTGTCGACCCTTGTCCGTTTCCCCTTCTCACTGGACTCCATCTTGGCGATCCTCGAATGTTTCCCTTTACCGCTGGACTGCTCCTCGTTCTTAGCCTTATTGTCCTTTAATTCTTACCCCGCTTAGGTCTCCTCCACTCCTCTCTCCTTTTTCTGGCTCCGAATCCTGGGTTCCTGAGATTACGGGTCCAAACACCGGTTTGTTTTTTGCTTTTCATTTCCCTGTCCTGATCCGCTTTCCTTACCCCTTTTTTACTTTTCCCCCCTTACCCTCTTCACCCCTTATGATACTCTGTCCTCTGTTACTCCATGCTCTTGTAATTAATAGTTACTCTTGTCTGTTATGTAACTTTGTGTAACAAATGTAATAATTTTGTTTGTAACTTGCAACTCGCTGTTCTGTATGTAAAGCACTCTGATACCTCCGGGTCTAGCCAGCGCTATATAAAACTCATCGAATAAATAAAATAAAATAAATAAACATCAGAGGCTGTGCAACCGAATGATAGAGCAGAGCTGAGAGATTTGTCCACCGGTAGCCAAACCAACCAGGTTTTCAAGCTACCATTTTTAGATGAATAACACATGAGACAATAGATGTAGAAGTAGACACAAGCTTCACTCACCTGAGCACGTAGAGTTATAAATTTGACATACTACATTTCTCATTTCAAGCAGACATGTAAACTTATACGGCCTACTTCAAGTGTACCTTTCCACAAACTCATAGCAAGTAGCCTAATTTCTAATTATTTTGTCAACAATCAATCAATCAATCAGGTCACTTATAAAGTGCACTACATACCCGCGAGGGTCTCAAGGCGCTGGGGGAAGAGGGGGGGGTGCTGCTACTGATCGAAGAGCCAGGTCTTGAGGAGTCTTCTGAAGGCCAGTAGGTCTTGGGTCTGCCGAAGGTTGGTGGGGAGGGTGTTCCAGGTCTTGGCGGCGAGGTGGGAGAAGGATCTGCCGCCGGCGGTCGTTTTCCGGATGCGGGGGACTGTGGCGAGGGCGAGGCTGGTGGAGCGGAGCTGGTGGGTGGGGGTGTAGAAGCTGAGTCGTCTGTTGAGGTAGGCTGGTCCGGAGTTGTGGAGTGCTTTGTGTGCGTGGGTGAGGAGCTTGAAGGTTATCCTCTTGTTGACAGGGAGCCAGTGCAGGTCTCTCAGGTGGGGTGTGATGTGGCTGCGGCGGGGGATGTCGAGGATAAGACGTGCAGAGGCGTTCTGGATGCGTTGCAGCCGTCTCAGGAGCTTAGCCGTCGTTCCTGCGTAGAGGGCATTTCCATAGTCCAGCCTGCTAGTGACGAGGGCCTGGGTGACTGTTTTTCTTGTTTCGGTGGGGATCCACTTGAAGATCCTGTGGAGCATTCAGAGGGTGTTGAAGCAGGATGAGGAAACGGCGTTGACCTGCTTTGTCATGGAGAGGGTGGGGTCGAGGATGACCCCTAGGTTGCGTGCGTGGTCGGTGGGTGTCGGGGCTGTTCCCAGTGATGTCGGCCACCAGGAGTCGTCCCAGGCTGAAGGGTTGGAGCCAAGGATGAGGACCTCCGTCTTGTCCGAGTTCAGCTTCAGGCGGCTGGTCCTCATCCATTCGGCGATGGCCTTCATTCCTTCGTGGAGGTGGGCTTTGGCGGTGTGAGGGTCTTTGGTGAGGGAGCGGATCAGCTGGGTGTCGTCGGCGTAGGAGATGATGTTGAGGTTGTGCTGTCGGGCGACGTGGGCGAGGGTGCCATGTAGATGTTGAACAGCGTCGGGAGGAGCCTTGGGGTACGCCGCAGATGATCTTGGTGGCCTTGGATCGGAAGGGGCGAGGCGGACGCTTTGAGTTCTGCCGGAAAGGAAGGATGTGGTCCAGTCCAGGGCCTTCTCTTGGATCCCGGCGTCGTGAAGGCGTGTTCATAGTGTGTGGTGGCAGACCGTGTCGAAGGCGGCTGATAGGTCCAGCTTCAGTTTTTACCAACTACTGAGAATCTTGGAACTAGGCAAATTTAAAACAGCAATCTCAACCATGTTACTGTTTAAAGGCGTGTGTTCTTGTGCCAGGTTTGCTATTGTGTAAAGTACAATATTCTAAATATTTACGTATTATGGAGACATTTGGAATGTAATTGAAATTATTTGTTTATTTATTGTTATGAATATTAATATATAATTATTTCACAAGTATAAAATTATTTATTAAACTATTGAAACTTATCTTTGTTTTTCAGATATTTACATTTATTGGTAAAAAACATTGAGAATGGCAAAAAAAGATCAAAAGAGAAGACAAGGACAAAAACAGTATTATTTAAAGGAAAGTTAAAAGAGGAAATTAGATGAACTGCAAAATGTTACACTGAAGAAAAAGAGTTCTGGTAGGAGAAGTAAAGACTTTGTTAAAAGACTTTTACAGAATATTAAGCAATTTGAAAATCTTGAAAAGAAAAAGAAAAGTTCAACAACAAGTCAGAAGGAAAGGAAAAAAGGAGATGATAAAAGAAAATCATGTTATGGGAAAACAATGCATGTTGAAAAAAGGCTGAAAGAACATAAAGACATAAGGAAGAGAATGTATAGAAGTAGAATACTACAAAATGTATTGAAAGATTGTAAAAATAAAAGAAGATCAGCAGCTTATAAGAAAAAGCAACAGATTGAAAGGGTAGTAGATAAAACTTTTGAAATTAAAAGAAAATTATTAATTTTAATATTGAAGAGAATGAAAACATTGAATAAAACAATTCTGTTTATGAGGGAGAAAAGCAAAAGAAAAAGACTGGTTAATAGAAGTAACTGTTGTAAAACTTTTACTGGTGAATGGAAGCACGCTTCTAGTACTGAGCCTTTCTTTAATGAAGAAAGCTATTTTCAACAGAACACATTAGTTCATGCAGTTGATACTAGCGGTCGATGCTATGCGATGAAAGATGGTTGTCCCATTGCAAAAGAAAAGATGGTTCCTAGGAATGTGGAAGAAGTAATAGCTGAAGAAGTTCAAGGGAGGCGTACACAAGCTCCGATATATAAGTGGGATTGTAGTAGTATTTGTAGTATGTGACAAGAATCTATTGACATATTACAAATTTTTTTCACGAGAATATGCCAAAAAAAGTCTTATACAGAAGATTAAGATGTCACAAGGACTAGATCCTTGTAAAGTAGGAAAATACACTAACTTGCAGGGTTATTCTCTGGTTTGTCTTTCAAGAAAAGTGTCAAAGTACTTTTCATCATTTAAGAATGTTAGCAGTACACCACTCAGAAATGCAGAAGTTAGTAAGGAGACTCTACTATGTAAAAAGTCCTGCATTATGTTTAAGTGAAATGAACACAGCTCTTTTGCACTGTTCAGTATCAGATGTACAAAAACTTTGTGATGATATACATTTTGTTTTTTTGGTTCACAAGAGGAGTGTAGAGAAAGTGAGAGCTTGATAAGTGTAGGTGTTGAAGAACAGGCTGAAGATATTAGTATTGATGAGTTTGCAGAAGAAATTACAAAGTTTAAGACAGTTTCATCTGAAAAACCAAACTATGTTTGTATTTGTTGTCAACATACTCACTATAGAAATCAAACTAGGAATGTTGATTTATATTTAAAAAGAGAAAAGGAAAACAATGATAAGTGGCAGCAATTTGGTGCTTATTTGTTGGCAGAAGGTCAGCTTGAGTTGGCTGCTAATCAACTTATTTGTAAATATTGTTACAACAAATTAGAAGAGAACAAAATGCCAGCTAGAAAAGTAAATAACAAGTTAGAGTTGGTAGCTATTCCTCAGGAACTGGCAGATTTGAATGTATATGAGTCCATTCTTATTCAACCTGTGCACCCGTTTCAGGCTATAGTTCGTATGGAGCCTAAAACAGGTAAGCTGCCACTAACAGATTTACAAAGAGGTCTGAAAGGAAGAGTTGTGTACTTACCTTTAGATTTTAAGAAAAATATTAAAACTGTTGGTGTAGACAGGGAGGAAAATGAGACAGTAGTTATTCTAGTTAATGGTGTACCAACAAAGAGTCGAAAAATATGGCAAGAGTTTGTAGATGTCAATAAACTTCAAAAGGCTACATTATATCTGGTACAGAATAATATTTATTATAAGTATGTAAATGTTGATGAACAGGTAATATGCTTAGAAGATGAAACAGAAATTGTAAGTGGCCAAATAGAAAAAGTAGACAAGTCCAAGAGTGAAGAGATTTATGAACATTACACTATACATCCTCTACATTCAAAAGAAGTGACAGGAAACAGTATTGAATTATTTCAAATGAAGAAAGCAAAGGGAACTCCCATGAGTGTATGGGAAAAAAGTTTAGAAGCTCGTTGTTTTCCACAGCTATTCCCCACTGGAGAAGGTGGACAATTTGATGAGCGAGCTGTATGGATTTCAGCTTCAGAATACCGCTCGACAAGATTGTACTCTGAAGATCCAAGACTTCGACAGTGCAATCCATATATATTTCATCGTCTGTTTGAAAGTGATTTGTCTGCACTTTCATATGCAGTGAACCACATATTACAACAGGAGTTCATCTTCCACATGTTTCTGCAAAGGAATTCATGGACAAAGTTCACCAAAGAGATGAACATTTAGAATCTCAGTTAATTTATTTGATGGCGTGTCAACATGGTACCAATGAGTATTGGTATCGTCGTCACGGAAAACTTAAATGTATGTTAAGAAACTTAGGTACTCCTACATGGTTTGTAATACTTAGCTGTGCTGAATATGCGTGGGATGATTTACTTGAATTTCTACGAGAAGCAAATTCAAATGTTAAAAACATTGAATTGAAGACAGCTGGATAACTCTGTTCCTTGGATCCTGTAAATGTCTGCAGGTATTTTAACCATAGGTTTCAACTATGATGGCATTGATCTGCAATAAAAATATTCCACCTCTTGGAGAGGTAACAGATTTTTTTGGGAGAAAGGAGTACCAAGCCAGAGGTGCTCCTCATATACACATGCTATTATAAATCAAGAATGCTCCAAACTTTTGAACTGATACTGATGAAAGTGTTTTGTCTTTCATCGAACAGTATGCTACCTGTGCCATTCCAAGAGAAGGAGGAGAAAAAAGCTTGAGACAACATGTTTTACTGTTTCAAAGTCATCGATGTGGAAAATACTGTAGACGAAAATACAATTCTAAGGGGAAATTTTATACAAAATGTCGTTTTGGATTCCCACGTCCAATAATTTCTGAAGGAAGAGTAAATAGTTTTATGTCAGCAGTAAGGCATACAATAACTCGGAAATCTCCGAAGAATACATACAACTTAAAAAGAACCGAAGATTCAAAGTATATTAATGACTACAATCCAATGATTTTGAAAATCTGGAGTGCAAACATGGATATTCAATATGTTGCAGATAATTCAATTGCTGTTGCTCGCTATGTTACATCATATATAACCAAATCTGAAAAGACAGAGATGAAAGAAATGTGGGAAGAAATTTCACAAGAAAAGAGTCTTAGAAAGAAATTGTACAGCTTCAGCTTGAAAATGCTTTCTCATCGAGAGATTGGATCCTATGAATGTTCGGATCGCTTGAGTTCTGCAAGTTTATATTCAAAGTCAAGAGGAATCATTTGGGTAAGTCTAGGTCTTGCCGCCACACGAATTAGAGTATTGAAAACATTACAAAAAACCGAATACTTAGCACTGAATGAACCAGAAAGTACTGATATTGTTAAAACTAATATGTTGGATTCATACTATCCCAAAAGGAGGCCACATCTTGAAAATCTGTGTCTGTATGAAATACTTCAATATTACAGCTTTAAAACAAAAGTTACAGAAAATATAAAAGAAGAAAAATATGCAGTAATTGGATGTGATGAATATTTGGTAAAACATGCCATAGGAAATCTTATTAACCACAGAAAACTGAGTTGCGAAGGTCCAGATAAGCGGGAATTTTTCTATTTAGCACTTCTGCAACTGTTCTAGCCTTGGCGTAGTGAAACGGAATAACTTGGCGATTTCGACTGCTATGAAGATTCTTTTAATGCAAGTAAAGATAGTATTCAGTGCACAATGTTCCCTATATATCTACAAATGTTAAATGATGAGATTGAACAAGAAAGTACTATTGCGGCAGAAATAGCTAGAGAACGTTCTCAAGATAGTCAAAGTTTTGGTCCACTAAGTCAAGATCCACTGGCAAAACCAATTATCAAAAACAAAGCAGCAATAGCCATGAATGAGGTAGAAACTGCAATGCAACAAGCACAACAGGATATTATTCCGTTGGAAAAGTTAGAAGAACAACTAAATATTGAACAGAAATAAATATATCTACAAGTGAAACAACAGATACAATATGGTTTGCTACATGAAAAAAAAGAATGCCAATGTTCATCATTTAAACCTATTTTAATGTATATCAGCTGTCAAGCTGGAACAGGAAAATGTTTCTTAATTAAAATGTTGACCAGTTATCTACACAAAACTACAGAATCACATTTATCTTGTGTTGTAACAGCTCCAACTGGATTAGCAGCACACAACATTTTAAAGGAATTACTTTACATTGATTACTGATGCTACCAGTTGAACAGGATAATAAATTGAAATATCTGAAGCTATCTGGAGAAGCTTGTTATGAAGTGTCAAGAGTACTGAAGAAAATGAAACTTTTAATCATTGATGAGGTGAGCATGGTCTCAAACCTAATGCTTGCCTTTGTACACTTGAGAATGCAACAGATTTAAAAACAGATTACGATGTTCTGTTTGGAGGAAAGCATTTAATTGTGTTCGGAGATCTACTACAACTTACTCCTGTAAAAGGACAACCTGTTTTTAAAACACTTGTCTATGAAGACACTAGGAAAGCTTTGGGAAGTTTTGGAAATGTAAACATTTTGGTTACATTTTGAATATAAAGAATTTGTTAAAAATATGCGACAAGCAAGTGATGAAGATTATGGCAATATTCTTCAAGACATAAGAATTGGTGTTTTGACGAAACTTGGTAAACAAGCTTTAGAAAGTCGGCTACTAAGGAACTTGTTTACAACTGGAAACACAGCGGCTGAAGTAATGTACAATAAGCTTGGAGAAAAGAAGTTTGCCTAATGCCTACACTGCAAGAGTGTTCTACATTTAATCAAGAACTTTTGAAACTGGAAAAACAACAAATAGTGGAAATTGAAGCTATTGGCAAAATTGAACACCAGGGAGTGACTATTCTTCTTACAGAGAAACTACAGGCTAAATTGCATTCTTTGGAGAAGTCTGTATCTAAAACTGCAGGCTTAGAAAAGACTTTATATGTATGTATAAACTGTCGGGTCATTTTGCGGCATAATTTGAATGTAGCAGAAGGTTTAGTAAATGGGAAAAGTTATTGATTTTGTAAAATTTCAGAACAGAGATGGAATAGAATTTTTGATTATAAAATTTGATCAGATTAAAGAGGTAAGACATATTGGGCGTTGTGTTGTACGTTTTTTGCTTGTAAAAGATTTGTATGTTCGCAGAAAACTGTTTCCTCTTTCTTTAGCATATTCAGTAACTATTCATAAATCTCAAGGTTTAAGTATAGACAGTGCTTTTATAAATATTGGAAGTACAGTGTTCAAAGAGGAAATGGCATACGTTGCATTGTCTCGAGTAAGAACATTGTCTGGTTTGTATTTGATAGATTTCGATGAGAAAAAGGCTATTGCTGATGTAAATTGTGTGAGAGAGTACAGTCGTTTGAGAAGACTTTATACACCTGATTTAGGTGAATATCCCATATATGAGAAATGAGTAGTGTGTCCAAAACAGAAGTATGTCAAAGATGGAATTGAGGTTCAAAAAAAGAAAACAAATGAAGAGAAACTGGAAGGCGTAAAGAAAAAGAAAATTGAAACTGTTGATGACATTGAAGGATACCAGTTGGAAAATAGTTCCGGTATCAACTGTTATGCAAATGTGATTCTTAATGTTGTGTTTTATCTACAAGATCTTCATCATGAAATCATGGGAAATCGTGAAAAAAGATTCTGTTCTTTACTACATTGGATATTTGTACTGGTTCATTGACATTTACTCTTAATATACAACAAGATGCACAAGAATTTCTAATCCTTATGCTTGGAGTATTAGAACATGAAGGAATGCAGATTGAAAACTTTTTTGGACTAAGTTGTCGATGGGATCGTAAATGTGAAGAGTGTTCATTTACTCCTACCACTGAAATACAAAGAGAACGATTCATGTACTTGACGATACTAGACTGCAAATCAGTACCTTTTAACAAATTGATAAAAACAGCTAATCAGGACATGAGATGTTCTCATTGTAGATCAGAGATGTTGTCTTCATTACATATAGAAAGATTTGGAAAATATCTAATTTTAATGCTACGACGTTGTAGAGCAAATGGAAGAAAATTGGAAACGAAATTGTTTTTATTGCAAGTCTAATATCTATTTCAGGAAGAACTTTTACAGCAGTGGCTATTATTTTCCATGATGGACCTACTACAACATCTGGACACTATACTGTTTATTTAAAGTGTAATAAAGGATGGACACATTTCAATGATGCCCACTTGGGATTCAAACCTAGATTGCCTTATGAATTACCAAATTCATATTTGTTATTTTTGAAGCCAAAGTTTTGAGTACATCATTCGGCCTATTGGGAATATGTGAACAGAAAGTAGACAGGACTGGAGAGCTATTAGTATTTAAAATTAGTGTTTGGAATATTATTTGCGCTAATTAATATTGCATTCGGAAAATTGTGTTTAAAAGGAAATACTTTACATAGTTGTTGTCTATATTGTACCAGATGTAAATGAGAGTCCACATTTTGGGAAATATATTTGAAATAAATAATGAAGTTAATGTAGATGAAGGAAGTAATTAAGAAAGTGTAGATAGGAAAACACATAGCTACACACATTGATGATGATGCTCTACGCTGATTTTTTATTTTTTTCTACAATGAATTTAATTGTTTTTTTCCCAACTGTTCAATGATGATACTACATTAAAATCCCTGTGTATGGTGAAGTTAAGTGGAATCTGAGAAAAACAAAAAAGGGAATCTGAAAATGTTATGTAATTCTAAATTTATGTTGAGTTCTGAAAAATATAATATGATAATTTCTGTAATATATTATCATTAAATAATAGTTTTTCTTTTTCTTCTTTATAGTAGGTACTGTTGAAGTTTCAAAAGAGTTTCAATGCTGTTTAGGAGAATACTTTTCTAAAATAGTTCTATTGAGTAATGTATCTAAATTACTTAAAAGGTAAGAATACATAATATAATATGCATGATAAAGTGAAAAAATGTTTAAAGTTTAGTTATTTGTTCTTTGTTTGTTAAACCTTTCCACTATTTGCAAACTATCCTCGTGTTGCTGGTGTAATCAGCCAGACAGTCATCCTTTCACGCAAACACTACCTGTGCTATCATCTATTGTCTCTAACAAACTCTTGCACTAATAGGATAACCCAGGCATTATCCTTGCATTATTTCTTTCACACAGGCACAACCCATGCACTTATCCATCACCCAGGCAGTACCCCTGTACTCATACATTCACTCAGGTACTACTCTTGCACTCAACCATTCACTCAGATACAACCCATGCACTCATCCATTCCCTCATGTACTAGACATGTACTCATGTAATCACCCAGGGATTACTCTTGCAGTCATCCTTTTATAAAGGCACTAGCCATGCACTGATCTAAGCACCCACACATTAATCTTGCAGTTATGCAATCACCCAGGCAGTACCTCTACACTTATAGAATCACTCATGCACTGCCCATGTACTCATGCAATCACTCAGGAACTATTCTTGCACTCAAGCATTCACTAAGGCACTCCCATGCACTTATGCAATCAAGGAGGCACTACTTATACACACATCTAATCGCTCAGGTATTAACTATACATTCATGCAATCACCCAGGCACTACTCTTCCACTCAACCATTCACTCAGACACTACCCTGCACTCATGTATTCAGTCAGGCACTACCTATGCACTCATGCAATCACCCAGGCATTACTCTTACACTCATACTTTCACTCAGTACTGCTCATACACTCATCCAATCACTCAGGCACTACCCATGCACTCATAGAATCACCCAGGCAGTGCCCATGCACTCATGGAATCACACAGAAAACTACTCATGCACTCATCCATTCTCTCAGGCAGTACCCATGCACTCATCCAATCACGCAGGCACTAGAGTTGGACTTATCCATTCACTCAGACACTATCCATGCACTCATCCATTCACTCAAGCACTACCCATACACTCATGCAATCACCTAGGCATTACCCTTGCACTCATACTTTCTCTCAGGTATTGCCCATATACTCATACAATCACCCAGGCACTACCCGTGCACTCATGTAATCACCCAGGTACTCCTCTTGCAATTAACTATTCTCTCAGGGCACTACCCATGCACTCATCCATTCTCTCAGGCACTACCCATGCATTCATCCAATCACCCAGCCATTACTCTTATAGTCATCCTTTTACTCAGACACTACCCATGCACTCATACAGTTAAGGAGGATCTACCTATACACACCTCCAATCAATCAGGCTTTACTTACGCAATCGTACAATCACCCAGGCACTAGTTTTGCACTCAATGATTCACTCAGGCAAGACGCGTGCACTCATCCATTCGCTCATGTACTACGGATGCACTCATACAATGACCCACGGATTACTCTTGCAGTCATCCTTGTACTCAAGCACTGATCTAAGCAGCCAGATATTACTCTTGCAGTCATGAATTCACTCAGGCACTACCAATGCACTTTTCCAATCAGCCAGGCAGTACTCCTGCACTGATTCAATCACCCAGGCACTGCCTATGCACTCATGCAATTAAGGAGGCACTACCTATACACACATCCAATTAATCAGGCATTACCTACAGAGTCATGCAATGACCCAGGAACTACTCTTGCACTCAACCATTCACTCAAGGACTATCTATGCACTCATCCATTTACTCAGGCACTACATATGCACTCATCCAATCACACAGGCACTAGAGTTGGACTAATCCATTCATTCAAGTACTACCCATGCACTCATCTATTCCCTCAAGCAGTACCCATGCACTCATGCAATGACCCAAGCATTAGCCTTGCACTCATACTTTCACTCAGGTATTTCCCATGCACTCATACAATCACCAAGGCACTACCACTGCACTCATGCAATCACCCAGGCACTACCCATGCACTCATTCAATCACTCAAGCACTATTCTTGCACTCAACCATTGACTCAGGAACTACGCATGCACTCATCCATTCTCCCAGGCACTACCCATGCACTCATCCAGTGACCCAGGCATTACTCATGCACTCATTCTATCACCCAGGCACCACCCTTGCACTCATCCATTCACCCAGGTAGTACCCATGCACTCATGCAATCTCCCAGGCAGTACCTCTTCACTCATGCAATCACCCAGGCAGTATTTCTGCACTCATGCAATTACCCAGGCACTACCCATGCACTCATGCAATCACTCAGGCACTACTCTTGCACTCAATTATTCACCCAGGCACTACCCATGCACTCATCCATTCTCTAAGGCACTACCCATGCACTCATCCAATGACCCAAGCATTACCCTTGAACTCATCCTTTCACTCCGTCACTACCCATGCACTGATCCAATCACCCAGGCAGTGCTGCTGCACTCATGCAATCACTCAGGCACTGCTCTTGCACTCAACCATTCACTCACACACTAGCCATGCACTTATCCATTCTGTCAGGTACTACCCATGCACTCATCCAATGACCCAGACATTACCGTTGCACTAATTCATACAACACATACAAGTTTGTCTATCTTTAACCAAATAGGCGGTTCTAAAAAGAATAATTTCTTTGTTAATTTTTTTGTGTTTTTCTAACTCTTGTATTTATTTTTTTAGTGTTTTAAAAAAAAATAAGATTGAAAAAAACAAGGCAATGAACTGTAGTAAAGTTCTGAAAACATTTTGAAATTAAAACGTCATTGCAAAAACAACAACAAAATTAACATTTGTGATTTTTTGCAGCTACAACAACTGCTGCAATAGATTGCTCTCCAGCACAAAGTAGTTTTTGCACTTTATGCAGTGCTGCTCTAAACCTGCAAACTCAGGTATGAGCAAGGATGTTTGTGGTGTTGTAGTAGATCCCGCAGATGTACTTGTTCCTGGGACTTCATCATCCTGTGCTATTTGTTGTAGCTCTAGTCGGTGCTGTTCTCAAGCGAGACAGTTAGGATGCCTTGTTTGTAGAGGCTTCATCATTAATGAAGTTCCACAGGAGTATTTCTTCTAGGAGCCCCGAGATAAAACTTTTTCGCACACAGTGCAAGTCACCTTGCAGGCATTCACTTTTTTCTCCCCAGGTGGAATGGAGAAAAAAGCCCAGACAACACTTTCCTTTCTTTTTTTTATTGGTTCTTCCAGCTCCTCATCTTCAAATACATCTTGCGGTGGATTTGCAGATGCCATTTTGTAGTGTTGAATAAAAACACCAATAAAATAAATGAAGAGGGAGAGAAAACACAAGAGGTGTTTCTTCTAAAGATGCTCCTGGAAGAATGAAAAAATTGGGTGGGGTCCTCCAAGTAGTAGAATCGAAAGCTTCTTAACCAATAAAATCCTTTCTTTTGAAGTCACATGGGAGTCGCGTACCGGACGCATATTCACTGTGCACCGGACACGATTCCAAAAAATATGTTTAAACAATATTATATATTTATTCCAGTTACAAATATAGTAAATTTACAAATTAGTAAGTAAATCTGTTGGTATAATATATATTATAAAGTTATATATATATGTTTTTTAGAACTAAATAATTTGCGCTGGAGTCGCGAACCTATCGCGTACCTAGAAATACGTGCGAGAGGGTATGCGGGACTGTTGCGGCTTCCGTAACTTCATTATAAGAACTCAAATATTCAAAATATTTATATTAATATCTCTTTTATAACTCTTTTAATAAAACACATATGATTGATTTAAAAAACATATAGTATATAACATGTATCTACATTTTTTTAAAATGCTAAATTTGGGAACCGCGTTCCCATCGCGCATCCTTCGCAAAGAAACAAATATGGCGGCACGATGCTTGGATTCACGCACCCACCGTGACCGGTACGCGATCGATACGCGATTCTCACAGTTTAAAAAAAAAATATATATAAATTTGTAAATATATATTAAAAAAGGGTTAAAAAATGACATTACCTTTATGAATGCAAGAATATTTTGAAGAAGCCTTCTTAACACGTACTGTAACTTGTACACACTGCAATTCCTCAGAAATGGTTGAACATGTAGCGGCATTTCTGTTCCACTCTAAAAATGTCATCAGTGATGTCACTGACCATGTCATGAGTGATGTAATACGTGACGTCATCAGCAGTACATTGCGGGGCGCGAGTTATAGTGAGCGCAGCTAAGTATAACGGCTGAATTTCTCTGGTTTTGTAGGACTGAAATGCCAGCCTAACTATAACATCCCTGAAACCTGTGTTTTTTTCAGTGAATTTCTAAGGTTTTTTAAATGCTAATTCCTAACTATAACGTAAAGATTAAGTGATTTGCACTGGGATTTCACCTGCCATTGCCATAAATACAAAAAAGTATGCTTTCATGTAAAAGTTGTGCTTCTCATGTAAAGCACTTTAATGCCCTTGGGTTAAGTTTGTGGAATAGAAAACTGCAAGTACAATACCAATTACTCTCTGTACACATGAGTCAAACTTGGCAGAAGGGCGTTAGGCACTTTGACAGTCAATGACGAGTGTATTCCAGTGCTGGGCTGCTTCTGAAGCCTTACATTCTAGCTGACAGCCCACAGTTTTAATGTCGGGAACTCTAGCTGGCAGGTCACATCTCCTCATTCCTGTTCAGTTAGAATGTAAGGCTGCAGCAGCAACCCAGTGCTGGAATACCTTCGCCATTGACTGTCAGAGCGCCTCCCAGACATGCTCCATCTTAAAGCTGGTATTCAGCAGCACCTGTGCTGCACAACCCATACCTCAGAGCCTGAGCCCAGCTGCCAATAGGAGTACAGGAACTCTGCTAGCACAAGAGAAGTTCCGGTACTCAAGGGGAGAATACTGAGAAGTACTGGCTCTTAGTACCAGTGAATACAGCCCATTTAAAGCACTGCCAGCAGTGCCAAATAAGTTTCCATCTCAATATGCAAAAGGTCTGTTGCAGAACAATTTTAAAATGTGTCCTCAGCACCTCCATCTAATCTGCAGAAAAGTTTCGGGACTGGCCAATTTAATAATTGCATTGTAAGGTGAAAAGTTTTCCTCCCTAGGTAGTGTAAATGTAGGTCGACTCACTGCTGGTTATCAAGCAAGGTAAGTGCCTCCACCAGAGCCTCTCTTGACCTACAGCAAGTTCCAGACAAATGGACAATGCTTAATTTGTGACAGTGGTTGCAGGTGTTGAACATCACACTGGTTTCGGGAACTGGGACTTATTTTTCACCATTTGACTTTGACCCAGAGCTAGAGAGAGAAAGGCGGGAAAAGGTGGAGGAAGAGAAAGACAGGAAACAATGTCAAATGGAGACAGCAGGGATGGAACGAACCTGCAAGAGAGAGATAAAGAGTCAGGAAGTGTAGGGTTATGAGGCTTGAGTTGCAACCAAGAATAGGCAGCCTTGGTTTTTGGTAACCCCGATATATGGAGGTAGGCTACTAAGTGAAGCGTTTGACCCCCTACACTTTCTTTCTAATATATTCATTAAGTATGGAGTACTTAATGGACTGAGGGATAACCAACCCAGACGTGTAACCTTTGCCCAACAGCCTCTTAAAATATATAGTGTAATGAGGCATCTGTAAAGCAACAATGGAGATGACTAGCTAAATCGCTTTAAATTGTTACTATTAACCACAGAAGAAACCACTCCCATTGTTCGGACTTGCCTAGGATTATTGAAGGGTGCGTTACTTTGCACTGATCAGACTCAAATACTTTGGGGGAGATTTAACATGTTTTCACATAGCACACTGCAGCAGCCGCAAATGCTGTGCTGCGTGAAAAGGAGAGAGGAGGAGAGCACCCAATTTACTAAAATAAGGCACTCTCCTGCCCTCCCCCTTGCGCAAGCGCTGAAATCAGCTGCTGTGCGCTACAGAGACAGCTTTGTGCCAGGGTGCAAGGGTGACTCCGTGAGTCTAACATAGGTTTTGTACTGGAAGGGAATTCTCCCAGTACAATATACTATGCTTAGAATAATTTGAAACCTTTTCCCACTTTGTATGTGTGCTGTACAGTTCAGCAGACACGCAAAGCCGGAAAAGGAAGGAGAAATCAAAGCATTTCTCCTTCCTTGCGCCTACTTTGAAAGCTATGTAGTGCTTTGCATTATTTTCCCGGTATTTCCAGTGCTAAACAAGTTTAGTTAGCACTGTAAAGTAAATCGGGAACAAAAGATTTCGTGCCAATTTGCGTCACTTTTGTGACACAAAAACGGAATAAAATCTTAGTAAATCTCGCCCCCCCTTGAGTTTTATTTCTTTTATCTATCAAGACCATCAGATATTTTCTTTAAAAAAAAAAGAGTTTTGTTTATATTTATGTTTAGTGAATTTTCTTTGTAGTCTTTGTATATGGAATGTTTATTACTCCTCGTACTACATTCCAAAACTGAATGCACCCGATGCACAACCAATATGACTTACAGAATTGCAAAGGTACTGTATGCTAAAGCTGGGTAATCATGTTTGTAATATAGCCGGTATTTTTCTAATGTAGCCAGTAAAATGACTCACTCCCTTAAGCATCCATTGTCGACATCTGTGGTGCAGCACAGTAAATAACTCTGAATAAATAAATGAATAAAAATAACTTTATCCATTGCAGTCTTGCTGGAGTGCAGTGTGTACAGCTATCAGGATATGCCAAAGGTCATAATTACAAAATAGGAGAGACGTTTTCTGGGGATGGTAACCACGCCTGGAATGCTGTTTACCTGGACGAAAGATGGCACCTGCTAGATAGCACCTGGGGAGCAGGAACTGTCACCGACGACTGCACCCACTTTAAGTTTGAGTAAGTTATTGTCTATCTTCAGTATGCATTGCATATTTATAAATTATTGGGTATAAAAGCCACACCTTTGTATGTTGTGTTCCTGTCTAGGGCTCATGGTGCTGTAAATTAAACATCAGCAGGATATCTATGAAAAAAGTTGTGAATAAATGAAAGGGATACATTTGTCAGTATGAAACAAGATATAAGGGATAAAGTACCCCCTGCCATAAATGATAAGGATATTGAAAGTCACTGAGGAGTTCCATAACCTTATAAAGGAATGAGGCTGAAGGCCGAGTTCTTTTATAAGGTTATGGAACTCCAATGTGACTTGAAATGAATATCCTTATCATTTACTTCAGGGGGTACATTTTCCCATATAATACATTGTCACATCATCACTTTTCCCACAAACAACTTAAAACATTGGTGCACAGCTGTTTCATATGAGTGAGCATGTTTGCACACATGAAGAATAAAAATAAAGGGGCCGATTCACAGAACTAATCTGAGACAAAATCCTAAACTTACTACTTCTGGTATTCACAGAAGGCACTTACGATTTTTGGTATTCACAGAAATCATTTACGACTCCTAACTTTACGTCCGCAGTTGGGCCGGAATCTCTGCACCCGGACCGTACTCTCCGCACCCGGACCGTACTCTCCGGCTAGGGCTGTACTCTCCGGCTCGAGCCGTAATCTCCGGCTCGGGCCGGATAAAGTGTAATCAATGGGCTGGAATGCAATTTTTACAAAAAGAAACATTAGGAATGTGTGATAAATGGTAGAGGAGTTCATGAAAAATAGTCTGGGCAGGGAAAAGGGTATGGCCAGACACTACATAATAACCCAGAAAAGTTTGCTCCAACTTTACATTAAGCCAAGGCGTGATTTTATCATCCCTCTCCTAAAGTTTTTAAACATTAGGAAGTGTCGGGCAGCTTTATATCATCTCCAGCTTTTAAATGATGAATTTACTTGTCTAATGATTTATAGATACATCTCTTCGGCTGTTCGTTTGCGTGATATTGTTGGGAAATGATTTTATTTGTTTTAACGATTCATCTCTGGGCCCTATTGCTCACGGGACAGGGATTGTTATGAATTTATTATACTCTGTCCCTAGTTCATGCTGCTATTTTGTAGAAATGTTAATTCATTGATTATTACTATGACACTCTGACTATGAATCATCACCGCTGCGAAACACATCATTCATTGTCTGTATTACCGTTTTAATTCATGTTTTAAATGTTTTTTATGATGCACTCTTTTATGGCTGAAAGTCAGCCGAAAAAAGATATTTTGACTGACTGACTGAAATGTCATGGTGGTGGTTGCTGCCTGCCTTTGGAGGTCAGGGGTACCGGTCTTTCCATTACTCAATGACTGGCTGTTGAAGGAGGCCCTCAACAGTTAGTCAGGGACAAACCTCCACACAACAGCAAACCTCTTGACATTGTTGTGGTTCTCACTCAGCCTGCTGAAGTCACACCGAACTTCTTTGCAGAGGCTCCCATTCATCAGAGCCATCATGTGTATGGCATGCTTTCGGGGCTTTCCTACGACCAATGAGACAGGACATTTGGGCTCTGATCCTGATGCTTCGGCCTCTGTCCTGGGTCTCAGTGAGGATGGCTCTGATGCTTCTTTGCCTGCTAGCCTCCTGCATCTTGCTCACCGTCCATGCTATCTAGCACATGTGGGCTCTGTAGTGGGATTTGAAGTCTCAGTGGGCCAGCAGCAGGGGAACTAGTCAGAATCATGCAGGAATCAAAAGCCACTTCAATAGACCTGCAATGTTGGCTGCTCGACTGCAATTGAACCAGCGGTAGACCCCTCTCCCTACCCCAACCAAAGTTGACTGTGGTAATAGAATAGTCACTACTGAGTTGGGGAGGCAATCTGGGAGAGGGGAGGTCAGAGGACTCTTGTCTCTGGCAGATACCCTCCTCCACATACATTTATCAGAGTTGCGGGCAGTTTGCTTGGCATAGAAGGCCATCCTGCCGAAGATATGGGGAAGGTTGCGTCAAGCACTCAGGGACAAAACCACCACTATCTGGTACTGCAACAAGCAAGGCAGGTTGGGGTCTGGGGTCCTGTGCCAAGAGGTTCTGTGCCTTTGGAACTGGCTGAATCATTAGGGATTTCCCAGGTGGTACATTACCTGGGCGGATGAGCTCATCCACCAATGCCTAGTGGATCACAAATGACAGTTCCACCTGGAGGTGGCACAGGACATCTTCCAACTATGAGGGGAACCCTGGCTCGATCTCTTCACCACCACTGAAAATGCACTTTGAACGCAGTCAACATTTCGGGCGTTGGAGTCCAAAACGGCTCTCCCTAAGAGATAGATTCTCCATGCAGTAACTCCTTCCCGCGACTACTTCTGCCCAAGTTCTGAGGAAGATCAGGAACGACCGGGCCCAAGTCATCTCCGGATTGGGCCAGGAGATTGTGGAATTTTGGGCCTGTGCATCTGTCCTCCAATCAGGCTGCTTCTTTGGGAGTATCTCCTGTCACAGCAGCAGGGCAGGGTTGTACATGTGGGAATGCACAACCTGCATCTCCATGCGTAGATATTGATCGGTGACATGGGCATCAGTACACACATTCACAAAGCACTAATGCCAGGATGAGCATTTTACCTGTTTGGTCATGCAGGACTTTTTAGTCAGAGCTATTCCACATACCCACTACCTTGGGAGGTACAGCTTTGATATCTATTTACAAGGTGAAGAATCTGTAATTAGAAGTAGCCTTTAGAAGAGCAAGTTACTTACTTTTGGTAATGTTCTTTGTAGTGGGTACTCCAACCCCAGATTCCTCACCACCCTCCCAACTCCTCTTTCTGTGGAAAGGTATCCTTTCCATCTAAAAAGGTCACAGTTTAGGAATCTCCACACTGGTTCTTCCGATTTGTTGATGGGCTCTGCATCTGAGCTGTGGGGTGGATGAGTCATGATGATGTCAGCATGCATGGGTGTCAGCATGCATGGGTGGCACATATATGTGGCTGCACTTGCCAATTCCAGAGTGGAACAGTGTTGAGGCAGACTTGGAAAGCACCACCTACCAGTGTGCAGGAGCACTGCTTTTGAGCTTTCCTAGGTTCCAGACTGGCACATTGAGATATTCACAAGGAGAGGAATCTACGGTTAGATGGGGTTCCCACCAGAAAGTGTTACCAAATATAAGTAACTTGATCTTTCTGCTGAAACCAGCCTCCTGCTGGCAAAAAAGTTCACGAAACAATGCAATAGTAAAATTGGGAAAAAATGGAAAAGAAATTGGAACAAGAATTATGCAAATTTTTCAAGATTCCATATTGAAAATGTGCCCAGGCTTAATATCGATCAAAGACATCGCAAGCATGGCAGTCATCTTGTAAAGGGTTTTCATAAAACTTTAAAAAATTCATTACAAGATGCCCGAGATGCTTGCACAGACGTGTAGACAGGCAGCCATCTTTTAATGGTTTTAAAACATGCTGGAGCATGGAAGGCAAAAGGACGTTTGGCGGAGGATTTTAATAGAAAGAGAGGGGTAGAAAAGGGTGGAACAGACCAAGGAGACAGAGGGAGAGAAAATATTCCCTGGTGCACTGCAGTTCAAGGTCCTGGCATCAACAGTGGAAGAAAGCAACTCATTCAAAACACAGTGGACAGGAATGCTCCTTGGGAGGGGCAGACACAAGAACAGGGAGCAAATCCATCGAGTCAGAAGCAGGGAACTGATATATACATGGAACCAGTCAATCATGAGCAAGGAACAGACCCAAAATCCACTCCAAGTCTACACTGGATGCAATACAATTGCTCTCATAGCAACAGACAGCTTAGGCTGCCTGCAGAAGGGACCTGACCCTGCTTAGAAATAGTGCTGGCCTTCACAATGATCCTGTTCCAGATTTAAACATTCTGTATGCTAGAGCTTAGACAAGGTGAGGTTAAAAGTGTTGCAGGTAATCGCAAGATTAAGGGATATTATGTATTATCCAATGGGTTTGTAACATGTTGCATATATATATTAGTGGTGGACCCATTTTGGGGCAGGAAACAGACATGGGGATATCTTCCATAGTTCATTGGTTCACCATGCAAAGTTTAGCGATAACATCAACGTTCTCTGTAAACATAACATACCACTACAAAATCAGCTAAAGTCACAGATGTTTCTTTTGGTACAAGAAGAACAAACAATGGCCATAAGATCTGGCAACTGTGTTCCCTTTGCACAAACAGAACCTTGCTGGTCTTGTAGAAACTGTAGAGATGCCCATGGGTATATCCCACAGTTTCAGCAAAAACAGTAAACCATAGCATAGAAATATTGTGGATACATATATACACCCATATAAGAATCAGTAGATCTAAAGAGCGAATGGGAGAGAATGTGGCGCAACGGCCAGAGCTGCCAACTTTGGAACTGGGGAACCAAGTTCAAGTCTCGTCTTTGGCTCAACATCCTCCGATTCTGGGCAACTCCCTTAATCTACCTGTGCCTAAAAATGAATGTCTACTTGTCTAATGTAACTGGTGCTCGTCTAATGTGCTCGAACACTTTTGGGTCGAGTTCGGCCTATATAAAAACTAGAGAAAAAAATCTAATGGTGTACAAATTAATATCTGTCATTTATTCTGCATCTTTCATAGTCATACAGATATATAAGAAATAGGAATCCCCGCACTGATGCGATCCAGCCCCTGGGCATTCACCGGTTTGAGGTTAAGGTGTAAGTCTATACGGATGACCTGGCAATGCAAACCCCTGCCCCGATTAGTGGTCTAAGCGCAACTGTTTGGGGAAGTAGCTGGATACAAGTTAAATCCAGATAAGACTCAGGTCTTGTCTAATGTCACTTCCCCTGGTCATGATCAAAGACGTGTACAGTCGATGGTGTATTTAGGGTAACTCTATCCATCCATATGACAGACATTGTGGAGAATAACTATGGGAAGTGATACCAACATACTGCTAATGTCTTTGCTAAATGGAATCGTTTACATCTGGGCCAGATTGGACGATGTAACCTTATTAAAATGATCATCCTCCCGAGGTACTTGTACTTCTTTTGCTGTATTCCCCTTTTTCTCCCTCATTTTTTTTTCTAAGATCGAGGCTTTATGGCAGACATTCATGTGGGGTTACTCGAAGCTTCTCTATAAGATCCTGTTTCTTCAGCAGACTAAGGAGGATGGAAGGTTTATCTTCCAACCTTGCGGTTTTACTAATTTACCTCATTCCTTTTCTCGTCTCCCTCTTATTTTTCACGTCTCCATCTATTTCTGGGGTGGGGGATGTGGGCTCATGGGGGCATGTATACGGATTCTTTACAGCTGAGGAATTCAGTTGTCCCAGAAGTTAGTATTGTAGATATACGGTACTTCGGGAGAACTCAATGTAAAAAAACTCTAAAGGTTTTCCATTTGATTTGGGATACCTTTAAGCAAATATTTCCAGATTTCACTTGGTTTAATCAACGTACATATCTGGTACATAACCCTGATTTACTTCCTTGTGTTCACAACAGTTATAGGGAAAACTGGGAGAGGGCTGAACTGTGTACAATGGGTCACCTCTTCGAGGGTGATACCCTCCTCTCTTTTTGAGAATCTGCGGCAGCAGTTCTCCCTTCTTCATACATGTTTCTTTAGATATTTGCAAGTGCGGCATTTCATTTCTAGCTTTAAGAAAGATGAGGTTAGCTGTTCGGGAAATCCCCTGCTGGAACTGGTAACTAAAGCCCCAGCAAAGAGAAATATTGGTTTGTTTTATAAATTGATTTATTCCATTTCAAGGGATCATGCAGTTGATCTATTCCAGTCTAGGGCTAATAAATGGAGCCAACTTCTTAACACAGAGATAGAGGCTGGTGATCTGCGGCATAGTAAATTATTGGCGCAGTCGGCTTTGAATGAGTCGCGTATCAAGGTGCATCATTTTAAATGCATTAACGATTTCCATTATACCCCTTATCATCTCCATGTTAGAAAACTTCGGGCAGATGACTGCTTTTTTCTATGTGGACTTGAGGGGGCTAATGCGGCCCATATCTTTGCATCATGTCCCACTTTGCGTCTATTTTGGGATTTTTTGTTCATTAAACCTTTTAGTATATCTAAGTTTTTGGTTGTGACCGATCTGAAATTGATTATTCTTGGCCATCAGCCTGCTAATTCCCCCTCATCTAGCTGGCTTACGCTCTTTCTCAATTTACCTGGCTAGACTGGTATTGGCATACTTTTAGCTTTCTAGTGAAGCCCCTGATCCCTGGATTTGGTGGCAGGAACTGCTGAATATAAGTATGCTGGAAATGTCACTGGTGGAGTATGATCCACGGAGGTGGAGGCTGAGTCGAATATGGGCGCAATCCGGCTGTGGACAACCGATGCAGTCGTTGCCCAAGACACTGGAGTGCAGCTCATAGGCCTTGTATGCTAGCATTACCATGATGCTTCCGCTCAACTTTATTATTCTGAATGAGTTTTTTTTTGGGTCCTGACTATCTCTTTTTTCTGCTTTTTTATGGAATGCTATCTGCCTGAATTTAGCGCTTATCCTATGTTGGATATATGATCTGTGTTGGTCCATGGCCTTGTAATTTGTTTATATAGTAAAAAAATGTATATTAATATTTAATATAAATATAGTTTACATTTTTTTTAAGTTCATTAACCTTGTTTACTTTTCCCCATACCTTTCCACAGGGAGATCTCTACCAATGGAGTGGGGTAAAATATAGGGGAAATTTGAAAAAAGTTTATTAACTTTAAAATGAACTAGTAAAAATATTTTTATGTTGAATACTATTGAAAATTAAACATGATAATTATTTTAAATGTAGAACAAAATTAAGAAATGCTACAGTACTAGTGACTTAATTTTGAAGTAAATTAAAACCTAAAATATAAAAATATGTTTTGGTTATTTTAAGATCTATCAATTTCAAAATTGAAGAGATGGACTCTGAGGTCCATGGTGGTTTGGGCCCTGGGTGATCATTTGTTTGAAGCCTGGGTGAGATCAATAGTGGAGTTTTTGTTTATAGGGCAATCTGGCAGGTCTTCAGTGCAGCTGAGAAAGAATGATGATCTTTGAGAGACAAAACTTCACTAACATAAAATCCTAAACAATCAAAATATAAAGCTTTCGAAGGAGGGTTTTCAATGCCTATTTTGCTCTGCTTTTATGCAGAATAGGCCATAGAAAGGCCTGCATTTGGGTGTGCATTCCATATTAACTGTAACAGTATTTCTATATTAACATTAACAGTGTTAACTTAGTCATACGGAGAGCTCCATACCACACTTCTGGTGTTGATTTGTGTTGCAAATAAATTACGTACTAACATGCAATTTAATGAAGGGCCAATGCAAGTGTGAGTCACTGTAAGGCCTCCCCCAGGACTACAGATGCATTTATGAGCCTGCTGATGACTGGGGCTAGGACTGGGAAGCTGCATTGGTTGGCTTTGCCTTATGATTTGAGCTGAGGATTTCTTGAAGTTTCTTGTGTCTTGCTTGATTAAAACTCAAGGAAACAATTAGCGTTGTGGGTGTAGGTTTGACATCGGTGAGATGCTTGCTTTTTTTTTTTAGTTTAAAAGATTTTATTTGTTGAAAAGATAAAACATAATACAATAATCAAAACCATATTACATAAGCATAGAATAATAATGCTAAATCATATGGGAGGGAGGGAAAGGAAAGAAAGTGGGAAAAAAGAGGGGGACAGAAAGACAGAAAAGGGAAGGGAAGGTAAACTCCATACTGATCTTTATAAGCAAAAAACAGTTATGCATGAAAGTTCCTACTGCATTAAATTAGTATATAACCATAGGATAAAATGATTTAAGACAACAATATTTGTAAAATCAAGGGGTTTGGACAATTCCTCAGTGTAAGGGTTATGGGAAGGCGTCTTTTTAGCTGATACATTTAAGAAATCAGTGATGGCTAACCAAAGTATGTCTCTTTTAATAGCAAGCATGATGGGATGCACATAGGCTCTATCCAGTCTATGGTTATAGCAGACTCCATACCACCATGCCTGAAAGGATACAGCAGAGGTATCTTTCCATGACTTAGTGATTTGTTGAAATGCAACGGCTATGAGTAAATCAATAATACGAATATCAGTAGTGTGAGAGGACCAAACTTCGGAGATGCTTCCTAGAAAAATATGGGAAAGAGAGAAAGGAATATGGGTGTGGTAAATAGTATTGATTTGTTGCCAAACTCGGGTCCAAAAGTATGAATGGCTGGGCATTCAAATAACATATGTTTGAGATCTGCTGATGAGGCAGTACAAGACCAACAAGTACAGGGGATGTCAGGGTCAATATTATGTAGCTTAACTGGAGTGATCAGAAGCCTATTATAAATAGAAAACAAAGTTTGAGTAGTATTTGCTGCTCTAGAAGACTTCCTTATTTTAGTCCAGATTTTATTCCATACTGGAATAGGAAGAGATTCTCCCAAATCAGATTCCCAACTACATTCCACTCCCGACTTATCGTGAGTAATGGGGATATCCATTAAGTTTTTATAAATTTGAGACGCGGAAGGGGAGTTGCATAAAATCGTTCTTGTGATAGGAGGTGAAGAGGTGAGTGCATGATTAGAGACTAAAGCATTATAAGAAACTTGAGTAACCGCAGTCAAAGACATATATTTGGATTGATATGAAGAGGGAAGAGAAAAACGGGATTGTATTATTGAAAAGGGAATACAAATACCATCTTGAAAAAGCTGATGAGTCCATTTAAGGCCGTATGTTAACCAATCTTTCCAGAAAATAAACCTGTTGTTAAGTTTGATATGTTTATTATACCAAATTGATGAATTTATAAATTGTGTACGATCATCTTGAGCAGATGAGAAGAGTGGCTGGAAGATTTTACGAGCATTTTTAAGGATAGGAAGAGATAACGATAAGGGAACATGAGAAAGGGAAATATATTCTTCAAAGGAAACAGGGTGAAAAGAGAACTTTTCAACTTCTACCCACAAAGGGTAAAGCTTAGAATCATTTCAATTATCAGACAATAGAAAAGAAGACTGTTTAAGAAAAAATGAAGTGTGATAGTAGTGAAAATCCGGGAAATTAACTCCTCCCATGTGTTTAGGTTTTTAAGTTTACAAAAAGTCATGCTAGCCTTTTTGTGATGCCATAAAAATTTAGAGAGAATACTATATAAGCTCTTATAGAAAGACTTAGGAATATTAATCGGAATATTGGATAAATAGAACAATATTACCAGAACTAGCATCATTTTTATAGTATCTAGTCTACCCCACCAGGATAAAAATAAGGGGTGCCAACGCGACGTAGAAGCAGTTAATGTTGATTGTAATTCCTTTAGATTTGAAGCAACCGTATCCTTAATAGAAGCATTGAACCATAGCCCGAGATATTTAATTTGAATTGGATTCCAGTGAAAAGAAGAAGATAAAAAATTGGCATGAAAACAGAGTTTGTTTAGTGGAAGGATTTCGCATTTGTCGGCATTTAGTTTATAACCTGAAACAAGAGCGAAATCATTCACCTCTGATAGAAATGCTGGCAAGGAAATATGTGGATTTGAAATAAATAATAAGATGTCATCTGCATATACTGAGAGTTTTAAATGGTTGACACCATACGAGAAACCTGTGATGTCTGTATTCAATCGAATTTTTATTAAAAAAGGTTCCAGGGCAAGGATAAATAATAGCGGAGATAACGGGCAACCTTGTCGAACTCCTCTATGAAGAGGAAATGAAGGAGATTCAAGTCCATTACCTAGAATAAAAGACCTGGGAGAGGAAAAGAGCACAGAGACATAATTGATACATTTTTGGCCAAAACCAAACCAAGCAAGCGTTGAGAAAATAAAAGGCCAACTGACTCTATTGAATGCTTTTTCGGCATCTAGTAAAATTGCTGCTAACGATTTTTTATATGACTTAGATTTACTTAAGACATTGAAAAACAATTGAGTATTATCAGATTAGTGCCGTCCCTTAATGAAGCCACATTGTTCTTTCCCAATCAATTGGGGCAATAAACAATCCAAACAAAGGGCAAGTATTTTCGCGAATATTTTATAATCTAAATTAATTAAAGAGATAGGTCTGTAGTTTTTACACAATGTATGATCTTTGTTTTCTTTAGGGAGAAGACAAATTAAAGCCTCCTGAAAAGTTCCTTCTGATTTCTGAGTTGAGATAAAATATAAAAATAATTGATGTAGTTTGGGAAGAAGGAGCTGGGAAAAATGAGCGTAGAATTCAATGGTGAAACCATCAGGTCCTGGAGCTTTCCCTTTTTAATAGTGTGAATAGCAGTAAGAATGTCATTAATTTGAATATCATCTTCTAAGGAAGAGAAATCCACATCAAGAGAAGAAGGCGGAGCAATAGAGGATAAATACTGAGCAATATCAGTCTGTTGAGGAGGAGATTCAGGAGTATAGAGGTTTTGATAAAAGTTTGTAAATTCCAAAAGAATATCTTCATTTTTTTTTTTTTCCTCATTTGCCTCCAACCCCAGACAACTAGAAGGTTAGGGAAGTCGCCACTGTTACTCAATTTTGAGACGTAGGCCCTCGAGGTGTCACCCGCCTACCAGTAGCAAGCAAACCCCCTTCATGTTGCTGACCTCTCGTTATCAAGGAGAGGGTGGTCTCACTCTCTGCTGATTACTCACAACCGATGACTGCTGCTTAAGGCCCACCCAAAATCGGAAGTGGGAAAACCAGAGGGCGGGGCCCAGCACAGTCTGAGAGCTTCCCATAAGGCTTAATCATAGGATAAAAGAGTCTTTATCAACATTCATTAACCGAGAGACCAATTTATGAGACAATCCCATACGGCTTTCTTTCTACTATTTTTCAGTCTGGCCAAATCAGTCTTGGAGGTTTTATACAAGGAGGACAACCAGTCTGAGTATGTGGGGGTGTGACCTCAACCCATCTCTTACATATTTCTCGTCTTGCCAGCAAGATAGAATAAAACAGGAAACTCCTGCTCAGGCCTCTAATTTCACTTGATATACCAAAAATAATAAGACCAAGAGAAACTTGTACTGGGAACCCCAAGATATCTGTTAAGGTGTTCCTTACTCTCTCCCAGAAATCTTGGATGGCTGGACAATCCCAAAACATGTGTGTATCCGAGGCATTCACCATACCACATTTTTTGCAACTGACAGGGGGACCCTTGGCAATTTTAGAAAGTCTAGCCGGGGATAAATAAGCTCTGTGTGTAGTGAAATAGTGGTTTCTCCTGAACCAGGCTGGCTTTACGACTGCAAATAAGATATTAAAAGAGGTTTGCCACAAATCTACCCAATCTATGTCTGGTATTAATGCTCCCCACAGTTCTTTGGCTAGCCTAAAATCCCCATCTATGGCCTCTTCAATAGACCAATAAAAGAAAGATACTTCCCTCTTTCCTACCGGCCTCTGTACCAGTTGCTCTTCCAGCACATTCCCTTCGCCTATAGGTTTCTTTAAGACTCTGGGACCAGCTTTTTTTTTTTTTTTGAATCTTCATCTTACCAATAGACTTCTGCAGACTAAAAAGCCGTCATATCTTCTAACTGGGGAACCTACGGCTAACTGCTCCAGTCTAGGTCAACCTGACCGGCCCTGATTTGTAGGGGCTTGGTATAATCATAGGACCCAGTTTGTGGAAGGAAAAAAAAAAAAGAAGAGAAGAGGAGGGAAACTACAATGGTATACTATCGGATGCTTCACATCGGAAGAATTAGCCTCAATTCTCTACCCCATTTTACTAGAGGCTGCCAGATGTTGATTAGGATTTCTCCATTCCCTTCTTGCTCTAATCTCGCCATGGTAAACGAGGCTTTCAGCCAGTCTTCCCTATTTGGGGGAATGGGATCTTTCCACTTAATGCATAGTTCTCTTCGTGCTAAGAGAATCAGATATAACAACAGCCCCTTATCCGACTGTGATAGAAAAGAGTCGGATACATCATTACCCCCAAAAAACACCAGCTGAAGATTAACCTCTATACTGGTCTCAAAAATATCTGATAAAGAGTCTCCCACCTCCTTCCAGAAAGATCCTAATTCCAAACACTCAAAGAAGACATGTATATCATCCGCTAGAGGTAATCTGCACCTAGGACATTTCGGGGGAGGTGAAGGGGCAAACTTGGCTATTTTAGCTGGGGTGTAATACAACCTATTTGTTACAAAGAAATGATTCTTCTTTAAACTAGCTGATTTTATAGTCTTATACATCCTTTTTAATGAAAGCTCAAGAACAGCTTCAGCAACAGACTCAAGAGGGTGTGTTTCCAAACCGATGATTGTGGTGGAATGTCCAAGTCCTCTGCTCGGAGAAGATTCGAGTACCACATAGATATTTCTTTTTTTTTTGGTTGAACATTTTGTAATGCACTCTCTAATTCCCATTCTCCCCTAGATTCACTCTTCTCTGCCTCATACCATGATCTAAGTTGTATAAACTTAAACTTTGAGAAGGCAGGACCTATCTTTGTTCTTAATACTTCCCAAGGAAGAATCCCGTCTTCATCCTTTAAATCATGCCATACAACCATACCTGCATGTTTAATTGTAGTTGCTAAACTATCTTGAAGACAGGGGGTGCCGAGGGATTCCCAAATAGGGGCAAAATCGGAAAAATAACCCAACCCCCATCTTCGTCTAGCCTTATACCAAGTTTCCAAGGCTGATTTTAAAACCTTGAGGCGTACCCGTTTGAAGTACTTTGGAGCACCAAACTTGTAGAGAAAACCCCTCCTCCACTCCCTCCTTCAGCCAAAACCATCTCCCCTAAAAGTCTGCCCCAAGATTTCTCATCCGGGTTCGAAAGCAGCCTCCTAATAACTTTAAACTGAAAAGCAATTAAATAACAACTAATATCTGGGAGGGCCAATCCTCCTTTGTTCAACCTCCTCCTCAACTTCTTCCATGACATTCTGGCTCCTTTATTGCCCCAAATAAAACTCCCAATTTTCCCCTGTACGGCGAGACGCAGCCTCCCTGCTGTACCGGGTTATTGGGGGCAGAGTCAGCACCTGCTTCAAAGTATACGAGGTCTCTACGACCTGTGAGGGAAAAAGGCTCAATGTAGTGGAGCTGGAGGAGGCTGAGGAGGAATGGCGGACAGAGCGCCGAGTGTTTGTTAAACAGCCCTCGGCCATAGTTAGTTATTCCAGCTTATCCCCTTGCTGCCCTCCCGAATGCAAGGTGAGCTTGAGAATATATGGTGGACTTTTCTATGGTGATAGCATCCAGGAGAAAAAACTGCGCTCTGTTGGGAATATAAGAGCAGGAAAGTTTCTTGTGAAACTTGGGTCTATAAGTTCTATCCCTTGGGCTCCAGGTAAGGAGGGGGCACCTCTTTGCCGTATGGAGACAGGGGAACTCAATAAGGGCTCCTCTCCCCCAAAGTTGTCTAGATATACCTTGAGGGCTAGAGTGGCTCATTTATCCGCAAATACGATCATCACACAGCCCATTTTCTCTTCCCAGATCTCTCCCCCTATTTCTGAAACAAAATTAATAAAAAAACAGTCTAAACAGATAGGGGCCACATCGAATAGCGGGATTGCCAGTAAAGGGAGAGGGGTCAACAAGAGTAGAGGAGGGAGTAAGAGACTTCCCCAAAAACCGAAAATTACCCCATCTTTGAAATCCTATTACCGGGTTATCTCTGTGTCTACTCCCACATTTAATATCCTTGAAAGTGGGAAATCAGGGGTCATGTCTAATGGCGGGAGTCCTGTGGGTTCCACCCAGGGCAGTTCAGTAAGAGAGGAAATACAGGAAATACAGGTCCAGGATTGCAGTGTGGATCGAGTTAGCAATATGGATATTGGGACCCAAAAAACGACCCCTTCGGAGTTTAAAGTTAAGCTTAAAAATCCATCACATCAAGATAAAAAGATGGTGGCCTCGGTAATTGCCTCTAAGGAGAAGGATAATGACACTAAACGACCCCCTATCTGTTCGGGAGACACAACAGGAGTGGAGAATGAAATACATCCATTGGTGAGCATCTCCAACAGATATTCTATCTTAAATGTTCAAGAAGGGCAGGACCAGGGGATTGAGTCGGCTGCAGAACAAGAGCAGGTGCCAGATCAGGTCTTTCAACTTTGGACTAGTAATAACATTTCTTCCCATACATTGGGGGAAGATGAGATATTGCCCCTCTAAATCATTCATTAGTTGAGATATTAACGATTATGAAAGAAGAGATGGTCAATAGGTTTAAAATATCTGAGACCAATCAAGCTGAGCTAGCTAATAGGTTTGCTGTCTCGGAGGCGAATCAGTCTGCTATAAAATTGTCGTGTGAGGTCCTAGCTCAGAAATTGGAGGAAGTCACTATAAGGACTGACGCAATTGAGACTGAGATCCCAAAAATAAAAGAGGCAATCCAAACAAATTCGGATGAATTGAGGAACTTAGCGGCCCAAAATAAGGATTTAAAGGACGACCTAGAGAGGCTGGAAAACCACTCAAGGAAAAATAATCTGAAGCTCCTGAATATTCCGGAAGACCTTGAGGGGACAGATATAAAGGGGTTTGTGGTCTCCCTGTTAAAAGGGACAATATTAAGGAATTTTCCTGATATTGATTTAGTTCATGAGATCCAAAGAGTACATCGGGACCCCTTTAGGAGGAAACCAGGGAGACAAAAGCCACGGAAAATTTTGGTGAACTTTTTGTCCTATACTGTGAAGGAACTGATTCTTACTACTGCTCTTAAAGAAGGTTTGATTACTTCTACGCTGTCGGACTCTAACCCTTTTGCCTTTTCCATCAGGTCTGATATTTCTCATATCACGGCAACGAGGCAATGGGAACTCGGGAAGAGGTTAGATGAATTGAATGGTCTTGGTGCTAAGGCTCAATTGAGATTTCCAGCCACATTGCGTGTGATGTGGAATAATCATATGCACATGGTTCGATCAACTGATGAAGTAGATGCCCTAATAATTAAAATTAAAAAAGATCAGGATGGGAGATTAGGAGGAAATAGAGCCCGAAAGGCCAAGAGGCTAAGCGTGCTTTAGTATATGGTTCCCAGTGTGGTATTATTAAGCTATTGTTAAATGTTACCCGAGGGAGTGCTGACCGAATAGGCTTAGCCTATTGGAAGGGAGGGTTCCTCAGGGAGTAGTGGGGCACGGGGGGAGGTTGGGTGGGAGGAGAGGGTCACAGGGTGGGGAGCAGATGGGAGAAAATATAAAAAAATTGTAATCCTCATCTTATTTATGTCTGGAGAAAGTCGTAAGGTGGGGGAGTCGGGACACCTTAGATGATGGCAGGGAATTCTGACAGAAACAGTAAACTCTGTTTTATTTCATGGAATGTGAATGGCTTAAGGTGCCCCCGTAGACAGAGGATGATACTTAAATATTTAGAACTTTCACCAGCCCAGGTCTTTTTGCTACAAGAGACACATTTGACCCATATAGAATTTCATTCGATTTTTTCTAAAATTTCATGGATAGATAGTTTTTGTTCCTCACAGCAATTAATTGCTAGTAAAGGAGTAGCAATAGTTATTAAAAAAGGGACTCCCTGTAGTATCAAAAATGTTCAGACGGATCAGACAGGGCGCTGGATAATAGCCCAGATGGATTTCGGGGGTTAGAGTTAAGTTGCTCCTCATACTATGGTCCTAATGTAGATGACCCTTCCCATATCTATAAAATGCAGGATAAATTGTTATTAGTATCCCCTCCCCTATTGGTAGGGGGTGATTTTAATGTTTTGCTTGATCCTGTTAAGGATAGGTCTAACCTGGGCCGGGTAATTGGAGCACCAAAAATACGGCGGGCTCTCTGGGACCAGCTTTTTAATTGTAGATATTTAAATCTCGACATGCCCTCCTCCAATTTGTCATTTAATAATGCCCAAGGTAAAAGTGAGCCCTCCGCAGCTAAGTCTCCCCACACTAAAAAACCAGCTGTTTTAAGAGGGACTGCCAATTTATCTTTCAAACAGCCTGGGACCCCCGGTGAATCCCACAGTGGAGCCAGACTTGAAAAATAGCCCAAGCCCGTGCATTGTTTAATTTTGGCCCATGTACGGGCCGCACTCAATAAGACTTTCAGCTTTATTTTCTTGAAAAATTTCTGGTCTCCGTATTTAAAAAGAAAACTCTCTTTAGATAATCCCACTTGATCTAACATAGTCAAAAACATTACCCCCCTCCCCGATGAATCTGTGGATTTCAACAACATTCTTGAATGCGTCAGCTGGAAAGCCCAGGCGTAGTACTGTAAATCTGGTAATGTGAGGCCCCCTTTTTCCCTCCTACGCCTTAACTTTTTCCAGGATATCCTCACTGCTTTATAGGCCCACACAAATGAATTAATAAATTGCTGGAGTTTGTCAATTGCCTGTTTCTCAAAATATAAAGGGATGGTGTTAAAAAGAAAAGTAACTTTTGGAAGGATTACCATCTTAATTAAATTAATTCTAACCAAAATGGTCAGAGGAAGATGGGCCCAGGATTTCAAGAGTTTCTGACACTCTCTCGAAACATTCAAGAGGTTAGTCTCCGCAATCTTTTTATATTCTGGACTATCTTCACACCCAGATATCTCATCTCGCTCTTAGTAGGATGTCGACACCCCGGCAAATTCCATGACATAATCTCTGTTTTTCCTGCATTGACTTCGTATCCCGAAACTAAACCAAAATCCTGTGCTAAACGAATAACGTTGGAAAAAGACACCTCCAGATCTGATGAAAGAATTAATACGTCATCCGCATAGAGGGCTACCTTCCTCTCCCATGCTCCACATTTAAATGGTTTAATACCCGTCTCCTCTCTAAGACGTTGAGCAAAAGGCTCTATGTACATGTCAAATTGGAGAGGGGGCAACCCTGTCTGGTTCCTCTTTCAATCTTAAAGGGTTTGGTCAAATTTCCATTGACCAAAAGTCTTGCCGAAGCGCTACTATATATAAGATTAATAACTCGACTAAACTTTGGCCCAAAATTAAACTTCTCCAGTACAGCGGCTAGGTAGTTCCAGTTGACCCTATCGAAAGCCTTGGTGGCGTCCAATGTCATTGCTGCTAGAGGAAGTGAAAAAGTGGAGGCAAAATCAACGGCTCCTATGAAATCATGGGTGAGATCAAAAGATTCCTACCTCTCAAAAACCCTTCTGATCTGGATGCAGCAAACCACCTACCCCCGCACCTAACCTATCAGCCAAAATTCTAGTAAAAACCTTATAGTCGGTATTTAAAAGTGAAATAGGTCTATATGACCCACAATTAACTGAAGGCTTCCCAGGTTTTAAAATCAATGTTATGGTGGCTTCTCCCCACGAGATAGGGGGTCTAACTCCTTCTAGTAGTATTTTATTGAAGAGGGTTGTCATTGTCGGAATCACTACCTCCCCCAGGACTCTGTATAACTCTACAGGAAGGCCATCCGGCCCCGCAGCTTTACCCGCCTTACAAGCAGAAATGGCCTTCCTTACCTCCTGTTGAGATATCTCTAACTCTAAGTTTTCTCGTTGGGAGGAGTTTAAGGAGGTAAGGTTGATCTGATTCAGCCATTCCCATGCACGGTTGATATCTACCTCATTCTCTTCTTTGTACAGATCTTGAAAGAAAGTGAAAAAGGCTTCTCTAATCTCTTCATCACTGACTACTGATGAATTTGTGTATTCATTGTCAATTTGCTTTATAAAATTTCGTACTCTGTCGGTTTTGGCCTTCCAAGCCAAGAGTTTACTGGCCCCCTCACCATATTCAAAATGGGCAAGCTTGCTAGCTTCCCATCGTGTCGCGATCCTGATCTGCATAATATTTTCTAAGTGATCCTTCAAAGTTCTCAGTTTCACAGCGTGTGCCTGACAAACTACTTGATCTACCTCATTGTTAATCTTTCTTTCAACGTCCTTCATTTCACACTCAATGTGTGCAACTTCCTCCCTGTACTGTCTGTTCTTATAAGAGGTCCTACTTGTTATTAACCCTCTCAGGTAAGACCTAAGGGCATCCCACACCACCGGAATCTCTGCCGAACCTACGTTTATATTTAGGAAAAACTCTGTCTTCTGAGACAGGTAACAAGTTTCTGATTCATCTAGAAGAAGTGTACGGTCTAGTGTCCACACCCTCAATTGTTCTTTTTACCAAGTTTAAATCCATCCACACCACCGCGTGATCTGATAGGTGAGGTGTCAAATAGCCTATGTCTTTAACTCTACCCCTTAAGTCATTACTAATCAAAATATAGTCAATCCTGGATTTGTGCCTGTATTTCCGATTATAAAATGATACACCTAATTGAGTCCCTGATCTTTCCCTCCAAATATCGGATAAGGCATTCTGTCTCATCATCAGCTGAAGGTATGTCCTTGATTTGGACAAAACATTTGCCCTACTACTTAGTGATTTATCCAGTTGAGGATTTAAGACTATGTTAAAATCTCCGGCTAAAATGGTCGAGTCTGGGGATCCCAACAAGTTAGCAAAGATAATTTTCAATGTGGAGGGGTCATCCTGGTTGGGACCATAATAGCCTACCACTGTCAAGAAACAATCCTGAACAAGTAATTTAACAATCACCCACCTGCCACTTGAATCTGTCTTAGTATCTAAAAGACGAGCTTTTGCTTGTTTTTTTACTATAATGGCTACCCCCTAATGTTAGCACTTTGACAGGAACTAACACAGTGTTCCACCCATCTAAGCTTCCCACAAATCCCCTTTATTTCTTCTCTCAGGAGATGTGTTTCCTGTAAGATAATTATCTGAGCGGGGAGTCCTTAAGATATTGAAGAATTTTTTCCCTCCTGCTTTTAACCCGGAGACCATTAACGTTCCAGGACAAACATCGTAGCGTTTTCATAGTAAATTAAAAAGCGAAATCCTGAATATGCCGAAACTGCCCGAGTGTCGACACCAAACCGAGAACAATAACCAATAGAGACTAATTAAGCCAAGAGGTGAATGAGGATTTTTTATTTTATATTTTTTACCCCAATGCTCCCCCTCCCGTGCTCCCCCTGCCCTACCCTTGAAGCCCTCCCTGGAGAACCCTACCCCCATTTACCTGGACTATGAGTCCAGATTCTGACTGCCGGGGTACCCTACTCTGTCCCTGACTGTAACAAATTTCTAAAGTAAGCAAACAGTCAAAACAGCAAACAGCTAAAAACTCTCGCCATTAATAATATTATTTCTAATCTTGTGGTAGTGTTATGTTGTGATGTATTATATTATACTGTGACCCTTGTGACCCCATGAACCCTGTGTATTCTAATTTGACCCAGTTCCCAACCCTATTTCTCTCATGTATATCTTAACACTCAGGGGCCGATTCCGATCTCGGCCGGTAGTGCTCCGAATCGGATTCGGATTTACCGGATCCGATTCGGAGCCCTGTTTTCCGACCGAATCGTACGAGGGTCCGGCCGAGCGAGTACGATGCAGGCACCCGCGAAATCTCCGACCGACTCGAACGCGGCTTCAACACGCTCCGACCGACTCGCATGGACATGACTCGCACCGCGCTATGGAGAAGTTTCCCGGCCGGGTAAGTACAATGCGCGCCGCGACCACTCCGATCGACTCCGCGCCGTCCGGCTCGAAAAGCTGTCGGAGCCGGACTTTGGGAGTCCGCGTCGGACCCCCTGTATGCGTAGGCGCGCGAGTCGCACACAGGGGGACCCATGGGTCCCCCTACCTGTGCATGTACGCCGCGATGCGCATGGACGCGTACACGCTGTAGGGGCGCCCTTGACCGCCTCGCACCCATTGAGTCAATGGGAGCCCGCGTACGCGTCGTACGACCGGCTCCCATTGACTTCAATGGGAGTCCGACCGAATCGAGTCCGATAGCATGCGAACGCATCGTACTCGTTCGGTCGGACTGCTAGGGTCCGATTCGGTCGGAATTCTCTCCGGGTCCGGCTCGGTCGGAGAGAATTCCGGCCCAAATCGGAATCGGCCCCTAAGTGTAAGTGTAGGTATATAGATGTTTATCATAGTATACTATTCACCTCCACTATTCACCTACCCTAATAGGTCTATAATGTAACTTTCCAGTTCAAGAACTTGTTAGGGATTTTTACTTAAGTTTCCCAAAAGCTCCTCCGCCTCCTGCACTGTTTTCAAATTATACATTTTATTATTATGCATAATTTTTAAGTGTGCTGGAAACTTTAATTGGACGACAGCCCCCAATTTCCTAAAATCATCCATTTTTTTTCCCAACTCCCATTGTCGATCTAATGTGACTCGAGCTAGGTCCGAACGAATTTCGAAAGCGAAATCTCTAGGTTTCAATGATTTCTGCTTAAGGGCAGCAATTAGTATCTTCTCTTTCAGGGAAAAAGTCAGGAAGTTTATTAAAATCTTTCTTGGTTTAGTGCGATTGGGGTGTCTCCTGAAGGGGTCCCTGTGGATCCTTTGTATATCTCTCATCAAATCCTCCTCAGACTCTTCAATCTGAACCGCTTCTTTAATGAGAGTTACGATGAAACCTTTAAGATTTTCTCCCTCTTTCCCTTCAGGGATGTTCAGAAGGCGTAGATTGTTGCGTCGGGAGTTGTTTTCCAACGATTCTAATCTATCTCGGAGCACAGCCTCTTCCTTTTTAAGTGTTGAAATATCAACTTTGACTGCTCCCAGATTGTCTTTAAGCTCCTCCACTGTGTTTTCTAAAGCCACTGTCCTGGAATTTAGGAGGTCAAATTTCTTCTCGAGAGATTCACAAAAAAGCCTAATCTCCCCCTGATTTGTCTCCGAGATAGCAAACCCCTTTCTAATATCCGAAGATAGGGTAGAGAAGAGGGCCTCCAAAGATGCCACTGAGGGACTCTCTTTCTCTTTTTCTGAAACCTTCCCCCCTTCTCTGCTTCGATTACTGATGCCACAACTGTTCTCATTGCCAATGGCCTCTGCATTTTCCACATTTTCCGTGACAAGGCTTCCGCCACTGGCAAGCCTGTTACCTTCAGATGAAGTCATGCTTATACCTGCTCCCGCAATTACAGAATTGTTTGATACATCAGGTTGTTTGGCAGGTACAATATGTATTGCCGGTATAGATACTAGAGAAGGAGTGGAGGTATTTCTTGAGTCAAGCTCTTCCATATATCCTAGAGGAGGCTGTCTCGCTGTCCCGAGATTTTTCCCACAGACGTTCCTGAGAGTCTCTCCCTGCTTTGCCACGTCTAATACCTGTGGAAGAACTTTAAAATATGACCTTAATGAAGGGGTGATCTTTATTTTAGGATCTAGGTGGGCGACCCTTCTTTCGGCTGATTTTTGTGCCCCTACTCTTGATCTCACTGCGCTGAGAGAACGAGCTATCAGAACTATCTTCAGATTCTTTATACACAAGTGAGGCAGATTTTTCGACAGTTTTCCTTTTTATAGACCCACACGCTGCTACTCCTCATTTTTTACCTCTCTTCACACCTTGTGTCGTCGTCTGGGCTTTTTCTGCCTTTAATTTAGTGCCCCCTAAGCCTCCACTAGGCTGTCTTGTACTAGCCTCAAGAATTCCCCCCTTCTGACCCTCCTGGTCTTTCACGGGCTGACCTAAACAACTCTGAGGTCTGAGGGGGAGAAATAAAACGGACTCACCGCACTTGGTTGATTCACTTGTGCCCCCCTCCTCCTGGCTTCCCAATACCTCACACCGGTCCAGCGTTGGGCTCCGTGTAGTTGAAATCAACCTACTACTCTCTGTAGGCAGCCCACCGCCTGACTTCGCACTACCAGCTGTCCTCTCCAAAGCAGCTAATACCACAGCCTCAGCAGCCGCAGCAGGGCACCTTGTGCTGCCTCTGCCCCTTCCGGACTCCACACGAAGGAGTCCGCGAGCCGCCGCCTTCCGGCCCCTCCTAAGCTCCAGGGCAGCTGCAGACCAATGTGGGAGGTCCGTAAACACTCCAATGCACATCCCCAGGTATGTAGAGTAATATCGATCGTTGTTTGTTTTTTTATAGATATAAAGTTTTGCAGCGCAGATATCCTGCCGTATTCCTTCTATTTTCCTGCCATTCTTCTGCCGTTTTTTTCTGCTTTCTGTACGGCACCTCAGGACGAGAGCACCACCGGCGGCAAGCGACCGCTCAGCTCACGGCCGCCATGTTCTCCCCCCACCAATATCTTCATTTTTATGAACTGTAGTATTGGTCGAAGTTAAAATTGATTCAATTTTAGTGCATTCTTTTTTAATCTTAAGATAGTTGGCAAGAAGTTTACCAGCTTTATTTTGTGCAGTATAATATTTAGCACTAGATCTAAGTAGATATAAATTAGAGGATTCAGTTAAAAGTTCATTAAAGGTAAATTTGGCTTTGATAAGTTCATTTTGGCTTTTGTAGAATAAAAGTAATGTTCCAATTGCTTAATGCGTGAATTAGGCAAGTGTATGGTTTGAGAGGAAGATCTCCGTTTCTGAGCTACAAACGAAATAATGAAGTCTCTAGAAGCAGCTTAAAAGGTGTCCCAAATAAGTTGAGGAGAGGCATGAGGAGATTCATTTTCTATAAAAAAAGTGTCTGCAAATTTCTGAAAAGCAGGTGTAAATTTAGGGTCCAATAAAAGAGAGTTGTTAAATCTCCATCTCCTAGTTCCTTCAATGGGAGGGAGTAAATCTAGATCTAAGGAGACAGGGGCATGATCTGAAATTAATATAGATCCTATGTCAGAATGGGAAATATGTTGTGTAAGGGCTTTAGAAATAAATAAGTAATCTATACGAGATTGAGAGGAATGAACAGGAGAGAAATAAGTATATTCTTGGAGAGTGGGGTGACATAATCTCCAAGCATCAATGAGGGATCTTTGAGCTATAGTAGATGTGAATTTAGCATGTATAAAAGAGGGAATAAATTTAGAATTAGAACGTCTATCAATAAAGGGATCAACAACCATATTACAATCTCCACCAAGTATCAGATAATCATCAGTATATACCATCAATTAAGATAAAATCTGAGGCCAAAAGAGCTTATCAGGATTAGTGGGTGCATATAAAATAAAAATAGTCAAAGGAATCTTATTAACTAGTAAAGAAACTGGAACCCATCTAGCTTCAGAATCTGCATCTTGATGTATAAGTTGGATATCCAAACGCTTATGACAAAGAATAGCTACACCATTTTGTTTCCCAGAACCAGGAGATGCAAAGACATGACCCACCCATTGCCGCTGAAGTTTGGCTATCTCTTTACTTGTCACATGAATTTCTTGCAATAAAACTATATCACCTTTCAACCCAGCAATGTGCGATAAAACCCGCTGATGCTTTATGGGTGATCCCAGACCTTTAACATTCCAGGATATAACTTTTAACGACATCTAAATATACAAAACAGTTAAGAAAGCTTGATGTGAAAAACTGCAATTAGTAAAATACAATAATGCAATATGAGTAACTTTCCCCAGTAAGAGGAACCCAGTAGAGTAACAGTATAGATAAATAGGAGAGAAAATAGGAACATAACTACAAAAGATCAAGAAATAAGCAATAGTGGAAGGGAAAGAGGGAGGCCAGCAAGAGGAAAAGGAAAGGAAAGAGGGACAGTAAGAAAAAGTTAGAATATGTATGAAGAAATGAGAAAGCGAACCAAATAAGAAAAATATGATAGAAGAGATACGTTGGAAAAGGACAGTACAAAGAGAAGATAAGAGAAAAATAAAAAGACATACCACAAACATATAATGAAAATGGGGGTGGTGGAGCCACATAAGGAAGACGGCACGGTCAAGCGGGAAACCCCAGGACGAACACGGGAAAGGGAGACATCATCCAGGCGGGAAAAGGGATCACATAACAGGAGACCACGATAAACCACACCTGACAGTAGAAAAGAAATTGGTTATAAGAGGTACAACAAAACAACAATAAAATATATCAAGATAAGTAGAATGCAAGTAATGACAAACAACAAGAAAACAGTCAAATCATCGATGAACGAGGAACATCCATGTTTTCTTCTTTGCAAGTATCCAAGAAATGTTGTAGGCTAGCAGGATCCTCATAAGTAGTGGTTTTATTGTTATAAGTCAGCTTCAAAAGGCAAGGGTGGAACAAACCATATCTAGCATTCAAACTGCGAAGAGCAGGCCTCATGTCCAAAAATGTTTTGCGTCGGTCTGCTGTCGCTTTGGCATAGTCCTGAGCGAAGAAGAGATTGGATCCTTGCCAGGAAATTTTCCCTTTATGTCTGGCAGCTTGTAAGACCTTAAGCAAATCGGTGTATTCCAAAAAATATAAAATGACACCTCTTGGTTTAGTTGAAGAAGATGATGTTCGTGGGCTTTGCCCCAAGCGATGTGCTCTTTGAATATTCAATGATGGAGACTCGGGAAAACCAAGAAGACTCGGAAGAAAAGACTGAAAAAAGGAGAGAGGATCTGAACCTTCAAGACCCTCCGCAAGACCATAAATGCACAAATTGTTACTCCTATTACGATTTTCAAGATTTTCCACTTGTTATTTAAGATGTGAAATCTCCAGATGCAAAGAAGGTACTTGGTTGGTAACAGCTTGAACAGAATCAACTCGCCTCTCCAAGTGATTAACTTTTTGCTCCATATGTGACCATTTGTCATCGAGACTTTGGAGACGAATATTTGTTTCCTCCATGTAAAGTTTGAGAGCACGTATTTCCTCAAGAATTAACTCCATAGATATTGACGTTGGAGAGATGGAAGGAGAAGGTGGGTCTTTCTTGACACGTTTACCTGACACAGATGTTGAGGCAGAAGGTATTTTAGATGATGGTTTAGAAGCATTGCGAGGCATAGTGGGCATCGTACCACCAGTGGTAGAATGACCAGATTCCAAGTCCTCCATGTTTTCCTGTAAGGTACTGAAAGGATTATAGTCCTCTAATGGAGTACAATTAAGAGGATTAACACCACTACGGGTAGAGCGCGCTTTTGCCATAAAATATAGATCAACAGGAACTCCCTTGTGAAATAAATTAGGTGTAGTAGTACACGCTGTCTAGAGAAGTCAGATCAAGAAAATACCTCTGTAAAAAGCCTCTTCAGAATGATGATGTGCACCTTATATAACGTGTGATGATAACAAATAAAAAATTACATCATGGAAAATTAATTTTCCAAAGCCAGCCTTCACCAGGGAGCATATGGGCCAATAAATAAATGAAAACGCTTGAGGCGGTTGAGCAGCATGAGGAGAGTGTCCGGGCAGGGAAAATACATAATACAAAATGGCGGCCGCAAGTAACGAAGTGCGGCCGAACGGGAAAAGAAAATGCAGGTAGCGCTCACCCCGGACACTTGTAGACGGCTCAAAGTTCACAGCTGGACTTCATTGTCATTTGTGAGCGGTTTTGGGGTCTGGACAATGGGTACTGTCGCCTGGAGGATACCCGTCCCCTCACACCGCCACGGAGCTCCACGCAAAGGCGGCCATCTTCGTTGGCGCCGAAGCCACGCCCCCCAGATGCTTGCTTTTATCATAAAAGAAAAACATCAAGTCTAAATCAAAAGAGCCCGAAGGTTGCGTCACTGTTTGATTACCTTACCTTGCATTTTTTCCTGAAAAGGAACTGGTATGCACATGTTCATGAGAGTCACTTACAGCTATTAAATGTGTCCCAAATTATGTCTTTATTTAAATTTGAATTTGGAGAACTTAGTTTCAGATTTGGAGATTACATTTTGGCTGGCTATTGGATGAAATCTTAGACAGCGGCTGTCTTAGGTGCTGCACTATTATGGAGACACCATAATTTGGCTATACTGAACAAAACCCAGAACAGCTTCATAAAGATTATATATATCCTTCCAAATTCATCTGCAACTCTCTATATATTTTATTTATATTTGTAGCTTCACATAGCGCAGCTTATCACCAGTGAGGGCATCCAGGTGCTGTCCATGGGCACAGGGAGAATAACTGATTTTCCCAGAATCACAAGATGTAGTGCGGACGCTGAGACTCAAACCCAGTTCCCCAGCTCCCGAGTCAGCCACTCTGGCCGCTGTGTCACATCCTCTAGCACTATGATAGAAATTCAGTGGGCGGTTTGAAACGGATACTCTTCTGGAATAGCACCTGGTCTACCCAAGCTGCAAAGGTTTTCCTGGTTGTCCTAAGGGATCTCTTTTCCTGTGATATGGTTTTAAGAAAGTCTTGTCTCTTCCATATTCAAAATATTCTTATAAATCTTAGTTTAAAAGAATTCTGGGATTAAAGGATAACAATATTCGTGTTGAATGCCAAATCCAATGTTTTTGTTTTTAGGATGTAATCATCACTGAAGAGTTCAAGATGCTTTTGACCATGACTTTGGTTTTAAATATATAGACTGTGCAGAGCAAGAACAGTACTTTGCTGATGCGAAACACCCACTCCTAGCTGTATATAAAATGCAGGCTGGAAATGCTTTCTCTGAAGGCTTTCTCCAGCAGAGAGCAGGTGAGGGTGGGGTGATGGTCATCCTCATTCAGTAGTTTCTCCCTAGCAAGCATTGAGGATAGCTCCATTTTATGTCCTACTGTTCCTATTATACAAGGCTAACGGCCTCTTGTACAAAGATTGGACAAAGATTCAAGGGCTAGATGTACAACCCACCAATTTTCGACTCGCAAATTGGGATGCACAACAGTGTCCGAGACACTGTTTGTGATTCCCAATGTGGTCGCAAATTGCATGCCTCATGCAAAATAATGAGGCTGTCGCAATTTGCGACCCCATTGGTAATGGCGGGCACTCCCAGGGATAGTGGCCTGCTGGGGTCAGCAGACCACCATGTCTGGGACTGCTTTTAAATAAAGCAGTTTTTTTTTTTTTAAGTGCAGCCCATTTTCCATAAAGGAAAATGGGAGGCATTTAAAAAATAAAAATGAAACTTTTCAGTTTAATTTTTTAAGGGCAGGGCAGGGGTCCCTGGGACCACTGCTTGCCCTTAAAAAATATTTTTAGAGCCACTCACAAAGGGGAAGGGATCCCCTCGGACCCCTTCCCGTTTGCAAGTGGTTTACCACCCTTCTGTGAAGGGTGGTAAACTGCGACTGTTTTGCGACCGCAATTGCGGTCGCAAAACAGTCATACATAGCTTCAGGAGTCGCTATCAGGAAGGGACGCCCTTGAAACGCCCCTTCCTAATAGCCAAGTCGCTAATCCTATTTTGCGAGTCGCAAATTGATTTGCGAGTTGCAAAATAGGATTAGTACATGGGCCACACGTTTTTTGCGGTCGCAAACGGGTCTAAAACCCATTTGCGCCTGCAAACAACGTTAGTACATCTGTCCCCAAATGTAATGACGATTAATAGTAGCACAGCATATTTTATCTAAAGAGCGTGGAGACTAAGCAATGACACTTTGCAGAGTAAGCTCTGTTTTCTATCTGAAACTTGGCTGACTACACTGTCAGCCCCTGACATCCTGGATGCTATCCCTCAAGAATTAGGGCTCTTAAGGCTGGATAGGCAGGAACAAAGGTGCAGTGGGATAGCAATTATCTTTAAACACACTCTGGCCTGTTCCTTCTCCGAAGTTACAGTCACGGGCTGCGAAGCAGCAACCTTGACTGTGATATTATCAAGCAACTGTACTTTAGCAAGTCTGCTGATCTACCGCGCTCCAGGCCCCGCCACACAATTCCAAACTGCTCTGACCGATACCATACCAAACTATGCACTTAGATACTCAAAATGTTTAATCCTGGGGGATCTAAATTTACATTTTGACGACAGCACATGCCCTGCAGCAACCTCACTCAAGGAGTATCTTAAAGCTTTTCAGTTTAACCAATTGGTTCAAGCCCCCCCGCTTAAACAGGGTCATACCCTGCGCCTTGAGACCCTCGCGGGTGAGTAGTTGCGCTTTACAAACCCCTGATTGATTGTTTGATTGATACCTTGGACCAGCTATTTTCTAACTCCTCTCAGGTGAGCACAGACCTGCCAACAGCTGTGGCCTGGTCAGACCATGTTTTATTGTCTTTCCAGGTTAAGATACCCTGACCCACCTCTATGTTATTAGGTAGTCAGTACCGACCAAGGAGAAAGTGGACTAAAGTCACACCAGCGTCCTTTACAGAAACTCTGGAAATGAACCGCCCCACCCTGAGCAACAATCAGGGCCGGACTGGGAACCGAAACCGGCCCTGGCAAACTGCTCGGCTGGCCCCCCTGGAGGGGAGGGGGGAGTGCGGCCGAACTGTTTGTAAGGGCCGGTTTCGGACGATTTTGTTACAGGGGGCCGAAATTGCCAGCCCCCGGTAACAAAAATGGTACCCAGGGGCCCAAAACCAGCCCCCACCATGGCAGCTCACCGGGAAAACGCCGGGTCCCCGCTATGGCCAGTCCGGCCCTGGCAGCAATCTAGAGGCAGCTAACACACAAGTAGAGCACTGGATCAGAAATGCACTGGACCACTTAGCCCCTCTGACCAAAAGCCAAACAACTCCCGTTTTACCCTCTGCGAAGTGGTTCAATGATGAGCTCCATCTGCAAAAAAAAATCTTGTGAGTGACTAGAGCCCCTATAGCGCAAAGAATATAATACTATAGCAAAGTCCAATTATGGCACGGCAAGAAAATCCTACTATAAGCAGGTCATTACTGTACATAGTTAATTCTACACCCTGCAAATTGAGCAAGCTCAAAACTCATCTCGAGATCTGTTTCAGATCATGAAATCTTTGCCCTCCTTGGAGCGAGTTGCACCTAGCATTAGCATAGTCCCTCGGTGGAGAAATGCAATCAAATTGCTCAATTTTTCTCCAACAAAGTTTCTAAGATTTATAAATCTTTTCCCTTAGAAGCCATAGAGAGTTCCAATTCTGTGATCTGGCTATAACCATCAAATCCCATAAATGGTCTATTCAGGATAAACACTTTGACAATATCAGAACTGCGTGCCATAACCCTGAAAATAAAATCGGGATCCCCACTCGATCCAGCTCCTTCTGCAATCCTAGAACGAGGTTTAGAGGCCATAACCCGGGTTATGTGATCTGATCAATCACTCGTTTAACTTAGGCCAACTCCCTCAGAAATGAAAATACGCAACAGTGATGCCTTTTCTTAAAAAACTGTGGGCCTCATTTATGAAAATGGTGGCATCACTGCGTAAAAACAGCGATGCAACAGTTTTCACTGCGCCCTCCTTGGAACATGATGGCTGCGTCTTATTTAATGTACAGTGCTCCATGTCGCAAGGAATGACATATACATCCGGAATCCTGACGTATTTGTCGGCGCAAAAGTCACGCATTTCTGGAGTTGTGTCGCAAGCATGACGCAACTCCAGCAATGCTTAGGGTAGGATTGTGCTTATGGAACGCGTCACCCTTAAGTCTGCCATGAGGCAGGTGTAAGGTTTTGATGCAGTGGCATCCTAGAAGTGTTGCAGTGAAATCTCATAGATTTCACTGCAACACTTCTACGAGGTATTCTTGTGGGTTAATGCCCATCATGCATACATTTTACCTGATGCAGGTATAATGTAGCGCAGGGCTTTACAAAGTGATGCATCTGCTTAGATACGTCACTTTGTAAATAGGGCGCAACGTGAAACATTGTTTACGCTGCCACTGCGTCACGAAAAGTGATGCAACGCCCGCACAAAAGTGTTGCAAGGCATTCATAAATAAGGCCCTAAATCTAGATGCAGACAAGCCTGAAAATGTTAGGCCAAGCTACCTGCTCTCATTCTTTTCTAAGGTGGCAGAGAAACATGTAAATCAACAGCTGAATAACTATATCACGGGTGAGAAAAGTGATGCAACGCCCGCACAAAAGTGTTGCAAGGCATTCATAAATAAGGCCCTAAATCTAGATGCAGACAAGCCTGAAAATGTTAGGCCAAGCTACCTGCTCTCATTCTTTTCTAAGGTGGCAGAGAAACATGTAAATCAACAGCTGAATAACTATATCACGGGTGAGAATCAGCCACATGAAACCCAGTCGGGGTTCCGTCCCCAGTTTTGCATAGAAAATGCACTTCTGCTCGCATTTGAGTCTCAGAGACTCATAGCGGATGAAGGCAAAACCGCAGCACTGATTATGTTAGACCTGAGCGCAGCCTTCAACACCGTGTCCGACGACCTTTTGGTTAAACAGCTGTGGTCATACGGAGTCACAGGCCATGCCTTAAAATGGCTGGCCAGCTTTCTTCAGAACTGCACCTATCAGATGGTTCAACAGACACATTCTCAGAGGTGGTCACGCTCCAGCAGGGGGTCCCACAGGGCTCCACGTTTAGCCCAACTCTGTTCAACTTGTATATGAGACCTCTAGCTGATGTGGTTGAGAGTCATGGTGTAAAAATAGTGTCATATGCCGATGACACCCAACTTATCATCACCCTGTCTCTGGATAGTGAGAATCCTGTGGCTGGTTTTTGTTTTCGCGCTTGTCTGGTGAGCCTGGCAGCCTAGATGGACCAGAGCTGTCTGAGACTGAACGCAGAGAAAACGGAGGTACTAATCATAGGAAAGCAGCCCTCTATCTGGTCTACAGCATGGTGGCTGGAGACCCTAAGCACAGTTTCAACCCCCAACCCAAAAATAAAGAACCTGGAAATATGGTCTGACAATAATTTGAAGTTTGACAACGAGATATCCAAGCTAGCAGGAGAATGCTTCAGTATATTGAAAATGCTATACAAGATCTTTGACCTCCTCACAGCCGCGGCAGGAAAACTGTAATTCAAGCTCTCCTGACCTCCAGATTAGACTACCGTAATGTGCTCTATCTGGGTGTCGCTCAAGGTAGGCTAAAAGTGCTGCAAATAGTGCAAAATGCAGCAGCTCGGCTGCTCCTGAATATTCCCAGGCTCTCTTCCATAGGATCAGCGCTCAAAAAAATGCACTGGCTCCCAGTAAAAAATGGAGTAGTATGAGTAGTATTTAAGCACTTTGCTTTTGCCAGAATTTTAAATGGCAAAGGACTATGCTCCCTTCACACCGTGATCAAGCCTCATTGCCCTAATCAATGCCTCAGATCCTCTGAGGCCAGATTGGCGTCAGAGTGAAAAGAGCCCGGTTAGGAAGCTGTTCTTTTAGTCTGCTTGCCCCCAAATTGTGAAACTACCTCCCATCAGATAATATGACCTCCTAGCGCGGGGACACTCCATTTTGGGGTAAGCATGCGCTTTAGAAATACCATAACATAACGTAAGCCAATCCCTGTACGAATTTACCGGGATTTACCAGGATTTACCAACCTGAATTGATAGTCTACCAAGTGGGAGATTTGCCATGATTTTGGACTACAAGGTCTCTGTGGGTAGGAATATCACTGCCTTACATAAAGAGGCATGTCTACATTTTATCAATATTACCCTATATATGTGATATTAATCAGAAAGCATGTTTCCTGTCCTACAAAAACTTTACTATTATAATCTTGTAGTTTGTCTAAAATAGCTGATTTGTTTTACAAATTACATTTTGATTGCATTTTTATGATCATATGGATTTTAATTTTCAAACTAAATGATTTGATGATGTTTTTTTGTGTGAAGGTGTGGAAACTTTGGTCTAATGCTGCCACAGTGATTTATGTGCTTTGAATGATCACCTTTTCATTAGTTGAAGATGTTTATGGTGGTTATTCTGCTTGTGGTTATTCTTGATGTGGTCACCAGTAGTGGAATCCATATGATTCCATTTGAAAACAACATTGAGAAAGTCAGTATGAAGTTTGGGTTCCCTGCAAGGATGTCTAGTGCATATGACAGGAGTGCAATGGCTGTGATACTTCTGAATCAACAAATGTAGTTCCTGATGATCAGAGGTTCTATGTGTCATAAGACATCTCAGACTTTAATATTTTTATTACCTTTTGACAACCTTTTGAGGATAGCTCATTTTAAAGCTTGATGATCCAGACCTTTTGAAATAATTTGTCAAGTATTGGGACGCTTACTGTAGTTGGGGTGTCACTTTCTACAACATGGCAAATGTTTCTGAAATTTAGTCTATGGATTGATTGGACTATGTCCAGTCTGTTCGTGCCTTCACCTGGGGCAAAGTTGGCTGCAGAGTGACCAAACCTCTGAGGGGCATTTGTGAACATGCACATTTACACCTGAAAAGGAACATAAGTGTAGGTGTGTTGGGCATCATGATTGGTCTCTAAGATGGAAAGGAGCATGAGTGACGGGAGTGTCTCTACTAATGAGAAACGACCATGCAAGTTAGAGTGTGTCTCTCATTCGGGAGCATGAATTTGGAAGTCAGGGTATTATGAGTCACCTGCAGTCTACCCTGTGGGGGTTCTATTAACTGTACTGTGATCAGTTGAGCAGACCTTTAGTCTATGGAGGCTTAACCAAGCTATGGAGGCCCAAGGAGTCAGGTGGCAACCTTGGACATTAGTGAAGAATGAAGAATAGCACCAACCATTGGGAGGCACAAACATATATGAACATATAGTCACATGAGCTGTGTGGATTACAACTGGTGCATGGGAGGATGGGTTACTCAGGGGATCAGTCACAGTTGTGGTGCCCAGATTCAGGCTAAGTAGGGTTGACCTAGTGGAGGCCTTTTTGGCTGATGGATGCAGCAGGAGTGATGCCATAACAAGCAGCAAGTTGGAGGCCAGAGAATAAATCTACTTATGAAGCCATGGTTAATGGGCAGAGTTTGCAAGGAGCACTGTTAAGGACTGGATTGGATCTGACCTACTGTGTTACTACTGTAGTTGGCTGCAAGAGCTCTTTGGACGGATTAGTTGCTATGCACTTAGGCCAGATCGCCATGCACCTTTTTGATGGCAATGCACTCCAACACCACTCCACTGTAGTCTAGCCAATCCAGTTATTATTATTATCATTATTATTGTTGTTATTATTATTATTATTATTAGTAGTAGTAGTAGTAATAGTAGTAGTAGTAGTAGTAGTAATAGTAGTGATAATAACAACAACAATGTTTTTCTGTCCTTTTGCTGTTCAACCCTTCTTATCCTCTAAAGCCTAAAGTTCGGTGTCACAGGTGAACTACTGTGCGGTGTGGTGGGGAAAATCTTTTGCAACAGCCTGACAGTGATTTGAGGAGACATTATTATATAACCACAATGGTTTCGCGGAACATGAGCTAGTCTAAGTAATTCAGATCATGCCAGACCATTGTTCTTTAATATGCATCACTTCTTTTCTATTTCATGTTTTTTTGGGTATCATGTGATGTATCTACATGTTTAAAATGATCAGGTTAATGAGCTCTCAGTGGGGTATTTACCTGTTTATTCTAATCCTTTTTGGTGTGGTTACTAAACTGTGGTGAATTGTGCAGCTTTGAAGCCTGTTGAAGGAAGTGAAGGGCTGAGCAATCCTGGCTGAGCCACAGTGTATGTGTTCAGGTAACAGGTCATTGCAGTGACTGCTGGGGAAACTAGATGACCTGATAAAGGGTGGTGATGGGCATGTGATCATTCTACAAGACTATAATTTTGTGGGGGGAGTAGGGTAACCCTAAGCCTGCTCTTGTGCAATAAATTCAATCGAGGTCTTAACCCTTTAAGACTTGTGTAATCCAAGGTAAATCGCTATATGTCTGAAACCGTATAGTCTCAGCGGTGTCTAAGCAGTAAGATTGTGAGACTTGTATAATTCTCAATTTCCTCATTCTTTCCTTTCAAGTAGGTTTTAAGGCATGAAACCTAACTGCAAGCAACAGGCTAGGAACATTTAAGAAAGTGGAAATTAAATGTTAATGATAATTTTTTATATAATACCCTACCACCAGGGTTACCGTGGGTGGGGGGTTGTGATTACTCACTTTACCTTCTCACTCTTTGTGGTTAGGTACATGTATTTACTCCCCAATGGTTTCAGAATTCACCCTCTTCTGCTAAAACAATTTCACTTATGGCTGAGTATGCGTTCAAATGTAAAACACCTGTAAATAATGCAATGGCACAAAAATAACAGTCATGATCACATCCACAGGGTCTCCAATGTTCAATATAAAATACAATTTTGGGGTAATTCAACAATAAATTATGACATATTCAATATCAGAGGGTTTAGAACCACACAAATGCAGTCTCTGAGCAACTAAGAGTAGTACCCTGTAAGAAAATGGGTAATTGGTTGAGAAGGGTGGAGACCCTAATCAAAAAACAACCACAAAAACCTGTTTGTGTGAACCACAAAAGTTACTAAATGAACCTTTACTTAACCCTCTGTAGCTTGCCACAAAAGCAGTCAGGCCTATTTTGGAGGCAATGTGTAAGGCACTTATGTAGCACTAAAACTGTAATAAAATGAAACCATAGCACAAGAAAAATCCCAACCCAATTTAGACAAATAGAGAACATTTTAATAAATAAAATGACACCAAAATGAATTAAATCTAATCAGTAGAACCGGAGTTGTGAATTTTTAGTTTTTTGGTAGATATAGTGCCTAAAAGCACAAAGCGTCACTCATGGCCCTCTGGTTGTGCCAGGCCGTGGGTAAGTCACAAGTTCAGGCTGACCGTGATGGAGCGCAGGCTGAATACAGGGACCAGGTCAGTCCTGCTGAAAAAGTTAAATTCTCAAAGTCATGTGTAAAGCGTCCAGAACTTCATGATTTCTCCTTTTCTTTTAGAATAGTGTCGTCTGATACCATACACGGGTCCAGGACCTGGGCAGGCACCTCTTGGGGATCAGGGGCCCACTCTAGCAGAGGCCAGCATGGCTGAGGCAACTCCAGTTGCAGGTCCAGGCACGTCCAGTTGCAGCCAGTCAGCTGTTGCAGGGAATCCTCTGGAGCTTGTTGTGTCTCTGTAGCTCAGAATAGAAGGGCAGTCAACTGACCCTTGGAGTCACTCAAGTAGCCTAGGATGAAGGGAGGCCTGTCTTCCTTTGCATAGAGTAGGGCTGGCCTCAAGGAGCAGGGCAGTACTCTGGGGGACAGGGCAAGCTTCAAGCAGCAGGGCAGTCCTCTGGTAAACAAGGCAGTCCTTCCTCTGTAATATTCACACGTCAAGGTGTGTACTGAAAATGTTTTTCTATCCTTAGACAACCATTTTGCCACCCACAAACCTCCATAGGCTGTTGAACTGCAATAATACTACTCACAACTGGTTTGACCAAATCCCATCTACCAGCGCCAGGAAAATGCAGATATCCCAAACACTATACACGTTCCACCTACCTCAGGTCAATTCTACACCTTCTCCACTGTTGCTCTACCTACTACTCTACTTTCTAAACCTAGCAATCTATATACTCCGGTATTGTGTAAAACGCCATTCAAATTGTTTCATGCTGATGCAATATTTTCTTTTTCCTAAACATCAATATGACCCAACAATGCATCCCACCTAGAGGCAACTCTTTTTTTGTATTTTGTACAGCGGCCTGCCTGGTCGCGGGATTGCACCACCGCGAAACACTTGAGGGTCCGTGGCTGCTTTATTGGGGCAGCTAACTGTGGAGCAGGAGGTGCCTGTTATATGCAGGGGTGCCGGCGCGAACATCAGCAATCCTTTTCAAGAATTTTTTTTATGTGAGTGCTGGCGGTGACCCACTTGGGTTTTACTGAACCACCAGTCCCAGGAAGCATTGCTTCAGGTGATTCACCTGAGCTTTATTATTATGGGGATTTACTGGTGGTTGCCGCATGCCCGCACGTCACATGGTCTGCCACTGAAGAGGGCGTTGGCCCGAAACGCGTCTGGCAGGTAAACCAGAAAGGGACTTTGTTCATGGCGTGTGCCCTTGCTTTGGCGTAGTTTCCACCTGGGAGTGCATCCCACCTAGAGGCAACTCTTTTTTTGTATTTTGTACAGCAGCCTGCCTGGTCGCGGGATTGCACCACCGCGAAACACTTGCGGGTCCGCGGCTGCTTTATTGGGGCAGCTAACTGTGGAGCAGGAGGTGCCTGTTATATGCAGGGGTGCCGGCGCGAACATCGGCAATCCTTTTCAAGACATTTCTGAATGTGAGTGCCGGCGGCGACCCACTTGGGTTTTACTGAACCACCAGTCCCAGGAAGCATTGCTTCAGGTGATTCACCTGAGCGTTATTATTATGGGGATTTACTGGTGGTTACCGCATGCCGGCACGTCACATGGTCTGCCACTGAAGAGGGCGTTGGCCCGAAACGCGTCTGGCAGGTAAACCAGAAAGGGACTTTGTTCATGGCGTGTGCCCTTTCTTTGGCGTAGTTTCCACCTGGGAGTGCATCCCACCTAGAGGCAACTCTTTTTTTGTATTTTGTACAGCGGCCTACCTGGTCGCGGGATTGCACCACCGCGAAACACTTGCGGGTCCGCAGCTGCTTTATTGGGGCAGCTAACTGTGGAGCAGGAGGTGCCTGTTATATGCAGGGTGCCGGCGCGAACATCGGCAATCCTTTTCAAGACATTTTTGAATGTGAGTGCCGGCGGCGACCCACTTGGGTTTTACTGAACCACCAGTCCCAGGAAGCATTGCTTCAGGTGATTCACCTGAGCGTTATTATTATGGGGATTTACTGGTGGTTGCCGCATGCCCGCACGTCACATGGTCTGTCACTGAAGAGGGCGTTGGCCCGAAACGCGTCTGGCAGGTAAACCAGAAAGGGACTTTGTTCATGGCGTGTACCCTTGCTTTGGCGTAGTTTCCACCTGGGAGTGCATCCCACCTAGAGGCAACTCTTTTTTTGTATTTTGTACAGCGGCCTGCCTGGTCGCGGGATTGCACCACCGCGAAACACTTGCGGGTCCACGGCTGCTTTATTGGGGCAGCTAACTGTGGAGCAGGAGGTGCCTGTTATATGCAGGGGTGCCGGCGCGAACATCGGCAAACCTTTTCAAGACATTTCTGAATGTGAGTGCCGGCGGCGACCCACTTGGGTTTTACTGAACCACCAGTCCCAGGAAGCATTGCTTCAGGTGATTCAACCTGAGCATTATTATTATGGGGATTTACTGGTGGTTGCCGCATGCCGGCACGTCACATGGTCTGCCACTGAAGAGGGCGTTGGCCCGAAACGCGTCTGGCAGGTAAACCAGAAAGGGACTTTGTTCATGGCGTGTGCCCTTGCTTTGGCGTAGTTTCCACCTGGGAGTGCATCCCACCTAGAGGCAACTCATTTTTTGTATTTTGTACAGCGGCCTGCCTGGTCGCGGGATTGCACCACCGCGAAACACTTGCGGGTCCGCGGCTGCTTTATTGGGGCAGCTAACTGTGGAGCAGGAGGTGCCTGTTATATGCAGGGGTGCCGGCGCGAACATCGGCAATCCTTTTCAAGACATTTTTGAATGTGAGTGCCGGCGGCGACCCACTTGGGTTTTACTGAGCCACCAGTCCCAGGAAGCATTGCTTCAGGTGATTCACCTGAGCGTTACTATTATGGGGATTTACTGGTGGTTGCCGCATGCCGGCACGCCACATGGTCTGCCACTGAAGAGGGCGTTGGCCCAAAACGCGTCTGGCAGGTAAACCAGAAAGGGACTTTGTTCATGGCGTGTGCCCTTGCTTTGGCGTAGTTTCCACCTGGGAGTGCATCCCACCTAGAGGCAAATCTTTTTTTGTATTTTGTACAGCGGCCTGCCTGGTCGCGGGATTGCACCACCGCGAAACACTTGCGGGTCCGCGGCTGCTTTATTGGGGCAGCTAACTGTGGAGCAGGAGGTGCCTGTTATATGCAGGGGTGCCGGCGCGAACATCGGCAATCCTTTTCAAGACATTTTTTAATGTGAGTGCCGGCGGCGACCCACTTGGGTTTTACTGAACCACCAGTCCCAGGAAGCATTGCTTCAGGTGATTCACCTGAGCGTTATTATTATGGGGATTTACTGGTGGTTGCCGCATGCCGGCACGCCACATGGTCTGCCACTGAAGAGGGCGTTGGCCCGAAACGCGTCTGGCAGGTAAACCAGAAAGGGACTTTGTTCATGGCGTGTGCCCTTGCTTTGGCGTAGTTTCCACCTGGGAGTGCATCCCCCCTAGAGGCAACTCTTTTTTTGTGTGTATATATATATATATATATCAACATCAAAAGTTAGCCCTTTGGAAAGAAGCCAACAGGCAGGTAAGTATTTCAGTTCTTTAATGGAGCCAACTTGCCAGCAGACTGCAGCGTGGAAATAAACTTCAAAGTTCAAAGTCGCCAGACGCGTTTCGGGAACTGCAGTTCTCTTCCTCAATGGCTTTCAAACTGCACACAGTCAGACAGCATTTCCGCACATTTTAAACTTCCAGGGCCCTGCCCATGTGGGCGTTGCCATCACCGCCTTATGGTTCCTGTAGTGCGGGTGAAAATATCCTCAAGTGAGTCCATCTTGACTGGCAGAAAAATACATAAAAATTCAAAACCCATGTGGGTTGATGAAAAAGTCCCGTTTTGTAGTCTGCCCTGCTTTAAAGTTGTATCCTTGAAAACTGCCTCCCGTGTGCGCTGACATCGACATGACGCCAACACAGGCCCGCTAACAATCGGTGGGCTTTCCTCCGCGGCTGGGCTCAGCTGCTAAACATCAACATCAAAAGTTAGCCCCCTGGAAAGAAGCCAACAGGCAGGTAAGTATTTCAGTTCTTTAATGGAGCCAACTTGCCAGCAGACTGCAGCGTGGAAATAAACATCAAAGTTCAAAGTCGCCAGACGCGTTTCGGGAACTGCAGTTCCCTTCATCAATGGCTTTCAAACTGCACACAGTCAGACAGCATTTCCCGCACATTTTAAACTTTCAGGGCCCTGCCCATGTGGGCGTTGCCATCACGGCCTTATGGTTCCTGTAGTGCGGGTGAAAATATCCTCAAGCGAGTCCATCTTGACTGGCAGAAAAATACATAAAAATTCAAAACCCATGTGGGTCGATGAAAAAGTCCCGTTTTGTAGTCTGCCCTGCTTTAAAGTTGTATCCTTGAAAACTGCCTCCCGTGTGCGCTGACATCGACATGACGCCAACACAGGCCCGCTAACAAGCGGTGGGCTTTCCTCCGCGGCTGGGCTCAGCCGCTAAACATCAACATCAAAAGTTAGCCCCCTGGAAAGAAGCCAACAGGCAGGTAAGTATTTCAGTTCTTTAATGGAGCCAACTTGCCAGCAGACTGCAGCGTGGAAATAAACATCAAAGTTCAAAGTCGCCAGACGCGTTTCGGGAACTGCAGTTCCCTTCCTCAATGGCTTTCAAACTGCACACAGTCAGACAGCATTTCCCGCACATTTTAAACTTCCAGGGCCCTGCCCATGTGGGCGTTGCCATCACGGCCTTATGGTTCCTGTAGTGCGGGTGAAAATATCCTCAAGTGAGTCCATCTTGACTGGCAGAAAAATACATAAAAATTCAAAACCCATGTGGGTCGATGAAAAGTCCCGTTTTGTAGTCTGCCCTGCTTTAAAGTTGAATCCTTGAAAACTGCCTCCCGTGTGCGCTGACATCGACATGACACCAACACAGGCCCGCTAACAAGCGGTGGACTTTCCTCCGCGGCTGGGCTCAGCCGCTAAACATCAACATCAAAAGTTAGCCCCCTGGTAAGAAGCCAACAGGCAGGTAAGTATTTCAGTTCTTTAATGGAGCCAACTTGCCAGCAGACTGCAGCGTGGAAATAAACATCAAAGTTCAAAGTCGCCAGACGCGTTTCGGGAACTGCAGTTCCCTTCCTCAATGGCTTTCAAACTGCACACAGTCAGACAGCATTTCCCGCACATTTTAAACTTCCAGGGCCCTGCCCATGTGGGCATTGCCATCACGGCCTTATGGTTCCTGTAGTGCGGGTGAAAATATCCTCAAGTGAGTCCATCTTGACTGGCAGAAAAAATACATAAAAATTCAAAACCCAGGTGGGTTGATGAAAAAGTCCAGTTTTGTAGTCTGCCCTGCTTTAAAGTTGTATCCTTGAAAACTGCCTCCTGTGTGCGCTGACATCGACATGACGCCAATACAGGCCCGCTAACAAGCGGTGGGCTTTCCTCCGCGGCTGGGCTCAGCCGCTAAACATCAACATCAAAAGTTAGCCCCTGGAAAGAAGCCAACAGGCAGGTAAGTATTTCAGTTCTTTAATGGAGCCAACTTGCCAGCAGACTGCAGCGTGGAAATAAACATCAAAGTTCAAAGTCGCCAGACGCGTTTCGGAACTGCAGTTCCCTTCCTCAATGGCTTTCAAACTGCACACAGTCAGACAGCATTTCCGCACATTTTAAACTTCCAGGGCCCTGCCCATGTGGGCGTTGCCATCACGGCCTTATGGTTCCTGTAGTGCGGGTGAAAATATCCTCAAGTGAGTCCATCTTGACTGGCAGAAAAATACATAAAAATTCAAAACCCATGTGGGTCGATGAAAAAGTCCCGTTTTGTTGTCTGCCCTGCTTTAAAGTTGTATCTTTGAAAACTGCCTCCCGTGTGCGCTGACATCGACATGACGCCAAGACAGGCCCGCTAACAAGCGGTGGGCTTTCCTCCGCGGCTGGGCTCAGCCGCTAAACATCAACATCAAAAGTTAGCTCCCTGGAAAGAAGCCAACAGGCAGGTAAGTATTTCAGTTCTTTAATGGAGCCAACTTGCCAGCAGACTGCAGCGTGGAAATAAACATCAAAGTTCAAAGTCGCCAGACGCGTTTCAGGACCTGCTGTTCCCTTCCTCAATGGCTACAGGAACCATTAGGCCGTGATGGCAACGTCCACATGGGCAGGGCCCTGGAAGTTTAAAATGTGCGGGAAATGCTGTCTGACTGTGTGCAGTTTGAAAGCCATTGAGGAAGGGAACTGCAGTTCCCGAAACGCGTCTGGCGACTTTGAACTTTGATGTTTATTTCCACGCTGCAGTCTGCTGGCAAGTTGGCTCCATTAAAGAACTGAAATACTTACCTGCCTGTTGGCTTCTTTCCAGGGGGCTAACTTTTGATGTTGATGTTTAGCGGCTGAGCCCAGCCGCGGAGGAAAGCCCACCGCTTGTTAGCGGGCCTGTGTTGGCGTCATGTCGATGTCAGCGCACACGGGAGGCAGTTTTCAAGGATACAACTTTAAAGCAGGGCAGACTACAAAACGGGACTTTTTCATCGACCCACATGGGTTTTGAATTTTTATGTATTTTTCTGCCAGTCAAGATGGACTCACTTGAGGATATTTTCACCCGCACTACAGGAACCATAAGGCCGTGATGGCAACGCCCACATGGGCAGGGCCCTGGAAGTTTAAAATGTGCGGGAAATGCTGTCTGACTGTGTGCAGTTTGAAAGCCATTGAGGAAGGGAACTGCAGTTCCCGAAACGCGTCTGGCGACTTTGAACTTCGATGTTTATTTCCACGCTGCAGTCTGCTGGCAAGTTGGCTCCATTAAAGAACTGAAATACTTACCTGCCTGTTGGCTTCTTTCCAGGGGGCTAACTTTTGATGTTGATATATATATATATATATATATATATATATATATATATATATATATATATATATATATATATTAACTCGCATTCACTCCAGATACTCTTCCAGAAAAACGAGTGCAGACCCAATAATTGGTGCAGACTTCTCAGTTTATTGCCACCAGATAGTCCGCCATGACGCGTTTCGGTCGAACAACGACCTTGATCACATGACATAGCTCAGACTGTGCTACTGCCTTTTAAAGTGCAAGTGCTGTAAACTTCGCCATAGACATAGAAAACAGATTACATTTTGTTCTTCCCATTGATTGCTTGAATGCTTAATTTTTACCATATGATAAATCATATACCCATAGGTCATGACTGAAACACTATGCTAGTAATTGTAACCATTATAATAATATCAGCATTAATGCATGATTCCTATTACATCTTCCCTATCCAAAACTTATGGCTAAAGTTACATCGTGCCTACCCCTAATAACTCAATTATATAGAACCGAATACAACGTGTGTATCGTCACTCCTTATCTATTCTATTAAAGCTTAAATGCTATAAGTAAAAACACATATTATCTACTGGCGGTCGCCAGTAGATAGTTATAGTTAGGACCTATTTTCCATAGGAAATCCGCGACATTCTATTTGAAATAACTCTCTTGCCGGTTGACGAATCTTCGCGAAATTTTCAAACTTTATGGCCCGCTCCGGTCCGCTCCTACCCTGAAAGTCTCGGGGTGATTCATCAAGCGGGGCCGAGAAAAAGGGGGTCCCAAAACGTGTTTTCCCCATTCATTTTCCCATAGGAAACTTTAGACACGGCTACAGCCCGAACTGCTGAACGGAATTACACCAAATTTGGCAAAGAGGTAGTTCTTGGTTCAGAAAGAACCCTTTTGTTAAATGGTGTAAATCCGTTCAGTAGTTGCGGAGAAATTAAAAATAAGAGTCAAAAATCAATTTCCCATAGGAAACTTTATGCAAGGCTACAGCCCGAACTGCTGAACGGAATTACACCAAATTTGGCAAAGAGGTAGTTCTTGGTTCAGAAAGAACCCTTTTGTTAAATGGTGTAAATCCGTTCAGTAGTTGCTGAGAAAATCAAAAGTAAAAACACATATATATCTGGGCGGAGCCTAACCACACATGTCATCGTGAGATCTGATTGGCTGTCCTCACTTCATCCTGGAATTGCTGGCAGCCATCTTGAGACCAATATACATGATAGTACCCCATTGAAATGCCTTGTAGTGAATCAAAGATTTTAAGCGTTACCAAAAGGAGAACTATTAAGGGTGATAACAGACTTTAGTTACATTAGAATTCATTTGTTGATGGTACCATACTAATTTCAGGAATTGTGGTGTGTTCTAAGGTGATTTTACCCTGTGAAAAACCTTCTGCTGGGATATCATGAATCATGTTTGAGAGAAAAGTATTTTCACATGCTTGTCCCATACAGTTTTGGAAGGTGCTCCAGAAGCTAAAATGAGAGCATATTTTCTGTAAATTCACATTATCTTTCTCAGTCATGTGAGAATGAAGTCTGACATTCTCAGTAAAACATGTACATCCAACAAGGGCAGAGACTGTCAGTTGATTCCTTTGTGTTCTACTGCAGCTTCCCAGAGTGTTCTAAAGAACAACTAGAGTGCTAACAGCCTTACTTATGACAAAAGTATGGCACACCTGAAGCCATCTTGATTGGAATAAACTGGTAACACTTAAAACATTTAATTTAAAAAGGAACAAAATGATGGGGTTCATTTTGTCATAGAAATTATGGTTAGTGCTATAGAAAGAAAAATTAGGACATGTTTCAAGTGAGATCTCAAATATCTTCCTGTTATATTTCAACAGGAGCAGCCTGTCAGTTGATGCCTTTGTGTTCTACTGCAGCTTCCCAGAATGTTCTAAAGAACAACTAGAGTGCTAACAGCCTTACTTATGACAAAAGTATGGCACACCTGAAGCCATCTTGATTGGAATAAACTGGTAACACTTAAAACATTTAATTTAAAAAGGAACAAAATGATGGGGTTAATTTTGTCATAAAAATTATGGGTAGTGCTGTAGAAAGAAAAATTAGGACATGTTTCAAGTGTGATCTCAAATATCTTCCTGTTATATTTCAACAGGAGCAGCCTGCCAGTTGATGCCTTTGTGTTCTACTGCAGCTTCCCAGAGTGTTCTAAAGAACAACTAGAGCCTTACTTATGACAAAAGTATGGCACACCGGAAGCCATCTTGATTGGAATAAACCGTTAATACTTAAAACATTTAATTTAAAAAGGAACAAAATGAGGGGTTCTTTTTTAAATAGAAATTATGGTTAGTGCTGCAGAAAGAAAAATGAGGGCATGTTTTAAGTGAGATCTCAAATCCTCTTCTATTTCATTAGAAAATTCTGACATGCAGACTGAAACAATCACTTTCAATACCAGCAGCAGACTTCCAGTTAACTCCCTGGTGAGCAGTAGCTTTAGTACAGTGATCTAATGAGCAACTAGAGTGCTAAAATTCTGAATTTATGGCAAATGTGAGACACATCTGAATGCCTTCTTGATGGAATCAAAGTAAAAACTGAAAGCATTTCCTACTGAGGAGACTGCAGTAAATGAGGAAATTAGGAAACTTCATAACAAAGAAGTCTTCCAAGATGGCCACCAGAGAAAAAAGAGCCCAAATGTAGCACAAATATTACCCAGATGTAGCCCACATATAGCCCAATGAGAAAAGTGTGCAAAACACTTTTATTTTTAGTTTTTGCAGTTTTATGTAGTGCAGACTGGTCAGGTATTGGAGCGTTGCATTTTAAAACATGACCCCCTACACTACAAAAACACTACTGCACTACTCTAAACGCTAAAACACTACCCCAGCACGACTCCCTACACTACACAAGCACCACTGCACTATCCTAAACCCTAAAACACTACCCCCAGCATGACCCCCTACACTACACAAACACCACTGCACTACCTTAAACCCTAAAACACTACCCCCAGCACGACCCCCTACACTACCCAAACACCACTGCACTACCCTAAAACATGACCCCCTACACTACACAAACACCACTGCACTACCCTAAACCCTAAAACACTACCCCCAGCACGACCCCTACACTACACAAGCACCACTGCACTACCCTAAACCCTAAAACACTACCCCCAGAACGACCCCTAAACTGCCCGAACACCACTGCACTGCCCTAAACCTTGAAACACCAGCCCCTGCACGACCCCTACACTGTTCGAACACCACTGCACTGCCCTAAACCCTGAAACACCACCCCCAGCACGACCCCCTACACTGCCCGAACACCACTGCACTGCCCTAAACCCTGAAACACCACCCCCTTCACGACCCCCTACACTGCCTGAACACCACTGCACTGCCCTAAACCCTGAAACACTATCCCCAGCAAAACCCCCTACACTGCCCAAACACCATTCCACTGCCCTAAACCCTGAAACATCACCCCCACCAAGACCCCCTACACTGCCCGAACACCACTGCCCTAAACCCTGAAACACCACCCCCAGCACGACCCCGTACACTGCCCGAACACCACTGCACTGCCCTAAACCATGAAACACCACTCCCAGCACGACCCCCTACACTGCACGAACACCACTGCTCTGCCCAAAACCCTGAAACACCAGCTCCAGCACGACCCCCTACACTGCCCGAACACCACTGCACTGCCCTAAACCCTGAAACACCAGCCCCAGCACGACCCCCTACACTGCCCGAACACCACTGCACTACCCTAAACCCAGAAACACCACCCCCAGCACGACCCCCTACACTGCCCGAGCACCACTGCACTGCCCTAAACCCTGAAACACCAGCCCCAGCATGACCCCCTACACTGCCCGAACACCACTGCACTGCCCTAAACCCTGAAACACCAGCCCCAGCACGACCACCTACACTGCACGAACACCACTGCACTGCCCTAAACCCTGAAACACCAGCCCCAGCATGACCCCCTACACTGTCCGAACACCACTGCACTGCCCTAAACCCTGAAACACTAGCCCCAGCACGACCCCCTACACTGCCAGAACACCATTGCACAGCCCTAAACCCTGAAACACCAGCCCCAGCACAACCCCCTACACTGCCCGAACACTACTGCACTGCCCTAAACCCTGAAACACCACCCTGTGCACGACCCCCTACACTGCCCGAACTCCACTGCACTGCCCTAAACCCTGAAACACCACCCCCAGCACGACACCCTACACTGCCCGAACACCACTGCACTGCCCTAAACCCTGAAACACCATTCTCCCTGCACAACCCCCTACACTGCCCGAACACTACTGCACTGCCCTAAACCCTGAAACACCATCCCCAGCACGACCCCTACACTGCACGAACACCCCTGCACTGCCCTAAACCCTGAAACACTACCCCCAGCAAGACCCCCTACACTGCCCGAACACCACTGCACTGCCCTAAACCCTGAAACATCACCCCCAGCAAGACCCCCTACACTGCCCAAACACCACTGCCCTAAACCCTGAAACACCACCCCCAGCAAGACCCCCTACACTGCCCGAACACCACTGCACTACCCTAAACCCTACAACACTACCCCCAGCACGACCCCTACACTACACAAGCACCACTGCACTACCCTAAACCCTAAAACACTACCCCCAGAACGACCCCCTACACTGCCCGAACACCACTGCACTGCCCTAAACCTTGAAACACCAGCCCCTGCACGACCCCCTACACTGTTCGAACACCACTGCACTGCCCTAAACCCTGAAACACCACCCCCAGCACGACCCCCTACACTGCCGAACACCACTGCACTGCCCTAAACCCTGAAACACCACCCCTTCACGACCCCCTACACTGCCCGAACACCACTGCACTGCCCTAAACCCTGAAACACCACCCCCAGCACGGCCCCCTACACTGCCCAAACACCACTGCACTGCCCTAAACCCTGAAACACTATCCCCAGCAAGACCCCTACACTGCCCAAACACCACTCCACTGCCCTAAACCCTGAAACATCACCCCCAGCAAGACCCCCTACACTGCCCGAACACCACTGCCCTAAACCCTGAAACACCACCCCCAGCACGACCCCCTACACTGCCCAAACACCACTGCACTGCCCTAAAACCTGAAACACCACCCCCAGCACGACCCCCTACACTGCCCGAACACCACTGCTCTGCCCAAAACCCTGAAACACAAGCCCCAGCACAACCCCCTACACTGCACGAACACCACTGCACTGCCCTAAACCCTGAAACACCAGCCCCAGCACGACCCCCTACACTGCCCGAACACCACTGCACTGCCCTAAACCGTGAAACACTAGCCCCAGCACGACCCCCTACACTGCCCGAACACCACTGCCCTAAACCCTGAAACACCAACCCCAGCACGACCCCGTACACTGCCCAAACACCACTGCATTGCCCTAAACCAGGAAACACCACTCCCAGCACGACCCCCTACACTGCACGAACACCACTGCTCTGCCCAAAACCCTGAAACACCAGCTCCAGCACGACCCCCTACACTGCCCGAACACCACTGCACTGCCCTAAACCCTGAAACACCAGCCCCAGCACGACCCCCTACACTGCCCGAACACCACTGCACTACCCTAAACCCAGAAACACCACCCCCAGCACGACCCCCTACACTGCCCGAGCACCACTGCACTGCCCTAAACCCTGAAACACCAGCCCCAGCATGACCCCTACACTGCCCGAACACCACTGCACTGCCCTAAACCCTGAAACACCAGCCCCAGCACGACCACCTACACTGCACGAACACCACTGCACTGCCCTAAACCCTGAAACACCAGCCCCAGCATGACCCCCTACACTGTCCGAACACCACTGCACTGCCCTAAACCGTGAAACACTAGCCCCAGCACGACCCCCTACACTGCCAGAACACCATTGCACTGCCCTAAACCCTGAAACACCAGCCCCAGCACAACCCCCTACACTGCCCGAACACTACTGCACTGCCCTAAACCCTGAAACACCACCCCGTGCACGACCCCCTACACTGCCCGAACTCCACTGCACTGCCCTAAACCCTGAAACACCACCCCCAGCACGACACCCTACACTGCCCGAACACCACTGCACTGCCCTAAACCCTGAAACACCATTCCCCCTGCACGACCCCCTACACTGCCCGAACACTACTGCACTGCCCTAAACCCTGAAACACCACCCCCAGCACGACCCCCTACACTGCTCGAACACCACTGCACTGCCCTAAACCCTGAAACACCACCCCCAGCACGACCCCCTACACTGCCCGAACACCACTGCTCTGCCCAAAACACTGAAACACCAGCCCCAGCATGACCCCCTACACTGCCCGAACACCACTGCTCTGCCCAAAACACTGAAACACCAGCCCCAGCAAGACCCCTACACTGCCCGAACACCACTGCACTGCCCTAAACCCTAAAACACCAGCCCCAGCACGACCCCCTACACTGCCCGAACACCACTGCACTGCCCTAAACCCTAAAACACTAGCCCCAGCACGACCCCCTACATTGCCCGAACACCACTACACTAGCCTAAACCCATAAACACCACACCCAGCACGACCCCCTACACTGCCTGAGCACCACTGCACTGCCCTAAACCCTGAAACACCAGCCCCAGCATGACCCCCTACACTGCCCGAACACCACTGCACTGCCCTAAACCCTGAAACACCAGCCCCAGCACGACCACCTACACTGCACGAACACCACTGCACTGCCCTAAACCCTGAAACACCAGCCCCAGCATGACCCCCTACACTGCCCAAACACCACTGCACTGCCCTAAACCCTGAAACACCAGCCCCAGCACAACCCCCTACACTGCCCGAACACCACTGCACTGCCCTAAACCCTGAAACACCACCCCGTGCACGACCCCCTACACTGCCCGAACACCACTGCACTGCCCTAAACCCTGAAACACCACCCCCAGCACAACACCCTACACTGCCCGAACACCACTGCACTGCCTTAAACCCTGAAACATCACCCCCAGCAAGACCCCCTACACTGCCCGAACACCACTGCCCTAAACCCTGAAACACCACCCCCAGCAAGACCCCCTACACTGCCTGAACACCACTGCACTGCCCTAAACCCTGAAACACCAGCCCCAGCACGACCCCCTACATTGCTCGAACACCACTGCACTGCCCTCAACCCTGAAACACCACCCCCTGCATGACCCACTACACTGCCCGAACACCACTGCACTGCCATAAACCCTGAAACACCATTCCCCCTGCATGACCCTCTACTCTGCCCAAACACTACTGCACTGGCCTAAACCCTGAAACACCATCCCCAGCACGACCCCCTACACTGCACGAACACCCCTGCACTGCCCTAAACCCTGAAACACTACCCCCAGCAAGACCCCCTACACTGCCCGAACACCACTGCACTAAACCCTGAAACATCACCCCCAGCAAGACCCCCTACACTGCCCGAACACCACTGCCCTAAACCCTGAAACACCACCCCCAGCAAGACCCCCTACACTGCCCGAACACCACTGCACTGCCCTAAACCCTGAAACACCAGCCCCAGCACGACCCCCTACATTGCCCGAACACCACTGCACTGCCCTAAACCCTGAAACACCACCCCCAGCAAGACCCCTACACTGCCCGAATACCACTGCACTGCCCTAAAGCCTGAAACACCACCTCCAACACAACCCCCTACACTGCCTGAACACCATTGCTCTGCCCTAAACCCTGAAACACTGCCCCCAGCAAGACCCCTACACTGCCCGAACACCACTGCACTGCCCTAAACCCTGAAACATCACCCCAGCAAGACCCCTACACTGCCCGAACACCAGTGCCCTAAACCCTGAAACACCACCCCCAGCACGACCCCCTACACTACTCGAACACCACTGCACTGCCCTAAACCCTGAAACACCACCCCCAGCACGACCCCCTACACTGCCCGAACACCACTGCTCTGCCCAAAACACTGAAACAGCAGCCCCAGCATGACCCCCTACACTGCCCGAACACCACTGCACTGCCCTAAACCCTGAAACACCAGCCCCAGCACGAACCCCTACACTGCCCGAACACAACTGCACTACCCTAAACCCAGAAACACCACCCCCAGCACGACCCCCTACACTGCCCGAGCACCACTGCCTGCACTGCCCTAAACCCTGAAACACCAGCCCCAGCACGACCCCTTACACTGCCTGAACACTACTGCACTGCCCTAAACCATGAAACACCATCCCCAGCACGACCCCCTACACTGCACGAACACCACTGCACTGCCCTAAACCCTGAAAAACTACCCCCAGCAAGACCCCCTACACTGCCCGAACACCACTGCACTGCCCTAAACCCTGAAACAAGACCCCCTACACTGCCCGAACACCACTGCCCTAAACCCTGAAACACCACCCCCAGCAAGACCCCCTACACTGCCCGAACACCACTGCACTGCCCTAAACCCTGAAACACCAGCCCCAGCACGACCCCCTACACTGCCCGAACACCACTGCACTGCCCTAAACCCTGAAACACCACCCCGTGCATGACCCCCTACACTGCCCGACACCACTGCACTGCCCTAAACCCTGAAACACCAGCCCCAGCACGACCCCCTACACTGCCCGAACACCACTGCACTGCCCTAAACCCTGAAACACAACCCCCAGCACGACCCCCTACACTACCCGAACACCACTGCACTACCCTAAACCCTAAAATACTCCCCCAGCACGACCCCCTACACTACCCAAACACAACTGCACTGCCCTAAACCCTCAAACACTCCCCCAGCACTCCCCCTACACTACCCGAACACCACTGCACTGCCCTAAACCCTAAAACACTCCCCCAGCACGACCCCCTACACTGCCCGAACACCACTGCACTGCCCTAAACCCTAAAACACTCCCCCAGCATGACCCCCTACACTACCCAAACACCACTGCACTGCCCAAAACCCTAAAACACTCCCCCCAGCATGACCCCCTGCACGACCCAAACACCACTGCACTGCCCCAAACCCTGAAACACCATCCCCAGCAAGACCCCCTACACTGCCCGAACACCACTGCACTGCCCTAAACCCTGAAACACGACCTCCTACACTACACAAAGACCACTGCACTACCCTAAACCCTAAAACACTACCCCCAGCACGACCCCCTACACTACACAAACACCACTGCACTACCCTAAACCCTAAAACACTACTCCCTACACTATACAAACCCCACTGCACTACCCTAAACCCTAAAACAATACCCACAGCACGAACCCCTACACTACCCAAACACCACTGCACTACCCTAAACCCTAAAACACTACCCCCAGCAGTACCCCCTACACTACCCAAACACCATTGCACTACCCTAAACCCTAAAACACTACCCCCAGCAGTACCCCCTACACTACCCAAACACCACTGCGCTACCCTAAACCCTAAACCACTACCCCCAGCACGACCCCCTACACTACCCAAACACCACTGCACTACCCTAAACCCTAAAACACTACCCCCAGCACAACCCCCTACACTACCCAAACACCACTGTAATACCCTAAACCCTAAAACACTCCCCCAGCACGACTCCCTACACTATCCAAACACCACTGCACTACCCTAAACCCTAAATCTACCCCCAGCATGACCCCCTACACTACACAAACACCACTGCACTACCCTAAACCCTAAAACACTACCCCCAGCACGACCCCCTTCACTACCTAAACACAACTACACAATTTGTTACAGGCGTTGCAACGCAGGCCTGTGGTGCTTACTGGAAGTACTTGGTGGGCTAGTTGGGCCCCAGGGACCCTCAGGATTCAAGGTGACCTAATCCCCCAACTTAAAACGCACCACGGGGCGCGTTTGCACAGTGGTGAAGGGAGGGGGGCGGGGCCTCAGGTGACATGTGCGCAAACACGCCCCCTTGAATCCTGAGGGACCCTGGGGGCCAACTAGCCCACCAGGTAACTTCAGTCACACAACAGAGTTGCGTTGCAGAGAGGTGAAAAAAGGTGCGTGGCCTCGGAACGCCTCTCTGCAACTCAGCTCTGTGGTCCTAACTGTAGGTACCTGGGGGGCTAGTTGGGCCCCAGGGACCCTCAGGATTCAAGGGGACTTAATCCCGCAACTTAAAACGCGCCACGGGGCGCGTTTGCACACGCGTTTTAAGAGGTAGTTTTAATCCCCTGCCCTATTATGTACTAGGGACTTACAGAGGAGGTCATGCTAATCACAGGGGTACCCCAACGCATAGTGTTCCCTAGTGTATGTAGGTGTTTTCACTGTATTCTAAGTGTCTTTTAGCATAGCACTGACTCTGGTTAGTCAGAGTCAGTTACCACCAGTACCCGTCTGAAAAAGTTGTGGGCACAGGATGATTTTGCAACATGGCCTCTTTCTGCTCCTCTGTTGGTTCTTTCTGCACATCTTTTGCTTCTTCCTGCACTTTTCTTCGTCTTTGTGGACTTCTGTTGCTTCTTTCTGCATTTCTTTTGCTTCTTTCTGCGCGTTTTTTCTTCTTTCTTCACATGTCCTACCTCTGTAGGCATAGTTAGAAACTAGCATTTAAAAAACCTTTGAAATTCACTTAAAAAATCATAGGTTTCAGGCACGTTATAGTTAGAAATTAGCATTTAAAAAACCTTTGAAATTCACTGAAAAAACCATAGGTTTCAGACACGTTATAGTTAGAAATTAGCATTTAAAAAACCTTTGAAATTCACTGAAAAAACCATAGGTTTTAGGGACAGTTATAGTTAGTTGGACATTTCACTCGTACAAAACCATAGAAATTCCCCCGTTATAGTTAGTTCAGCTAACTATAACTCGCGCCCCGCAATGCACTGCTGATGACGTCACATATTACATCACTCATGACATGGTCAGTGACATCACTGATGACATCACTGATGACATCTCAAATGAGATCACTGATGACATCATCCATGTGATAATTTCATGCATCTTCTCACACCCTAATATAGCTTTTGATACACCCACTCTAAATTACAGACTGCCATTCTCAAAACCATACACACTCCAATACCAATAACTACATACCCACTCACTGATTCTTAGGTCTACACACACACATCTACTCACTCACCCGTACAGTCACTCATACTTACAGTCACTCAGTACAGGACTATCATATGCACTCATACACCTATATAAACACTCACACACCACCACTCATCCATAGAGGTACTCACACACCTAGTCAGTCATGCAAAAAATTAATCACACACCCATTTACTCACCTATACAGTTATACACACACCAGCTCACTTACTCATACAAATACTAGCACATTCTTACGCTCTTATACAATAACTGATACAAGCACACACGCATCCATACAGCCACTCTCACAATCACACACTCTCACTTATAGCCATTTAAATACTCTAACACACATATATACTGCCTTTTACATATGTAGTTACTCGCACATGTACCACTGAGATATACATTCACTCACTAACACACCCATACACACACTCACCCACCCAAGCAGTCCATCACAGATGCACTCTTGAAATCATGCACCCAGTGAATCACCCACTCACACATCTATGTACAGAGTCACACACACCCCACCCACACAAACACTCAGGCAGCCATACAGATACTCAGAGAACCAATCAATAACCCATATAGACACTCATGTAGCTAGTCGCAAATCCATGCATCCACTTACACACCAACAAACAGACGGATACAGACATTCACACAGTTTAGTCACTAACCCATGCATTCAGTAAGATACGTTTAATCACTCACTTGTAGAGTCAGTCACTCACGTACTAAATCATCCATTCAGACACTTATACACCCACTGATTCTTCAATACGCCTTTCCCTATATATATTAAACATATTTAAACTTTACAGAAACACACAGTCACTGGATGATGTCATGAGTGATGTCATCAGTGATGTCACTGACCATGTCATGAGTGATGTAATATGTGACGTCATCAGCAGTGCATTGCGGGGGCGCGAGTTATAGTTAGCTGAACTAACTATAACGGGGGAATTTCTATGGTTTTGTATGAGTGAAATGTCCAACTAACTATAACTGTCCCTAAAACCTATGGTTTTTTCAGTGAATATATATATATATATATATTTTTTTTTTATGGAGCTAATCAGTGCATAAGTACAAGTGCTACCTCTATGCTGTAACTTTATGACTTATCTCTCCCTGTTTATCTATGGGATCGATATAGTGCAAAATATGCTTATATAGATAAAGTGACGATGTGCTAACTAAAAGTGCCTAATGTGAATCTTAAAGTGCTTGTGCTAAATATCCTTATGCGTAGGTTGCCTTATATCGCAAACATAATTGTTACCAAAGGCTCACCACCATTTAGAAATTACCTACTATAACAAAGTGCAAATTACTAACTAGTGCAAATGTACAAAGAGCATTCCATAAATATAATATAAATATTACATTGTTCACAGTTGATCCCCTCATAGATGCATAAATAATTCATAGTTTGTTTAAAATACTTATCCATATAAATATGATCCATAAAACCAACTGTTAATAGTAATAAATATATATATATATATATATATATAAATAGCTAAAAATCCCTAAAAACATCCTGTAATTTATTAAATAATTTCAGATGTTATGTTTACACGAAGATAATTTCATCAGTTAGTATATATACACAAATTTGATTAAAGGAAGGTTGTACAGATGTAAATATATATTGAAAAATGTGACTTTCTCTCTTTCCAGATACTCATTGAAATTTACTGTTATATCTTATACCTCGTTACATCTACCACTTATGAATTTTATCGATCTAATGTTGATCTTATTACTTAGATTGTTTCCTATACCATATATAGATGTTGTCGGTACTATATCATAAATATGTATATAGATCCTCACTAGTGTTGAGGCCTCCCGGCTGTTTAGAATCAAACTCTAATATAAAACTAGTTTCCAGGCGTCTTAGTTTGGCTTCACGGTCTCCACCTCTTTTTTGAGGCGGGACAGCCTCTATGACATAGTATTTAAGTTGTCTCAAATTGCTATTGTGGCATGTTTTGAAATGCCTTGCCACAGGATAGTTGGCATCATTATTTGAGATGGCCCTGATATGTTGGAGGATTCTCTTATGTACAGCTAACTTAGTACTTCCAATGTACTTGAGATTGCAACTGCATTCTAAGATGTATATCGCATACTCTGTTTTACAGGTCAGATGCTGTTTAATATCCTGTACTTTGCTATTGAATGCCGTTTTATACGAAGCTGCATTCATGCCATATTGGCACGCCTTACATATGGAGCACTTAAAGAATCCCTTTCTGGCTGTTAGCCACATGTCTCTGCTTTGATCCTCCGGGCTACGTTTCACCAGCATATCGCCCATACTTGTTGTCTTTCTAAATGTGATTGCCGGACTAGATGGGAAGAGCTTGCCTATCACAGGGTCATCCCTAACTATGGGCCAATTTCGCCTGACTATTGCCCTTAGTTGCTTTTCTTGCCTGGAAAACGTTAAAATAAGCCGAGTAGGTTGTTGGGCTTCATCACATGCTTTGGCTGTCTCAATACTGTTTGATTTTTGCAATAAATCATCTCTTGCCTGCTCTTTGGACCTTCTTATAGCGGCGTCCACTACCTCTGTCCTGTATCCCCTTGCCAGGAAACGAGCCCTACTTTCTGCTTGCTTTTTACTGGTGTCTTCTTCATTGCTACATATACGCCTAATGCGAAGCATTTCCCCATAGGGGATGCTTTTGATTAAATGAGGGGGATGCGCACTTGAAGCGTGTAGCAATGTATTCCCTGCTGTCAGTTTCCTAAACAGTGTAGTGGACAGACAATTATTGATTACTTCAATCTGTACATCTAAAAATGTCACAGTATCCTTGCTTAAAGTTGAGGTAAACTGTAAATTAATGTCATTCTTGTTGATCTGTACAATAAAATCCTTGGCTCTCTGTTCATCACCATTCCACACAATAAATAAATCATCTATAAATCGCAGCCATGTTACAATATTTACTGAATATGTTTGCTCATACTGTTGCATGAGGACCAACTCCTCCCACCAGCCCATAAATAAACAGGCATAACTGGGGGAGAAGCTGGCCCCCATCGCCACTCCCTGTATTTGTTGATACATTTGGCTGTTAAATAGAAATAAATTGTTCTCTAAGAAAAAAAGTAACATAGCGAGAAGCATTTTGGTATGCTGTGCATACTTGATAGGTCTATTTGACAGAAAATATTCTACAGCTCGCATTCCATCTTTGTTTCTGATGCATGTATATAGTGACAATACATCTAGAGCTATAAGCAGATATTCTGGCTTCCATTGGAAATTTCTAATCTTCCTTAAAAAATCCCCGGTGTCCTGAACATAAGATTTTAGTTTCTTTACATACTCTTGCAGGAAAAAGTCAATGTATCTAGATACGTTCTCAAGTGGGCCATCGCAGGCTGCAATGATGGGCCTTCCCGGTGGTCTGTGAATACGTTTATGTATTTTTGGGATAAAATAAATCACCGGGATGGTTGGATGTTCTTTCTTAAGATATTTGAACTCCTCCCAGCTTAGGAGGCCCATACTTTTCCAAGCAAGAAGCTGTGAAAAAAAGAGTTCCTGGGTGTTTTTGAATTTCAATGGAGAGCTCTTCCTGTAACATTCCTTATCATTTAATTGACTGTGTGCTTCATCCAAATATTCCTTTAAAGGCCATAAAACTATGTTTCCGCCCTTGTCGGAATTGCGTATTACCACATTGTTTTCTTTCCTTAATTTGGCGATCAATTGATAATATTTTCTTTCTTGGTTGGTGATTTTCTTTTGCGTTTGATTAGCGATGATATTTAATTTCTTGACTTGTGCCACGATCTGTTCATTGAACATATCAATGGAGTCTCTGGCCATGATGGGTACAAACCTAGATTTTGTCTTAAAGGGAGTAGCCGGTTTAGCACAGTTTTCTAATGCCGCATATTGATGTCGGATGGGGTCTGCAGAATTCACTTGGATCCTGCTGGTATTCGTTGTCGCCTCTACCCCTCTTGCCAAATCTTGTAAGTGCTGTAATAGATTCGAGTCTGATACGGTTAAATTAGGGGGATTTATGTCGATGTTAGGCTGTATGAAATCACCTGAATCCCCATGATTGCCTCTTAATTGATGATATTTCTTAAGTTTAAGCTTTCTGATAAACTTGTACATATCAGCCCTTGTTTGAGTATAGTTGAAACCTGCTTCTCTCTGTTGAACTAGGTGCCTAGAGGCAGAGTATACAAAATATCACCCTCTCTCCTTGAAATATATATATCCTGACATGCTAAGACAATAAATTCTCTTTATTGCATCTTCAACTGGAGTCTGTGCCCTTGTTTGGCCCACCGCGGTCGTTCTTTGGGATCCTGGTTTTATATATATATATATATATATATATATATAACGTCCAAGTCAGTTTTCTGAAACAGGTTTATTATAACCTTAAGTTCATTACACCAAGTGCAGCAGCAGCGTGAAGTGGTGGTAAAAATAATGAATTACCCATTCACATATTCAGTGTTACTGTAAGAAATCTGACTATTATTTGGGATGGGTGACTAGCCACCTCAAGAAATAATCACTCACCTTGTATGGGTGCCCCCTTAAAGTCACTAAATTAACTTCAGCTCAAATGGACAGTCACATTTGAGTCTGTGCCACACTGTGGCAGCCCACAACATATAGCTGGTTAATTAATTTATCATTGCTGTGGCAGAGCTATCACCACATAAATTAGTGAATGTATGATGGATGTTTCACTAGTATGATGTCATATCAAGAAAACTGCACTTAGCTGGGATTGCTTATGGCAATGACAACCTCTGAACCAGATGACTCATTAATTATCTTTTTTAGAAGAAAATTGTTCACAACACCAATATGACTTTCTCTTGATCGTTTGCAGCTATGATGAGTTGTATTTCTTTACTCATCCAGCCATTTTTGCTGAGGATCATTTCCCCGAAGATCCGGATTGGCAGCTACTGAGCACACCACTAACCAAAACGCAATTTGAGAACAAGATACGCCATGAAAAGGGCTTTTACAATTTGGGGCTTCTGTCTTCATTTCCGGACACACCAATCATCAGAACAGGTATGGCCTAGTAATAAGTGCTGTTGCAGGGAGTGTAACATGCTCATGTGCCCACCCATGAGTAAGAGCACTGGATCTCCCAATTACCTGCGGTTATCAAAAGGAATGTTATGCATAGCTTATATAGGAAGCATCTATTGCTTACTCCAGATTCTAAATCTGGTAATTCATTGCTATGAGGTAGCAACAGTTGATAACAAGACTCCTCACCCACTGTTGCTACGTCATAAAGGCCTTCCAGGCCAGGTTGACAGAACTCTTTGAGAGTCCGTCAGTGCAGCACTGCTTGCCTGCTTTGACTGAAAGTACAAAGCCCAGCTGCAGAAGAGGGAAAGCAGGCATGGAAGGCGGCAAGGTTGGTTAAAGGTGGCAGGTAAGGTATTTTTTTAAACATTTGGAACAGGGAAAAGAGGCCATGTTATGTATAGCTTCGCCAATATGCTTGTGCCCATGCTTAGCAGTTGAAAGCAGGGGCAGTTGTTTTGAGGTGCCATATAGACAGCTCACACCTCACTCTCGTTGTCTATATTATGCCACTCAAAACCCCTTGGTGAAAAAGAGAAACCTCCCTATAATTGACTGTTACAGATCTATAATTCTATATGTTACGTATGGTTCTGGCAGAGAGCTCTAGAGTGAATAATTGGATTCAAATGCAGTAACTTACTGCTATGACATAGGAACAAAACCAAAGCTGTTACCCTCTGTTGATGCATCATAAATTAATTCCAGTCTGCTCCGGCTGGCCTCTAAGGGCCTGTCAGACCAGTGCTAGAAACCAGGGAGTACAACTTCTGGTGGGCTCAGAAAGTGGTAGTGGTAGGTGGCAGGAGGCCAGGTATTTTTTTTAATTTATATTATGGGCACGAAAGACATCCCATATTATGTGTGGCTCCACCATTTCTCCTCTGCCCCACGTAGTATTTGAAAACCTAGTGAGATGGTTTTGGGGGCCATGCATAACATTAAAAAAAAAAAAAAGTGAATTACAGGGATGTTTTGCACCTCTAGCTCTGAGCAACATCATAGCCAACTATAGCTTTGCTCTTGTTGCCTATTTGATGTTACTCAATACTCCTTGGTAAAAAACATCCCTGTACTTCACTTGTACCCATCTATAAATCCATAAGATGTATCTTTCAGCATATAAACTAGCTCCTCCAGTAGAACATTATTTTCTCTTCTAATTGGTCATTGATTCCACACCGATGGTCATTTACGAGCGACCCAGGAATCAACAGTCATTCATGGAGTGTTCATATACTTGCCAACATTCTCTGACCAAAAAGAGAGAGAATTCTTAGATGTTAAAACCATTACTCAGCATACTAGTGACATCATGGGAAATGTCATCACAGAGCAGCTGCCCCAATCTTGTTATCACAAGAAATCACATCTCAGGTTCGTGGGATCCATACCAGAACAATTGTTCATCATCTTTAAAAGAAGAGGCCAAGCAAGAGGAATTCATTTTCCATCACAACAGGAAGTGACATCACTGGATCTTGGATCATCCACCTGCACAGGTAGTGACATCACTGGATCTCCTATCAGCCACCTGCACAGGAAGTGGCATCACTGAACTTCCCATCATCTGTCTGGACAGGAAGTGACATTACTGGTTTCCTTGCCAAAACCGTCTTTAAAGGAAGAAGCCAAGCAAGAGGACTACATTTCTCATCACCACAGGAAGTGACTTCATTGGATCTCCCATCATCCACCTGCACAGGAAGTGACATCACTGAATTTCCCATCATCCATCTGGACCTCCAGTAACATTACTGGTTTTCCTGCCAAAACGGTCTTTAAACGAAGAAGCCAAGCAAGAGGACTTAATTTCCCATCAGCTCAAAAAGTGACATTAAGGTATCTCCCATCATCCACTTACACAAGAAGTGACATCACTGAAATTCTCATCATCTATCTGGACAAGAAGAAACATTACTGGTTTTCCTGCCAAATCTGTCTTTAAAAGAACAAGCCAAGGAAGAGGACTTCATTTACCATCATCCAGCAGCACATGAAATTACATCACGGCAACCTGCACTCCTCCCCCCTCCTAGGACCTACTTAATGGCACTTGCAATTCTAACAGGATGCGGGCATGCCCCCTGTGTGCCAAAGACACACTGAAGGCAAGCACATCTGTCCCTGTCCGCGCCTTCATCACACTCATTGCCAGGAACACTGGTACGATCACTGCCCAGCAATACTCCGCAGCAATCTTTAGGTCACAAGGTGCTGGACACTGTTGCCCCAAATTCTTCCTCACTGCGCCTCACTTGGTGGAAGCTTTCATCTGCACCCACTGCTAATTCTCCATCAGCCAACCACAAATACTAACATTACCCACAACACCCGTTGCCCAACACACATGCCACACAAACAACAACAATGCCTACACCACATGCCACAGCAAACCCACACATCAACACCCATTCACATGCATGCTTCTCACCTGAGAAGCTGAGCAGTGACACACCCAACATCCTCTTCTTCAGAATGACCTGGTTCAACCCGTCATCAGTTCCTGACATTGCCATTGCAATGCCAGCAAGCTACAAGATCGCTCCTTCCGTCACATGCCAGAAGGAGGACTCACCATCACCTTCAAGGAATCTATCAAATGCACAACATCCACAGAGAACGCCACCCCATTCATGAAACACCTGAACTTCAAGCTGCAAATCTCCGAAAGCTTCACCCTGAATGGAGCCTTTCCTACTGACCATCCAGACCACAAGCCACAATTACCAACCTCATTACCGAGCCCATGCAGTGTTGACTGGTTCAATTCCAAATTCTGAAAACTATTTTCTTGCAGCCATTTCTTCGGTCCATAGGATTGACCAACCGCAGACGATTTCGGTTTGGCCACCATTCTCTGTATTCAAACTGGATAAACTGATACTTTTTTCATTCCTAAAAAAAGTGGCAGACCACCACTCTTCCATCTTCCTTCCTTCTTCCCTCCTCTCCAGCCCACCAAGGAGTAACTATATAGATTTGGTTACAGGCACTTGGTTCCTTTTTACATTTACATTTACTGCACACATCAGGACGGAATTAATGATCAGTTCTTTGTGGGCTTTGGTAGTGCAAAGAAGGGCAAGGCGGTAACCCAGCGGGCACATTTACTTTGGGTTACACCATGCTTAATAATATGCTATGCCCTGGCCTCAATGAACCCTCTGGCTGGCATTTATCCTCATTTCACGAGGGTCGCTGCTTCCACTGATCTGACCAGAGAGCATCTTCGTGGCTGACATTTGCAGATTGGCTGTTTGGTTATCTTTGCATGCATATGCAAAATATACTTGTCTCATATTCCAATCATACACTGTTAGGGCTCCGTTGAATTACTTCCTTGGTTAACTGGCACCATGCAGTCCCACCTTCTGGGGGTTACTGATTGGGACTCATTCATAAGGTGAGTGATCTGCAGGAAGAAGAATCAATCATAAGAGAAAGTTACTTAACTTTGGGAACAATTGTTCTGGGGTACTATATGTTCCCACAGATTCTCCACTTCCCTCGCTCCAGCCCTGTAAGTTAGAGCTGTTGTTTTGTAGATGAATTATCAGCTGTTATTAATGATTTTTTTAGTTCTCGCTGCACACTGTGATGTAATGCGGATAATAACTAGAGGAACAGATTCCATTGTGCCAGACAGCACATTATATATGCCAATGTCACATTGTGAGTAGCCGACATCGCTGTGCTACCAGTCTGGGGGCTGGATGATATATCATAAGGTAAGGAATCTTCGGAACAATATAGAAAGATCATTACCAAAGGTAGCAAACTTTTTCTTCTGGAACTAGCAATTTAAATCAGCCACGGTAAGATTTGAAGGAGCTCTTTCTGAAAAGATTGGGCGGATATGGAGGCAACATTTTCCAGCTTCAACTCAGGTTTCTTTTTTTGAATGATGTTCTTGGTGACATCCTTGGGGAGCTCTTCACCTTCTTGCGCCTCGTATTCCTCCTCAGGGGAAGCACCTCTGCCTGGGCTTCCGGGTTCTTCTTCCTTGCACCAGGACAGACCAGGGTCCTGACCTTCCCAGATCTCATTTACCGTGATCAGGTTCCCAGATGAGGGACCTGCGCTTTTTGGAATGGCTTGCTCCTAGGTGTTTAGGAGGAGGTATAGTGTCAAGATGTCAGCGACAAGTGTAGGTATCAGGCGCTGGGCTGGCAATCATAATGAGGGCACAAAGCCAGTGGTACCTACTTGGGCACTTGAGTGTTTTCAATGGATTTCAAGGGCACCCTAAATGCTTGCAGCGTCTTATAGTCTCTTATAAGGAGCACACAGGCACTACAACCAGGACCAGGTGCAGGGGAGCAACAGCAGAGAACAAGCTGCATCATTGACTAGCAGGGCCGCCTCTGCACTCCACCGGCTCAACTCTCAGAGGGAGTGCTACACTCCCCTTTTGCCCCCCGGAACCTAGCTGCACCCTGTTAAACAAGGGAGTATGCTAGGTGCTGATTGCTGTCGTTTGTTGCTTATTAATTATTGATTACAATTCTTCTGGTAATTAAAAGTGTCCAGTATACTTCCCAGCCAGCTCCCCGCACAGCACTGTGTGCCTTTCTCCTCTGAGTCCTGGGCACAGATTCTTCACAGACACCACTGCAGGTAGCGGTGATGGCATTTCACTGCGCTGCACTGTTTTTGGATGCATGGTGTCCCCGGAGGGCTTAGGGACCTTTAAGGCCAAAGCGAGAAGGCAAGAGGACAGCCGCGCCGCACCACAGCCAAGCCATGAGCTATAGTGCCAATATCGGCAACACTCAGTTATCATACAGTGATATACATAAATAAACCACACAACACCTTTTTAGTGGAGAAATTTTGCTGCAGGTTTATTTGCATAACCAATATGCCAACATGGTGGGTTATCTTACGGGCGATCCCAGGGCAGGCCAGCCCCTATGCCGCCTGCCCGCCTGATGAGCCAAATTGCACCGTGGCCGTCGCCAACCGGTGGTTAACAATTATTGGGAGAGGCCACCTCTCCCCTCAGTGGACGGCCAGTCCACTCCCTTACTCACGCCCCCCGACAGGTGGGCGGAGCGTTCCAGGCAGCCCCCGGTTGCTCAGACCCACAACCGCCTGTAGGCTAACGGGGCGCCGTAGTTCTTCCAGGGGACACGCTAAGACATCCCTGGGTATCCTTGGCTTAGCACCCTGTTGTGCTGCTGCAATATAGTACCCTTCTGTACCTTGCAGACTCTGGATCGCCCTGTAACTCCTCCACAGCTCTGGGGGTGGCCCCCGTCACCACCAGGGCCCCCACCAAGGCAGATATTCCTACCTACAGCCTGTTGCTTCCAATGCCTCCCCCAGGTCCAGCAAAAATAGGTCCATGCCTACCCTTGAGAGGTGAATCCCATCCACTTCCCAACATCCAGTAGACTTGACATTAAGTAAACCATGCCTGATGAAGCCAAATCCCCTTTGTTCGGTGAATTTACGCATGGCGCTGTTCACTCTCCTACGTGATATCTCAATTGCCTCTCCCGAACGGGCTCCTTGCCAAACTTGGCGAGGTAAAATTTCGGACCACCACAGTTCACATGCCCCCAGCTGAATACTCAATTGACACATGATGTCCCTCATGTCCTGGAGCAGTCCTCTCCTCCCCAGAGTCGTCAGGTCATTCCCTCCCAAGTGTATGACCAGAATGTGAGGTGGACCGCTCCCTCCCCCAGTCTCTGCTGTAGCTTCCTCCTCAGCTCGTTCCAACGCATGCCCGGGTAACCTAGCCACGTGATCTCTGTAGCGGAGAAGCCATGTCGCCACTTCCTTATCTCAGCCCACCGTGCCACTCTAACGATGCTTGAATGGCCAATTACCCAGACCTTGGTTCCTGGTAAATAAAGAGATGTTGTGTTTGAAAACCAAGTTTATTAAACGTTTATATTCTATGATCTACAATTGCACAATAAAAACCACATCACTGCAACATCATTTGGCCATCCGGGCCAAAACCGTACACCTATAAACACCTGTCAGTTTCCACATAGACCTAAGAGGCTTCTCGCCCTAACTTTCCATTCAAGGCCTTATATATCGTTTGTAGCATTGCGACTCCCAGCGCCCTACTTGCTTGATTCGCTCTGGCGGCATCCCTGATAACAAGGCAGTGGTAGCCGCCCCAATCCTGAAGGAGTGACTGCTAAATCTCTTGTCTCCCCCTGCCTGTCCTGACAATTGCAAGCATGTCTGCATGATGTGGTCTACTTGGAACTTTGTAACCAGAGACCCGTCCTCATGTACCAGGAAGTACCCCGGAGTCCCCGGGCGAAGGGCCAAATAAGCCTTGCCCAAGAGCAGGGGGCAATACCTAGCGTCCCCCAGCCCCTGTAACAGGATTACTCTCCCTTTTCCTGCTTGATCTGTTTTCGATTGTCTCACAACTATCCTGAGGCATGATGAGCTAATGGTAACGTCCTTAATATTCAAAGCCACCCCCGAGGTGTCCTGCTTGGAACGCGCCACTAGCTCCCCAATCCTGAAGGCCCTGAAAAAGGCCAGCGCAAAACTAGCAGAGAATAGTATTGCCTCGTACCCCGAACGGGTGGCCTTGGGCATGCTGTCCAGCATCCCTTGCAGGATCGTGTAACTGATGGGAGACCTGCTGTCAGGGGAACGGGGTTCACTCCTTGCCCATCCTCTCAACCGGGCGTGATAACTGATGGCTGACAAATGCCCCGAGATCCAGGGGTGGGATTTCCCACCATCCTTGGCCCACAAGATACATTTTTTCACTCTAAGCTCTAGTGAAGACCCTGCATCATCCCACGCTCCCATATTCGCACAAAAAGTGTCCACACAAGTCCTGTAGCGCTTCACCGTCCTGGGTGCCAGTGACAGCTCACCTAAACTCCTCATCCGCTGTTCCACCTCAGAAGAAGCCACAGGTGTTGTGGGAAAGGGGTCATCTCCTCTCTCGCTCTCGGCCACGCCTCTCGGAAACGGCGCCACTGAAAACGAGAGAGAGCGTCAGCGGCCACATTCTGCACCCCTTGAATGTGGCGAGCCCTGCAGTCCACATTGTTTTTTAAGCATGCCCTCACCAGCTCTCTCAACAGACACAAAACCAAGGGGCAGCTAGCCGAATGTGAGTTGATTGCTTGGACAACTGCTAGGTTGTCGGACCAGAACAGGACCCTCTTTGCTGTCAGCACCCCCGGCCAAAGGTGGAGAGCTATTACTATGGGGAAGAGTTCCAACACAGTGATCTTGGAAGTGATCCTTCTCTTGTGCCAAGAGTTAGGCCACCTCTCGGCACACCACTCCCTGTCCAGGATGACCCCGAACCCTTCCCTTTCAGACGCATCTGTGAACAGTGACAATTCTGCGCTGTTGGCCCAGGGTGCGCGCCAGATGACTAACCCATTAAAGTTCTCCAAAAAGTCCACCCACATTAGCAGATCCTCCCTCATGCCTCTGCTCAGTTTTACTAAGTGGTGCTTCTTTGTGACCGAAGCAGTAGCTCTGGCCAGCCTGCGCGCAAAGACCCTCCCCGCTGGAATGACCCTGGCAGCAAAGTTAAGTTTCCCCAGGAGGCTCTGCACAAAGGCCAGAGGGGCCTTGTCCTTCCCCACGGCTAGCCGGATCTGTTGTCCCAGGTCCCGGACCTTATCTGGAGGCAGCCTGGATTCACCCAGCACTGTGTCCAGTTCAATCCCTAGGAACGTAAGCACTTGCGCAGGCCCCTCAGGCTTCCCCGGTGCTAGGGGGACCCCCAGGTGGTTCGCCAGGGTCTGAAAGTCAGAGAGAGCCGCCCTGCATTCCTGCGTGCCATCCCGCCCAATGAAAAGGAAGTCATCCAGGTAATGGGAGACCCCTTCCACCCCAAAGGTTTCTTGTAACGCCCATTGCAAGAAGGAACTGAAGGCCTCAAAGAAGGCACAGGAGACTGCGCACCCCATGGGCATGCATTTGTCAAAAAGTACCAGCCATCTAGCCTGAAACCCAGCAGGTGTTGGCTGCTCGGGTGCACTGGTAACAAGCGAAATGCCGACTCAATGTCTGCCTTCGCTAACCAGGCCCCTTGCCCGCCCTCCTGACTAAGTCCAGAGCCACATCTAGTGTACAATATGACACTGAGCAAGTTCCTTCTTGCAGCCCATGGTTGACCGAGTCGCCTTCCGGGTATGACAGGTGATGAATGAGTCTATAGGTCCCAGGCTCCTTCTTCGGTACCACCCCCAGCGGGGAAACTACAAAGTTGTCCAGCGGGGGCTCCCTGAAGGGCCCTGCTACCCTACCTAGCTCCAGTTCCTTCTTGACTTTTGCCTGCACTACAGAAGGAAGGTCCCTGGCAGACCTGAGGTTGTCCGCCTCCCTGCAAGACAAGGGGCCCACATAAAGGATCACGAATCCCTCGAAGAACCCTCCCAATAATAGAGCCCCGTCCCCCTTGTTGGGGTACCGTCTGAGAAGGGGGAGGATGTTGTTTAGGATGATAGGTGATGGCCCTTTCTGAGCGAGGAGAGCAGGCGAGCAGGGGGGGGCCAGGGGTGCACTACGCTTGAGTGGACTGACAAGTACGGTTGAGGCGCTGCGCGGGGGGTCATGTGCTGGAGAGATTGATCTTTTAGCTTCCTTCAGTGCTGCCTCAATTGTCCTTTTTACTGTCAGCAGACGGTTTCTTATCCTGCTTGGCCTGGCATGAGGTCGAGGGGTGTCGGCCACCCCATTTGCTGCAAGCATGTTGGAACCTACACTTGATCCCCCATGAGCATGACCCTGCATTGAAGAGGTTGCATGTTCCAGGAGACACCCTCTTGAACCCCCCTCTTTGGCCCCCCCTGCGTGACCCTCGAAAGGACTGCTTGAAAGCCTTAGTGCCAGTCTGGAAGGACTCTGAATCTTGGTGAACCACCCCCTGCGCCTTAGGCTGCGTCACATTGTTCTGCGCCCCCCTAGACCCCATATGGTCCATCCACAACTGGACCTCCTTTTGATCCCACCCCATCTCCGGGCATACTGCCATCTTTTTTCTAAATTCGCGGTCATAGTTCACCCACCCTGACCCCCCCACTTTTGTGCTTCTGTGTGGATCAGCCTTTGATATTGCACCAGTGCCTGTCCTTGCTCAGGGAATTTTTCCAAGATCACTGACTGAAAAATGGAGAAGGCCGATAACCAGTTATCGATTGACTTCTCCAGCCATGCCTGAAACCTGACTTTCTTATCCTCCTCTTTGCCCCCAACCCTCCGGGCGTCCTGGCCATGCTGGCCAAGCAGGAGCAGGGAAAAGATGTCTAGAAATGCACGCCTCCATATGAATTCCTTAACAGCAAGAGGCACCTCCCAGGACAGGGAGCTGCGGCCTGACAGGAGAGGCGCGTGGGTGACCGGCAAGTGTCCTGGTTGCGCTACCGGGGGAGGCACCATAAGGGCAATAGCTGCTGTGACCGGCTGGATAGCTGTGGAAAGCGCAACTAGGGGAGCGCTGGGTGTAGCCTGGGTGGAGTTAGCCGCTGCCCCCGCTGAGGGAAGCCCCACCACCTCGTCAAGTTGCACTCCGCTAGTCCCTGCTGTAGTTGCCGGGCCCAGGAGAGTCGGAGTCTGGTTATCTAGTCCAAGGCCACCAACTATCTCGGCGGCCACTGTCTCCTTAGCAGACCCCGCTAACCCAGGCCCTGTCTGAGCTCTTAATCCGAGCTCCCCCCCAGGGGGGGTAACTGATGCACTTGGGTGTGGCTCCCTTGGAGGGCCCACACATTCGCAGCCGCTGCTACCCCTCCATCCCCGTTGTTCACTGTGATGGGCCCAACCGTCGCGCTAGCCCCAGCGAGACCAGCTCTGACCTCCGACATGAAGCTCTTTAAAGTGTCAGAGAGCTTACCCAAGTCCTCAATAGTTGCGAAGGTCCCTTGGGGCATGCCGTCAGCCGGGGGGGGCTATTCCCTGCGACACGGGCGGGGGAACGGGCAGCGGGGCACTTCGGGTAATGGCCACTGCCCGACTCTTAGGTGGCGGCGGGTCTGCCGGGAAGTCCTTGTTAGTTGCCCTGCGTGTCCGCTTGGACCGGGAGGGGCCTGCTTCTTCGCTAGGCTCCTGCTCTGTGATCGAACCCCCACAGATGACCCCGGAATCCACCGGGTTGCTAGCCTTCAAAAGTTCTGCGGCCCAAGCCAATCCCTTGGTCTTGGCCAGTTCCACGATGGCTGCTAGCTGTGCGTCTTGGGAAGTGCCTTGCTGGGTTTCCTCCACTTGGGACGTCAACGTGAAAAGCGACGGGGATCCCTGGCTATCCATAATATCCTGGTGTGGTCGACTCAACCTGGAAGAAAAGACAGCTGTGAGCACACACTCTGACCAGCGATCAGGCACTCCCATGCTTCTCCTATTGTCCCCTCTGTGACACACAAAGCTGCGCCTGTACTTACTCAACAGGTTAAGAGCGACGTGCCGAAGGGGTGACGGTCGCTGGGTGTCTCCACTGAAACTGGGTGGAGATGAAGCAGAGGTTAGGTTAGGTTACCCCCCAACCGTGGTCTTGCACCCCGTCCCTTCACATGCCCCACTTCCTCCTACAGTCCCTTATGCAAACACACCCAGCGTCTCTACTTACTCTCCTGAATGTGGGCAATCGTACTCAAAGGAAGCGGCTCAACGCGTCCCTCAGCGCAACTGACCTGATTCTCCGTCAGATCTGGTGGGGGGGGTGAAAACCTGCACCTGGTGGCAACTCCGTCCTGACCTGGTAGGGGCAAACAATCAAAGAACGTTAAAGTGACTGATAATCCCCAGCCTGCTCCCAGGTAGGTACCAAGCCCGTGCCAGAATTCCCCCTACCCTGCCCCTTGGCGGCAGCGGTACCAACTGCAACCTCTGTTGCTTGCTGCACCCCCCTCGTGTCCATGCTTACCGCGACAACCCTGGCGAGAACGGAGCGCGTGTCTGTTGCGATTCGCTGGCACGCGTGAGATCCCCGATTGACCCAGCCAAACATCACCTACCATCATGCCCGTTAGACCCCCCCAAAGTGCTGTGGCTCGCATGGTGCCCAAGCCAACGTGACCGGGTAACTGTAGGAGCCTCTGCGGGTGGCACTGGAGAGCCTCTACCCCTGCATGCGATGCGGCGCTCCCTCCACCCATCAGCCGACGCTTACCCCACGACCACGTGTGGATGCCGTGCCCCGGTTCAGGTGAAGGCGGAGCTGCAAGCCAAGCTTGCCACTGCTCGCGTGCACTGCTGGAGGAATACCGGTTCCAGCTGCAACCCCCAGCCTCACTCACACTAAGTCCCCCAGCGCTGCAAGCAGCAGCCGGCGTGCCCAATGCTCCCCCCTCTCCCCCGGTAATGATGGGCCCCGTGCCGTCGCCAGGGCGGGCCTTCTAGCGTGCCTCACGTCGAAAAGCACACCCGCAGGGTGCTGGATCGCAAGCTGGCCCAGCCAAGTACGCCCATCCACGTTCCCGGGCGCCTGAAGCCTCCGGGAAGACCGAGCTCCCTGGGCACAAGGAGGCGCTCAAAAACATGGTTAGACGCCACGAAGTAAGTGGCCGAGCCTTAACCGTATATGTGTTGTGAAGGCCACTAGGACCTCTTCCATCCTTGTAAAAGGGGAGTGCTAACCTTCTCTCCTTTGATACAACGCCGGGTCTGCCGGGCGCACCCTGCCCTGCCGCTCCAACCAGCATGCGGCCGAGGCCGCCCGGCAAGACTGAGGAGACCTGTGGCAGGCGCGAACCTCCCCCCCCTGCCCGGCGTCGCCCGTACGAGGTGGGAGGCGTCTCCAACGCATGTTCGAATAACAAGTTTTTAGCATGGTTAATAGCGCGAGCTCGACCCGAAGGAAATTGAGTGCTTTACATGAGCACCGTATTTACATAGCACCTTCAGACATGGGGAGGAAGAGCTTAGCCCAGGCTCACAGGAAGTGGACGCAACCCCGCGGCTCGAACCCTGGTTACCGGCACCCAAGTCAGCGGTCTAGCCGGCGGACCACATCCGCTCCCAAGCGCGCGTGCCCAATGTTGAGGCTGGCGGCCCCTCCCCCCAACCCGAGACGGGTTCCGGTATGGGGGGAAGGAGAGTGCCCAACTCTGCCATGGAGCCGCCCCTCCGCAACCCGCGAGGTAACCGGGGGTGGAGGGGGGGAGAAGATGCGGCACAGCGTGGCCCCTTAGCGCTCCGGCCCACCGAGGAGATCTTCCACGCTAAGGCGCCCCGCCTGTAGATCCCTCGCCACCAAGGCCTGGCGACCCTGGCCTCAGGCCCCAGAGCTCGGCGGAGACCATCGACGGACTCGGCGAGCCAAGAGGCAGCGGCCTGCTTGGAGCAGGGACCCCCCGAGCCTCGGGAGGCCACCCTCCCGCTACGGTAAGCCCTGGTAGGAGGGTGGGAGGAGGTAGCGGTGCTCGGGCTGGGGGCCCACCCCCAGGCACATCCCCGCTACGAGCCGGGCGCAGTCCTGCAGCCCGGACAACATGAAAACAACCGCTGAAAGGTGTGGCTCGGGGGAGGGGGGTAGGTAGCGGCACAGCGGGCGGACTCCGGACGACGCGATCCGTGGCAAGGCCCCCGTGCCAGGGCAAGAGCTCTCCCCCCTAGCAGAGTTCCTGGATCGCAGGGCCCAACGACCCGGAGGGGACCCGCAACCCGCATGACCCTACTAATACTTGACACGGCGTGCCCAGGGCAACCGAGGTCCACACAAACCCCCGGAATCCACGCAGCCGCCTGAGCCCTCGAGGAGCTGTCCTCCCCCCCCTGGAGCGGGCGCCGGTGCCGGGGCGAGCCCGGGCGGGCGCCCCTGCCTAGAGGGGCTGGGGGGGAGGTTGACAACTCACCAGCAAGTGGTTCCTGAGGGCCGGCGACAACTCGGACGACGTGGCCAAACAGCGAGACGGGCAGCGGTCAAGAGACCCTCCAGTGGGCGGGGGAAGGCTTATGTACCCCTGTCCCCCTCCCACGGCCGGAAGTGACGCGGCCAGCCGACCCCCTGGTCCCTAGCCCAGGGAGCCTAGAATGCATACTTCTGTGCCTTCCTGTGGCACTAAGGCGGCCGCCCTGTTGGAGGGTCCCCTACGTGGCCCCCCGGGCAGCCTTGGCATTCTTCAGCAAGGGCGAGGCAATGAAACCTCCAAGGATGCCGCGCAGCAACAGGTGGGATGGCGAGATAGCAGCACCCAAACCAAGAGGCAACCGCAGCTGCATTTCTCTGGTGGTCCTCTGACATTCTCTGAGAATGGGCGGGGCCCAGTGCAGTGCATGACTAAACATGGATGCGCTTCACCAAGGCCTGTTTTGCCCTAGTTCGGGCCTTTAAATTATCAATAGTTAGCTAAACGCAACAATCTCTTGAAAGTGTTCGGATTATTTCAATTTGATACTTGACCGTCTTTATTTTCTGTTGTTCAAAGGACGGCAGAGGCCACGCAAGAAGTCAGTGCTTCAGGACAGTAGTAGCAATCACACAGTTACTGAACTGTGGGATTCACACTAGAGGTCACATGGCAGGACTGACAGCAGGAGAGTAGTGTGATGTGGGCATATAACTATCACTCAGTGCCCCACATGTGGTAGGCCACACTCCAGGATCCCACAATAATGTACTCTGCACTACAGCATACTCGTGTCGGAGTGAGACCCTGAGTGGTCTACTCCCATTTATTTAAAGCCTCTGGATCACCTCTGGCCAGAGGATGTGGTGTATATACATCCGGGTGGTCTACAGGAAGCAGGCCGCTAACCTGCTACTGTGAGAAGTTGGCCTGGTATATGCTGTCCACTAGTTATAGTGGGCACCTTGCACCAGTCCAAACGACCTTTATTGATGATAGGTTTAAGACAACCTTATTTGAAAGCTATCCTAGTGGTAGCTATGGAGAGCAGCCTTCAAGCTAAGTCTTGAAGGAGTGTAAAGCTGTTTGTTTTACCAGTCTATAATCTCATGAATGACCAAATGAAAGGTGAACCACACCAGGTATATATATAAAATATATGTATTTATTACTAAACACTACCCACTAGTCTCTTTATGAGGCTAGAGGTCGAAGTACACAAGTTACAAGTCAAATAGCACAGTAAATTAGCACAATATACGATTAGCCCTAGGGGCGTACCAAACCGTATATTAAGAAAGTGGTATAAGAACCACGACTTGACTAGACACAAGGCCTAGAGCCTGTAGAATCGCTGGGACCCCACGGAACCACCCAAGGTAGTGACACAGGGGACCCACGGGGGATGTGTGCAGTGTGTGAACACAGCGGCGAGCTCCGTTAGCGTCTATGGGGAAAGTCGCGGTTAGAGTTTTAAAGTTTAGGGACACTTTGGAGTGGACTAGGAACGAACCCTTTTGGACTTAGAGGGTTCTAGGGCCAACACCCAAGGGAGCACCGGAGTACTCGTGTTACCTCACCCAGGGAAGCCGGGTGCATAGGTGTCAAATGGTGTCGGGCCGCGCCGTCGTTTTCAATGGCCGCTTGCGGGAAGGTGCTGCTGCCGGGAAGATGCGAGCCGGGATCGAGGATGAGAAGAACCTGAAAGCAGAGGGGACAGAGTCTAGGTCACTAGCCAGTGACCCGGGGCACGATAGTCGAATGCCCACCGTTGTCGGGTGCTTCAAGTTCGAAGAGGTGAAGATTGTCTCTGCAGCCACGAGGACCAGGACGCGTCGACGACAACCAGGAGCTGGAATCGAGCTGTCCCACAAAGGTAGTAGCTGACTGCGGTATGGGTGCCCGGATTGGACCCAACAAGCCTTGGTAACAGCAACCCACGCAGAAAGAGAACAAAGGCTTCGGTCCGGACCAGCGAGGTCCGAGGGACTCCCCCAGCAAGGGAGAGTCAGGGCAGGCCTGGAGAAACCAGGGAGGCCCATTGAAAGTAGAGTTGTCCTTCTGAGGGACCCACAAGTCGACAGACAAGGGATCACGAAGGGACCTCGAGCAGAATCACAAAATGGTGGCCCACGGGTCACTGGGAGTGACCAGGCCGGCAATCTTCAGTGGATTCACTGTTCGGAATTGGGGCTACGAGTAACCCAAAGCACAGCCTCTAGGATTGACCAGAAGCTTATGCACTTGCAAATGTGCACAGTGTCCAGGGGTTCCGGTTCCACGGTACCCACGAGAGCTACGGGTCTCAGCTTTACTGGGGTCTTGGGTCAGCCTCTGGGAAGTCTGGAAACCTACCTCCTGGGTTGCAAAGTTGTTGGCGTCCGGCGGGAGCTTCGGAGATGCAGACCGGACAGATGCGTCTTTGGTGCCTGCCAAGCAGGGGAGTAACTCCTTTACTCCAAGGGAGATTCTTCAGTCATCTGGCGTTTAACAGATCGTCGAAGGTCCAGGATTCAGTTGCAGAGTATCGTCCAGGAATATCTAAAGTCCTGTTGCCAGGGGTTCCTATTTTATACCCAAGGAGGGGGTTGGACTAACTCAGGGGACCCACCTGTGGGAGGGTTTGGAAAGAGGGGTGGCTACACCCATTTCCTTTGTCCAGGTTCACGCCAGAGCAGGGGCTGGTAGCCCCTGCAACCGGTTTGAACTGGGCTATGCACAGGGACACCAAATGTGCCCGCAGTGCAGGACTTCAAAGCACTCTGAGAGTGCACCCACCCAGCCCCAATACACTAAAGCCTGTCTGGGAGGTGGTAACACCTCCCTGTGACAGGAAACCTATTGTCCAGGCCTCCCCTGCCGGAGTTTCGGTCGGCAGCAGGAGGCCAGACTTGTGTCTGTGGCTGCAGCATCCATTTTGTGATGCCAGGGCTCTGTTTAGCTGGTACTGGGTATACCAGTGCTGTCATGTCTCTCCCTCTAGAAGGATGGGATCATACTCCCACACCAGTTACTGGTGTGGGGGTATGATTCCAAGGTGTTTGACACCAAACACGACATGTTTCCGTGCAGCCATCCCAAAGTTAGCATTTACCGTTTAGTTATAATGCACTTAAGAGTATATGGTCAGGCTGCACTCACAGACAACCCCGGAGGATAGATTCCGAAGGCTGCAGAGGGGCTCTGCTCATGCATGGGCACCCTCGCACATAAAACCAAGCACCCTGCCTTCAGGATTGATAAGGCCTGCCATAGGGGTGACTGATAGGTTTATATGTGCAGTGATAGGGTGAGATATAGTGAACCTATATCTCAGTAAGGGGTGCATGCACCACCTCACTCAGGCTGCTGTAGCAGTCCTGTGGTGTCATTTTGGAAGGCTTCCCAGGGGTGGCATAACACATGCTGCAGCCCCTGGTAGGCCTCTGGGGTACCTATGCCCTGTGTACATAGTATACCATATACTAGGGACTTATAAGGGCACCCCAGAATCCAATCTGAAGTGTACCTAAGGTACTAGGAATCCATTTTAGAGAGGAAGCAGCTAGGCTGGGGTCCTGGATAGCAGGGCCCCATCCAGACTAAAGTCGAAAAACAGTGAAACATCAGCAAAAAGTGGGGGTAACCATAAGAAGCAGATCCTACTCTCCTACAGCTACATCCCTCCCTAACTTGGTCTTGAAGGTCCGAATTTATTTGACTTGACATGCAAAGTCCTTGAGCCGCTGGCTGGGCTGAGGATTTGGTCGGAGGTCATATCGATGAGGTTGGCTACGGACAGACAGATCACATGCAGGAGACTCAGCTTGCGTGTCATCCCGCTGACTTTCTGTGGGACCTGACAGGTACCGGTCTGCGGGCTCATTGCTCCCCGTATCGTCTCCTCCATACTTATACCAGTCAGTGTTATCTCCATTGTCACGCTGAGGGGAATGCAGGGATGAGTTGTCTACCTTTTTGAACCATGATTTTTCCCTTGCTGACCATTCCTTCACTTCTGATGACAGTCCAGATTCCGGGCTCAAATGGTGTTGTAAACTTCCACCCTGTTTTGAGGTCCTTGATGACTACATGGTCACCAGGTAGGAGTGATTGGGCTCTTACTTGCTGGGTCTGGCTGGCGAGGGCATTGTGCCGCTCGCGACGTGCTTGAGTTCTTTGAACTTCATGAGGTGGTGGTTTCAACCCGGGATATATGGGAATCATATCGCGTTGAGGTCCACTGAACATTAGAGTCCATGGCACTTGTTGGGTTGTGCAATGGGGGGTACTCCGGTATTCTCTCAGGAATGACTGTAGGTGGTGTCGGGGTTGGTGTGCTCCCCGGTGGCGATGCAGAGTGACTTGTTCATTGTGACATGAACCTTTCGACCTCCCCATTAGCTTGTGGCCATTGGAGAGTGATGCAACAGTGATGTATTCCAAGTCGGTTGAGAAAATCCCCAAATTCCGCGCCATGAAAAGACAGTCCGTTGGCATTTGTAATCTCGGTGGGTAGACCAAAGATTGCAAACACCTTCTAGTGGATCGGGGCATTAGGGGCAAAAGCTGGGGGGTCGATCACTTACACAATGGTATATTTCGAGTAGGCGTCTACTATCACCAAGGTGGTCTGCCCATCTGGGAAACTTCTGAAATCCATACTTAGCTTGAACCAAGTTGTCACACAGGGCTCTTCAATGATCACTGGTGCAGGCCTCTCCAGCGCTCCTGTTAGCTGGCACACTGGCCATTTGTGAACGAGGTCTTCAGCCATCTCTTCTTATCCAGGAAACCATACCTTCTCTCACATCCTTGTCTTCACCTTTGTGCCCTCAATGTGCCAGTAGCATGACATGGTGTCTCAGTGCCTTCGGGATTACAATGCGAGACCCCTGTAGGAGGAGTCTGTCTGGAGTAGTGCTGAATTCATCCCGCACTCTCCACATCTTTGTCAAGCTCTATCTTTCTCCGCCAGGCCAGTCATTGGCGTCCCGAAGGAAATCTTTCCATGTGCCGCCTTGAACAACTGCTCATACCCGAATGACGATGGGGTCCACCTCAGCAGATTCCTTGATGTCTTCCAGCCATAGAACTCGGAGGCAGGCGGCATCTGAGACCATCCTGACATAGTCCTCCACTCAGTACTGGCCGTCTTGAGTGTCAGAAGGCGCAGGGTGGCAACACAAGAAGTCGGCTGGGTTTTTCAATCCTGGACAATAGACGACTTCCATCCAGTGGTGTTGTAGTTGGATGGCCCACCTCTTGATCCGGGGAAGTGGATGAGGGGCTGACCCTCAGAATAAGGGGATGAGGGGCTGATGATCCGTGACAACCTTGAAGGGTTGGCCACCTATGTATAGGTGGAAATGCCACAAGCCCACTTGATCCAAAGGGCCTCTCGCTCAATTTAAGCATAACGCATCTCCGTTGGCGTCAACACCTTGCTAGTGAATGCCAATGCGGCCCATCGACCTCGTTGCTGCTCCTGGGCAAGTATGGCCGACTGGGCTGGCATCGACTAATTGCTCAGTGCGCTTGTAGAGATCGAAATAGATGCGCGTGGTGTTGTCAAGAAGGGCATTCTTGATTTTCTGGAACGTGTCCTCCTCCTCACGTTAGCCCCATGTCCACTTTGCATTTGCCTTTGTGAGGCATCTCAGGAATTCAGCGAGGGTCGCTAGGTCCGGGACAACCTCCCGCAGTACGTGGCCATTCCCAAGAAGCTCCTCACTTCTGGGACAGTGGTGGGAACTGGTGCTTGCTTGATCATTTGTGACTTGTGAGGGTCAACTTGTATCCCTTCTTGGTTAAAGATGAACCCAAAGAACTAAGGGTGGGCGGAGTTGGCGGAGTGGCACTATGTGGAATTCTGCGGAGTTGCCTAAAATCTCAGTGGAATTCTGCTTCACCCTATGCCTTCACACCTCAGCTTACCTCTGCCGTCACCCGTGGTAGTGATCCTGGTGTTTCCTCCTCTGCACTCCTTCCTGACTCCTGGCTGTGCCTCCTTGGTGCAGGATTCTTCTTCTTCTCCTCCAGTCCTGGGCTGTGAAACCCCTTCGCTGCAGGACTCGTGAGGACTGCGCATGCATATGCATGGAGAGTGGAGACCATAACCCGGGCTCTCCACTCTCCATGCGTGCGCATGCGCAGTCCTTGCGAGTCCTGCAGCGAAGGGGTTTCACAGCCCAGGACTGGAGGAGAAAAAGAATCCTTCACCGAGGAGGCTGCCTGGGCATGGAGAATGCCATGCCGAGATCCAGGTAAGGAGGACTCAGGCAGGGGCAGGGCTTGGTTTCTTGGTTAGGGGTGGGTGGCAGGGGCAAACTCCACCACGTGGCAGAATCGGAGTTGTTTTGCCACACTTCGCGCTCCCAGCAGAGTGCGGAGTTGGCAAAACTCCACAAACTCCGCTGTCCGAGCGGAGTTCACCACCCACCGTTACAAAGAGCTTGATGGATTGTTGGAAAAAAGAGCACTTGTCTTTGTGCAGCGTCACCCTGTGTTCTTTGAGGCATTTGAGAGTGTTCTTCAGGTGTTTGTGATGTTCTGCTGCTGTGGACGAGTGGATCAGTATGTCATCACTGACATTCAAGATGCCTGGCAGGCCGGACAAAGTTTCACGTATTGCATTCAGAAATACTTCAGCGGCCGATGAGATGCCGAAGTTCAGGCGCTTATATCGCCGCAGCCCCAGGTGGGTATTGAATGTAGTGATATACTTGCTTTCTTCTGTCAGTAGCAGCTGGTGGTACCCGGCGTTAAGGTTCAGCTTTGAAAACCAGCAGGAAACATTGACATTCGCTATTATCTCATCCTAGGTGGGGGTGATATGCCACTCCTGTTTGATGGCACGGTTGGGGAGTCGCATGTCGATACATATGCAGATTTTCCCCGGTTGTTTGGGTTTTTCTGCAATCACAAATGGGGAGACCCAGAAAGGGGGGCTTGAGACTTTCTCTATCATGCCTTGGTCTTCCAGCCTTCAAGTTCTTTCTCGACCAAAGGGTGTAGATGAAACGGGACCCGGCGATGCCGAACTGCCACCGGTGCAATGGAGGGGTCGATGTGTAGCTGCCCTGGGGGGTACTTAATACTGCTGAGCCCTCTGAACAGTTCAGGAAACTGGTCTAATAGATCATCGATTTGGTGTGATTTCACACTCTTGGTGAAGGACACAAGGCCGAGATCCTCTGCCGTGGTAGGCTGCCGATCAGCGTATCTGCTTCTTGGTCGATGATGTGAAATGTTGTTGTGACTTCCTGATCTTCAGACTGGACTCGTTACGGACATCTGCCATTGGAGAGGTAGAGGTGCCTGACTCCCATATGCAAAGATCTTCGTGTAGGGCAGCACAAGTTGAGGCTTGGGCCAGAGACGGTTGTATTGTTGCACCCACATTACATTGACTGATGCCCCGGTGTCAATGATCAATCAATCAATCATGTCACTTATAAAGCGCACTACATACCCGCGAGGGTCTCAAGGCGCTGGGGGAAGAGGGGGGTGGTGCTGCTACTGATCGAAGAGCCTGGTCTTGAGGAGTCTTCTGAAGGCCAGTAGGTCTTGGGTCTGTCGGAGGTTGGTGGGGAGGGTGTTCCAGGTCTTGGCGGCGAGGTGGGAGAAGGATCTGCCGCCGGCGGTCGTTTTCCGGATGCGGGGGACTGTGGCGAGGGCGAGGCTGGTCGAGCGGAGCTGGCGGGTGGGGGTGTAGAAGCTGAGTAGTCTGTTGAGGTAGGCTGGTCCGGAGTTGTGGAGTGCTTTGTGTGCGTGGGTGAGGAGCTTGAAGGTTATCCTCTTGTTGACAGGGAGCCAGTGCAGGTCTCTCAGGTGGGGTGTGATGTGGCTGCGTCGGGGGATGTCGAGGATAAGACGTGCAGAGGCGTTCTGGATGCGTTGCAGCCGTCTCAGGAGCTTAGCCGTCGTTCCTGCATAGAGGGCGTTTCCGTAGTCCAGCCTGCTGGTGACGAGGGCCTGGGTGACTGTTTTTCTTGTTTCGGTGGGGATCCACTTGAAGATCCTGCGGAGCATTCGGAGGATGTTGAAGCAGGATGAGGAAACGGCGTTGACCTGCTTAGTCATGGAGAGGGTGGGGTCGAGGATGACCCCTAGGTTGCGTACGTGGTCGGTGGGTGGCGGGGCTGTTCCCAGTGATGATGGCCACCAGGAGTTGTCCCAGGCTGAAGGGTTGGAACCAAGGATGAGGACCTCCGTCTTGTCCGAGTTCAGCTTCAGGCGGCTGGTCCTCATCCATTCGGCGACGGCCTTCATTCCTTCGTGGAGGTGGGCTTTGGCGGTGTGAGGGTCTTTGGTGAGGGAGAGGATCAGCTGGATGTCGTCGGCGTAGGAGATGATGTTGAGGTTGTGCTGTCGGGCGACGTGGGCGAGGGGTGCCATGTAGAGGGAGCTGAGGGAGGAGCCTTGGGGTACGCCGCAGATGATCTTGGTGGCCTTGGATCGGAAGGGGGCGAGGCGGACGCTTTGTGTTCTGCCGGAAAGGAAGGATGTGGTCCAGTCCAGGGCCTTCTCTTGGATCCCGGCGTCGTGAAGGCGTGTTCGTAGTGTGTGGTGGCAGACCGTGTCGAAGGCGGCTGATAGGTCCAGGAGGATGAGGGCTGCTGTTTCTCCGTTGTCTAGCAGGGTCCTGATGTCATCGGTGGCGGCGATGAGGGCGGTTTCGGTGCTGTGGTTGCTGCGGAAGCCGGACTGGGAAGGGTCCAGGATGTTGTTCTCCTCGAGGTAGCGGGTCAGTTGTTTGTTGACGATTTTCTCGGTGACCTTCGCGGGGAACGGGAGCAGAGAGATGGGTCGGAAGTTCTTGAGGTCCTTGGGGTCTGCCTTGGGTTTCTTGAGTAAGGCGGTGATCTCGGCGTGCTTCCAGCTTTCCGGGAAGGTTGCTGTCTCGAAGGAGATGTTGATTATTTTCCGGAGATGGGGCGCGATGGCTGTACTGGCTTTGTTGAAGATGTGGTGAGGGCACGGGTCTAGCGGTGAACCGGAGTGGATGGTGTTCATGATCTCGCTGGTGTCCTCGTCGTTGATGTTGGTCCAGGAGAGCAGGCGGTTGGTGGTTGTGGGGGCAGTGGTCTCGGTGGTTGCCGGGGCGGTCGTGGTGTTGAAGCTGTCGTGGATGTCGGCGATTTTGCGGTGGAAGAAGGTGGCCAGTGAGTCGCACAGGTCTCGCGACGGCTGGATGTCGTTGGTGTTGGAGCTGGGGTTGGAGAGTTCCTTCACGATGTTGAAGAGCTCTTTGCTGTTGTGTGCATTGTTGTCTAGGCGGTCTTTGAGTGAGGCCCTTTTGGCGGATCTGATGAGGTGATGGTGACTGCGGGTGGCGCTCTTGTGGGCGGCGTAGCTGTCCGCTGTCCGTTCGTGGAGCCAGATCTTCTCCAGTTTTCGGCATGTTCGTTTGGAGGCCTGGAGGTCTTCGGTGAACCAGGTGGCTTTCTTGCGGGTGTGGCTGTTGGGCGGATTCTTGAGCGGGGCGAGGGTGTTGGCGCAGTCGTCGATCCACTGTCTGAGGTTGCGGGCGGCGGTTTCGGGGTCGGAGGGTTCGGCGGGTGGGCTCAGGGCGAGGGTTGTGGTTAGCTGGTCTTCCGTGACTCTGCTCCAGCAGCGGCGAGGCATTTGTTCGGTGCGGTGGTGCGTGGTGGGCTTCCTGTAGGTGAAGTGGATGCAGTGGTGGTCAGTCCAGTGGGGTTCGGAGGTGTGGTTGAAGGAGACGTGTGGGCTTGCGGAAAAGATGGAGTCTAGCGTGTGGCCGGCGGCGTGGGTGGGTGTAGTCACGAGCTGTCTGAGTCCGAGGGTGGCGAGGTTGTCGATCAGGGTGGTGGAGTTGGTGTACTTGTTGTTCTCGAGGTGGAAGTTCAGGTACCCGAGGAGGATGTAGTCCGTGGAGGCGATGGCGTGTGTGCTGACGAAGTCAGCGATGGAATCGCTGAACTGTGGTCGGGGTCCGGGGGTCTGTAGATGAGGGTTCCTCTGAGGGTGGTGTTGGGATCGGTGTGGATCTGGAAGTGCATGTGTTCGGCGGTGCTGAGGGTGTCGTCGGTGTTGGTTGAGACTCTGAGGGTGTTCCTGTGGACGATGGCGATGCCTCCTCCGACTCCGTTGGTGCGGTCCCTGCGGGTGATCTTGTATCCGTCCGGGATGGCAATGGCGATGTCGGGGGCTGAAGCGGGATTCAGCCAGGTCTCCGTCAGGAATGCGACGTCTGGGGAGGTTGAGTCGAGAAGGTCCCAGAGTTCGATGGCGTGTTTGCGGGCGGAGCGGGTGTTGAGGAGGATGCATCTGAGGTAGTTGGGTTCTTTCCTGGGCGGTGGTTTGGCGGGGCGGGTGCTGGCGAAGCTGCAGTTCCGGCAGGTGAAGGGTCCTTGGGTGCGCTTCGGGGTGGCCTGGTAGCAGGCGTGATCTTTTCCGGGGTTGAGTGCGTGGAGGGTGCTGGCGTCGTATCGGCGTCTGTTGATGTGGCGGGCGCGGGGGATGCCCGGACCAGGGGGTCTGGCGCTGGGCGCGGTCACGGCGCGGACGGGCGCAGACGGGCTTGCCTTAGGCGCGCCTTCGGCGCGCCAGCGGCCGCCATAAATAGGGAGGTGGGAGGGAGGAGCAGGGAATGGGGCAGCGAATGGGCAGTGAGGGGGCGGGGCCGCAGGGGCGCAGCGGCGGGAAACAGGCACAGAAGGGAAAACGAGCACAATCAGGGCATCAAGGGGGCACAGAAAGGAAAAAAAACGAGCACAATCAGGGGCAGCAAGGGGGCACAGAAAGGAAAAACGAGCACAATCAGGGGCAGCAAGGGGAGCACAGAAAGGAAAAAACGAGCACAATCAGGGGCAGCAAGGGGGGCACAGAAAGGAAAAACGAGCACAATCAGGGGCAGCAAGGGGGGCACAGAAAGGAAAAAACGAGCACAATCAGGGGCAGCAAGGGGGGGCACAGAAAGGAAAAAACGAGCACAATCAGGGGCAGCAAGGGGGCACAGAAAGGAAAAAACGAGCACAATCAGGGGCAGCAAGGGGGGCACAGAAAGGAAAAACGAGCACAATCAGGGGCAGCAAGGGGGGCACAGAAAGGAAAAAACGAGCACAATCAGGGGCAGCAAGGGGGGCACAGAAAGGAAAAAACGAGCACAATCAGGGGCAGCAAGGGGGCACAGAAAGGAAAAACGAGCACAATCAGGGGCAGCAAGGGGGCACAGAAAGGAAAAACGAGCACAATCAGGGGCAGCAAGGGGGGGCACAGAGAGGAAAAACGAGCACAATCAGGGGCAGCAAGGGGGCACAGAAAGGAAAAACGAGCACAATCAGGGGCAGCAAGGGGGCACAGAAAGGAAAAACGAGCACAATCAGGGGCAGCAAGGGGGCACAGAAAGGAAAAACGAGCACAATCAGGGGCAGCAGCAGGGCACACAGATGGAGCTGTGTGGTGGGGGAGCGACCTACCAGTCAAGGTCAGGGGTGGCCTTTACTTCTGACCCTGCAACTTGGACGGTGCACATGGGTTGTGGTCTCCTATGTCCTTTCAGTTCTCTCATGAAGTAGATGAGGAACGTTTCTTCTTCGTCTTATTCCTCCGGGGACGAGTCTTCTTGAGGGGGACTTTGTCTCGCCGGGGCCTTAGGCTCATTTATGCGCGTCATGTTCGTGAGCGATAGTAGGCACACCATCTTTGATGGTGATCTGTTAACTCTGGGGCCCTTGTTTCTGAGTTTCTTTCTGCAGACTGCCACAAAGTGGTTCTGGATTCGGCAATTTAAACAGGTGCAGCCCTGTGCCGGGCAGTCGCTGGCCGGGTGTTCGTCGCGGCCACAGTATGCGCATCTCCTCTTGTCCAACTGGAGCCTTTTTCCTTTGGTCGTGTCACCTCGGCCCTTGGTCCGAATGGCATCAGCTCTTTCGGTCTTGATGTTTGCTAGCTTTTCCGGGGTTTGCGTGATGGCCAGGTCCATTTCGTTGTCCCTGGCTGCCGACAGGTCTTGTGACCGTGCCAGGATCAATATGTCGTCGAGGCTGATGTTCTGTTGATGTAAGATTTGGCCCCATAGGGTTTTATTTCAGCATCTCTGTATCAGCTGTGCCTGGATTTCTGTGACCTGGTCATCCTCTGTGCAGGTGCTTGCTAGCTTGCGTAACCTCACATAGAAGTTGACGATGGACTCTCCCTCTCGCTGGCAGGATTGGCGTAGCTTGAATCTTTTGAAATCCAGGTTTAGCCGAGGGTTAAAGTGGGCATTAAGTACTTTTGTAACTGCATCGTAGTCAGTGGCTGTTCCAGTGTCTAGCAGATGCTTGAACTGTTTGTAAATCTATTCTCCCGCTTGATGGAGGAGTAATGACCTCTTGACAGCACCATCCGCCTCCCTTGTGGTGACGAAATAGTTTCCCAGTTGCCCAATCCATATTTTCAATCTTGGGGACACGGTTGGTGGGTCCCCCAGTTCACTGAATAGTGGCAGTATACCCATGAGGGCATGTTGTGTGGGGGTAGGCTGCTAAGGCTGGACTTCATATGCCATGTTCTCCGGTTCTCAGGGTCTGGTGGGTGGCTTGCAGGCCCTCGTTCTGTGTTTCGGGGTCTAGTTTGGTAGGTCTCTATCTCTTTTGTATTATTGTTTTCCCACTTGCAGGTGCCACTGCTTGATTGAGATGGTGAGGCGGTGAGCGGGCGTGGATTTGGCGTGTGAAGGCTTGTGGTGCCGGCTGGGTCACCTGCCGCCCTTCCTCCGGTCGAAGCGCAGTCCAACAGTGCGTGTGTCCCTGCGTGATGGGCGGGGCAAAGGCCGGCCCCTGCTCCCCTCGATGCTTCTGCCTCTCGTGCCTCCGCCCTTCGCCGCATGTCGTCACCAGGGCCTAGCTGCCTCACTAGACCTCTGCTTGACTAGAAGGGAGGGGACACCGGCTGCAGGAGCGGCACCTCTGGCCTCGTGGCAGCCTTGAAGTCTGCAAGGTAGCCACAGCACCGCGCACGGCTGTGACGGAGGTTGATAGATCTGATGCATGTGACTGCTGGATACCGTCACCGCAGGTAGTCGGTTGTTGAGGCTGTGCAGGGGCTTGGCCCACCCTCACCATCAGTGTGATGTGGGCATATAACTATCACTCAGTGCCCTACGTGTCGTAGGTCCCACTCCTGGATCCCACAATAATGTACTCCACACTACAGCATACTCGTTTCGGAGTGAGACCCCGAGCAGTCTACTCCCCTTTATTTAAAAACTCTGACCACGCCTGGCCAGAGGATGTGGTGTATATACATCTGGGTGGTCCACAGTAAACAGGACTGCTAACCTGCTCCAGGTAGGACCAGCGATTGCCAATAGAGCTGCCTGGCTGCAGGTGGAGTGAGGGAAGCAACAGTTGCAAAGGAAGATTCACACAATCCTCTCATGCTGAACCAACAAATGAAGAAATTAAGTGGTGCACAAAGAATGTGGCACAAGTGCCATACACCATCATGAACTGATTAAATAAATTATGTATCCTCTGACTGTTTGGGCATACACACCAAACAAATTTCTTAGTGACTAGGAAATATGATGCAGGGTGCATGGGACAGAAGCCCCGCATGATTATCACTCACTGGTAAAGATGTGGTGTTGCAGGCACACTGTTCTTTCATAATCATCAGGCACTGGTGAAAATGTGACAATGTTGGGTGCAGACACAAGGCCACTCACAATTATCGAGCACCTCATAAGAAGCGCGGATGCAGGCTGCAGGCACATTGGACTCTAATAATATTTGGGCATAGTGCTTGATGGAGCACACTGCAAACATGAAATGGGTTGGGCAGTGTTTTGCAGCTCTGGGTTGTTGCCGGACTTCATCATCTCTTTGTGTTTGCTTTGTTTGCCTTTAGTTGGCAGGGTATGCCCAGACGTGGGTCCCTTGCTCACTTTGCCACTGGATTCAAGCTAGCCTGGCTGATGAGGGCTGTTAGCCCGAAACTGGTCCCAGGATGCTTGTTTCCGGTCCAGGGAAGACATGGCTTGGCAGTTCGGGCTGGACTGTTCCCATGAGGCACAGGGTCAAGACTGATTTGCATATAGCTGTGTCTGAACTGGGGTGGCAAAGTGAGCTAAAGAATGATGATGGATTCAACCCAGATCTGGGACTGAAGGTGAGTGTTTGAAATGTTTCGGCACTCCGTTCATCATCTCCTTGTGTTTGCTTTGTTCACCCTAAGTTGGCAGGGTATGCCCAGACGTGGGTCCCTTGCTCACTTTGCCACTGGATTCAAGCTAGCCTGGCTGATGAGGGCTGTTAGCCCGAAACCGGTCCCAGGATGCTTGTTTCCGGTCCAGGGAAGACATGGCTTGGTAGTTCAGGCTGGACTGTTCCCATGAGGCACAGGGTCAAGACTGATTTGCATATAGCTGTGTCTGCACTGGGGTGGCAAAGTGAGCTAAAGAATGATGATGGATTCAACCCAGATCTGGGACTGGGGGTGAGTGTTTGAAAAGTTTCACCACTCCGTCCATCATCTCCTTGTGTTTGCTTTGTTGCCAGACTTGTCATTGCTGCCCTTCTAACAATTAACCACTCATGCTGAACTTGATCTCTGGCTGAAAAGGCTACTTTTATCTACACTGGGCAGTTTACCTTCCAGGCCCTTCAGCAGCAGCAGAGTTTCTTGCCAGAAGCAGAAGGAAGAAAGTCACTAATGCCTATTATCCTTGCCTTCCTCTACACTTCTGTGCAGAGATCCTTAGTGAAAAGATGAACACTGAATATACCGTAGTAGCATCTTGCATCCAGTCGTGGGTACATTTCGCTCAGTCCAGTTGTGTAAGCAAGAGGTCCTTACCCTGAGTCAGCAGACCCCTGGGGGTCCACAATGACCACACAGTGGGTCTGTCTTTGGAAAAGTAAATAAATCGATTAATAAAGCACACCTACATAGAAAGTAAAATTGAACATTTTAAAATGCTTAATAAATGTGAAAGAGTTTGAAACTAGAGGTAGCACATTAAGTTTGTATCCTTATCTTGATTTGTGAGTAATTGGAAAATAATATCGATGGCTGATGGCCTCAATTGAAGCACAGGTATGTATTGTCATAAACCGAATGTGTATTAAGAGCAAAAAAGACAAAGTGTTGTGCTAGAGATTTTTGCCTATTTTGTGTTTGAGAAGGAAATAAAATGTTTCATAATTTGTGTATATGTTTGAGGTATAGGTGCTTCTGTGTTTTTGTGTATTTTTTTAGGGTCAAATTGTAGAAAATGTTTAGGCAAGGGTTTCTGGCTTACAGTAGTGATTCACTGGGAGGTCCGCAGAAACCAGAAGGTTAAGAACCGCTTGTCTTATCAAACTTAAAGTGTGCCTCTTAAGGAAAGAGCAAACCATGATGAAGTGCATTTTTCATTTGGTTGGCCTCAGCTCTAAAGAAATGATTTGGAGAGGAAACTTGCACCTTCCCTTTTGTAGATTCTGCATAAGGTAGGATAGATATTTTTTTATTGTATGATTAAATAAAATCATTACAATTTTGACATAAAGAAAATTGATAAGAAGAATAATGAAATGCTACATGATCACAGTTAAAATTATGCCTAAATAGTGAGTTATTAGAAAGCTCATGGTTTTGCATGTCCAGTGCTACTGCAGGTCATCTTTGCACCATTGTAGGTTCACAGAGTGCCTACTCATACTTCTCAATGGATAGGTTGTTTCTCCTGATCTGAGGGTTAACTAAGAACTTGAAGCAGTAGCTTCATTGTGCCCTTGTCCCTGGTTATTCCAGTCAACATGCCAAATTATTTCCGTAATTCGTATTGAGGAGGCAATGTTGCCTACTGTAGTGAGCGACTGTGTTCTTCATTGACGTTCAGGATCTGTCTGTTAGACTATCCCCTTCAACAGCGTTAGGCTGGTGGCTCTTGCCAGATAATGGAAATTTACAAGCTAATGGGAAGATATTTTGCGGGCTAAAGTATTGGATCAGAGTTGGGGAGTTGGCTGAGTTTGGCTGTTGTGTCATAATTAAGAAATGACGTGGGCTGTCTTTCCATCTGGATCATCCGGGGCTGCTCTGTTCAGCTCGTCCATTGCCAGCTTTATATATTTAAAAAATCATGTGGCTGTCACTAGATTTTCCTTTTAGGCAAGACTGTTCTGCTTTATTGCAGACTCAGATGTTTACGGTTCTGAAAGTCGAGCAGAACCAGAATTTACGCAGTGTGTATAGATTGTTACAAATACATAGGATGTGAATTGGAGGCTCTGATGATGTTCTCCAAAGCGTCCACACTGGGTTAGGGTCTCTTCTTATCCCCCCATACCAGTATGCCTTTAATGGGATAAGACCAAATCGTACCCACATCATCTGTCTGTTTTGCAGGAGGGCAAAAGGTGGCTTGAGGTATGTAGGCACATTGGGTTGATCATATAACATTACTGCCAGATTGGCATGGGCTTTTTAATAAGCCCCTCCACGTCTAGGCTGTGGACTGGAGTTTATCTTGTTTTATTGGGAGCTTAGCTATGTGCTTGATTGGAAGAACTGCTTCCTATATCTCATTTGCTTCCAATTCAAGTAGAGACGATTCGAAATATGATTCCCATGAGGAAGTCCCCTTGGTAATTGACAACCATAAATAATGTTTAGGGTATTCGTAGGTGCTTCCTTCAATTTCACACAGTAGGCTAAATATCTTGTGCTAAGCATTAGGTGTTGCCTCATTAGGTTGAACTCTATGTGTAGCTGCACTTTAGCAGTGGAGTCTGGGAGGTGAAAAAGTTTAGGTACTGCACTGTGCATTAGCAAGCCATTTGCTGAGCTTGTTTATGTATGTTACCAATCCATATAAAAATGTTGGCATTAATTTGCATCCTATGATCTTAGATTTCATGGACACCTGGAAAGCAGAGAGATGTGTGTTCACATTTTTTTGCCCAGTGCTTATTGTTCAGATCTTTGCTGTTTTCGGTGTCCACTGGTGAAGAATATTGCATCTCGCAACTTGATTAAGGTATATTTACATAAATGTCATACGTATTATGTAGAGACTCCTGTATGGGGTTACACTGATACGGTATGTTATATATATATATATTTTCAAACTTTATTTCGGTCTTTTACGACCACAAAAGTGCAAATGCATAAGGTACAACGTTGGGCGACTGAGTTCATGAGAATAATACATTAAGTGTGTCACAATAAAAAGTGCAAGTGCATAATACAAGTCTTCAAGTTTGGATACATGAAAAATGACCACTCGATACATTTCTAAAATCGTTAATAAGAGTTATATCAATCAGATAAAAAGGCAATCGGAATAACAACTAAAATGGATAAAAATTGGTGTAGCCAACATGAAAGCCCCATTTGAATGCATTCGGTTTCCCACTGTAAAATTATTGCCATTATCTAGGCTTTAATACGACCGCTCATGTCGTAAAAGCTATAATAACGCCATTTTTAGTATATAAAACAGTGTAAACTAGTTGCATCGTCCGGAGCGTGTTACGACAAGTACGTGCAACCGGGCCACACTAATGCCATGCTAAAACCGGGAAGTGTCATGTTATCAGCGCGTCAAAGGTAAAACTATCAATGATGCACGTTAAAAAACAAAAGAAATTAAAAATACGTATTTTACATTTTTAAAAGGAATTGGGTCGTGGCACTAAAAACTTCCTTTTTATCATACAATTTCAATTAGACCCGACTAGCAAACGCCCCTCCTAGAAGCATTATCAATAAGCTAAGAGCAGTAAAGTGCACTTGCAAAGTATGTGAAAGGCCTTGGTTAGTTATCTTGGGAATCCAGAGACAGCTACACGTGGGCCTCATATGGCTGTGGGCTGCCGCATTCCTGCCTGGGCCTTCCTCCTAATTAACCATGCATGGCTTAGGAACTTAGCCACACTGCAGGCAAAAAGCGGTCTTGGGTCTGATCTAAAAATACGCAGGGCAACATGATGCTCCCGTGTGCCCAATTGCCGGCAAATCGGTTTTAACCACTTTGCCCTAGGTAAAGAATATGCCTGGCAAACAAACATAACATGGGCAACACTTTCCACAGGTGCCTTGCAGCACAGACAGTCCATAGACACTGGGTTGCATGTGTGCCATTTGGCTGTAATTTCGTTGACGGGAAGTGTGCCAAATCTAAATGGATATATAGGAGCCTATCCTGCGGGACCAGGATTATATCTAGAAAGGGCTCTAGTAGCCTTTCCTGCTTGTGGAGATAGAATTCTGCAGTGAGTCTCCCCAGGTTTGGGTTACTGGATTCTTGCTGGTCCACCCAATACCAGTAGAGGCGCTTGAGCTCTTCCTTCCTCGGTGGATCTTGTTTGTCCCAATGGGCTCTAAGCCCTATCTATGGCTGTCGTCAGTTTCTTGATGTTAGCAATCCAGCCCACTTTGCTACTCGTGTCTAGCCTGATGACCTCAGAAAGGGCTTCCGCATAAGGCAGAAGCTCTTCGGTTCTCCTAACGCGAGCCCAAAAAAGCAGATGTCGTAGCTTTGCTACGTCACCTATGGAACGTCTGCCCATATCGAGCATGAGGGGAATGAGGGGAACATATTTTGGCAGCATCACTAATTCCCTAAGAAATTTGTGTTCTGATCTGCAGAGATCATGGGTCTTCTCAAATCCCCAGAGCTCGGCCCCATACAATGCTGTGCTCACAGCCTTTGCTTCGTAGACCTGGAGGGCTGGCGCTACCGGTCTGCTGTGCGATAAGCGGTGTTCCTTCCCGAGTGATCCCGTTACCCTTTTGTGGTTCATTAGCATCTTTGTGAGATGATTTTTCCAGGACATATTGTCTGCGAGGCGGATGCCAAGATAATCGAAAGTGCTCACTCTTTCAAGAGGTTTTCCGCCAAGCAGAAGACTGCCTCGAAACGACTTGTGGGGGTTAAAGGCCATTAGTTTTGTTTTTGTAGTATTAATCACCAGCCCTCTTGTGTCGCAGAAAAGTTGGAACCGATTCAGAAAACGTTGTAACCCCATTGGGGTCTTTGACATCAACAAGGTGTCGTCTGCGAACAGGAGGGTCGGTACCTTAACCCTCCCCAAACTCGGTGCGTCTGTGGGGTCTTCTTGCAGAAAGTTTACCACTCCGTTCACATAAAGTGAAAGTAGGGTGGGGGCCAATACACAGCCCTGTCGGACTCCCCTGCTTACAGGGACACGGTCGGTCAACTGGCCCTGCGTCCCCCACCTGATCTGCGCATATGTATCTTCGTGCAGTCTAATTAAGAGGTTGAGCATGAACAAAGGGATCCCCAGGTCTTTGAGCACTAACCATAGTTGTCTCCTCGGAACTAGGTCGAAGGCAGTCTTTAAGTCAATAAACACCAAGTAAAGACTGCCTTTGCTAATCGCTACCTCTTTCCAGTAAATAAGTTGCAGCCGAAAGACCTGGTCAATAGTCCCCATCCTGGTCCTAAAGCCGGCCTGAAACTGTGATAAAATAGCGTGTTCGTCTGCCCACTGCTGGATCCTCTGCAACAAGACTCTACTAAACACCTTCTGGAGGGCATCGATCAGGCTTATTGGCCTGTAATTTGAGGGGTCATCTTTGGCTCCCTTTTTATAAATTGGAACCACCTCTGCTCCTTTCCAGGACACAGGGACTGGGGCACCTTTGGCTATTGCGTTTGCCAAGAGAAGGATATAGCGGGCCCAATTAGAAATATCAGATAAGAAGAGATCGCCCGGTATACCGTCGGGGCCTGCTGCCTTAGACGGCACTATTCTGTCCATTGCGGCTTCAATTTCACCTAGGGTAAAGAGCTCGTTGTCTGCATGATGTCCAACAAGCTCAATCGACTCCTCCAAGTGCGAGCCCTCCACGACTGAATAGAGCTTCTGGAAATGGTCATACCATACTTGGGCGGAGATGTAGTTAGGTGGTGAGGACGCGCCTAATTTGCTACCCCAAGTGACTAAAGACCAAAATAGGTTGGCGTCCTTTGCCACACTTGCTTCCCTCAGTTGCTGCCATCGAGATTCATCCCATGCTATCTTTGCCACACGCAAGGTGGCCTTATAGCGTTTCCTGGCTATTCGTATCAAAGGGCAATTTTTATCTTTGATTGCTGCGGCCAGAATGGATCGATCACGTTGGCAATCCTTAGTATACCATGAGTGAACCCCTTTTGGCTGCTTATTGGGCTTACGATACAACCGGGGGACTATAAAGTGGGCATTGATTTGATCAAAGGTACAGGAATGAACCGCGGTTGCATCAGCCAGATCACATTCGCTGGCAACCGCAGACTCAAGTTCCCGTGTACCTACTGCCAAATCGTGCCGTATGGCTAAGATCTTTTCTCCTTGCAATGCCACCTTCTGCCATTTTAATGATCTCTTGTTATTCGTAGGTAAGACATCCCTGGTAAATGTTGGGGCTGAGCAGGACATGAAGTAATAAGGGGCTTCCCACAGGGGGTTCATAGTTAAACAGAGAGGATTATGGTCACTCTCTGTGGTATTGCCGATGCTCATATCGACTAAATCTCCCCATAGCCTTACATCTAAAAGAATATAATCGATATGAGAGGGGCAGCTAACTCTATTGTATGTGTTGGCACCCTGCCTGTCTGAAGGAGTTCTGCCATTTACTGCCCTTAGACCAAATTCCGCACTTAGGGCATTAAGGTGAAGTGCTGTCTGTGTCCATTTTTTAACTGGTGCTAAGAGTAAAGAAGGGACAGCCCATTTATCGTCGACGGCCTCAGTGCCCAACAGATCTTCTTTGTCAAGCGGCTCAAAAGTGCTATTAAATTCGCCCGCAACTATTACTCTAGAATGGGGTGAACATCTAGCTAAACTTTCTTCCAACAAGTTGAAAGTGGGCGAGGTCCTACCGCCTTTGGTCCTTCTAGCATAGATATTAAACAAGTCGATTTGAGCTCCCCCCCTAGGTCCCCTGATGCCTAATCCCAGAATATCCGGACTTATGCTTGGGTGGAGTGTAATCCGGCAGCCCAAAGTGATGCTCACCCAAATGATCAAACCCCCAGACGGGCACCCTCTCCCTGATGTCTTCGCGGGTAAGCAAAAGCACGTAAATCCTGACTTGAACAGGGGGACCAAGCTCCATGTCTCCTGAAAAATACAAATATCGTAGCTCTCAACTAGGTTATGCCAGTGGGAAAGAGCCATTTTGCTGTTTAACCCAGCCACGTTCCAAGAAATCACCCTAAGTTGGCGACGAAGGGCTGGGATAGAGGACTGTACAGCATTAGAATTGACATGGCGATGACAATGGCCAATCGGGACCTGGGATGGAACCTGAGGGCTATAACTTGTGCCTTGCTCTACACCTGCCGTCAAGCTGCTGCTAAGGGAGGTGTGACACATGCCTAATTCTACTGAAGATCTATTATACATTAAATGAGTCACCGACTGATGGTTCACATCAACTGGGCAGTTATCTATGCACAGGGGTAAAGGGGCACAAGGCCCAGAAGGCTGGTTAGCTTCCTTTACAAGTCAATCATTGGCTTCTAAGCTGGAGCCGCTAACTGTCTGGAAGGGTGGCTGAGTGTCTGGGAGTTTGCTGAAATCGACAGGTGTGAAGCACTTAAACTGGATTGAAGTTGTGTCAGGGGAGCAGGTTCGGAATTCAAGGGCAAGGAGGTTTTCAACTAAATCTATCCCTTTCAGGGTAAGTTCAATGCAGTCAAATGGCTGATCGGGAGAAAAACACCTACGTGCCCTGATGATATCGTTGAGAATCACCGAACGGCATCCCCTGACATGGCGGATCCAATGTATGGCTTTATTAATCAAAGAATCTTCCCCCTCGTAGCCTTTCCCCTTGGCAAGCTTCGGTACATTTACCAAATACATTTTTTGCGTGGCTGGTGGATGTGGAATAAGTAATTGAGGCCGAGCATAGCATAGCGGTGGTGGGGCCTGAGGTGGGAGTAAGTTTTTAATCCCTAATCCTCTGGGAGGGTCATAAGTGGCCACTGGCTTAGAGAAGTGGCTGGGTCATTTGAATGCAGGGTCCTGCCGACCTTCGGTGTTTGGAGCGATAGCTACGTTGAATTGTGTGGGACTATTACTAGCCGGGTGCGGATTATGTTGATTGCCCAGAAGAGGTGTGTGAGATTTAGACACAGATGCAACGTGCGGTTGGGAGGGGGGTGTTTTCCGCACGAGGGTCTCAACTAAGAAGGTAAGTTCCCTGGAGAAAGTTGGTGCGAGCGTATACGTGAGGGGACAGCGGTCTCATCATCAAAAATGCCTTCGCACTCACTAATCAGGCTGTCAATATGGTCCATGTGTTCTAGAACACAGTTGTTCTTTATGCTTTTCGCCGATTTCCTGACTTTCTTCCCTTTCCCCCATTTGTCTCCTCCCGGAACCCTCCATAGTTTTTCTCTTCCCCATATTCCCACAGCCTTAAACAACAGTCTGAGCAGGCAAGGGCGGGCCAAAACCAACAACAGACTACCCCATGGTCAGTAATGAATACCAGGATATTACATCAAAGTGTCAATAAGTGGAAGGATAGGTGCAGTTCCACCCCCGTAAGTACCCTCAATGGATACCCCTACGAAGGGCGTCTAAATTAGGGTGAAAAGGAGCAAAACCAGGGCTATCTAGTAAAAACACTTCATCAATTTAAGAAGGAGAACAATCAGTCAACATCAACAATGGCAGTCCATAAAAATGACCAAAGTTCCAAGATAATTTGAGAGGCGACTCCCACTAATTGTAGTCGGGGGGGGATCATGACTAGGCCTTAACCAGCACCCACAGTTTGTTGAAAAGGGAGGGGAGAGGACACAGCACCTTAAAAATTAGGTGGCGTCCTGAGGCTGGCTTGCGTAATGCCGAGATGCAAGGGGGGGGTCCCTGCCCTGCCTCTTCCTGGCAATGACGGGCAAGGAAGGGCCCGCCCTTGGTTCGGGCTTTGCCCGAGCGCGGCCCGTACAAGTCCCGCGCCGCGGAGAAACTGTGGTGCTTTTGAGCGCGTCTGGTGGCCCCTCCCTCCTGGGAGAATGAAGACTTGTGGGGTATGGAGTCCCCGGTGCAGCACAGCAGCAAGGAAACCGGCGTTCCGCGACCCGCGCTGCGGAGAAACTGTGGTGCTTTTGAGCGCGTCTGGTGGCCCCTCCCTCCTGGGAGAATGAAGACTTGTGGGGTATGGAGTCCCCGGTGCAGCTCATCAGCAAGGAAACCAGCGTTCCGCATCCCACGCCGCGGAGAAACTGTGGCACTTTTGAGCGCATCTGGTGGCCCCTCCCTCCTGGGAGAATGAAGACTTGTGGGGTATGGAGTCCCCGGTACAGCACAGCGGCAAGGAAACCGGCGTTCCGCGTCCCACGCCACGGAGAAACTGTGGCGCTTTTGAGCGCATCTGGTGGCCCCTCCCTCCTGGGAGAATGAAGACTTGTGGGGTATGGAGTCCCCGGTGCAGCACAGCGGCAAGGAAACCGGCATTCCGCGTCCTGCGCCACGGAGAAACTGTGGCGCTTTTGAGCGCGTCTGGTGGCACCTCCCTCCTGGGAGAATGAAGACTTGTGGGGTATGGAGTCCCCGGTGCAGCACAGCGGCAAGGAATCCGGCGTTCCACGTCCCGTGCCGCGGAGAAACTGTGGCGCTTTTGAGCGTGTCTGGTGGCCTCTCCCTCCTGGGAGAATGAAGACTTGTGGGGTATGGAGTCCCCGGTGCAGCACAGCGGCAAGGAAACCGGCGTTCCGCGTCCCGCACCGTGGAGAAACTGTGGTGCTTTTGAGCGCGTCTGGTGGCCCCTCCCTCCTGGGAGAATGAAGACTTGTGGGGTATGGAGTCCCCGGTGCAGCACAGCGGCAAGGAAACCGGCTATCCGCGTCCCACGCCACGGAGAAACTGTGGCGCTTTTGAGCGCATCTGGTGGCCCCTCCCTCCTGGGAGAATGAAGACTTGTGGGGTATGGAGTCGCCGGTGCAGCACAGCGGCAAGGAAACCGGCGTTCCACGTCCTGCGCCGCGGAGAAACTGTGGCGCTTTTGAGCGCGTCTGGTGGCACCTCCCTCCTGGGAGAATGAAGACTTGTGGGGTATGGAGTCCCCGGTGCAGCACAGCGTCAAGGAATCCGGCGTTCCACGTCCCGTGCCGTGGAGAAACTGTGGCGCTTTTGAGCGTGTCTGGTGGCCTCTCCCTCCTGGGAGAATGAAGACTTGTGGGGTATGGAGTCCCCGGTGCAGCACAGCGGCAAGGAAACCGGCGTTCCGCGTCCCGCACCGTGGAGAAACTGTGGTGCTTTTGAGCGCGTCTGGTGGCCCCTCCCTCCTGGGAGAATGAAGACTTGTGGGGTATGGAGTCCCCGGTGCAGCACAGCGGCAAGGAAACCGGCGTTCCGCTTCCCAAGCCACGGAGAAACTGTGGCGCTTTTGAGCGCATCTGGTGGCCCCTCCCTCCTGGGAGAATGAAGACTTGTGGGGTATGGAGTCGCCGGTGCAGCACAGCGGCAAGGAAACCGGCGTTCCACGTCCTGCGCCGCGGAGAAACTGTGGTGCTTTTGAGCGCGTCTGGTGGCCCCTCTCTCCTGGGAGAATAAAGACTTGTGGGGTATGGAGTCCCCGGTGCAGCACAGCGGCAAGGAAACTGGCGTTCTGCGTCCCCCGTACAGTATGTGAAATGTTGTTTCTTGGTCCACCTTGCCCTTCAGAACTATCTCCCTGCTGTAGGCGGAGTGCTCATTTTGGGGGGGCATGAGTGTACCTAGCAATTAAACACGAACTTTATAAGGAGTCAACAGGTCAGCCAATGGAGGAGAGGCTAGCAATTCAAGCAATGGAGCAGAGCTATCCTTAGAACCAATACCTGAAAATAGAGTGATACGTTGTGCATTTTAAACATCATTTATACCCGATATGACAATCAAACAAGTTTCAGTGTATTTGACAAAAATTATACGCTACTGGCAGATCTTTAAAAGAAGGAATTAGTGATTTGACACCTAAAAAGCAGTGTCTAAAGATTTCCTTACAAAGCACTTTAGAACCAATTTTCGCAACGTTATTTCAAGAAGAGGACCTTTTTTGCGAATTCTTCGAAAATTCATTCGTGAAATGACGAGTTCATAAATATTTTAAATTCCATCTTCAGAAACAACACACTTCTGTCTGACTATAGACCAAAGACACGTTTTCAGTCTCCTCATCAGTACATTGCAACATAAACTTATTTGAGGCCACACACATGTACAGTTCTCAAAATAGTGATTCTAGTTGGTTAACATACCTGATTTCGGGATGTGTAACTGGCAATCTTCCATTCCCCCGAGACTGAATATACGAGTGCTAATCAGCTTGAAATATCACCACCTGTTAACTACTCTGACAGGAATCTTGCTATTCTAAATGAAAATAAAATCTTCGTTGTTAACACGCCACATTGAGCTGTTCTCACATGAGTTGACTGAGCTACATCAGCGCAGGACACAACTAGGCACAAAGAGCTTCCCAAAAATGTAGTTACCTTGATATAACTTTGCACTGAATGGTGTTCTAGCAAGCAAAGGATACAAGTATTCTTTCAAGTTTCAGAACACATAGAATGTGTGGCTGATGGGCAATGTCCTGCAAAGAAAGAGTGTCTCGTAATAGTATATGTTATAATAATAACAACAACCATGCTTTCAATTCTGAAGCCCCCAGCACAAAGTTTGAAATTCACTAAAATATAATTGTTAAATTTCAAATCCTGCAATGACAGTGTGCATTATAAAATTCAACATTTGTTTTACATTTTTCCAAAACTCCTTTGAGAAGAATTACCATAGTCTCTATAATGGTTGTTCATAAATGTCTAATGTATCGCAATTTTTACTACAAATATGACCCAGCACTCAAGATTATCTTTTAATTGTATTGGCAACGTGTGAATAAATCATACAGTAACTCTCAAATTAATTCAAACAAAAACACATAATAAAAGGTGTGTCGAAATGTCAAAATGTTTTTCTTAAAAAATTATTTTCTTTATTCATAATCTTCTTTAAAAAAAACAATGTTTTTCTGCAGCCATGGCAAACACATTTCGTCTAATCAGCATCTTCTTCAGGGCTACAAGACTCATACAATATATACAGAATTTAAAAACCATGGTAAGTTTCAAATACAACAACACGACACAAATTTTCTTACATACATTTCCTTATTTACAAAGAATACTGCAAATAGCAGCTCAATTAATAATAGACTTAGGGCCAATAGGATTCAAATTTCTGCGGATGGGATATCCATCACCGTTATGACAGGGTAGCCCGTCCGCCAAGATCTTAATCAGGCCCACATTTCTTTATGCATTCTGCGGCATTTGATGTTGCGTACAATCTCACATTTTCAATGGGCATATCATCAAAATCGCACTACTACACCCAATCATATACCCATTATTTAATTAACATACAATGGACTCCAGTAAATGAAGATGTTTCTTATTTCCGTGTGTTAAACTAGGACATTACTTTTTTTCGTCCTTGGCTAGGGAGGGTCAAAAGAGGCCCTACATTTGATTATAATAGGCCCAACATTGGATATGGTAAGGACATGTAGATGTACCTGATTCTTCGATATTTATATACGTGATATTTTGCAAGGTTGTCTTTCTTACCTGAACCTTGAAAGAAGTGATACAGACTGATTCCTTCTGTATGAGTCTTTTCACATTCTAGGTCTATTCCCTTTTATCCTATGTGCAATCTTTTTTTTTGTTGATATTTTTATTTCGGAGAGTTCAACAATCGCAATATCTTCAAAGTTGACATTATAGATAATAGATGTTAAATATGCATGTTGTACACTTAATACAATTGAAAATGGAAGGAGATTAAAAAACACTTTTTGAAAGGGTAATAAAAATTCCATATTCTTACCAAGATTTATTATTCCACATTCCACTATAGCCTTCCAGCTTTCTAAGAATAACACATTTATATTTCATTCAAAATCCTTTCCCCCAAAGATCATCAGAGAAATTCCCGTATCACTATATACTTGGGATAAGAACCTGACCTTAAAGCATATCTTCTTTCCAAATCTCGATCTCTACACATTTTACTCAACCACTGCTGAAAAGTTGGGATAATTTCACTCCTCCAATTCTGTAATATCAATGATCTGGCTACTAAAGGCAGTAATAAATAACCTTTTCACCTGTAAGGGGCTAATTATCGAATTAAGAGAATATCCTATATTAGGTGGATATCTATAACTGCCCCTGGCTCTAGATTGTGAGTACAATATTTCTCATTATCGTCCCAAAATTGTTTTATTTTCAGGCAATCCCAAACAATATGGATCCAATTACTCCCACCTCCCACTGAACATCGAAAGCAGATATCTGGTATTTGGGGGCATATTTCATGCAGGAGCGCTGGAGTTCTGTATAGTAGCCATTTAGCATAAAATTACAATCGCCTAAAATTAGCCTCTTTCAAAAGAGTGACATTGAACTTATTGATCTCATTCCAAACTCCCATCAAGAGATAGAAATTCTCTTTAGCCTGCCATTTATCCCAAGCCTTCTCAAACATGTTATTAATTAATAAGATCCAACCACTAATTGATCTATACATAGTGGATTCAATCAATTCATCAGTAACATCCAACCTTGCCACGAGCAAAGTAGGATCTACATCTTTTAGGAAGTTTCTGATCTGAAAATCGGACCATTGCAATGTGGCTCTAAAATACCTGATACTATGTTCAATTTCACTCCAGTTTTTCCTGCCATCTATATTAATAAAGTAAAAAATCATGGAATATCCATTCTTTCCCATTTCTGTATAATATTTTTCTCTTTCAAGAGTCTGTCCCCTACAAAAATATCCACCAAGCGTGTGGAACTATTAACCAAAGGTATATTATAATGCTTATACATTTGCGTCTTTTGTTTTAATAACCATTGTAATACCTTATATTTAACTTTTTTTTTTTTTTTTTACTAGTATTAAGAAATCTAAAATTTTATATTCGTAGAAAAACCGTGTCATGGAAAAATTGTCTAAACTAGGTGATCCGGAGGATCTACTAAATCTATAAGTGTTATGTGCAAAGTTCGCATAGTAATATTCCCTTAAAGTGGGAAGCGCCATACCTCCTTCCATAATTGGTCTATATAAAATGTCTAGTGCCAGTCTAGGTGTTTTATTTGGCTAGATATAGGTTGGAAACAGGCCTTCTAAATCTTTAAAAATTTCATCTGCAAAGCACAAGGAATTGCAGAAAACAAAAAATAGATTAAAGGCAAAATAGACATGCAAATTAAACAATACGCCCCATTAACGAAAGTGGCAATTGAGCCCATTTGGCAAATAATAACTTGATTATATAAATTAATTTTGCGTAGTTTAATATATGTAAATCATGACATTCACATTCTTAGTAACATATATTCCTAAATAACGTTTTGGGCTTGCGTTGATTATAGAATGAAATTCAGGCAATAAAGTGTCTAGTACACAGTTACAGAATAAAATTTCAGTTTTTAGCTTGTTTATTTTATTGCCGCCTATTTCTTGAAATTCTTGGAAGATCCCAAAGATTTTCTCCTGGATATCTGTCTCAGGTTTGAGAAACAGGGCAATATCATCAGCGTCTAATTTTTATAATAGACATCCCGTTTATTGGTGCCATTGCAGTTATACTGGTTCTAATGGCTATTGGCAGCGGCTCTTTGAACAGGGCAAAGAGTGTTGGTGACAGGGGACAACCCTGTTGCGTTGCCCTGTTTATCCTGCATGTGTTGATATTCCTAGAACTAATGATTACTTGCACAGTGGCTCCCTTATATAAACGACTTTTAAATATATATGGGTTCTCTGAAAGCCAAATCCTCCAAGAATCGTAAAAAGACTTTCCCAGGATGCTAAATTTTTTTGGGCATCTAAAAACAGGCAGGTGTTTTGTTTTGTATCATTAAATCTAAGGCTTCTATTACAAAATTTGCATTAGAAAAAATCTGCCTTCCTGCCACAAACCCACATTGATCAGGCTGAATAGGCGATCCAATAATACTACTCATCTGATTTTCTAAACGTTTATTGAAAATCTTATAGTCTACATTTAGAAGATTAACCGGCCTGTACGAGTTAATATTTTCCGTATTTTTGTCTTTCTTTAAAAGAATTAACCACGACAGATGTACGAAAAAATGGCAGGAGCTCACCTCCTTCCAGTATATGATTTGCAAGTTTTAAAATGTTCAAATTTAAAATTGGTGCAAATCTTTTAAATAATTCTGCTGGAATGCCATCTTCCCCTGCCAGTTTACCATTAGATAAGGATTTCACCACCCTGTCTATTTCTTCAAGGGAGAATTTAGCTACCAACTTCTGTGCTTGATCCTATTTCACCCGTGGAATGGGAACCTTGTCTAAAAACTGCTTAAGTCAAGTGATATCTACCCGTTGCTGTGAATGATATATATTGTCTCATAGTGTTGTAAAAAAGCACGATGAATATCTGATGGATCTGTTAGATGGGCCTTAGTTTCTGTATCTACTAAGGATGTGATCTTATTACTAGTTTGTCGTTCTCTAGACTGCCAAGCCAGTATTCTACCCGCATATTCGCTTTCTTCGTATATCTTTTGAAGATACGCAGTATTTGCAATGTACCCTTGTGTTTAGGAATATTCTTGCATGCGTATTTTTGCCTGATAGAATGATTCTTTGTTTGCAGCATTTTTAATTTGCACAAGTGCAATGCTTGCCTGGTGTAGTTTGGCCTCCAGCTCCATCCTTTGTAAAAATGTCACTTTTTATTGTGGTATCCCTTTATATATCCATGGATTGTTGCCTTAAAAGCCTCCTAAGCTTTCTCTATTCGAGCAGTGTTACTATTGACTCTAAATTAGTTTAAAATATCACTGTGTACCTCTGCCCACCATACCTCATCTTCTAAATTGACTTTATTAAAAAATAAATCTACCCAGGGGTCTTCCTATCTTAATTCCTGTCACTTACATTTTAACCATTTTATCCATGGCATGGTCTGAAAAAGCATTCTGTATATGCTCATATTTAACTAACTTTAGGCTACGCATCGAGAAAAATGATCTAATCTTGAAGCAGAATTGTATTTAGCAGAGAAGCATGAGAATTCACGTTTTTTAGGATATAGATTTCGCCAAAGATCGACTAGATCTAATTCCCTCTTACAGCTGGCTAATGCTTTGGCCCTTTGTGCTTTATTTTGCTTACATGTGGCAGAGGATGCATCTATTTCCGGGTCTTGCAGGAAATTAAAATCTACACCCACGATCACCTGACCTGGAATATTAATTAAGGCCTGTTTAAATTCTGTGAAAGGGGAGGATTATCTAATATTGGTGCATATATCGTAGATATAGTAAGCCTTGTTTTATTTAATATGTCATTGATAAGCACCCACCTTCCTTCTGAATCGGACTGTGTAAAGTTTACCTAGAGGGGTAGGTGCCTACCAACATATATAGCCACGCCCCTGTGAGCAGCGCTAGAATTTGAAGAGCACTGAAAACCCATCCACTGTCAAAAAATGTTACTCATGCCAATTTTTTTGTTCGTAAAATGTGTTTCCTGTAAAAACACAATATCCGAGCTGTGCCCTCCAAGCCATACATCGATTGCCTGAGCCTTTTGTTTATTATTAAGACTGTTGGCGTTTAATGAGATTGCCTTCAGAATTTCTTTATGCATCTTGATTCCTAAAGGTACTGATCATTTTACCCTGAGCTTTTACCCTTACTATTGACCAGTATTTCGCTAAGAGCAAAGAAAGTATCTCGTGCACTAAGCAGCCAATGTTCTCACAGGAAAAGTGCATCGTACGTTGCCAAAAAGAAAAGTGGCATGTATATTCAGATAATCTTTCACATATATCTAGTTGCTTCCTATTTTTACTGCATAAAAAATGCATGAACGAAAGTAATAATGACACATGTGCCTATTTCCCTTTTACAGGAGAGATTACATGGTGCATTATAAAAATAAAGTGTTGTATGCCTTAAGCTGCCTTTCCATCTAACTACGCCTGACCAAGGTGCATCGTGTAGTATAAAGTGCATTTGTATAATGAAAAAGCGTCATATGTCTTAAACTGCCTTTCCTCTTTAGTGCTGTCATTTGTCTCTCTTTAATTTCTCCTTTTGCCATAGTTACAATAGTTCCCATCCCAGCAATTACGGCTTTGCTTAACCCCAACCAATTTTCAAAAATTGAAGAGCGTGATAGTGAACTCTCCCTTTTTACCCTTGCTTCATCCGCACACCCCTGAATTGCGTGTGACCCGCCCAGGCGAAGGAGTGCCCACACTTCCCTCCCCATCCCCACCTTGACCTGGATGCCATTGTGTTGCACCCCTTCTGCGCTCAGCCTACCACCCTCATGGAATCTAATTCCAGAGGTGCTCCCGCACCCCAACAGATAGCCTACATATTGTGTGATGTCGCATCTTCTTTAAGATCTAAACAGCTATTAGCTTTAAGATTCTAATTAGATATTTTCATGAGAATTGTCTGAGCATTCCCGATATCGGTAAACAGAAACAACTGTCCCTTCACTGGGACCTTAAGTTTAGCTTGCTGAACAAGCCTTTGTTTAAGGCCAAGGTAACCCTTGGCCTTAAACAAATCAATCATTTTTACAAATTATGTACGTTTCCGTGTCGTAATTGCCGACATATCAGAGAAGATTTTAAATTGAGGTATTTCAGGAGTTGAAAGAGTTCTCTTTGCTGTATCCATACTTAAAATAGGATCCTTAATACAATAGTCTGCAAAGTTCATATGAGGGTATTTTGCATTTGCATGTCTCTGAGCCGGTACCCCATTGGCTCTCGTGATTGTCAGATCTCCATCCAGTTCCGGCATTGCTTTCTTCAATAATGACTCAGACAATTTCAGTACTTGAGTGTCCTCACTCCCCTCTGCAATGCCCACCAATCGGAGGTTGGACCGCCTATTGTAGTTCTCTAGATCCTGCAACTTGTTCTCAATCTGATTTTTGCTTCTATCTAGTTGAATAACCTCTTGCTGCATACCAGCCACCTTGTCCGCCAAGTCTGAAACATGATTCTCAGCCTCTTTCAATCTTGTCAGGATAGAGGACATATTTTCCTCCATTTTAGAGAGTCTTTCTTGGAGCATTGCTATCTCTTGAGCTTGCGATACTTTCAGATCTCAAATTTCTCTGAGTATATTAGCTAGCATGCTTTTGACTGACTCTCCGCTATCCTCTATCTCCTCTGTTTCTTGTTTTAGGCTTTTGTCCTCTATATTGACTCCAGTCTCTGAGGGTAGCACATGTATACCTTTCACAGCTTCATGCTTCTAGGAAGTAGAGGTTGCTGATGGACTAGCTTGTCTTGTGGTTGCCTCTATCTGGGTCTGAACCTTGGCCTGAGTCTTGGCATGAGTCAGAGGTACCACCTGGAGCTCGTGCTGTATTTTTATCTGTTTTAAGAACAAAGGATATTGCTTAGAGCAAGCAGAGATGCTATTTTTTGCAAGGCCAAAACTATTGCACCTTGGGCTATCTAAGAATTCTGGATTTAAAGACGCATCTGATATCTGTAGCTCAGACATTTCTCCTGCACTTTCTGACTCCAGCCCTTTCTCATTACCCACTTGGCTGTTAGTGTCCGCTTGCTTCTCTACTTCCAGCAGGGCTTTTGCCTTGAGCTCCATTCTTTGTTGTGCGTTACGCTGCACCTTGTGTTTCATTTAGGGGGCTGGAGCTGGGGTAGACTGACTTTCCATTGCAGGTTTACTACTAGTTGCTTTACGTTGCTGAGTGCTCATAGTGTGGCGCTGAAGTGTTTAATAAACATTCATTATGCCCATTATTGGCATTAACAGCATTAGCTGCAGTACTTTTCCTTTGTTAGATGCAAAAATCCCAAATCCTGCCGTGAGGGTTCGATGCTACTAGCCGCTAAAGTACTCCACTGCTCAGAGCGTGGGCCCGGCAGCCTAAACAGAGGTGAGCCCAATCTGCCCCGACTTTTCGCTGCGGCGCGTGCTCACCTTGCCCTGGAGGGGTTACCCAGCCCAGCAACCAAGCGTCTTGTCATTCTTGCCTCTCTGCCGCTTCTGTAATTACTCTAGCCATCTGATTCTGGGTTTAGGGGCAACAGCGTCGCTTATTCTCTTCTCGCCGGTCAGCCTTCATCACTGGGTTATATACTGTTTGTTTCTGCTCGAGAACTCTGCAGCCTCCTTGCCGCATGCGTCCATTACTCACACTTGACTAGTGGCTTCTGGGGCAGGATTGAGGGACCGATAACAGCAGAGTGCGTGGGTAGCATCTACCATCATCCTTCCAGCTCTCATTACACACTTGAGCCTACAGCCTCTGTTACCTTGTTCTCACCTACCAGGGGACATGGGGTAGAGAACCAAGCAATCTTGACTAGGCAAAGTCACAAAAGTATCCAACCAATGAGAGGACTCTCTGGGTGCAAAATTTGAACTTTGCCTGCTAAGACCTTCTCCGGCCAAAGCAACAGATTTAGAGGGACCTCGTCGAACAGCTATCTTGCTTCGCAGAACTTTCTTGGATACATTGTACAGCCATGATTCACTGAAGGATTTTGACTTCTACTTCATAGACCAAGTTCTAAAGTAGCATCTTTGATCGGGACAAACCTGCTTAGCGTATCCAACCCAGACTTCATTACGGTCAACCTGAAATTGCACCTTGGTCCTGGTCCTCTGTATACAGTGATTACTGAAGGGTATTTTACTTCTTCTAAGCTCTTTTTCTCTTACATTTTTAAAGTCATATGTCCGGTTCCCCTTATTGAATTTCTGTCATTTTGGTGTCATTTTCCTTATTACATTTTCCTCTGGTTTAATGCATTGAAGTAGGATATTTATTGTGTTGTTTATTTGACTTTTTAACTGCTTCGGTACTTTTAAATGTTTTATGCATTTTCACTAAGTTACACCTGGGTGCTCTGTGCCATAGCTACCAGGGTGTCGGGCTTGTCTAGCCCTTGGTACTAAATCAAAAGAAACAAGTTATTTTTTCCATTTGTCACCCTAAGTGGGAAGGGTATGCCCAGACGTGGGTTCCGCGCTCGCTACACCACCAGATTCAAGCTATCCAGGCTGCTGAGGGGTGAAACCTCTAAACCGGTCCTAGGATGTTTGTTTCTGGTCCGGGGAGGACCTGGCCTGGCAGTTCGGGCTGGACTGTTCCCATGGGGAACATGGTCAAGACTGATTTGCATATGGCTGGGTCCAAACTGGAACAGTGTGGCGTGCAAAAAAACTATGGATTTAACCCAGATCTGTGACTTGGGGTAAATGTTCGATTGAGTCAACATTCCGTCCATCATCTGTTCTTTTTGCATTTGTGGCCCTAAATGGGAAGGGTATGCCCAGACGTTGGTCCCGTACTCGCTACGCCACCAGATTCAAGCTATCCTGGCTGATGAGGAGTGAAACCCCGAAACTGGTCCTAGGATGCTTGTTTCTGGTCCGGGGAGGACCTGGTCTGGCAGTTCGGGCTGGACTGTTCACATGGGGAACAGGGTCAAGACTGATTTGCATATGGCTAGGTCCAAACTGGAATGGCGTGGCATGCAAAAAAACGATGGATCGAGATATGTGACTGGTGGTGAATGTTCGATTGATTTAGCATTCCGTCCATCATCTGTTCTTTTTGCACTTGTTACTAAATCAGGCATTGAGAAAAAACACATATTGTTGACTTAGCCTCTTCTGAGGTCAAGTGCATACTTGACAGCAATGCAGATGAGAACAGTCACATTATCCATGAACGCACTGATACGCATCATGTGCAACATTTCTGAAATTCAACATGGTGCCACGAAGACCAATGCATATAACCCGCTGAATTGCAAGATTGTCTCCAGTGTCAGAACAGGAATGTGCCTACATAGACACATCCATTAACAAAGGCCAGAATCCCGTGAGCGCAGAGGCCTTGCAGACTTGGCGGCCATAGTGGGTGTGGCTGGGTGTGACAAACTATTTAAACCGCATCTGCCCGGCACGGATCGCTTGTCATTCCTGCCATCGACCTGCGAAGAGCTCCCACGGTCTCCCACATACCTCTTCTGAAGCGCGGCTCTCCCTGCGGTTATCTGCTTGCTTGTCTTTCAGTCTACCGAACTCCTGATGACACCAGAACTCCAGCGACTATCTGAAAAAGAAAAGAGAGAAAGAGATTAATACGACATTAAATCAGTTACACGCTGCATGTGCTTGCAATGCAAAGTACTTATTTGACTGAACTTGCGCATCGAGCTAATCGAATGCTAGAATCCAGGTGCAACTGATGGAGCAAGGACTCACAATGAGACTTGCTCGTAAGCAATCCTCTCACAGTATTAATTTATTAAACTTCGTAATGTCTTTATTAATAAGTGCATACACTACACCGTATCCGAGAGACGCTTGCCTAAGTGTTTAAACCAATAAGTAATCCTTGTCTAATCCAAAATGGCCGCTAAAGCGTGGGAACTCAACTGCGCATGTGTCAACCATATCACGTGGTATGATGTCTTTCTTTGCTTGGAGGGAATCTTTGCTTCTGCGCAGTGTGTACTAAAATGGCTGCTTGATGTTCTCACATGCTAAAGCTTACGCATTTGCTGCAATTAATAATGTGGTATTTCTAACGCTACTAATGCAGGATGGATTTTAAATTAAATGGGAATAGAGTAGAAGTAGGGGGTGTACAGTGAAAACATTTATTTTTGATTTTAATATGTTTCTTCTTTGATTTTCTATTAGTTCGTAAATTGGGCCTGGGTTAACTGAACAGCAGCTCAAGAGCTATGGAATGTGCGCATGCGCTCTGAAAATAACAAAACAAAGCGATGAAGTCAACTTGGAAGATATCCAAGGCCACGACCCGTTGGTCAACTCCACTGTACATCTGAGATGTTCTCTCAATTGCAACAATGTATATACATTTTGTATTAAAGTTTGTCGTGAGACGGGTGGGAAATAAAGCAAATGTATTAATTGTGAGGGGCGGTATTTTAAAACAATGGGCTTAAAGAAATTGAACTAAATTGTCATGGTGTGAGGATCAACCCCTGTCCCTGTCCAATCAGAAGTAGTGGGCCCATAATTTTGAAACATTAATGGGAGGTCCTGGGTGTAGAAGGGTATAATAGATATAGAATTAGCTAATTAGCCAGCTGTGAGAACAGATGAACAGATGCGGTCGCAGAGAACCTATGCTATTGCAGAACCGAGCAGACTGAATCGCTGTCCAGAGAGGTCCTGAGGTGGGGGCGGCGGATTCCATTAGAAAGAAGACACGGAAGAATCGAGGAGGAACGAAGTGTCAGAGAGGGGAACGACGCAGGCGTCGTTGGTAGAGAGGTCACCTGTCCTGTCTTGAACCTGGTCCGGAGGTCTTGGTCTTCATCCTTCCTGGAAACTTTTCCAACTCCTCGGCCAAGGGGTTGGTTCTCACACTCTTAGGTAACTATAAAACAGAACCTTTAGTATGTACTGCTGTCTCTATCTTCTCTTTTCTGAGGGACCGTCATTTGATGCTTAATAGGTGATATTATAGTACATTTCCTCCTTGATATATGATCAAGTACTATGTGTTTGTAATTTACTCTGCTAAAGAATTTAGATAAACATTTTAAAAACTTCCTGAGTCAGTGATTATTTTAGGTTTATGAATTGTATTATATATTCTCATTTTAAACTTCCCAGTTATCAAAAGGTCCATTGATAAGTCATTACTCTACAATCAGAAAGGTAATTGGTAGCAGGGATTTTGATAAAGAGTATAACTGACCCACCAGCGGAAATTGCTAGCGTAGTATGAATGAATGGGCCCAGGTGAGTATTTTGTGTATGAATGCTTGTTGCTAGTAACCCGCTGGATCACAACAACAGTAAAGACCTTTAAAATCTGCATACAAAAGAAAGCGACATTATTGCATAATCTGGCAAAGACTGACAGCTAACAAGTCACAGGCTATACGCTAAAGCATCGACTAATGCCTAATGGTTACATATTTACATGTTGTATTAAACATTGTTTTACTGTATGATATGTTATGCCACCTCAATTTCAATGAATGTGTGCTAAAAGCTGACATTAAGCTTAGCTACTAACTGCATGGCGGTCAAGCCATAAATATGCAACGTAATGTGTTGCTATGCAGAGTTAATCAATCATTTGAGAACCCAATCCTATTGTCATAGCTAGCTTCATATTTTTGCTCCATGTTTATAGGTACACAGCGACAGTCAACATAACTGTGGTATGTACAATGTTCCTTAAAAGTTTTTAAGATATGATTCAAGCCGCATGTGTTAGTGAGACAACCATTAATCACCACTCTTATGCGTGTTCCTAAAGGTATTACTGATTCCAGAGATTATCTGTTACCATTTTGAAACAACTCACTTGTGAGACAACAGGTAGTGCAGGCGGGAAAGAGTGAATGATCAGGTACACCAGCTCTCTATGGGAAGAGGGAGACAGGAGGGTTGGGGTACACTTTTGACTATTATCTCTTTGTTGTCTTCCTGCCTACAGGAACTGGAAGGAGAGTAATTCACTACAGACGGGTTGCCAGGAGAGACTGCAGCCGGTGCAGATAACTGGAGCAGTGTCTCTTATCCCCTTTTCCCTTTCCCCTATTGGGTGAAAGCTGCCTAGGCCTTTTAATATTGCTAGGTGACTGGAATCCGGTGGTGGAGTTGGGATGCAGCATCGCATTCTACAGCTCACTCCTGCGGGAACACCAGGTGAGTGTTTGACAGAACAGCAAACCTGCGTAGTTCCTCCTGCCCGAGTGAGATGTAGTCATAAGACATCACTTTGGAGGATCTTACCAATTTGATAGGGAATCTCCAATGGGAAACACAGGCTTTGACAGAGGGGGTTGATGCTCTGCAAGGTGAGGAAGACCAAATCCCACAATGGAATGGTCAAGGCTCCAGACCGGTGACTAGACCAGCCATTTTTACCTTCCTGTGACAGTCCGCATCGGACAGTACTGCAGGTTCAGGCAATAAAAATCATCGGATACATGTTACTGCACCCACAGCTATACCCTTAGCTTCTCCCGAAAGATTTACAGGTGATTCTGCATAATCTGCAACATTCATTAATCAGTGCCAGTTACACTTTATGAGTAAACCCATGTCTTTTCCTGATGAACATTCAAAGGTGGCTTTTATGCTGTCCTATCTTGGTGGAACAGCAGCTTCCTGGTCAATCCCTTTGGTCAAATGCGATGATCCAATGTTATACAATTATGCCCCCTTGAAATCGGAAATGAAGAAACTATTTGATAGATGTGCTTTTATGCAGTCTCTGGATGCTGACCTGTTAAATCTAAGGCAGGGAAACAAGGATCTACTCACCTACTTCACGGCCTTCAGTCGGTTAGTGGAGAAGTCTGAATGGCCTGAGGGCAAGAGAAGCTTCCTGTTCTACATGGGTCTAAAGGACGAACTGAAGGACTTGCTGGCCCAGGACTCACCTACATCATGGCCTTCAGTCGGTTAGTGGTGGAGTCTGAATGGCTTGAGTGCAAGAGAAGCTTCCTGTTCTACAGAGGTCTAAAGGGCGAACTGAAGGACGTGCTAGCCCAGGTGGTGAATCCTCTGGATTCATGCGAAGAACTGATTGATCTAGTGGTCAAGCTGGACAATCATTTGTCGGAGTGGCGGAGTGATAGAGGGCAATCAAACACGAAGGTGGTGATCTTTAGAGAGAAAAAATCGGAAACCAGGAAGTCTTCCGACACCCAGAGCAATGCAAATTGGTAGCATTAAGGGCCCCTTGAGTAAGGAAGAGAGACAATGCCGTAGATACATGAAACTCTGTCTTTACTGCGACAATAAAAGGCATTTCTTGCATGGCTGTAGAATAAAACCTAAAAGAATTGAGAAGCAGCTGGAGGTCCCTAAGACAGAGGTGGGAAACTAGGATGCCCGGGATTGGCGAAATCTAGTTTTTTGGGTCCAAACAGTATTGTAGTCTCCAAAACATTGGCACGGAGTAGTTCAGAGAAAGATTTCCAACATTTTTATGTGCTCGTTAAATTAGAATAGGGAATAAAATCTATGGCATTACGTATCCTATTAGACTCAGGCGCAACCAGCAACTTTCTTGACAAAGACTTCGCTACTAAACATAGAATACCATTCATTCCCAAGAAAACATCCTAAAGTGGTGAGGACAATAGATGGGAATGAATTACCATCAGGACCTATAATACATTCCATAGTAGAATTGACCCTAATTAAGGAGAAGAAACATGACGAGATAGTAAGCTTCGATCTAATACATGCACCACAATTCCAAGCAAACTTGGGTATACCCTGGCTTCAAACCCTCAATCCTGCAATTGATAGGGTGAAGCAGCAACTTACCTTACACTCTCCCTTCTGTGGTACTCACTGTTGGAGGACTAAGACTCCACAGACGAAGATTTTGGTAGTTTGTGCAGCTGTGTTAGATAAAGAAATTCCTCATTATTATAGGGAGTTCGAAAATGTGTTAGATAAACAAAAAGCGACCATCCTTTCTCCACATCGGCCCCATGACTGCCGAATCTACTTGCAAACTGGAGCACAAATCCCATGCAGTCGAATATATGCTTTGACAGAAAAGGAAAACCTACATCTGTGTCAATACTTAAACGAAATGCTAGAAATTGGCTTTATTAAACCATCTCAATCACTAGCCTCCTCCCCTTATTCTTCATCCCAAAGAAGGGTGAAAGACAGCCTTCTGCACCAATCTGGGCTATATGAGTACCTCATCATACCTTTCAGACTGGGCAATAATCCTGCTGCCTTCCAGTACTTTATTAACAAAGTACTACGAGAATACCTGAACTCGTGCACTGTAGTATATATAGATGATATTCTCATCTATTCTGACTCACTCACAGAACATGAACAGCATGTGAAGAACATACTCCAAAAATTGTGCGAATATAACTTGTTCGTCAAGTTGGACAATGTGCGTTTCATGTCCAGGAAGTGGACTTTTAGGTTATGTGCTATCATCACAAGGAGTTGAAATGGATACGCAAAAAGTCGCTGGCATAGTACAGTGGAAATCACCCCAGAATAAAAAAGCAGTCCAAAGTTTTTTGGGCTTTGCCAATTTTTACCGGAGATTTATTGACCACTTCTCCACATTGATATTTCCCATCACCAGACTCCTACGGAAAGGAGGTAAATTTCAATGGAATTCTGAGGCAGAGCAAGCTTTTCAACGTCTGAAAGAATGTTTTGAACAGGTGCTAATCCTCCGACACCCCAATCCCACACAACCTTATATTGTGGAAGCAGACATCTTGTAAGTTGCAGTGGGAGGGGTACTCTCACAATAGATCGCACCACAGGAGAGTTACACACAGTAGCCTATTACTCACACAAATTAAATCCAGCTGAAATGAACTATGCTGTGGGTGATGGAGACTGTTAGCAATCAAGAAGGCCTTTGAAGAGTGGAGGCACTACCTGTTAGGGAGTCTACACACTATCACAGTCCTTACCAATCACTGAAACGTAGAATTCCTAAAGTCTGCCCGAGCATTATCCACACGTCAGCTATGCTGGATGCAGTTTTTCAATTATATGATTTAATGATCCAATTTCAACCAGGCCACCGACATAACACTGTCACATTTCGGTCATAACTACACAGAACTGGCTAGTGAGTCCCCATATATCATTGCTTTGGAACGCTTTCAAGGACCAGTATTTTCTGGCAAGGATATTTTGATCAATGTATCATTAGAGCAAAAATCAGATGAGGGCTTCGCTGTAGCCCAAGTTCATCAAGGGCAAAAGCTTAACGACGTACATTCCAACCATCCTATTACAGACACAAGCCTTAGAATGGTGCCACACAAATGCAATGGCAGGACATCCCGGGGAAAAGAAAACTCTAGAATTGACCAAATTATTTTTTGGGAGGACAACCATATCTGCAGACACAAAGAGATTTGTACAGAATTGCGCCACCTGTGCCCAAAGTAAAAGTTCACACTTAGCCCCAATGACCCATTGCCGACACCAGCAACACCCTGGCACACGGTCTCTTTGGACTTTGTGGTGGAATTGCCGAAAACAGTAATGAGTTACACAATTGTGTTAATCACAGTAGACCATCAGATTAAAATGGCTCATTTCACCCCTTTAAAAGCACTGCCTACATCTAAAGGACTAGCTGTGGCCTTCCTTCAAGCAGTGGTGCATTTACATGCACTTCCGTCAGTTCTCCTTTCTGATAGGGGTTTCCAGTTTATTTCAAAATTTTGGAGAGCTCTATGTGATCTTCTGGAAATGGACATCCGTTTATCCTCCAGTCATTATACTCAACGGATGGACAGACTGAGAGGGTAAACCAATGCATGGGGCAATTCCTACGCTGTCAGTTGGACTAAGCTGATTATTTATGGGTAGCAGAATTCACTTACAATAATTCTGTAAACAGTTAAACTGGATATTCTCCTTTTTATTGTAACTTTAGCTACCATCCCAAATGTTAGCCATTGACCTAAACTCGAGCTCTGTTATATGTGCAGTGCAAGATTTTGTAAAGCAAATGAAAGACCTACACTAAAGTGCACAAGAAAACCTGGAAAGAGCAAAAGCACAATACAAAACCCAAGAAAACAAACATTATCGACAAGTCCTATTTTCCAAGATGGCCAAGCAGTGTGGCTTTCTACATAGAACATTTGTTTGAAAGGACCCAGAAAATTTCAACCCTGGTACATTACGCCCTACAAAATCATAAAAAGGCTAAATGATATGGTCATGATGGTGGCTTTGCCTAAGCATTACTAGTCCACCTAGTATTCCATGTGTCATTGCTGAAACAGGTAGCCCAAGGAACAAAACTTCAAAGAAAGCTGACCCCACTTTTAGTGAATAATGAAGCAGAATTTGTCATTGAAGCCATACTAGGCTCAAAAAGGGTGATGAATAAACTATTTTACTTAATAGACCGGAAAGGGTATGGACCTGAGGATCACACATGGGAACCAGCTGGCCATGGTCATGCCCCACACCTGCTGTGGCTGTTCCATCAAAAATATCCGAACAAACCCAAACCCATGGCAGGGACATTGGGAGGGAGGTACTTTCGGGCTTGTCTAGCCCTTGTTACTAAATCAGGCATTGCAAGAGCAGATTGTTGACTCAGCCTCTTCTGAGGTTGAGTGCATACTTGACCCCAATTAGGATGAGAACAGTGACATTGTGCATGAAACCACTGATGCGAATCATGTGCAAACTTTCTGAAATTCAACATGGTGCCACGAAGACCAATGTGCATAACGTGCTCATTACAAGATTGCCCCCGATGTCAGAATGGAACATGTGCCCACATATGCGCCTCCGTTAACCAAAGGCTGAAATCACGCAAGCACAGAGGCCTCCCAGGACTCGGCTGCTATGTTGGGTGTGGCTGGCTGTGGACGGCTATTTAAACCACACTCAGAGAGCAAGGAGAGTTCGCCCTTCCTGCCATCGACCTGCAATAGGCTTCCGCGTCTCTGGCTTACCTCTTCTGCAGCGTGGCTCTTCCTTTGGCCATCTGCCTACTTGTCTTGAAGTCTTTCGCACTCCAGATGACACCAGAACTCCAGTGTCTATCTGAAAAAGAAAAGAAACAAAATATTGATACAAAATTAAGTCAATATCGTGGCGCATGCGCTTGCAATGCAAAGTGCTTATATTGATTGAGCATGTGCATTGAGCGTATTGAATGCTAGAATCCAAGCGCAACACCAGCAAAGACTTGAAAATCTGCGTACAATGGAAAGAAAGACATTTTTGCATAATCTGTCAAAGACAAACAGCTAACAATTAACAGGCTATACACTAAAGCATGGACTAATGCCTAATGGTTACATTTTTACATGTTGCATGAAACTTTGTTTTACTGTATAATTTGTTATGCCATTACAATGATTTCATGCTATCAGCTGACATGAAGCTTAGCTACTAACTGCGCGGGGTCAAGTCATAAATATACAACTTATTGTGTTGCTATCCAGAGTTAGTCAATCATTTGAGATCCCAATGCTATTGACATAGTTAGCTTCATATTGTTGCTCATTGTTCATAGGTACACTGCGACAGTCAGCATAACTGTAGTATGTACAATGTTACTTAATATTTGCTTTTAGATGTGATACAAGTTGCATGTGTTAGTGAGACACCCATTGATCACAGCTCTTATATGTGTTCCTGAAAGTATTACTGATTCCAGAGATTACCAGTTACCATTTCCCACCAACTCACTTGTGAGACAACAGGGAGTGCAGGCGGGAAGGAGGGAATGATCAGGTACACCAACTCTCTAAGGGAGGTTGGGGTACACTTTTTGACTATTATGGACTCACTTGTTGTTGTCTTCATGCCTACAGGAACTGGAAGGAGAGTAACTTACCACAGATGGGTTGCAGGGAGAGGCCGCAGATGGTGCAGATAACCAGAGCAGAGTCTCTTATCCCCCACTCCCCTTTTCCCTATTAGGCTAAAGCTGCCTAGGCGTTTGAATATTGCCAGGTGACTGGAATCCGGTGGTGGAGTTGGGGCTCAGCATCGCGTACTATAGCTCACTCCTGCGGGAACTCCAGGTGAGTGCTTGACACAGGGGCCGAGCTCTGATTCAAATTCATGAAACCTCTGCCTAAACTTAACAGGTTAGCAACTTTCATTACTGATGATGGACTACTGTCCACCCTAGTTAATAATTCACTTTTTTACACATGCCAGATGATTATCCTACAAATTACGATAGTGTAAATATAGTTCTGAAAACAGTCTATCAACATCTTCCTTTAAACGGAACATCTTTGCCCTCAGTAACTGTTCTTGTTTCCTTCCTAGTTGGAGGTGGTTGTCCCAGGGCATGCTCAGTGCTGAAACCAGTTTCCAGCAGAAATTCCTCCATAGAGCATCAACACCTATATTGATAGCAATAACAAAGGAAACTCAGGGCTTCAAGAGCAATCAAGTTACTATAAAGAAAAGAAAAGGATAACAATGGACAAAGCCCAAAACCAACCAAAGCCCACTAACATATCATCAAAGGGAGTTTACCTGATCAAACTAGTTTCACAGAAGTGGTCTGACTAAACAGAAAGTACTGCCCTGCCTTGAAAGGCACAGTTAGGATGGCACGGTCCCATTTTTACTGACAGCCTCTCTGTCTCCTACTAACAGGAAAGGAAAGGTTAGCAGAGGGTGCCTTGGTGCCAATTTACATTCTTAGCCCCCTCATGACCAATAGACCTCTGTCATTGTATAGGATCCTGACAGTTTATAGCTAGGCAGCACTCCTGGTCCAATAAAATCATACAGACTGTGGCAGTAAGTGGGTTGGAAAGCTCTATCTTTCTAAATGATGACTAAGAGAATAGCCCATTATAATCTGGTGTTCTTGTTTACCATCGGGGGCAAACAATGCAGAACTCCTATCTGCACTCACAAGCCAAACACATTTTGCAGTGGCTAAAAGGCTAAAAGGTGACATGCAAGTACAATGCACTAATCTTATATAGAAAAACATGGCCTACTATTCAACTAATGTAATGGTCCTTTTTCCTGGCCCCTTTATAATAAATTTAACTGTAACAAAGAATTGTTATGTCCTATTGATGATGTGAAAAAATAGAGATTATGTTGCTGGTTTTCAGATTATGCGACAACTAGAGATACTTAATGTAAGGATTCAGTTTTCATCACAACAGAGTCAACTGCCTTCCACTAGATGTCTAGGAAGTGAATCATCAGTCAAGCCCTGTATTTGGGAGGTGGAGCATGGGCCTGTGGAGGCTGGGGCAGAGATTAGAGGCAGAACACAGGTCAAGGAGTCGGTAGCGCTACAGGTTTCGAAGCTATAAAGACAGGGTCAGCTATGAACAACTTGCCTAATACATTTTGTGTGTTGTAAGGTTCCCACTTGTATCTGTTCACACTTGGCTTTGCTTGCCTCATGATTGTTATGTCTCTAAGTTCCCTCTTATTTGTTTAGCTGTTTGTTCGTTTTTCCCTTTGCCTTTTGTACTGCAGTTTTCTGTCCCGCTTGTCCCGAGGTTGAGGGTGGTATCCTGGTCACCCTTGGGCTCATTATCACCTATCTTTTGGAGAAGCTGGTAAGACACAAATCAAATGGTCAAATACTTGATATGGGAAAGTTGTTCTGTTCAAATGTAATCGTGTGGTCTGGTATTTTTTTCAGTATAACCTGTAGGTTACCTGGAAGAAATTGGATTATTGGTTGAGGGGATGTAAACCCTTTTCAAGCAACAACCACAGTCCTTGTCAGGGTGAACAACAAAATTCACTAAATTACCCTGTGCTTAACCTTCTGGTAGCTTGGTACAAAAAAAGCAGTCAAGCTAAATTTAGAGCACTTTGTTAAGTATTTATTCAGCACAAAAACAGTAATAAAGTAAAAAAACAACACAACAAAAGTCCCACACCAATTTTGAAAAATGGAGTAAACTTTAATAAATAAAATGACACCGAAACAAATAAAATCCAATTGGTAGAATCAGAATTATGATTTTTAAAAAGATATTAGTGAAAAATAGACCCTAAAAGATAAATGCACCAACCGTGGCCATCTAGTCATCCATGACTGGGGCAAATTCAAAAGTTATGGCCGGCCGCGATGGAGCATTGTTTGGATATGCAAGATGGATTAGACAGGGTCTCAGCATACCTTTGTACTTAGAAGTAATTTTGTAGGAACGTTCTTGAGACGGTAAAGCTCAGAGGGGTAAGGCAGCCAGTGATGCCGAAGATGAGGTATTGTCGGTGGGGAGCCACTGGACGAAGTTGCAATGACAATTTCTGCATTCGTACTTTGTCACTTTTTGGAAAGGTCCAGGTCTGGCTGGACACCACTTAAGGGTTCAGGACGGACGCACTCCAGGTGCAGGGTGCAAGGTCACTGAAGCTTCTTATGTCCCTGTTCTGTTCATCACACAAGAGGCCAGCCAACTAGCCATTGGAGTCACTCTGTAGTCCAGGGATCCAGCAGCATGGTAGGCCTCAAGCAGCAGGGCAGTCCTCTGGTTGCAGCAGTGCAGTCCTCTAAGGTACACAGCAACCCTCAAGCAGCAGGGTAGTCCTCTGCAGTACAAGGCAGTTCTTCTGGGGGGTCCTCCGCAGTTCCAGGAGTGTACTGAATAGTTGGTAAGATGGTCCAATAATTATACCCAGTGGCAGCCTTTGAAGTTGGGGAAACTTCTAGGCTACCTCCAAATCTGTTTCTAGAAATTTCCCTCCTTTCCCTTCCCAGACTGTAAGTGGTCTAGGGTGACAATAGGCTAGTGTCATGTTCCTTTGCGAATTTGCTTGAGGCAGACCTTTGAAATGTAATTGGGGCAGGAAACAGCTCCGCCCCACCCATCCTGCCAGGAGGGCCCATCCTGCCACTACATGGCCCCACTTTGTCCTACTATGTGAAGGAATACATCAAGGCCAATTGCCAACTAGTCACAGTAATTTAACCCAGGACAGAATCTGCATGCACCAAATGATGATGACAAGAAATTGCAAACTTTCTAAAAGTAGCATTTTCAAAGTTGTGACTTAAAATCCAACTTTAACATTAATGAAGATTTTAAATTACAAAAGTTTTTGAGACCAAACATGACATGTCTACTGTTAGATTTGGGGGTCTCTAGTTGGCAGAGGTAGGTACCTTTGTCCAAATAGGGACCCTTGAGTCTAGTCAGGAAAGTAGGTACACTCCTGAAATAACCCCTGCTCACTCTCTTGGTAGCTTGGCACGAGCAGACAGGCTTAGTTCAGAGGCAGTGTGTAAAGCATTTGTGAACACATACAGTAATCAAGTGACAACACTACAAATGGACACCACACCGGTTATATATTTATAAAAATAGGTATACTTTATATAGATTCATCACAAGACCATAAACGACAAAAATAATCCACAATACTGTCAAGAGTGCTTAGTTCTGATCAAAAAGGCTTAATTCAAGGTTCTGTGCGAGTCGGTAGCCTCCTCCGGCTACGGCGAAGTCGAGAACAAACAGAGTCTAACAAATCCAGCTGACCGCGTCGAGACGGGCCAACACAGCGTAGACAGACTCGGTCACAGTACCTTTTACTTGAAGCGGCAGGCACGGGCGTGCGAGCCGGATGGTTGTTCGTCGCGGTCGCGATGCAAAAATGGAAGCGTTGCAGGACGCGTTGTCCCTCGATGCGGTGCAGGTAGCGGCTCGTTGACGTCGTCGAGACGGAGTCGGTGAGACCAGGGCCGTGCGTTGCAGGGCGAGACGGTGCTTCGATGCGGTGCTGGCAGGTTGCGGTGCGGCGTCGGAGCCGGATTCAGGAGCTGGCGTCGATCAGTCCGGACAGCGGTGCGAGTCGGGCGGTGCGTCGCAAAGCGTGCGAGCGGTGCCCAACTCCGGTGCGGTCACAGGACTCGAACTCAGCAGCAGTGACCGTGTCGGTCGGACCAGTTCGATTCGGCGTAGCGAAGCGTTGCAAGACGCATTGTCCCTCGATGCGGTGCAGGCAGCGGCTCGTTGACGGAGTCGGTGAGACCAGGGCCGTGCGTTGCAGGGCGAGACGGTGCTTCGATGCGGTGCTTACAGGACACCGAGTCGGTCGTGAGAGTCGGTCACAGCTCCCTACCTCTGTAGCCACTGAAACAGAGTTTCCAGCAGCAATTCACAAAGGGGTGAAGTCCAATGGTCCTGGGACTTCGATCAGGGGGCAAGCTCTCTTCCAAGCCCTTGGAGATCCTTCACAAGTTGATGAAAATCACAGCAAAGCAAAAGTTCCTTTCTCCTTTCTTTGGCAGTCAGGCAAACCACTGCAGGCCAATCTCCCAAGCAGCACTTCAGGCTTAGGGATAGTCTCTCCTCAGTTTCTTCTTGGTTCCGCTCCTCAGCAAAGGTTTCTTCTTGTTCCCAAAAGTGATCTAATCTTCCTGGGGTCTGGGTGCCCCTCTTATACCCTGATTCTCTTTGTTCTCTGGAGGCAGAGAGGCCTCTGCCTAGTCCAAAACCAGTTCTGGTCAGTACTGGAGCACTTTGTTTTTCTGACTCCTTCTTTCCTTTCAGAATGTGGGGCAGAGTGCTCAGCCGCCCGGCAGGAGGTGGAGCCAGCATTGTGGAAGGCAGGCACAGCCCTATTCAGACCCAGGTGCAACTCCTCCCTCCACTCTGGATGCAGATCTTTCTATTCAGCCCTGTGCTGACTCACCCTGTCTCCTGTAGCCACCCCCAGCCCCTGTCACTCAATCTCCAGACAAGGAATACACAACCTAGCAGGGGCAGGCTTGGATAGTTAGGCAAGAAAATACCCACTTTCTAAAAGTGGTATTTTCAAACACAGAATGTTAAAACCAACTTCACTAAAAGATGTATTTTATCATCCTGAGTTCAGGCATACTAAATTAGTTTTTCTACCATGTTCCCTGGGTCAGTTCTGACTATAAGGTGTAATAGTCAGTCTGCCCATTCTGGCCTATGGGGAGCAGGTAGCCTTGCAATAGTGAAAAATGAAAATGGCTGTAATTCACTATTAGGACATGCCACACACACCAGGGCATGTCCTACCTTATACTTACAATGCACCCTGCCCTAGGGCCTACTTTAGTGGTGACCCACATGCAGTAAAGGGAAGGTTTAGGGACTGGTAAGTGGGTGCACTCACCAAGTCGACATGGCAGCCCTAGGCTGCACACAGGCTCTGCAATGGCAGGCCTGAGACACACTTTACAAGCTGCTTCTGTGGGTGGCACAACCCGTGCTGCAAGTCCACCAGCAGCATTGGATTTACAAGCCCTGGGCACACTCAGTGCACGGTACTAGGGACTGACAAGTAAACCAATCATCCAATCATGGAGTCACTAATACATACATCAATTCACGATAGGGAGCACTTGCACTTTGGCACTGATTAGCAGCGGGAAAGTGCCCATGAGCATCTAGTCCAGCAAAAACATATCGGCAACAGTGGAGGCATTACGAAAAAATGGAAGGGAGACCCACGCCAAGGATGCCAGGTCTAACATCTACCTGTTCCCAATCAGCAGTTAGCACTTATTCAATCTAATAAAATAACCCAATGTTACCATATGGGAGAGGTAGTCCTCAAAGTATTAAAAAATGAATGTTTAAGTTTTTCACTACCAGGACCTGCAAAACCTTAAGACACATGCCCAACCTTTTAAATACAGTGCACCCTCACCTGAGGGCTGTTTTGGGTATACCATACAGGTAACTTATATGTATTAAAGAGGAAGGTTAAGGCATGGCAAAATATTTATTTTTCGGGGTCAAATTAGCAGTTTGAAACTCCAGTGAGACTGCAATGGCAAACCTTAGATGTCTTTTAAAGGGCTACTTAAGTGGGTGGCACACTAAGTGGTGCAGGTCCACTAGCAGCATTGAATTTACAAGCTTACTGGGTACACGTAGTGTCACATTGCTAGGCACTTATAAATAAATCAAATGTGCCAATTCGGTGTAAGCCAACTTTACCATGTTTAAAGGAGAGGGCACAATCCCCTTAGCACTCGTTAACAGTGGTAAAGTGCACAGACTCTTAATACCAACAAAAACGAAATCCAGAAAGCAGGAGGGAAGAAGACAAAAGGCTTGGGAGAAGGCCACACCAAAGGCTGCCAGGTCTAATATTACCCAATCCCGCTCTGTGATAACCACTCCTAGATTAACCTTCAGACATTTGTGGCTATCAAGTCTATATTCCAGCTCCTGTTGAGTCCAGTATTGTTCTTCTATTTTCATTCTCACCCCCTTACTTCTTACCCATGTTTATTCTTGGTAGAGGTTTCCCATTTCCTTTTTCAATATATATTAGTGGAGACATTTTGATTGGTATTGAAGATCTGCTGTGTCAAACCCCTATTCCTTACACTTAATTAAAATATCAGGACATACACTTTAGGGTCTGAAAAATTAGGGCTAGAATTGATTTGTTTTTAGAATCATGAGGAACAGAATAAGCTTGGGCAATCATAGAACACATGCCTTTTTCCGATCATTCACTAACAGCAGTCACTTTTACTACTTTCAGAAAGCGGTGCTGACCATTTGATACATGGATACTTCATAATAAGTTGAAGCGTCTCATCTAATAGAATATAATCAAGATATTAAATGATTCATAATCTGGCTGGGAGACTGCGGGAAGAGCATTTGACTTGGTATGTTGCAGATATAGACGACCATATGAGATTAAGCCTCACTACGATGGCGGTCGGACGAGCGTCTGACCGCCATCACCCCGAGCAGGTGTCCATCCAACAATGAGTCGGCAGTCCCACCTGCCCGATTAGGTTTAGACCGCCAGCACAGCGGTCAAAATGTGCCTTTCTAGACTGTGGCTTACACTGCAGCCCAAGAAAAGGGCCACAGCACAAGCTGCAGCACAAACAGGCACTTTTCCAATAGACCACTTGGCAGTGGCCCACGAGGGACGGGCCCTGCTTGGGGCCCCCAAAGTCCGTTTCCGTCTGGCTTTTCATGGCGATGGGACCGCCATGAAAAAGCAGTCGGAAAGAAACATCCTAATCCCTACGGTGGTACCTGCACAGGCACCACCTCCATTGTAGGGATTTGTGTCCAACCGCCACTCCGACAGGCTCCTTGAGCCTGTTGGAGGCGGCAGTCTACCCCCGACGTAATCACTCGGACCGCCGGTATTGTAATCTGGCAGTTGGACCGATGCCCTGGATGTCGGGCGGACGACACCGACGACCTGTAGGTGGCGGTCTCCGTAACATCAAAATGAGGCCCTAAATGAGAAGATCAATAATATATCCATGAATAATTAACTTTTGGATCATTACTCTGCTTAATCAAAGCCTTTAAAGAGAGAACAAAGAGGGCAGAAGTCAAGCTTTGTGTTTATTGAAAAACGGCAAGCATAAGACCTAGATATGAATGATCAAAATGCATATGTCAAATATTTTTGAGATTTTTATCACACATAATGCAGTAAAAAATAATATATTTTGTATGCCCTCATAAAATCAATGACTAGAGTTGTTAGAAAATCCAGCACTATCAGAAAAAGGTAGGGACATAAACAGATTATTGATTTAAGACTCGTTTGATGGAAGCAACAAATGGTAATGTCCAAGGAGAACATGGCATGATTGGTGAAAAACTTTAAAGACAAATCATATCCCTTGATTAAATACATGATTACATGATCTACTAGCAGTTGAGAAAGTATTGTTAACCTTTTTAAAACAAAAAGAAGTCATTGGACTGCAGATACTGATGTTTTTCCATGGGTATGACATAGTAAAATTCAGATCACAAGATCTTATTAAGGAAGGATTTCTCTACATTTACAAAGCCATCACAGCCGGCACCTAGCTTACCTTGCAGTTAAGTTCACCATCTCATGTGGTTCTCTGCACACCCGCAGCCCTGACACCATCAGACTGCAGACTAAGAAGTGTAAAAAAGGAAAAACTAGACAACAGGCCTTTTCCATCTATGCACCCAAGGTCTGGAACAACTTCCCCATATCCGTCAGGATGCCACAACACTTCTTGAATTTAGTAAAGAGTTAAAGGCCCACTTCTCTAAGGAGCGCTACATCAAAATGCATTAACTGTTCACAACTCAGCTTTCTTTCCTACTACTTGTCAACTTTAAGCTTGCTTTTGACCGTGTACAGCTCTCCGCTGCCTTTTGGCTAAGTTCATGCTATAGAAATACCATATTAATACATAGTAGTTTGTGAAGACCAAGGTGGATTTTTGTGGGATGTGTGAACTCAGATTAATGCTATGCTAACTGACTGAAAATCTCTACATACATCCACATAATACATGTCAAGAAAATTTAGCTCAACAGAACTTAAAATAATTGTTTTCAGTTATGGAAATTATGCACTTTATTAATTTCTGTAGTTATTTGCTTATTTATGGCATTTTGCATAATGCCATCTATTCACATTTTGGCCACTGAAGAGTGCCATCCATATAATAATTATAAATGATTGTTGGGGATATATTTGACTTCAATTGCTAACTGTGTTTGTGCTTAGTATTGTCCTATGCATTCACCTTTTCCAATCATCATTCTGCAGTCATATCAATGTAAGCTGTGTTGGTTTTCTAAATAAAGATTGGTAGTCATGACGTTTGAGTGCTTTCCTGAAGACACAGTTTGGTTTCTTATCCAAGGTTCCCAAAAATTAGGTCAGTAGATTTGGACCCTGTACTCCACGTATATCTATATGAGTTTTAGCCTTTTAAATTGTAATTGTTACGTGATAATTACATTGACTGGCCACCAATTCCTGGTTAACTTATAACAGGGGTAAATTGTCTACAAATCTACGTTTGTGAACAAATGTACCTATTTCGCACCAGCCTGAAATTCACAAGGGGTTTCTTGACAGGTATTAAACCCATTTACGAGTGTGGAGATTTCCGCCACAAGTGCAGAGTTCTCTACAGCCATACATGCTCAAAGGGTCAGAAGTAGGCATTCCATGGCATGGTGTGCCTTTGAAGTTTGGGAATGCTCACAAACATATACATTTGTGAGCATTTCCAAACTCCAATCTGGCCCTATCCCTCCCAGGAAATGGTCAGAGATTTACTCTGGCACAGGGCTGGAGTAACTCTTCTTCCAGGATGGGAACAGATCACTCACAGATTTGGTAAGGGTATAGGAGAAGGGCGTTCTCTACAAAGAAAAATGTTTTCTACATGGAAAAAATAAATGTGTATTTGCACATGGGAGTCTATTCTCCTGGTGCAGAATTCTCCACTGTGGAGAATTGCACAGCTGCATAGGAACCAGCTGGAAATGTCACTAGACCTTCCTAGCAGAACATCTGGTGACCTGTTGTTAGACCTGGCATCCTTGGTATGATTTACCCTAACATTTTGCCTACAGACCTGTTTTTGCTGAATTAGTTTTCGCTGACCTTCGGACTTTACCACTGCTAACCAGTGCTAAAGTGCTTGTGCTCATTCCCTAATACATAGTAACATTGACCTATACCCAAATAGCATCCTTAATTTACTTGTAAGTCCCTGGCAAAGTCGCACCACTTGTGCTCAGGGCCTGTAAATTAAAATGAAACTAATGTGCCTGCAGCACTGATTGTGACATCCACTTAAGTAGCACTCTAAACATGTCTCAGGCCTGCCACTGCAGAGCCTGTGTGTGAGTTTTAAACTGGCATTTCTACATAACACCGTAAACCCTTTTGCCAGGCCCAAACCTTCCTTATTAATACATATTAGTAACCCTGGGCGTAAAACTCCGCTCCTCTCGTTGAGTTTGTGGAGTTTCGACAACTCTGCATTCCTCGTAGAACGGTAGTTGCCGAAAAACTCTGCACTCCGCAACGGCAGACGTTTTTATTTTTCGCGTGCCCCAATTGTGTTTTTGTAAGTACGGGAGCAACTTACCGGGTGCCTGCGATCGCTGATAAGATTTGCCGAGCCGTTTGCGAGCGCCACGAGATTTGCTAGGTGGCCACATGGTCCCGCGAGAGTTTGCGATCGTGAACACTTCATTCGAACGCGCCATCAGACTTCCGGTGGAAGTTTTGTGAAGCACGTGATCCTGAACATGCAGAATCTACCGCGCCTGCAATCTGGAGTAGCTTCTCTCCCGAGCAGCATCAAAACCTTCTCGAAATGATGATTTGGATTAAAAAAAACTCCTTAAATTGACATTTGGCTGTACTTTTTTCTGCAAGGAGCCCTTTTTATTTTTTTATTTTTTTTTTGAAGAGGAATGAAGTGCCCCAGAGTCTCCAACTTCATACTCCTGTTCAGCAGGCTCCTCCCAGTGCTTTGTCCATCTCCTGGTCACTTTTCATTTGGATTTGGAGCTGGAAGGATCACTCTTTGTGTGTGCTGCATCATATATCATTGGATTTGATTGAGGATTTTTGAATTTGAGATTTCACAAGTAAGTTGGAAAATTGGTGTTTGTTTGATTGGGGTCATGCACCTAGATTTATTTGTACTTTTCATCGTTTTTTTTAAATTTATTGTGGTGGGTGGCCTGTAGTTTCAGTAGGGGCCTAGTTGTTTCCTTGTAAGTAATTTTACTTCTTTTATAAAGGAAACATGTTGCACAGTTCACTACATTTTCTACCACTTTTGAAATCAATTTGCAATATTTATTTAATTCACTATGTAGCCCAGTAGTCTGCCAATAGGCCTTTCAGCCAGGAGGCCCAGAGCTACTCATGGGGGCATGAAACAACTATTTCTGTGGTTTCTGGTGAATTAAACATCATTTAGGGCATGGATGGCATTAGGTTGAAATACAAAATGTTTTTTTGGGGGTGTTTTTAATTTTTAATTATTTTTTCATGTGTGTTAAATCAAATGCCTTTGTTGGATGTGTGTGGTTGTAACTTGCAATTTTTTTTTTAGCCCTGTGGATTTTCGTTTTTGGCGTTGTTGCATAAAGATGTGTTGTTTAGAATGCCTCCTTTGTCTGGCCAGTGTGTGAGTGTGTTTGTAGTAGTGGGCCATCATTTGCCTTGGCTGAGCCTCAAAATTGAGGCCAGGGGCCATTTTGTAAAGTCTGTGTCCAACCATATAGGCCTGCTTGAGTTCATTGTTTTCCAGGCCTCCTGCTTGTTGTTGTTGAGTTGTGACCATATGGCTGGCGGCCATTTTGTAGAGGCAGTTAGTGTGCTTTTGCCATAGGCCTGCATGTCTTTTCTTTGTTTCTCTTAGCTTATTGCTTCTTATTGTGTTAGCCTGGCCATGTGGCTGGTGGCCATTTTGTGGAGGCAGCCAGTGTGCTTTTGCCATAGGCCTGCATTGTCTGTCTTCCCTTTGTAGGCTTATTGCTTGTTGTTGTGGCCTGGCCATGTGACTGGCGGCCATTTTGTGAAGGCAGCCAATGTGCTTTTGCCATAGTCCTGCATTGTCTTCCCTTTGTAGGCTTATTATTGCTTGTTGTTGTGGCCTGGCCATGTGGCTGGCAGCCATTTTGTGAAGGCAGCCAGTGTGCTTCTGCCATAGGCCTGCATGCCCTCTTTGTGGTGGCCATGTCTTCTTGCTGGTTGTTGTTTTGCATGCATTTTTTTCTTCTTTTATTCAGCAGAAAATGTAGCACAGTTCACTACATTTTCGCCATGTTTTTAATAAATTTGCAATATTGATTTGAATTGATTCACTATGTGGCCTAGTCTGCCAATGGGTTTTCCAACCAATAGGCCCAGAGCTACTCATGGGTGCATGAAACAACTATTTCTGTGGTGTCTGTTGAATTTAAACATCATTTAGGGCATGGATGGCATTGGATTAAACATACAAAATGGGTTTTTTGTGGCATCCTTACTGAGTGTACTACTTTAGTAACACAGTGCACCATGAAAAGCCCTTTTTGTTGTCAAAGTCTCACAAATGGTTACACTGTATTATTAATTGTTTGAATAATTGAGGTAATAATAACACTAACAAGTGTGACCACACACACTAAATTATATTATATTTGTTTGTACTAGTAATTGAACCACAACGATGCCACGTTTCACTGATGTTCTTCTTGCTTCTTTGCTTTTAGGTGCACAAAAGAGGATGAGACAACGTCACCCATTGTACTGCCAGACAGAAGGCCTGTGCCCTGTGCACCACGTCACGTGACGTGTGACCACAGACAGGCATTTCTTCAACTTGTGCCACTGCATGCTAACTGACATCTTGAAGATGTCCCCAAAAAAAGGTACCAGGTCCAGTACCAAGGAAGTTGCCAGTGAGAAGAAGAAGGCACTGCCACTAACCCACCACCGGTTTGTCGCCCAAGACCTTTTTTGGGAAGCCGAAAATTGCGCCTGCATCAGCGGTGTCCGGGGAGCAAGCTGGGAGCAGCACCCCCGAATCAGTGGACCCACCCAACCAACCTAGGCCCAAGCCCATGTCTGTCGCAGAGGCAGCCAGTCTAATCACAACAACGCCGAGGAGCAGTGATGTTGATATTGACTTATCGTTAACGCAAAGTAGTACCTAATCAAATTTGCAGGAAACTCAGATAAGTGGGCAACAACAGCCGCAACCACCGCCAATAGTAGTTGTTCCTCCCAAAGTAGGGGCAGTTCAGGAGATCGAGCTTCCTGCTGAGGAAGAAGAAGAGCAAGCCACTCTTTCTGACGATCCATTGTCTTCCAGATCCCCAGCAAGGAAAAGGAGGGTTAGTCCATCAACTTCTTCTGCAAGCCCCCCTTCTGATGATCTAGACGCCACTTGGAACCCACCTCAGTCTGAGAGTGAGACACGCCACACAAGGCTAGGGAAAAGGAAGGTTCCAGAAAGCCTTAGAGTTATGGAGGTAGATTTAGAAAAGGAGGATGATGACGAGCCAGTCATCATGGACATTAGCCCTGCGCCAGTGGAGACCGACATTACCCCATCCCAAATTGCTGTGAGGGATGTGGCATGGATACCAACACCACCTACAGCTGCCATATTTACAAAGTCCTGGCAGTGACCTACATCCACCACAACAACCACCTCAGTGGAAGTAGGTACTGCGGAGAGTCAACAGCACGCCCACCAACCAGTTAATCTGACATTGCAAGTGGCACCAGCAGCGTCAGAAAGTTGCCCTCCCCAGTTTGGGACTTCTTTTCAGTTAGCAGGAAGGAGGTGAACATTGCTATATGCTCCGTTTGTGGTGTAGGTGTTAGTCGGGGTAAGCTTGGTACAAACTATGGAACCGGAGGCCAAACAACCCATCAGAGAAAACACCACTTGGTCCAGTGGGAAATGCACCTTAGCGGCCAAAAAACTGCAAGTGTTGTTGGTGGACTGGATGAAGAAGATCCGATCACGGTGGAAGGTGAAAAAGGGGGAGACATTTTCTCTGGTACACAAAGCAGCCCTGTCCCCAGCAGTGCAGTGGTACCACCCACATCATCATCAGCAATATAGAAATGGCACAAGAGTCAGGCTGAGACACCAAGGAATCCAAGGCAAGAGAGTACCGCAACAAAAAAACACGCATTGAGCCTAACATCTGGTGTCAAGAAGTCACCTGCATCAGTGGCACCAGAAAAGAAAAAAATCCAGGCTACCATTCTCAGTATGTTTAGGTTGGCTGGGCAGTATGAACGCTACAACCCAAAGGCACGTTTGTACAACGCGAAGCTGGCTAAAATGTTAGCGCTGGACCTCCTCCCTTTTTTTTTGTGGAAGGGGTGTATTTTCTTCAATCTGTGGCAGCCATCTGCCCAAAATGGAAGGTTCCCAGCTGGTCCTATTTTGCCAGAGTTGCTGTTCCAGCACTACATCACGATGTTGTGGAATTGCTTGGACAAGCTTTGCAGCAGAGTGCTGTTCACACTATCCACCTGACAACAGATGTGGACCAGTTGCCAAGCCACTGATTACATGTGCATCACTGCACACAGGATCTCTTTTGTGAGGGTTAGAGAAAAGATATCTGCAGGTGTTGACACTGTTGAGATTTTTAATGCTGCTCGGAAACATGCAACTGTAGCCATGTTCGCCATGTAGAAATCTCATACTGCTGTAAACATTTTGGAAGACTTTGACAACAAGGACTTTGAATGGCTGCGACCAAGAGGGCTTAACATTGGTTTTATTGCCACGGACAATGGCAATAATATAGTTAAGGCCATGGCCGATGGTGGCTATTTCAGGGTCCTGTGTTTGGCTCACTGCATTAACATCATTGTTCAAGACTTTCTGAAAAAAGAAGACCGAGTCAGCAACTTACTGACCACCTGCAGAAGAATCTGCACACATTTCAGCCATTCTTTTAAAGCCCGGAAGCAGCTGAGGATCATTCAACGTGATAATTGAATGCCAGTTAAAGCACTCATCCAGGAGGTGCCAACACGTTGGAACTCAACTTATTACATGATTGAACGTCTGTTTGAGCAGTACAGACCAATCAATGAACATGCCAAGCAAAGAGGGGATGCTACTGTGAAAAGCATGATCATTGAGATGAACCAATGGGGCCTAGTTAAATGCCTGACAGAGATGCTGCTTCCTTTCGAGGTCTTCACACTTGTAGTCAGCAAGGAGAACTGTACTATGGGCAAAGCTATCCCATTGTTGCCCATGCTACAGGAACAGCTGAAAGGGGTGTCTGCAATGTACGCAGGTGTGAAGGAAAAAAAAGAAGCATATGAGTTGGTGGAGAGCTTAACGCTTCGCTTATCTGAAAATACAAGGGTGCAAAGAGGCATTGTGTCATCCAACCATTACATTTGTGCCATAATTCTTGATCCACGGTACAAACCATTACTGCACACTTTCATTCCTTTTCCAGACAGGGATGTTGGCAGCTACAAAACTTGGATAGCTGTGCAAGCCAGTCAGCTAGAAAAAGAACAGCCAGGAATTAGAGGCCCGCTCCTCCAGGACACAACAAGTACTGCAGGGCAGCCTTCAAGTTCAACTTCAGAGCCTGAGGGCAGTGCGGTTGGCTCACAGCAGCCAAAACCACCAACAACACCAAGAACAACATCAAAAACAACAACAAGAACAGGAGCATTAGCCCCAAAATTGGCACAGGAATGATTTATACAGGCAGGGCTGAAGCCCAGTGCTGAGGCAAAGGCAAAAGAGGCCGAGCAAAGCGGAGCACCCATAAGCATTGAGCGGATGGTCCAGGCCTACCTGGATGACCCAACAGAGGTCTACTTTGGTCAAAACCCATTGCTGTATTGGTATGGGAAAAGGCACCAATGGCCGGTTCTCAGCAGCCTGGCGATAAACTTTCTGGCTTGCAAGTGTCTCTGCTGAGCATGTTTTCAGTGCTGCTGGTGCCGTTCTGACAGTGAGAAGGATCAGTCTCTTGCCCCAAAACGTGGAGAGGTTAACCATGATCAAAATGAATCAGCACTTTATACCACCGGATTATACCATACCTGAAGTAGCACAGCAGGAAGATGATGACAGCGACTCAGGTAATTGAAGTAGTGTGTTAGATGACCTACTTCTGGGTGAACCACCAGAGTTTGAGGATGAGCTCTACTTACCTGACAACTAGGCTTTCGAGTTACTTTCTTTCTTCCTTTGACGCCCCAAAAAAAGCCCCCAAAAAAGATAAAGCTAAGGAATATTATTTACTTTATTATTTGTGTATGTCACTGTCTTTCTGGTTCAAATCACAACAAATCCATCACCACCGTCTTACGGTTGCCGGATTGGATTTGCAACTGTGTGCAGTCAGTGAAGAAGTAAGTCCACTCCTCCTGACGCCCTAAATTCATTTCCCTCAATCCAGACATTGGATGAAGAGTACATATAACAAAGGTGAAATGTGTGCCTGCCTCAAATCCAAACCTGGGCCCTGACTATATATCTATCCTTTCCGAGCCTAGAGGGACTGCCCCGGAAGAACAGGTACATTATGGCATGCATTGCACGCTGAGTGATTGGTGTTTGTTGTGCATGATGTCTACTAGTATTCTACACACAAAAAAGTGACTCAAGTCAATCTTTCCCTTCTTGTTGTTCAATGACAAAATTGTACTACGGCAGGCCGATCCATTGCATTTTGAGTCGGTATGAGTCTGGACTCACTCTGGACACTTTTGGTACAGAGTTGGACACCATGACCATACCATACTCGCAGTTAGAGTCAGGAGGATCGGAGTTGATCGATGGAATAACTCGGGCGTGAAGTGGCCTAAAAGGTAAACAACAACATCAGACCTACATGTCTGTGTAGTGGTGGAGGCGAATGTGGTGTGACTGTCAGCGTGCATTGATTTTGTTACTTAATTTGGAAAATGCTAAGTTGCTGTGTGTGTATGTGTGCTCAGTGCTGTCTGGCTCAAATTCGAAGCTAAGTGGAGGTTGGGTGGGGGGCCTGCTCCTGTTGTTGGAGGTAACTGCTGGAAACAGACATGATTTAGCCATGCCGCCTCTGAAAGTCTCATTGTTACACTCATCCTTAATTATGCAGTTTAACTTTTCTCCTTGATTTTTCAATATCCTTTTTGTTTTTCCATCTACAGGCTGGCCTTTACCCTGCGCTATACTGGGAAAAACAACTCACACTTACCTTACCAAACCGCATCCGCCAGGCACCCAAGATTGACGGACGGACAGTCCAAGGAAGGACCAAGAGGAATGCGGAGATGCAACTCCCAATTTGCAATAATATAGTATCATTTCATTTGATTCATTTTTTCTCTTCAATCATTACGACTGTGTGTGTTGGTTATGCTTGCTTATATTTGACTCCTATAGATATTTTTTAATTATATTTGCTAACTTTCAAAGGAAGCCCGGCACAACAGAACATAAAATGTATGTAACTTGGGTCTCTCTGGGGGCAGACAGGCAAGGCAATTGCATAATAAATAATATTCTGCCCTGTACTAGTCTAGTACTACTCATCAAGTCATCATCATGCATGCATTTCCTTTTTCTCCCTTAACAGATTTATGATGTTCGGCTGCCAAGATAAATGAATGTGTGTTGTCCATGTGTAGTGTTTGTCTTTGTCAAACCTTTCCCTCAAATCCCCCTTCCCAGCCATTCATCAAACCCTAACCCTCTTCCCCCAGCTGTGTGATTTATATTGAGGTGTGATTAAATTAAATTTACACCAATTATTGATCACACACTTGCTGTGGCGGATGTGGTGAAAGCAACACTAACTCAAGGCAGGGTGAGGATCTTCTTCTGCTCTAAGTATATATACTATAGCCCACACTGGCAATATATAGATTAGATTGCCCACCCATGCACAGTATACGATATTCAATTTTTTTCCAGAGGAACATCATTCATCATAATATAATTGCCAGCATTGAGTCATCACCCTAGTTCCAGCACTAAATGTTAAGCAGCCGCTTGTCCACTTCATAGTTCGAGTCGACTTCAGTTTGTAGCTTGTTCTAGGCAAGCCCTCCATTCTGTTTTATTTTACTTTAGCATTGCTTATCATCATGGTTTCTTGTTTGGCAGTCTTCTTCTTGTGTGTGTACTGTACTTCTACTACTCATTCCCTAGTCTCCCTCAGGTGACTGACTGTCTCATTTTCTTTTTTTGCAAATGCTACTGTCAGTGTCTACTACCACTACTACCCCCATGGCACCTTGGGAAACAAAACCATCACCATGCAGCCATTGCTTCACCTATAAAGCATAAACATCAATAACAGGTAAGAGAAGAAGTGTGGGGGAGGCATAATGTATTTACTATGGAAATTAATTAATTAACACACCCACACCCTTCCGAGTCCATAGGGGTTTTAGTTGCTGACTGCATAGACTAGGAGGAGAGACTGACAGTAGTAGGATAAGTGAGGGTACCGCATCTATCTGTTGGTGTGTTACACTATCGGCAGATTTCAATCAAAAACTGGCTGCGGCCCTGCAGCAAAGGAAACAGTGTGAAGTAAAAGAGTAACCCCCCACAAAAGATTTACATCATATGTAAACTATAAATAATTTATTCCCCTAACAAATAAACTAGGATGAAAAAACCCCACAACACCTGACCCACCCCTCTCCCTAACCCCAACCAATGTCCAGTTAGTCCAATTGTCCCCAAAAAATTCAAATGTCCATTAAAAAAAAAAAAAAATTCCCCAAATCCCCACCCACCAAAAAAAAGATTTAAAAAAGGGCAAGGGTCAAGACGGAGGTCTAGTGGTGGGCTCGCCGGATCGTCCGCTCTAGGGTGTTTAACCGCTCCTCAATCTTGGCCTCTAGACGCGCTATTGGGAGGAGCATGCAGCGCTCAAATTTCTTTCAGGAACAACAGGGGTGGGCAGTAGTGTTTGAATTGCGGCAGGTGGCTGCCAGACCACCTGCCGTACCATCGGAGGCACTGGGGGGGCCGGCTGGGGCCCAGAGCATTGGAGGCTGCAGCTGCTGCCTCCTCCTCGTCTGCCAGAGCCACCAGCCGCCGATATTCGTCCCGGATGGCCTCAAGCTTCCGTTGCCGGGCCCTGGCTGCTAACTCCTGCCTATTGGGTTGTTGTGATTGGGCAGGAGTAGCTATAGCAAGAAAGAAAAAAGACAATTGTAACCATTACTCTTAGCAAAACAGTAACAAAAAATGATACACATAAAATTATAGTGGCACAGTAGCACTAGCACAGTACATAACATTTGTGGTATCCTCTCACTTCCTCGGCCCCTAACATTTGTGTGATTACAGTTTCAGGCAATACTAGGCACTATGGAGTAGACAAGTCTTCTTCTTCTCTCTCTTGTTTAGCTAAATTAACCTTGTAGCATGCCAGCTCAGTCAGCTTGCGCCCTAGACAGACATTCTCGTGTCGCAGTCGCAGACTCAAGTTATTTACTTTACTACTGTCTGCAGGTGGGGCAGCTGTACTACACAATTATCTATTTTTCATTTATGACCATACTCTGTTAAATCAATGGCAACTCCTCAATTTCACTTTCACCCTGAGTACTACAACAAGGCAGATGATATCTGATTACTAATATGAATGATGATATAGGGCACGACGTGAGGTACTACTATTGTTTGATTGTAACCATGCAGCCGATAGGCCACCCATGGCTGACACGGTCGAATTTGCATAGGTAGGGAGCTGGAGTGGGCCTCGGAGTCAGAGGGAGGCGATTGATAATGGGTGGGTACATACACAATATATATGTTGTGCATGCAAACTACTGTGAGTCAAGGGAGAATTCTGAAATACAACCTTGAAAAAAACTAATCTTGTTTATTCTTCTTCCCAGTGATATTTCCATTTAGCATTGCATTGCTCTTCTAGCATTATTTTCCTATTCTAATCTTCACCCTTGGCTTTGCTACTCTGGCACGGTTTATTTTTCTTTTACATTCTCTTCATCCAGTCTCAACCTATGCTATGATTGAATACCATCCAGGCATCCATCCATTCAAAGTAAACATGACTATCATATCATCCTTAATATCAACAAACCTTTCACCAACAACATACATTTGTCATTTTATTTTTAACCACCACCCATGCGTCCTTGCTTGCCTTTGAGTTTGACCCATCAAACCACCCGGAGGATTCCTTTCATCCGTACAGTTTCACCCACCCAGGCAGGCATCCTTTCTTTCACCCATTCTTCAACCACCCATGCATCCTATCAGCCACCTATGCATCCCAGGCCCCCTTCCTTCACCCACGCATCCTTCTCTGCCAGTCATATATTACATGTGACCCATCCTTCCTCCTTCCATCCTTCTTTCCCTTTCCATCAACCCATCCACCAAGGTCGCCTAACTCTTAGTCTTCTTCATAAAACTTTCTCTGCTGAGTTGAAGTCTGATAGAAGAGGCCATTAGTTACTCAACTCCCGCCGCTAATGCTAATGCTAAGAAAAGGGTGTCTTCTTCAACTGTTGTTTACAACAACTTAGTCTCTCTCAACAGTACAGTGTACACCCTTGCAGTGTGTGTATTGTCAATAAGTAAGGAATATAACTTACCACCGCCCACCACTGCTGCTGGCTCACCCCCTGCAGCTGCCGCATCTGGTGCTCCCTTCTTACTGGCGTCACCTTCACCGCTGGACTTGGCACTGGTGGTCAGTATGCCTAGAAAAAACATTTAACATTTTTTAGATGCCATTTACGCCTCCCATTATTTTATTTTTTTCACTAACAAGATTGAAAATACAATACATACATACACTACACACATCACTAGTACAATTCGGGTATTAGAGTAGAGTAGGCAGTATGTCCTATCAAAAATAATAAAATATCCGGTTGGGCATTTTGTTGGTGGCAATTTTCGAAAAGCCTCTCAAGAAGAGGACAACCCAAAGGACTGGACTCAGAGGCTAGAGCTATTGGTGAATCTGAGTTTTTAAAAAGAAAAAGAGTGGCCAACTGGGCGGACAATCGGACATGAGGTCTCTCTTAGGTGGAAAATATAATGGTGCCCTCCTCCTCATACTTCCGTCCAACCATGGTGCATGGTAATCAGTTGTTCACCATCAACTGCTGGTAATACAAATAGTACTAGGCCTAGACGAGAAAAGGTAAAATACACCACTTTGGGGTGTCCAACATGACCATCATTGTATTTACTGATTGAGCATGAGAAAGTAAAAGAAAGCCTTCTCATCTCAAAAAACCTGTGTAGAATACCTTACTTGGGCAAGCAATCTACACAGCAGAGTAGTAGTACTAGTAGAAGTAAGGACCAATTGGTTCTCTGAGTCTTATAGTACCACCACAAGGCAGTCCACAAAATATATAAGGGGAGAGGGAAAGCTGACTGAAAAACCAGAATAAAGCAAGCTACAGACAGACTAAGAGTCAGAGGCAGTTTGATTTGATGTAATAAAAAAAAACCAGACACTAGAAATATAAATAACTAAGTTGGTAGGTAATGCAGGGATAACAAGAGATTAGAAACAGATAGATTGAAGAAGATTTGGTAAAAAGTAGAATTAGGAAACGGAAATAATAGTTCTAAAAAAATAAGGTGCGGTAAAAGTTAGGGGAATATATATTAATATTAACAACAGGAGGACTTACTGGGGCCAGCAGAGCCATCTGTAGAGGAGCGATCCTGCTGGGAGGCACCTCCTCCAGCTCCCGCCTCGGCAGACCCCGTCTTCTTCTTGCCCCTGGATGCTGATCATGTAAGACATAATTAAAGAGACAAAAATTGATTGGTGTGAAATAAATATTAAAAAATAGCTCCAAAAAGATTTTTTGACAGGAAATGGCAATTGCAAAAAAATTGACCTATCTAATCAGATCGACTAGTAGTAGACTAGTATCACGTTTGCGGACCGTCCTATCTTTATTATTCCACAGTTCCATTCCGATTCCAGAATCCTAATCCTAATTACCTAGCCCACCTATTCTAAAGACTTTGAAATAAATTGCAAAAATGTTTTATTTGCTTCTAAGTTCCGATCTCATTCGCAATCATCTCAACCCCCTTTGATGGTCCAATTCACCAAGACTGCATTTATTTCAGTCTTCTAAAATGCATAGATGGACACATGCATATTGCATACACCAAATTGGTTGGTTGCTGAGTTGCTTTATTATTCCCTCACTAACAAACTACAGAAGGTTCTACTAAGGACTAAGGAGTCAGCAGCACTTGAGAGGAGGATGCGTCACGCGGGCCGTTAAAAAATGACCAACTAATACTAAGTAACTAACTACCTACCACTATCTTAGGGATAGGACAAAGGAAAGGAGTCTCTCTAGTCTGCATTACCTAACTTAAGTTCTCTAACCTCTCTTACATATTCAGCCCAAGCGAGCGCAAATTTGCAAACAAGTAAGATTAGTAGCGCCGAGTACCTGTCTAGAAGAATAACAATCACATAACATAAGATTTTTAAACGTAACTTACCTGCATGTAAGCAGCAGCAGCATTCTTGCTATATGGGAAGAAAATAATAATCGCAATAACACAGAACAGAACACACAATAGTGATATAATTAGCTACTCACCAAGCCCCACGACCTCAACACCTAGCAGGTCCAGCAGGTCCTGCTCCCAGTTCAGGATGTCAGACCATCGGTGCGTCAGTTGGTTATATGTGCGCCGGACCTCAGAACAGCGAATCACTGCCCACCGCACCCTCGCCCACTGGCGGTAAAGCTCCTGGATCCCGTACCCGGCCCCAGGCCTGCCACCTGCTGCCAGGGTTAAGGGGAGGTGGCGCTGCACAAAAAAAACGAGTGCAGCCACCTCCACCTCCACCTCAGAAAATAAGGCCTGGGGCTGCGCCCCTTCCGGGCAACGCCTTCCGCAAGGAAGGCGGCTCCTGGGTCCCCAGGTTGCACTCTGCGTAGTACTCTTCTTGGCCATGGTTCTGGCGGGCGGAAAAGAAAATGTAGGAAGTAAAAAATTAAGTCAGGAGAAAATAAAGGGAAGTAAAAGAAATAAAAAGCAAGTAATACAAAAACAGTACAAAAACGCAGTAAAACACTCAAAAAGTAGAAATAAAACGCAAAACATACACTTGGGAAGAGAGAGGGGTAGATATTAAATAAAAAAGATCAGAATTTTTTTGGGGGGAACAAAGGATTGAAAAGATTTAGGGAGGATTGAAAACAGGCCCAGAACCATAACCAAACAAGATGGCCGCACCCGTGTGCGACCGCGTGGTGAAGTTCGCGTGATATCCCCCCCGAACACGCAATCCCCATTGCCGAACGTCAGAAACGTCTCGCGAACATGCGGAACAAGCAACTACGCATGCTCGCAGAACTCCGAGTAGCACTGCGGAGTTAATTTGCAGCTTCGCAGAGTTCCGCATAGCGCTGCTACACGAACTCTGCCCAGGCTTACATATAAGATGCCCCTAAGTAGGCCCTGGACAGCTCAGAGGACTGGGTGCACTGTATTTTAAAAAAGACGTGCTTTTAAGTTACACATATCCTGGTAATTAAAAACTCTTAAATTCGTCTTTCGCTATTGCAAGATCTCCTTCTCCCATAGGATAACTGTGTAATTACCTTATTACATTTTATAAGTGTAATTTTCTAATGGGAACAATTCTGAAAATGCCACTGCTAGAAAATTGGCATTTTCTTGCCTTACCCATTTGGTTCCTACAGACTGTCTCTGGGTCACATGACTGAGTGTGGAGGAACAGTTGGACTTTGTGTTTTCCTCCTAGACAGCCACACACAATGGGGAGCTTAGGTGTGACTGGATGGGCCATCACTGGCAGGGTGGGAGGGAGGAAGTGGGCCCAATCCCACTTACAATTGAATGGGCTGTGTCATGTCTCCACACAAAGGGTTGCATGCCCCCTGTAGGGCCAGGAAGGCAGGGCACCTATGCATTTCAAAGGCATGCCTCTAAAAGCTTCTACCCACTTTAAAGGCACAACTGAGTATACATATTGGACCTGAGACACCACCACTTCAGAACACTTTTGGACCTATAGACACTCTACCAGGGAGAAAGACAGCTATGTTGCTGAAAGGACTGCCACCCTGCTGGACTGCTGCTCTCAAGGAACTGCTGCCCTGATGTGCCGACCTGCTGCCCTCCTGTCTGGGTGAGAAGGACTGAACCTGCATCTCTTGAACCCAGAGTGACCCCAAGGGTAGTTGACTGACCTCCAGATCTGAAGCCTCAGTGACACTCCATGCTTCCAACACCCTTGCATCTGCACCTGGACCTTGCCATCTGTGAGTCTACCCTGTCAAGTGGTGACACCTCAGTCCTGGACACTTGAAAGGGGGCTTAAGATGCTCTGCCAGCCTCTGTGGATCCAGTAGAACTGATGCATAGCTTCGGCTTTGCAGCGCAAATCCAAGCAGAACCAACGCATCGCTTCTACTGTGTGGATTGGACCAGTCGCAAAGACCTGCATCGCGTTGCAGCTCTTTGGAACAGCCGCATTGCCATGACTGTGCGAATCATTCTTGGTGCCGGCCTTCATATCCCTGGTCGATGGCAGCCTCAATTACAATGTTGGACTCTGAATCGCAGCCTTACAGCTCTTCTGAACCGACGCATCGCACCAACTGCGCACTATATCCTCTATGTTGGACGTCGCAACACAAGCCCTGTCAAAAGGATCTTTGATGATGACGCAGGCCATCGCATTGCATTGCAACCTCACGGCATCTCAGAACTACGTATCACTTCAGCTGCGTGACACATTTGCGACGTGGACCCTCACAACGCTCCGCAAAACAGGATTTAAGGTACTTTGTTCAGCGGGCCTAGCTGGGTCCCTGTAGCTGGCCCGCCCTCCATTGCGGTTGGCCTAAACTTGTGACTTTGCCCCGGTCCAGTAGGACCATACACCCACAGTTGACACTTTGTGCTTTTTGGCGCTATTTTAACTAAAATCTTCAAAATTAAATATCTTTGGTACTACTAAATGGATTTATGTCTTTTTGGTATTGTTTATTTATTAAATAGAGTTCTATTTGTCTGATTTGGTGTGGCATCCTTTTTGTGTGGTGTTTTCACTTTATTACTGTTTGAAGTGCTGCACACAAACTTTACACATTACCTCTAAGTTAGGCCCGACTGCTCTGTGCCAATCTACCAGACGGTTGAGCACAGATTAATTTGGGGCTGGCTTGTGCTTTACCCTGACAACGATTGTTGCTTGCTGCTTGACTGGGTATCACACCCTAGTCAACCAAAAACCCAATTTTTCACACCTGTGCCTTTCATTAGGCCAGGGCTGAATTGACCACAAAACTCCGACATGCTATGCGGAGTTCCGCAAGTGGCGGAGTGCGTTAGGTAGCGCCGTTCCCGCTGATTTTTAGCACCGGGTGTTTGTTCCGTGCTAGATAATCAGCGTGAACGGCACCATGCGCTTCTTCTTTCTGCCACTCAAGTATATTTTCTACTCGAGCGGCAGCTTCCTCAATGCGAACGGATGGTTTCTCAACACGAGCGATCACCAACATCCGCGACCACCCACATTGAAAAATCTCAGTGGGAGGAGGTCTAGCATTGGATTTTTTGTGCTTGCCAACTTAGGGGCCGATTCCGATTCGGGCCGGAAATCTCTCCGACCGAGCCGGACCCGTAGAGAATTCCGACCGAATCGGACCCCAGCAGTCCGACCGGACGAGTACGATGCATTCGCATGCTATCGGACTCGATTCGGTCGGACTCCCATTGAAGTCAATGGGAGCCGGTCGTACGACGCGTACGCGGGCTCCCATTGACTCAATGGGTGCGAGGCGAACAAGTGCGCCCCCTACAGTGGGTACGCGTCCATGCGCATCGCGGCGTACATGCACAGGTAGGGGGGACCCATGGCTCCCCCCTGTGTGCGACTCGCGCACCTACGCATTTAGGGGGGTCCGACGCGGACCCCCAAAGTCCGGCTCCGACAGCTCTTTCGAGCCGGACGGCGCAAGTCGGTCGGACTGCTTGCGGCACGCATCGTACTTACCCGGCCGGGAAACGTATCCATAGCGCGGTGCGAGTCGTGTCCGTGCGAGTCGGTCGGAGCGTGTTGAAGCCGCGTACGAGTCGGTCGGCGATTTCGCGGGCGCATGCATCGTACTCGCTCGGCCGGACCCGCGTACGATTCGGTTGGGAAACAGGGCTCCGAATCGGATCCGGTAAATCCAAATCCGATTCGGAGCCCTACCGGCCGAGATCGGAATCGGCCCCTTAATGTTGGCAAGCAAGCAAAAACTTTGCTATATTTCACGGCGCAGAGATTTTTGGTAAACTTCGCAAACTCTGCGAACAGAGCACAGTTCATCGTCCAGGCCTACCTTTCATAACTTTCACGATGTATTCCTGGGAATGTAAACTGCAAAAAGTAGGGAAAGTATGTTCTGGCAGTCCGAATCTGTTCCGAAAGGCATTTGTACAGCTCTATATACACGGTTTCCAAACGAGTGATTACAATGACCGATTCGGACAGCCGTTCCGATTCGGTCTGCCCGACACGAAACAGCTTTCAGAATCTGTCTTTGGGGGCTCATTGCGGGCCCCCCTTCACACGGAGGCATAGAAATGGGGCCTGTGGGGATACCCAAGGGACCCTTCTTCCCAACCATACACAAAGAGGCAGGCACCATGGGGTGCCCGCCAAAGGGTGCAAGGGTTTCCCCAACCACCCCTTTTTTCAATGGGAGCCTGTGTTCTCATTCGGAACACAGACTCCCATTGAAGTGAATGCGAGTTCAACCAAACAATGTTGAGAAGCATCGTAATCGGTCGTCCGGACTCACAGGACTCGATTCGTTCGGAAGCGAGTCCGAGACCGATTCGTTCGGAACACTTTCCTAACGACATCGTAATCGGCCCCTTTATTGCGAAACAGGCATATTGTGTGGTGCCCACATCTACATACATTGCAGTCCATTACTGCGCTAGGTTTTATGCATTGTATACAACCCTTTCAATATGATAGAGCTTCTACAAGGGGCCAGAGGTTTTTCTTAAAAACATTTTTATTCTGCATTTTCTTGATAAAGAAACAAGACACATTTTGCATTTTTTTCAGTAATATTGGAGAAGAGCAGAAAGCAGGACAACCACACATCCCTCCCTGGAAGTATACAAAATAATCAAACAGGGGATAACCCATAATGTACTGGAAACATGGATAGCCTCTACATTCCTCCCCGCAGTGAGCCATATAGGAAATAGAAGGTAAGGAAAGAACCCTATCATTTATAGTGTTTGATTGGAACAAGTCTCAAAAGAAACTGAAAGCATTATTGGTCGTCTTCTGATTTTGGTGGGGATAGTACCCATATATTGGAGGCCCTCAGTGTTTTATACATGGTAAGGTGTATGGCCCCTATACTATCATGTCTACATATGTGTGTTGTGAAGGGACGCCATGTGGCATCGAATTTAGCCACCCTGTCGCGTATTGTGGCAGTAAGCTTTTTCAAGGCATATAGGTTCCATAACTTTCCCCACCACAGATTTAGCATTAGGGCCTGGGCCTGCTTCCCCATCTGCGCTATGCAGAGCTGTTCTTCCAGTAACAGGTTGGAAAGGAATCGCCCCTGAGAGGTTGGCGAGGGGAGGGTTCTATGTTCTCCTGGGTCACCCAGAAGCATCGTCATGTGGTCCCAGGGGAAAATAACGTTAGTGATAGTGTGGATCGTGAGCAGGGCCTCGTCCCAAAATGTCTGAATTCTCAGGCACATTCACCATGTGTGCAAAAAAGTTCCCCTTTCCCCATACCCCTTCTAGCATGGATCTGGACTTCTGAACATTTTGTGTAGGGCCAGAGCTTTTGAGGCAGGTTTTATATGGCCCTCCTTCTTTGCATCGAGGACTCACCCAGCTGCTTGGTTATGTATCTATTTTAGCCTGCCTGGAGCTTCTTGGGTAGTGTTGACAACATTGCTGTAGTTCAAACAGGCTGTGATCTTGGAGCTCCTCCCAGTGCTTTGAATTCAGGTGTGATATAATAATCTTGAGATTTGATAGGCGGAGGTTGATTTGATTTACTATCTTGTTAATTTGGAGGAATGTATGAAAGCTCAGAAAATGAAAATGAAATCATGAAATTTTGCTCCCAAATTACTCCCAATTGACCTCCGAAATTCCTCACCATTTAGGTTTGGGGATAAGGGTGTTGCAAGGTAGGCCATATGATCCAGCAGTACATATGGTTTAGCCTCTCATTGATCTTACATTGGTGTCTGCCTTTTCACCCATGCTGAGATGGTAAAATGTTGTTTCCACAAACATTTGAAACTATTGGTGTTACAAGTCTAATAAGTATGTATATGTTCAAAAGTAGCAGTGAAAAGGAAGAGCTCTGAGGACTTTATTTAGATTTGTTGATTCAGTTTGTCAAGGAGTGATTGGATCTGATCTAGGGCAATGCTAGTAAAATCAGTCAATTTTTTCATTCTTTCAGTAATATAAGATGGCCTACTACACTGTAGACACAATTTGTACTGTTTAATGATCTTTGTCTAGAATGATCATTAAATCATCTTTGGCATCAGCTACTTTAGTTTCCATTCCATTCTAGGTATGAATCTCTACTGACAGTTTGTTTTGTTTCATGTGGTGTTGCCGTTTCTTTGCAAGTTCCTTTTCAAGAATTTTCCCTGTTCATGGTAGTTAAACTGCCCTTCAGGATCTGTCATTGGTCTCTATAAAAATGGGACCATTACTGATTGCTTCTGTCTTTTGGGCTGTAGTTCTCTTGGTTATTGATGCACATATGAAATCTGTACTATCTAAAGTGAGCATTTGAAAGTAGCTATTAATATACAAGGCAGGGCAGTGAACAACTGAGGTTTATTATCTGTCAGCCAGATTTTTACCTCATGTATTTGTTAGGGTTTTAGAAAGCACAGGAGAACATTTATTAAATTAGATAGTCAGAGGATGTAGCATCCTGTGACACATATACATAGAATAGGTGTTCTACGTGGGGATCCTGAGAGCTGACAGATGGAATCTGTGACTTAATTAGCGTTCCTTGCTTCAGGATCAGTTTCCGGTGTGGTTCAGTTAATTCTGAGTGAATCAGTGAATAACAATCATCCCTGAAGAGTTAATTCCAAAATGATGGGGAAAGAGGAAATTAGAACCACAGAATATAACAGCATGTGGATATGGGTGAACTCCATTGAGCTAACAGGGTTTTTTTTATGTGATCTCCAGTTTAAAGAAAATGTAAGATAAGGGAAGAAATGTGTGGCAACAAATGGGCTGAATATGTTGGGTTAAATTCATCAAGCAGAAATGTAAATGATTAATACTCTTGGTGAGGAGATTCAAGTATCATCTGTGAGGGGGATGAGAAAGTTGGATAACCATGTACAAAATACTATTTGAGAACAAAGGGTACATAAAATCAAATTGAGGGAGGAACTTATATCTGTCAGGCACAGATTGTGCAATATAGAGTGTGTGAAGCGGTGAGCATGGCCATAAAGAAAATGAACGTTGATGGACTTATTGAGCCGAGAATGCCTACTTTATGTTTATCACTTATGGTGGTATTTAGAAAGGTGACAGTAGAAATGCACCACTGTGTGGATCTGCGTAGCTTCAACCAAGCTATTTGGCTTGACTCATTGTTAAAGCTGCATGTGTGAGCATATTTCTTCAAATTTGATTTAAGCTTGGCGTACCATCAGGTATTGCTTGATGAGCGTTCAAGGTACTTAACAGCTTTTATTGCACCTGATGGTACATTTCAATTTCGGAGGATGTCTTTTGATCTCGCCTCTGTGGCAAGTGTGTGAAGAATATTAATATGATTGCTTGGCCCAGAGAAAGAACTTGAGCTACAGTGCTTTTGGAAATTTGCAAATGAGTTATTGGAGGACAATTTGTTGGTCAAAGTGAAAAAACTAGTGTGCAATTGATTTTATATTGAATGGTGTTGGAGGAAGGACATAAGGGGTATTTGGGTGTGACATGATGAAAGGGTATTGATAGAGTTTTGGTGACTGAAGGTGGATTGAGAAGTGGAAGATTATATGGACAGGTGTAATATTTGTGCTACGAGTGGCAAACATTTATCAACTAACTATCCTTGGCTTCAACCGGTCCTTTGGGGGGTGTCAAAAGTGCCTGGATTCAACTGGGTTAGTTTTTCTAGGTTAGAAGTCACAACATTTTAATCACTACTTTCTCCACAGTGACAAATGAGAAGATTATAATTTTAGCCTGAAACCTGACAAAGCAAGCATGTTCAGCCACTTACTTGAAGCTGTGTATCTCCTGTCTTGACATAATCATCATTCTTGTATGTTGGATGCTTCCCACCTCAAAGGAGTGATTACTTTTTTATATGAGACCTGCCACCAGCATGCCTCTTCAAGGGAAATCAACAGCTAACTTGGAGATCTTTCACAACTGTTGCCCAATTGAAAGCTTTCCAAGCCAGATTAAAATTTAAATATTGAAAAAAGAGTTGGGGAAATAGCTTCAAGATTCTGTGCTAATGCGGCATGAGCAGTACCCACATCCTCATCCTTCCTACACTTCAATGTTTATGTGCACCCTTTGGTACACCTCTTTTAGCATTTCCAGATGAACCTAAAAATATATATTAATGATACACAAATCATCCTCCAATGGGAAATCAGACCATAAACCAAGGTAACCACACTATATTTGGTAATTGGCTGTTGTATTTGTTAAATTTACCTCGGTGCTTTATGGGTATGTATGTTACTCTTTTGTTGTCATTTTAAGTGGAAAACAGACCTCCAACTAGAGTAATATAACTTTAGCGGTCTATCAGTTCTTGACTTCTGTGCATTATGGGTACGTGTGTTACTCTTATGTTATAATTTCTTTTGCGGTTTTTGAATACTATTTTCAGGAGATTTCTGTGGCCTTTCTGTCTGCTAGCATCTACAGTGCTACTCTTGCCGTAGCTGTCTCTTTGTGTTGCACATTCAGGTTGTAGGGGATAGGAACTGGAATGATCATCAAGACAAGTCAATAATTTGGGATTTCTTCTTTCCATTATTGTGACCTTATTTTCTGTGTTGCTGACTGCTTAGGGAGGTTGTTATGATTTGAGGAATTTGTGCTGGACATTGTTTTGCCATTTGATTCTGTGTGTCCCATTGGCATGGTCTCTATGTCAGATTTTGCTGAGATGGCCTTCCTTATATACCTGAAATCTAAATGTAGCATTCAAAATCTTCCCTGGTTGGGCTTTGATCACTCATCAATTGACCTACACCTCTTTTTGCTTTGGGAGATTTTGATGTTTTCTGTATTCACATATTTTGTTTATTTTGTCTTCTTTCAGTTAATGTATTTGTAGGAAAGTTCCCTTTGTGTATGGTCCCCACCACACTTTTTCCCCAATCCTGATGGTTATGACTCTGGAGGTGCACTGAAGCCTGCCATCCAGGCCTCAATGCCAGTACTCTCTCCCTAAAATATGAACCATGTGAATTGGTAACCCCAATTGGCAAGGACTTTAACCCCCTTATAAGTTCCTGGCAAGTGGTACATTGGTACCCAGGGCATGGGAGTTAAAGGGGTCATGGGGGCCTGCAGCACTGATGGTGCCACCCTGAGTAATCCAAGTAAAGAGATGACAGCAGGCCTGCCATTGCAGACTGAAGGAGCAGTGCAAATTGCTCCAACTCTACTTTGCCCTCACCATGAGTGTCAAGGTCACAGCACTATTTTTAATATATGCCAATCACCCTTAAGGTAGGGCTCCTTAGCCCAGTAGGCAGGGTGCATCATATTAAAGGAGTGGACATGTAAGTGTAAGCTTTTATGTCCCTATAATAGTCTCTTTCCATTAAGGGCTACTATAAGTGGTCAGGGCAAAACATGGGCTGACACCTGGGCACCTAAGGTCGCCAGCTCCATTATGGTCCAACTGGAAAGTGTCATGTTTGGTATCAAACAATTTGTTTAATCAAATTCGACTTTTTCTCTAAGTCAGATTTAATGTGGCATGCACCCAGGTGGCTACCTTAGAGGTTGCCCACCTGGTTGCCCCAGCCTTTCCTGTGCCCTGGCTAAGAGTCTGAAGGTGCTGCCGTCAAGCCAGGAGGTGTGAACACTGCCAGGAGTTAGAAACAGAGGCCTGCCTGGGAAGGAGGTGTTACCTCCCTCCCTGACAGACACATCAAGACGGCGAGCTTCAAAGCTTCCACCACCTCTGATATGTAACCAGGCTACCTCCCAAAGAAGGAAACAGTCAACCCCGTGCCCCAGGCCCACTTGTACCCAGGCAGGGAGAATTAGGTAGTCAGGAGGCGTACTCCCCAGAAGGTTAGCCACACCCTAGGGTGGGCTACATAGTCTGTACAGCCATGGGTTCTGGCATTTTAAAAAGTGGCAGAATAGAGGGTTCTGGGTAGAATAGGTGGCACACACCCCTGGATATGTTCTCCTCAGGGGCTGATTAGCTGCCAGGGCTAGTAGCCCATTGGCTACTTGCACCCACACTCCTAATGCCCCTAAATCTAGGATTTAAACAGCACCCCTGGCACCAGAACTTCAGATGTGCTTGAACTGCAACCAAGGACAAAGAAGAGACCAGAGTCTGCAAACTTCCGGACCTGAAAAAAGCAAAGGCGCGTTAACCTGCGTCTGTGGCAACCACCCTGCAACTTCATGAATGCAACTTGTCCCGGACCAGAGAGCAGTTCCAAAAGAAAGGAGAAATACCCTGCAAGCCACAGACAACTCCAAAACTCCCTTGGACTAGAAGTACTAGTCCCCTGCCGCCCTCAGATCAAGCATGCTCCCGGAATCAAAAGAATCACTGGCCATCGGGGCCGCTGAGCCATTGCTCAAAAGTAAATGGTCTAGTGCATCATGGGAAAACGTAGTCCTGACCTCCAGAAAGTTTCAGGCAGCTGCTGTTTACCCCTGGACTTCAGGACATTGAAGTAGCTGTAAGCTGTGTTTTCTACTGCCAAGGCCTGTTGGTGGACAGTCAAACGAACACTAACTTTGTTCGATGCTGCACCTAGAGAGAATCCTGCAGCATCTTTAACCAGCCATCTCAGTGGCCCCCTTGTTGAGTTTTGGAAACCCTTTCCTCACCATCACTGTCCAGCAGCAAAACCAGCACCTGCTGCTCCCCGTTCAGCACCAGGGACAGCCAGGACAACTCTGCACCTGGGCCCTACAAGCCAGGTAAAATTCAATTGACTGTCGGAGCCTGATTCTGGGACCTGCATCACCTTACACCCAGTGGTTTCCAATGGACTCAACCTGCAAGCGATCGAGTGTCACTAGTGTGTTTTCCCATTGACCGCAACGTTATCATTTTGCAAGAGTTAAATGCACTGGTTTATTTTTCCTTTAAAAATTCATAACTCCGGTTATACTCATTCAAATGTCTTTGTTTCGGATCTAAAAGTTATATAAAAATATGCTCTATGTTTATAAATTGCTTATGGATTTCTTTCGAATCATGTCAATTACTTATCGTCCATGTTGGTACTCTGAAATGCTTAACACATGTTCCTCTAGTAAAACCTGACTGCTCTGTGCCACATTACCAGGAGTGAGCTAGGGATTTATTAGTGTGAATCCAAAGGACCTATTTGGGGTAACGTGAAGGTATTACATAGTAAAGCCTACCTAGCTTAATTGCATAATACCCCACTTTTCAACAATGGTGTTATAGCAGTGGGATCATCTTGTGTTTCGCTGTACTATTTGTTCATAAATTATTTTTGTGTGAGAAATTGACTATTGACAGACAAATTATTTTTTCAGATTTAAAAAAAAAAAAAGGTTTTTAATTGGAATAGTTAGGGCCCTGTGTAGACCGTCATTCCAAATTAATTAAAAAGTTAGAAAGTTAGGAAAAAGTTTTAAAAGTTTTTGTAAAGTTTCATAAAGGTTCCAACTTTCAAGTAAAAAGTTAGTGCACAATGGGGCTGACGAGAATCTCAAGCTGTTCGTCCTCCCAGCTCTGAAGACGAGTGATCTGAGAGCTTTGTGGAAATTTAGGGGCATTGGCTTTAGAGTAAGAGCTGACAGGGAGGACCTCGAGAAGGCCCTCAGGTCCTCTTAGAAAGAGAAGTTAGAGAGGGAAGGACATTCCTCAGAAGAAGAACCCAAAGAGGGTGAAGATGATATCTAAGCCCAAATAGAAGATGATGGGGGAAGAAGGTGAAGACCACAACTCTCCACCCTTTCCCAGACCCCCTTCACCAGCAGAAAGTGACAGAAGTCACTCTAGCAGACTCCCTACTGGCAAGGTGGTAGTAAGCCTTGGGGAAGAGCTTGATCTCCTCTCACTAGAGAATAATAAGATTGAACTTGAGTAAAGGAGATAGCCCTTGAAGAAAGAAGGGTCAAAATGGGCTTAAAGCCTAAAGATAATTGTAGCAGCAATGTTAATAGGGAAAAAGAGGAAACCTTTGAGCCTAAGCTCCCCAAAGGGATTGTCCCAAACTTTAGTGACGGTGATGACATCGACAAATGGTTTGCAGCATTTGAGAGGGCCTGCAAAATTAGGAGAATAGGTCACCAGCACTGGGGCTCTCTATTGTGGGAGTTATTCTCAGTGAAGGGCAGAGATCAACTTCTGACCATTAATGGGGATGTGGGTGAGTTCTATCAGCATATGAAGGAAACTTTGAAAGAAGGATTTTGACTCACCACAGAAGAGTGCAGAGTGAAGTTTAGGCACACCCATAAAGCTCAAAACCAGACATGGGTACATTTCGTAGACTCCTCAATCGAACCACTAGAAGGCTGCATAAAAGGCAATGAGGTGGACACTTATGACGGGCTATATAGTTTCATTATGAAAGAGCACATTCTAACTAATTGTACCACAGAGAAATTTCATCAGAATTTGATTGATTCAAAGTTGTTTTCTCCCAGAGAGCTTGGGAAGCTAGCTGACAAGTGGATCAGAACCAGGGTGTCCAAGAAGGCCCATGGTGGGAGTGACTGCAAAAAGGGTGCTCAGACTTCCCAGCAGGGAAAGAGGTGAGCAACAACAAAGATAAAAAGAGAACGTTCTCTAAGGGCCCCCAAAGTTCTTCTCAGGAGTATCGTCCCGAAACCCTTCCCAGCACAAGGTAGGGGTTACCGGGGTAAGAACTGCGAACCTACAAAGGCACCTGAGGTATGCAATGACTGTCAGCAGTCTGGGCATAAAAGAGGGGGATTCAGCATGCCTCAAAAAGTCCCCCACTGGGGGACAGTCCAGGGGAGTGGTTACCATAGGAGTGGGGATGGAGGTGTGCTCTGGAGAGGCCAGAGTTTACAAAGAGGCTACTTTAGCGTCTATGCGTGGGTGGAAATTGAACAAGGAGGAGTACAAACAAAGGCCTAAAATCAATGGGACTGAGGTAGAGGCTCTGATGGATTCAGGTGCCAGTGTCACTATGGAGGAAGCTGGACTGGTTTTCCAGACCAAATGTTACCTGGTGTTAGTCACCAGGTAACCAATGCTGACAATGAGATTAAGCTCCATCCTATGGCCTTGGTAAGCTTAGAGTGGGGAGGGGTTATTGGCCCAAGGAAGGTGGTTGTGTCCTCTGCCATCCCAGTGGAGTGTCTGTTGGGAAATGATCTGAAAACTTCTGCTCGGGCAGAAGTGGAAAGGAAGGCTCATGCAGAAATGCTGGGTCTCCCTGAGTGGGTGTGTGTGGCAACATGAGCACAGACAGCACAACATGGAAGTCATGGGAATTTGAAGCCAGAAAGGGCAAGATGTCTCTCTAGTCATCTTCAAAAAGGTCACAGGACCAGGGGAAGAGGTCTCCTGAGGTAGATGCCCTGGTGCTTGAGGAGGGAACTGTATCTGAAGGAGCCTGGCCTGACCTGGGAGAACTCCTAAGTGCAGGGAGACTCTCCAGTGAGGACCTATGACAAGGGCAAAAGTCATGCATTACTCTTGAAGGCCTTAGAAGGCAAGCTGCAAGAAGAGGGAGATGTCAGTGGTACCTGTAGGGTCTCCTAGGAAGATGGGCTCCTGTACACTGAGGCCAGGGACCCCAAACCAGGGGCAACCAGAAGAATGGTGGTTCCCCAAGTGTACAGAGAGTTCATTCTGGCCTTAGCCCATGACATCCCCCCCAGCTGGACATCTGGGACAAACCAAAACCTAGAATAGGTTGGTTGCCCATTTTTTTGTGGCTCCAGATGTCTGTAAAGGCGAAAGAGTTTTGTCGCCCCTGTATCACCTGTCAAGCCAGTGGCAAGACAGGTCGACAACCAAAGGCTGTCTTAATTCCCATTCCAGTGGTTGGGACTCCCTTCGAAAGGGTAGGTATTCACATTGGTGGTCTCCTTGACCCTTAAACTGCGTCAGGGAACAGGGTTATTCTAGTGGTAATGGATAATGCCACTAGGTACCCAGAAGCAACCCCCTTAGGGCTGCTACTCAGTAACAAAGGCCCTCCTTGGTATTTTTACCAAGGTGGGGTTTCCTAAGGAAGTGGTTTCTGATAGAGGAACCAATTTCATGTCTCCATAGTTTAAGGCTATGTGGGATGAATGTGGAGTGAGCTGCAAGTTCACAACCCCCTATCACCCTCAGACAAATGGTTTGGCTGAAGGGTTCAACATAACCATGAATGGCATGATAAATAATGGGCGTCCCTAAAAAACTCAGAAGGAGATGGGATGTCCTGTTACCTTGCCTGATGTTTGCCTACAGAGAGGTGCCACAAAAGTGAATTGGATTCAGCCCTTTTGAACTTTTGTTTGGCCATCCTGTAACGGGTCCTCCGAGTCTAGTGAGGGAAGGATGGGAGAAACCTCTCAAAGAGCCCAAGCAAGACATAGTGGTTGATGTACTGGGCCTGGTTTCATGTATGGCTGAGTACATGAAGAAGGCAAATAAGCATCTAGAGGCCAGCCAGGAGCACATCAAGCACTGGTATGACAAGAAGTCAGCACTGGTGGAGTACCAACCAGGTCTGCTGGTGTGGATATCGGAGCCTGGGGCTCCCAGGGCCCTCTAGGACAAGTGGACTGGTCCCTATCCAATCTTGGAGAAGAAAGGGAAAGTCACCTGCTTGGTAGACTTAGGCACCCTTAGGATTCCTCATAAAGTTCTCCATGTCAATCGGCTAAAACCCCAGCAGGATGGAGCTGACATGGCCATGCTCATGGTCACTGATAGAGGTCAAGAGAAGGAAAGTGAACTTTTCTCTGACCTGCTGTCAAATAACCCACAGTATTGGTCAGTTGAGGGTGTTGTTTTGTCTGACACTCTAACTGTACAACTTCAATCTGACTGTAGGCAAGTTCTAGGTGAGTTTGCTGAGCTCTTCTCTTTGGCCCCTGGTCAGACAACATGGTGTACCCATGATGTGGACTCTGGTGACAGCCTCCCTTTTCAAGAACAAGATATACAGATGACCAGACCAAGTCAAAGCTTGCATAAGACTGAGGTCAGCAAAATGTTAGAGCTGGGTGTGATTGAATCCTCTGACAGTCCCTGGGCTAGCCGGGTGGTACTGAACCCCAAGCCTCATTCAGAAAGTGGGAAATCTGAAATGATGTTCTGTGTGGATTACAGGGGTTTAAATGCAGTCACTACAACTGATGCACACCCCATCCCAAGAGCAGATGAACTAAGTGACAAGCTGGGTGCAGCCAAATTCGTAAGTAGTTTTGACTTAACATCAGGATACTGGCAGATTGGACTCATTCCGGAAGCAAAGGAGAGGACTGTATTTTTGACCCCAGAGGGAAACTTCCAATTTAAAGTGATGACTTTTGGTGTGAAAAATGCACCTGCCACCTTCCAAAGGGTGATGAATCGAGTTCTCTCAAGCCTGGACAACTTTAGTGCAGCACATACAGCTGTCTTTAGTTCCACCTGGGAGGACCACTGGGTCCACCTGAAGAAAGTGTTACTGGCCCTGCATCGGGCAGGCCTAACTATCAAGGCCAGTAAGTGCCAGATAGGGTAGAGCTCTGTTGTGTACTTGGGCCACTTTGTAGGTGGAGGCCAAGTTCAACCTCCCCAACCTAAGATCCAGACTATTTTGGAATAGGAGGCTCCCAAAACCCAGGCTCAAGTCAGGGCCTTCCTTGGCTTGACTGGGTACTACAGGCGGCGTGTGAAGGGTTATGGGACTATTGTGGCCCCACTCACTGAGTGTACCTCCAAAAATCAGCCTAAGAAGGTCATCTTGACCACAGGATGCTAAAAGGCCTTTGACACCCTGAAGGAGGCTATGTGCTCAGCACCTGCCCTGAAGGCACCTGTCTATGGAAAGGAGTTCATTATCCAAAGTATGCTTCTGAACATGGGATTGGGGCAGTGTTGTCACTAACAAATGATGAGGGCCAGGATTAACCAGTACCTATATGAGCAGATGACTCCTCCCTAAAGAGTAGTGTTGGAGTGCCCTTGCGTGGTACGCCTTTGATGTGGTTTGGTCCCTGAAGAAGCTGAGACCCTACTTGTTTAGAACTCACTTCAAGGTTGAAACCGAGCACCGGCCTCTCATATGGCCAATGTAGATGAGAGGGAAGACCCCATACTGTTTTGGTGGTCCATTTCCCTACAGAGAATAGACTTTACAGTGGAACACAAATCAGGGACTCTCCATGCCAATGCAGCAGATGGCCTTTCCAGGCTTTTCCACTTAGACAATGAGAACTACCAGGGGATAGGTCAGTTGCTCATCACCTTTCATCTGGGGAGGGGGGTCATGTGGTAAAGTGCCCTTTTTGTATGGTCACCCCCCTCACTTTTTGCTCCAATGCTTATGTTTATGACTCTGAACGTGCACTGGAGCCTGCTGTCCAGGCCTCAGTGCCAGTGCTCTCTCCCTAAGAGTGTTATGTGTAAATTGGCAGCCCCAATCGACAAGGACTTTACCCCCCCTTATAAGTCCCTAGAATATGATACCAGTGGTACCTAGGGCATGGGTGGTAAAGGGGTTCCCAGGGCTTGCAGCACTGTTTGTGCCATCCTGAGGGACCCAAGTAAACTACTGACAGCATGCCTGCCATTGCAGACTGCAGGAACAGTGTAAACTGCTCTAATTCGTCTTTGCCCTCTCCATGTGTGGCAAAGTCAATGCACTGCTTTTAATATATGTCAGTCACCCCTAAGGAAGGCCTCCTAAAGTCCAGGGGGCAGAAAGCATTATATTAAAGGTGTGGACATGTAAGTGCAAGCTTTTATGCCCCTATAGTAAGCTCTTTCCATTAAGGGCTACTATAAGTTGTCAGGGCATAACATGGGCTGACACCCGGGCACCTAAGGTTGCCAGCTTCATTATGGTCCCAATGGAAAGTGTCATGTTTGGTATCAAACTATTTGTCTCATCAAATCCGACTTTTTCCCAAAGTCAGACTTAATGTGGCAGGCACCCAGGTGACATGTGAATGCAAGCTTATATGTCCCTATTGTGGCCTTTACCATTAAAGGACACTATAACTTATAGACAGCCCATAGTATAACATGGAATGGCAACCACTAAGAAGGGGGCCCCTGAAGATTGATAATAGACAGGTTGGGCAGGGGAAAGCAACTACAACAATATAAAGAAATCAACCTGTCTCTGAAAAATATAACATGTGCCCGTTAGGGTCACTCAATAATTCAACAAAGCTGGGCTAACAAAACAAAATCTTACAAAAAATATATACATTTTTATTTTCATTGGTAACATTCATATAATTAGTCAGAATTCGCAAAAACAAAATTAGAGACATATATATAATATTACACACTCAACATATAGATATAAATATAAATACGGTCCCACATAAATGCATTCAATACCAACAATCATTCAAAATTTCATACACACTCAAACATTCAAACCAGTCATCAACATTTTGGCAACAAATAGATCCATACAATTATAAAGTGATAGAGGATCCTATACAGAGGGTAGATATTAGCAAAGGAAGGAGGCTCTCGTGCATTCTCTTGATTGAAAATAGAAGCTAGGTCCGGAAGCACGAGGTCGTTCAGCGCAAACGCGCTTTTCGGTGTCTAACCCAATATGGGTCACACCTTCATCAGGGCAACCAGATGTATATGTGGGACACAAGAGAGAAACCACCTAACAAAATAAAAAGGGGGGAGGATAAGGGTAAGAAACAATCTAATTATCAATAGGGAACATATTTATACAATGTAATTCATCATATCAATTTTGTACACAATAACAATTCAGAAAAAGATTTTTTATCAATGTTAGCCATAGAACGCAGGACATTAGATATAAATAATTAGAATCCAATATAAATATCAATAATTGAATAAAGAAAGGGGGGGGGACGTGCACCAAGATAGAATACATCCAATAGCAAAAAAAGATTCACCCAAAGGTTCTGTGAGAATTAAAGAAATGACGTGACATCCATAATGCCAAGAGAGACATATACACATAGATGTAAAAACAGAATACCTTAGTATGAATAATCCAAATAAATAAGTAGAACAATCAGAAATATTTATTGAGACCAGCTCAAAGACGAATATCTATGGAGATAAAGATGAATGAAAATGAAAAATCTGTACAAATTGGGGGAAAGACAAATTAGATATGACTATAAGGCTAATTCAAGTTGGTGGTCTGCGTCAAGAAACCCACGGAAAGCACCATAAGGCCAATCTTACCTAGCAGGGATACTGCATGATAGATGTATGGACGGACTCCTATGGTTCCAACACATAATAAAAACCCGGTTCCTGGTGTTCCAAGTCCAAATGCAAGGAGGCTCATCCGTGCTAAGTCAGCTCCAATTCATTTCAATCTAGAACCACAATAGATCGAAATCTAGATTGAGAAAAGTGGTTCATAAAAGTCAACAAGGGCATATGAATATTTTATTTTAGAGAAGGAGAAGGTTATAGATCTAATGTGGGTTTTATCAATTCCCTAAAACAGATACCATAAAAAGAAGCCAATATATCAGCGCTAACATGGCGCTATGTAAATAAATGCAGGATACGATGTTTCAGCCCAACGGGTCTATTCTGTAAAGGGAAAACCTCACGACCCTACCTCCAACATAAAGTCCTATAATCCAAAGAGAATAGGTAAAGGGCGGAGGAAAATAGTTGGCTACCCGACTAAATCGGGGCGATCAATTAGGGCGATATAATCGTAACAACTCATCCGGACATCTAGTAATTGCGGCCGATAACCCAACTGTCGACTACCTCTAACTGGAGCAAGCATTCAGCTAGTAGACTGGTATAAGGATGGAAGAAGGTTGGCGTGGGGGTCTAAGGACTCACCAGTTTTCAGGATACATAGCGCGGCGGCAAGGATCCTCCAGGCGGCAGGCGAAGCAAGCGGTTCCTGGGGATTGTCGGAAAGTGAGCACAGCTTATCCCTGTTTATACGGGCGCGATACACGTATCGACGCCCAGCGTAAGGGGTGGAGCTAAGATCTTCCATCTAACAGAGCGCTAAACCACAAAGAAGGACTAACAAATAACTCCAGCTCATACTATATAACGGCGGCCATGATGGAACATGTAGAAGATAATCTATAGTCATAGGGGATTGGCTCATATAGTTATAAATTGGGGCAACCGCGGATATATCGCTAAGATATAAAAGAGTAAGGAGGCATCCATCAATCCCTGTTTCAGAACCTAAGTTCAGAGGGAGCAATAGAATGTAGACAGATAGTAAAAAAATATATAGAAAAAATCAAAATAGCACCAAATAACACGTTATCTAAAAAAATCAGGGTTCATATAAGAAATCCAACGAAAAAAATCTAGAGATTAAGAGATCGCGTTTTCCCATGGACAAAGTTCATTATGTCCTTTTTTGACCGAGTTAAGGAGGAAAATCCAGAACACCTCTCTTTTTCTTCTTATGGCGGTAGGATCCCTCCCTGCCTGTGGACGTACACTCTCTAGAATAGACCATCTCAGATCATTTTCAGTATGGCCAGATTCCAACCAATGGTTTACTAGAGGAGCCGAGATTTTCCTGGTTCTGATGTTCGATTTGTGCTCGCCTATCCTTTTTCTGCATTCTCTGCCTGTCTCTCCGACATAAGCCAGATTGCAAGGGCAGAGAATGACATATATGATGTTCGAGGTGCGGCAATTAGTCATTTCACACAAAGAAATGGTACGCTCATTTAGGTAAATAGTGTCACTCACAATAGCGTTTGGACATGCCTGACATGTACCACAACGATGATTTCCTTTGATAGGTCGACTGCCAGTGATAGATTTTTGGCAAAGGGGAGGGCGTTCTGGGGCTCTACCTCTCACAAGATGGTTTTTGAGATTTTTATTCCTCCTGAACGCAAACAGAGGTTTGGGTAACTTGTGTTCGCTCTCATCCATATTTAATAAATACCAATGGGTATTTATAGTCTGCCTTATTTTGTGATTCATGTTGGAATGCTTAGTTACGCATACCAGTTTGTCCAACGATTCAATGTTCTTAGGTTGAAACATGGTGTCACGGTTGTAATATCTGGCCCTCTTTAAAGAGTCCTTAATCAATTTATAAGGATACCCTCGGTTGAGTAGTTTCTCCTTGAGGATGTCTGCTTGTTTTAAAAAATCTTTCATGTCAGTACAGTTTCTTCGGAGACGGAGAAACTGACTGAAAGGGATACTCTCCTTTTGGCTGCGAGGGTGAAAACTGTTGAACTGCAGAAGAGTGTTTCTCGCAGTCGGTTTAGTATAAAGAGAGACTGATATTTCATGGTCTTTATGTTCGATCCAGACATCAAGGAATTCAAGTTTGAGGTTACTTGATTGAGCAGTGAATTTCAAATTTGGATCGGCGGCATTTATCCAACTAATGAATTCATTCAATGAACTTTGGTCCCCCTCCCAGATAAAGAAAATATCATCGATGAACCGGGACCACGACCGAACATTCTCATAGAAAGGGGCCATCTCATTGTATATGTTATATCTCTCAAACTGTCCCATATATAAGCATGCTACACTAGGGGCGCAGGCCGCCCCCATGCTTACTCCCTGTATTTGCTGATAATAGATATCATTGAACTCAAAAAAGTTCTCCCCCAGAACAATGTCTAGGCATTGGAGAATAAACGGAGCATTGGTAAGGTTGGGGTCAGTAAGGAGAATTTCACGAAGAGCTGTCATGGCTCCGTTTTGGGGGATGTTAGTGTTTAGGGACTCCAGGTCCAGGGTGACCAAGAGTTCCATGTCACAATCATATCAGATCTTCTCAATTTTAGAGATAAAATGCCCCGTATCCTTAATATATGATTCAAGGTTGCTCACCAAGGGTTTCAAAAACCGATCGATATATTTAGAAATGGGCTCAGTTACAGACCCAATGGTCGACACAATGGGTCTTAAGGGTGGATCACGTTCATCCTTGTGAGTTTTAGGGACTCCGTAGATGATGGGCATACGGGTATAGGAGGGAGTGAGAAACTCCGCCTCCTTGGTACGTATATATCCATCATCCACAGCCTTCTTCACCATCATTAGAATTTTACATTTTAGTTCGGGTTCAGGATTGGTGGTTATTAGTTTATAGTATCTGGTCTCACCAAGGAGTTTGTTCATTTTTTCCACATATTGGGGGGTGTCAAAAATGACAATCCCCCCACCCTTATCACACGGTTTGATGGTCAGGAGTTTATTCTCTCTAAAAGATGTAAGGGCTGCATTTTCTTCCTTAGTTAAATTACTAGACGGTTTTGGAACATATTTTATGATCTTCTGTATTTTAGTAATGACCGCTTTTTCAAAGATCTCGACCTCCGGTCCCACAGTATCAAGATTAGGTGTGAACTCAGAGGGGGGGTTTAAGACCGGATAGGTTATCAGAATTATCAATAGGTGGTCTAGTTTGAAAGAATTTTTTAAGTCTGATTTTGTGAAAAAATGAGTAAAGATCTTTCATTCATTCAAATTTGTTGAAGTTAACAGAGGGAACAAAGGATAAACCCCTGGATAAAAGGGTAACAGACTGAGAGTCTATGTTTTTGGTGGATAAATTAAACACGCGGAGCGTGAGGGGTGAGCAGCCCTTTCAGAGCACCTTAAGGTTCAAGCTGCCATTCTATGATTTTATCTTCGTTAACCTGAATGTAATTTTTAAATATTTTAAAGAGCATTTTCTAATATTCCCCTTTGTATTTTGCACATTTCACTCACCATTAGCTTGGTCTCCGATTCCCCGGTCCGACACGGCGTTTTGCCGATTGATTGGAGGGAACCGGATACTCTTTCTGCCTGGCCCGCCTGACTTCCGGCGGAGAAGGCAAAACACAGTCATTTCCCGCGCCGGCCAGCTATTTAGTTTGATGCTGGGCCGGACGCGCAGCGGAGCGTGAGGGGTGAGCAGCCCTTTCAGAGCACCTTAAGGTTCAAGCTGCCATTCTATGATTTTATCTTCGTTAACCTGAATGTAATTTTTAAATATTTTAAAGAGCATTTTTTAATATTCCCTTTGTATTTTGCACATTTCACTCACCATTAGCTTGGTCTCCGATTCCCGGTCCGACACGGCGTTTGCCGTTTGATTGGAGGGAACCGGATACTCTTTTCTGCCTGGCCCGCCTGACTTCCGGCGGAGAAGGCAAAACACAGTCATTTCCCGCGCCGGCCAGCTATTTAGTTTGATGCTGGGCCGGACGCGCGCAGCGGGCGCGCCACCGGCGCGCCAAAGGCGCGCCAAAGGCAAGCCCGTCTGCGCCCGTCCGCGCCAAGATTGCGACAAGGACGGAAGATTCTGCCCAACCGCACTCACCCATAGTATATACGTCTGAGGCTTTAATGCAGCTTAATGTTAAACAAGCTTGTAGATGCTTATTATCTCCAAATAACGTAATGGGGGCAGTCAGCTGCGCATATTGCAGATTAGAACTCCCCTTAAAAATATTGGCCCTAGGTCTATCACGGAAATGCATACCACCCACCTAAAAGGAGGTTTAATAAATGCCAGATCCCTAAGCAGGCACTGTCAGGATGTCAGAGATCTTATTATTGATCTACAGCTAGATTTCGTATTTATTACTGAAACATGGTTGAAAGACTGGTGTAACCCTGACATTGCCATTGCACTCCCGCCCAACTATACTATCCATAGAAAAGATAGAGTGGATGGTAGAGGAGGGGGGCTGGCGATTATCCTCCGTGATACTTTGCATTGTGCTAATTTTGAGTTAGATACACTTAGGGGAGCTGAAAGCCTAGGCTTTTGCATCTCCCTTAATGCCTCTCTATCCTTTACGGGTGTTTTGATCTATCGGCCGCCGGGTCCGAGCACAGCTTTTATAGAATCATTAGGTGATACCCTAAGCCACTTTCTTCTTAGATATGCTAATTTCACTTTGTTGGGAGATTTTAATCTCCACTTGGAAGACAGAAACAAGCCAGGAGTGGAATTTTTTTTCCAAATAAATGAATTATTCAAATTGCGCCAGTTGGTAGAAGCCCCAACCCATCGGGCGGGCCACATTTTAGATGGTGTCTGCTCTAGTTTCACTGTGCTCTCTACAGGCACCCCCATCCCACAGATATGGTCAGACCATTATTTTATCCCCCTGGCACTTAAACTCCATTCTAGAAGTCAACAAGAGAAGACACCGGTCCACTCCCAGCCTAGGCGCAAATGGGCACAATTAGCTGCAGATCCTAGGTTAGCAAATATTGCCCAGGCTCATCTCCCCGTATTAACAGGGAATACTGTAATTGATTCACACCTTTTTCACACTTGGTTAACTATTACAAGTAATGAAATTATGCCATTAAATAAATGTGACAAGATTACTAAATCAAAAACGCAAAAACACCTTGGTTTTCGCCCGCTCTGTCACAAACACACCTCCAATGTAAACAATATGAGCGCAAGTGGAGAAAATCTTATGATACAGGGGATAGACTAGCTTTCAAAATTAGTAGGAAACTCTATCATGCTCAGATTAAATCAGCTAAAAAAGAGTACTACGCTAATAAAATTCAGGAAGCAAACCAAGACCAAAAGCCATTTTTTTGGTTGTAAAGTCCTTTACTAACCCGAAAGCCTTACAGAAAGAGATTCCACCCTCCCAAGAATTGTGTGATAAAATCTCAGTCTTCTTTGAAGACAAAATTCAAAAGATTCAAAAGGATTTTAGAACCTCCCTATCTTGGATGCTGTACAAAAGCATGATTTTGTCACCACTGCCTTTTCCCTACGAACTTTTGAATCAGTATCTACAGAACAAACCCGTGAAGTTATCATGGCATGCAAATCAGGTTCTCCTCTGGATGCCTGCCCTCCTAGAATTATCCATAAAATCATAGATATAGTTAACCCAATTATAAACAACATAGTTAACTCCTCGTTAAGTTCAGGCATAGTGCCTGACGAATGGAAGTTGGCGTTGGTAAAACCTTTACAAAAAAGCAAAACATTGATCCTTCGGTGCTTTCAAATCTCCGACCCATATCCTTACTCCCTTTATTGGGTAAAGTTACTGAAAAGCTGGTTCATAAAGAACTTACTAAATTCATTGAGACCGCTAACATTCTTCACCCCCAACAATCTGGTTTTCGCCCAAAGCATTCCACGGAATCGGCACTTTTGGAATTAACGGATACCTTAAAAATGTTAGCGGATAAAGGACAAAAGGCGGTCCTGATATTGCTCGATCTATCGGCCGCCTTTGACACCATCTCACACTCCATCCTCATGCAAAGGTTGGAATCCTGTGGTATTTCAGGTACTGTGATTCAGTGGATAAAGTCTTTTCTTACTAATCGTAGACAAGTAGTGACCTTGGGATCTTTTCATTCTGTTGAATGGTACATCACAACAGGAGTACCACAGGGCTCATCGCTGAGTCCGTTACTGTTCAACATTTATATGACCCCACTCATTTCTTTGATATCATCTTTTGGGATCAAAGTAACTTCCTACGCAGATGATACCCAAATGATTCTTTCGCTGGACAATAATTCCACAAATGCCGAACTTAATTTTAAACATTGTTTATCCAAGATTATTCAGTGGATGAAGGATAATCACCTTAGATGTAATACTGACAAAACGGAGATTTTGCCAGTAGGAAAAGATGTCCTATTCCAGCCACATGAGTGGTGGCCAGAGGGGACGACACCACCACCAGACATGGTGAAGGTAGCTAAAAATTTAGGAGTCCACTTTGACACTGCTCTATCCTTTCACCCACATGTAACGGCAGTAGCAGGGACCTGCTTTAGCCTTATTAAATCTTTGAAAAATTCTTTGATTTAATACCACTCTCTGCTAGGAAATCAGTGACAGTGGCTTTAATCCTCTCGCGTTTGGATTATTGCAACAGCCTTTTAGCAGGAACAAAAAATCAATTTTGAAAAGACTACAAATAGTACAAAATGCGGCAGCGCGTTTAGTGCTAAAGCTGCCTCGTAGGTCCTCAGCATCGGGAGCGTTGAAAGCCCTCCATTGGCTCCCTCTCCACAAAAGAATACTTTTAAAATCCTTTTAATTACCTTTAGAGCCTCGCTTAGGTTAGGACCCAAGTATCTCTATGAGAGATTTACTCCTTATATTACATCCAGAACTCTCAGGTCCTCGTCAGCTAACTTCCTCAAACCACCTATATTTAGGTGTAAATCCAAAGGGGGAAAGACAGTAGCAGCACTGGGAACAAAAGCATGGAATAAGCTGCCAACTCATCTGAGATTACAAAATAATGAAACTCAATTCAGGAGATTGCTGAAAACATGGATATTCAGCTCCACAGACGAACTATGCCTTTCCCTTATTTAATCTCTTTGGGACCCTCCCTCACCTCTAACTAGCGCCAGGATGCTCCTTTCGGAGTGGCAGATTGCGCTTTATAAATAACCCATTACATTACATTTATGTTTTCCAGTATTGTTGCTGCCGTGTTTGTATATACATCTGGGGCTGAGCTTGATGGTAATTCCTCAGTTGTGAGGTCCGAGCTCTGGGACGGAAGTTTCCCCTGCGGTTCCCTAAAAAACGGTTATCGGTTACCGGTTACCGGTCTCTCAAATTGATCCTGTCTAGTTTGATAATTCGGATTATAGTTTGAGGGACCCTCTCCATCAGAGTCCGTGGTGTCTGAAAAGGTGGTAATGCGTCTATTGCCCCAGCGAGGAGTACCATTATTTGGGGTACTATCATCACTAGTCGTGTAAAAGTTGATGGTCAGATAAGGATAAGTACGTTCTTGTGAAAATAAACGAACATCCTTCCTGAGCTTTTCAGTTTTTCTCTTTAGAAGGTATTCAGAAAATGAGTCTAGATCTTGACAAATTTCTTCCAGTTTTCTTTTACCAATCTCAACACTGTTATCTTTTTTAAGTTTCTCTTCTAATTCCTCGATTTCCTTATTGAGGATAGAGATCACTTCCCTGGCTGTTTCAATGATTAACATCATCCAATCCCTGGAACATCTATTTGAGATTAATGCCCATTTTTCCAGGAATTGTCTGATTTTGATAAACAGACCAGGGATATTCCTAACTCTTAGACCAATAGGGATGGTGCCAGCTTTCAAGATATTCCAACATAAAGTTGGCGTGCGATTCTGTTCGTTTAGACTTTTTTTTTAGGTTTAAAAGTTTAGTCCATTCTTCTTCTAGTCCCTTAGATAGGGTGAAGTGTTTATCACCCCCCGTGGTTTGACCAATCATGCGGGCAAAGTCTTCATCGGAGAACCCGAAGGTCTTAATGATCTCCATAGGGGAGTGAAAGAGACCTGTTGGTATGAAGAATCTAAAGGTGTGCGGATCAAGGAGATCAAACTGCGTATTTAACAAGATTGATAGCTGTTTAACAGAAAGTGAGACTAGAGAGAAAAAGAATTTCCAGGTGGCGAATCAAAAGGAGGATAATCACCCAAGGATTCAGAACATCATTCAAGAAAGACTACACAAGATACATACCATCCAACAAAAATTTAAAGTAATAAAAGAATATATATAAAGAAAAATTGAAAAAGGTGCACATTCTCCCCAAGGACAAACAACAAAAACCCCCACAGCACAAGGCTGTGAAAGAGTAACCACTAAGAAGGGGGCCCCTGAAGATTGATAATAGACAGGTTGGACAGGGGAAAGCAACTACAACAATATAAAGAAATCAACCTGTCTATGAATAATATAACATGTGCCCGTTAGGGTCACTCAATAATTCAACAAAGATGGGCTAACAAAACAAAATCTTACAAAAAATATATACATTTTTATTTTCATTGGTAACATTCATATAATTAGTCAGAATTCGCAAAAACAAAATTAGAGACATATATATAATATTACACACTCAACATATAGATATAAATATAAATACGGTCCCACATAAATGCATTCAATACCAACAATCATTCAAAATGTCATACACACTCAAACATTCAAACCAGTCATCAACATTTTGGCAACAAATAGATCCATACAATTATAAAGTGATAGAGGATCCTATACAGAGGGTAGATATTAGCACCGGGCAAACCTGAGGTTGGCAGCTCCATTATGGTATTGCCTAAATATGTCGTGCTTGACTTGCCTTCTCAACCCTGACATGAATCTTGTTTTAAGGGTGAAGTGGCATGCACCCAGGTGGCTACCTTAGAGGTTGCCCACCTGGTTTCCCCAGCTTCTCTGTGCTCTGGCTGCAACCTGCACTTGCTTCCACCAAGATAAGAATCTGACCTCCTGCCAGGCCGTGTGATCACTCCGAGGAGTCAGGAACAAAGGCTTGGGCAGGAAGGAGGTCACACATCTTCCCTCCCTGGAAGGCTAGTGAAGTGGCACATCAAGGCGGTGAGCTTCAAAGGCTACACTGCCTCTGATATGCATCAGAGCTGACTCCCAGAGGAGGAGAAAACAGCCCTCCCCCTGGCACATCTGCACCCAGGCAGGTGGGAAATTAGGTATGAAGAAGGTATACACCCCCAGAAGGCTAGCCACACCTCTAGGGTGTGCTGCCTCATCTGTACAGCTGAGGAAGACTTCTGCCATTTTCAAAAGTAGTAGAAATAGTTGTTTTTGGGTACAAAAGGTGACCTACAACCCCGGATGTGGTCAACTCAGGGGAGGATTAGCCGCTGGGGCAAGCAGCCCATTTGCCACTTGCACCCACACCCCTAACGCCCCATAATCTAGTATTTAAGGGCTACCCCTGACACCAGAACATCAATTCGGAACAACCTGCATCAAAGAGGACAAAGAAGAGACTAGTGCCTGTGACAACAGGACTTGCACAAACCAAAAGAGGGATACTTTGCCCCTGTGGCAACACTCCTGGAAATGCCTGATCAAAACTCATCCTAGGCTAACTCTCGGTTCCCCCAGACAGAGAGCCTGAAGCACCCTCAGACCCCCCTTGGACTAGTGGCACTAGTCCCCTGTACACTGAAGGTAAAACAGTGCTCCAGATCCAAAGAATCCCTGGCCATTAGGTCCTTAAAGAGATCACCCAAATCCAGATGGTCAAGTACATTGTGGGAAGTTTAGTCCTGCCTTCCACGAAGTTACAGGTTACCTTGTTCCCCGGGACCACCGGACATCGAAGTACCCTTTTCCAAAGTTTACCTGCTACCAAGGATTGTTGGTTGCCAGTCCGGCTACTGACCCCTGCACTCGTCGCTGCACCTAGAGGGAACTCCTTCCAACCTTCGGCCGATGTTGACAACCATTCCGTTGTTGTGTTTTTGCACCTTGTTCCCAGCAGCACTATGTGAGCGGTAAAAAGCAGGTCTCCCGTGGCTCTCGTCCAGCAACATGCACAGCCAGGACAAATCTGCACTCGGGCTCCACGAGCCAGGTAAAATTGAACTGACTGTTGTGGCTTGGTCCTGGGACCCGCATCACTTTGACCTCTTTGGATTCCACGCAACTCGACCTGCAAGTGACCGATTGTCATTGACCGCAATGCAAACATTCTGCAGTATTGAATTGATGTGATTTGTGTTTTCTTTCAAAATCCATAACTCCAGTTATATTTATCTGATCACAATCATTTTGGTGTCTAAATTAAGATAAAAATACACTTTATTTTTATAAATTGGTGTCAGGTTTCTATTGAGTCGTGTCAATTACTTATCGTCCATGTTGGTACTCTAAAATGCTTAACATGTACCTCTAGTAAAGCCTGACTGCTCTTTGCCACACTACCAGAACTGAGGTAAGGATTTATTATTGTGAATCCAAGGAACATCTCTGGGGCCTATGAGAGAATTGCATGGTGAATGAAACCTTCCCAGCATCACCGCATAATAGTCCATCTTCCTACAAGATGAAGTTGAGAGATTCTGGAGTGCAGTCTCAAGCCTCATTGTTATTTATTCATTTACGGCCTGATTACAAGTTTGGCAGTCCGACCATCTGAACGCCGCGTCCTCTACACCGATGCGCCGGTGATGTACCGCCCGCCATATTGTGAGTTGTGCTGTCTGAAATGCTAACCACGGCCACAGCGCTCTTCCTGCAGGGACCACTGCAGTCTGCAATGTTGGCTTTGCATCCACTGACGCCATCAGGTCCAGTGTTGTGTAGTTTCCACTAATCAGTAGGAGCTGCACGTTTGTGGACATCATAAACTTAGGATGGTGCCAGACTGATTCCATGCACCCCTACAGGATATTTTGTCCATTAGACCAGCTAGCTCACAATGCCAGTGGTGAAGACCTAGAACCTTTCACTCAGACACTCGTGGTCTCTTTCACTCAGGAAATATACAAAGAATACACAAAGGGACTTTTTCAGTGTTTATTGAACTAAAGTGATTCTTGTTTACAAAATATGTGCTGCCATGATCAATAGCCATAAGCAGATGAAAATTATAATGAGTGTCAGGACAGTCAACAGAACAAAAAGTTCCACCATCTTGCTGAGATAACGTATGTATGCAAGCATGTGTAACAATATAACAATCTAGCGTATTCCTACTATGCGAACCCTAACCTTTGTGTCTAGGGTGTAAGTGTTTGTTCTGCCAAGAAACCCCCTACTGGATGATCCAAGCCCGTTAACCTGGTGCGTAAGAATGTAGGACCCCGTCTTGGTCACGAACTGGACAAGCTGCTGGGCGAAAGCTTCAGCATGCAGGGACCCCTCGAAGTCAGCTGAAGTGTCTACTCCAATTATGCTTGGAAGCAAAAGATTATATATAGAAAAGGGCATCCTTGCCTTGGGACAAGATTGTGATCAGGCTGCCATTGTTTGTATTTCCATAGAAATGTGTCGCCATATGGACGTAAATAACAAACTCATTTGCACAATGCATGTGAGAGCCTTGTACAGAATGCCAAGGCAATGTGATAGTGTTCTCATAAAGTTTATTCATGTTAGCAAGGTCGGTGTTTCCAAAAAACTAACCCCAGTGTCACAAATGCAAATGTGTGTCAAAAGTTGATGTCGCAAAGTGAAGGCAACTTTAGGAAAGTGCTGTGTACATGTAAAAATGGCAACAGTTCCTATTAGGCCTAACTGGGACACATGACACCCACTCCTCATACATAAGTCGGCTAAGAAGCTATCAACAGCAAACAATTGCCCTCACTAAAAATGTAACAGCATATGTAAAGGAAAATGCTAAAAAAAAATTAGAAGGTAAAAGGGATGATGAAATCAGGTAAAAATCAGGCACTCATGCTATTTGGAGGCCAAAAGCAAAAGAAACCCAAAACGTATCTAATAAGTATAAAAGCAATAAAAGGTAAGGCAATTTAAAAGAAATTTGGATGTTAAAATCAGGCTGAATAAAAGTTCCCACCACACGGAAGAGCCAGATGTTTACATGTTCCTAGTGGTAGATGAAACATTGCTGTTCCCAGCGTCTACAGACGATGATCCCAGAGGCAATCCTTGGAGCAAATTGATAGAACAAGTATGTTCCCATCCACTCCCCACAGCAGCCGCTGCAGGAGCGAAGGCAGCCATTTGGTGTTCCGTTGAGACAGAGCCGAGATCCAAACCACCAGGGGTTGAGGCAACCCATGGAGGCTCATAGAACGTGGTTGGGAGCAATGGAATCCTCAAGGGACAACTATGCAAATGAGCCTACAGCGGGTCCACCAGTACATGTATGTCCGAAGGTTCAACCAGTTGTGACCCCAATCACAAGTCCAGGGCACACTTTCAAGTGCACAGGAGGCAGCGGAACACAGGCTCTACGCAATGAAGCCATACAGGCCGAAATGGCAGGAACCAATGCTCATCCAGTTCCCGAAGCAAAGGTGCACTAAAGTCATGCACCATGCGTTCACAGCACAACAGGACGTGAGGCAGTTGCAGCTCCATTTTTTCTCGAACTGGGACATCCATTACAGAGAAAAAATATTCAAAGCAATATCCCTTCACTTAGGAACAGGACCAGTCGAATACCTCCAAAGGACGGAGTGGATAAAGGATGGAATAACTCCAAACACCCTCATGAAGGTGCTGATCATCTCAGAGCCAATGCTCCTGTAAAATCCTGCTATTCCAGTCATACTAGACATGTTAAAAATAACGATGGACCAGTTCCCTAAAATGTCGTAGGAAGTTGGTGCGTGAAGCGCCTATATCTCCGAAGAGGAACACGCCACCTGAAAATCAAACGTCCTCTCGGCCGAAGTTAAGGCCACATCTTTTTGAAATAATAAGGCTTTCAGTGAGCTCAGGGTGTCAAAACGCACATTGGTAAGATTAATTGAGGCCACAGAGTATCCTCCCTAACTACATGGGCAGGCGGAAACAGAACTTGTGTACAACAAGTAACAATTGAAAATACTGTCACCACATTGGCAACCCCTGGTTTCATCCCACAACAACCTTGACTGTTCAACATCAGGTAACTCCAATTTAAGCGCAATCTGAAAGTTGGACGTATCATGGTCACCGGAGAGCCTTTCAAGTAGCAAGACATGTTCGCCACAGACGCATTACATGCTCTGTGCAACGAAACGTCTTTGCATACTAGGGACCCACTTAAAGTATTCTCTTAGTCTTAGTCGCTGCGAAGAACTTCAGTATCCTTATTCTGACACCGGAATGTGAAAAGAAGCTCCCACTGGTTGTGTATGTACCCTACACCCAATGTTTGTATATCTGCCCACTTGATGGTGTTGTAGACAGTAATGAAAGTGGAAAGTTGAGATTGGTTGTGTAATGTACCCATGGATTATCCAATCCGAGGATGCTGTCTCAGTAACAGTAAAAGGTAATTTCTCTAATCCTTCAATACATAACATTGTGTATTTTGCATCTTTCCGTGCCTTAGCTTTGTGTTATTCTGAAAGGTGGTATGGTGAAAACAGATTTGTGATGTTAATGTGTTGCCATAGCACGTGGCCAGAGCATAGTGTCTGTAGTGTCCAGCTCAACAATAGGATTGACCTAAGTTGGGACTGTGTGTGTTGTAACGCTGACATGTATTGCTGTATGAAATCTATTGTGGATGATACAATGTTACCCAAAGAATATATTCTGGATGATAAGGTAGTTATACCGTTGTCCACTACTGAAAGAGCCTGTTCTAAGTTGGCCCTATCAATCTTGTGCAGTCTTTCAGCAGCCTCCTGTTGAGATATTTTCCATATCTTGTTATAGACGGCATAAAGAAAGAGTTTTTGACGTGGTTTTCGAGGACCCAATAAGAAGTCACATAGTTCCAGGTCATCAGATAAAAGTTATAAGTGCTGCTTTACCTGTGGCAGTGTCTAGGTTTTTAGCCAATCGAGGCACAACTTCCCAACACTGTAAGTTGTTAGCACCCCCGAATGTTCTGTCTGCACATATCGTATGTCATGCCTATTAGCTGTAAATCCCTTGCTGGTACCTAATAATCAAGCCTGACATTTGTTTGTGTCTAATGGCCAAACTAGCCATCCCTTCCAATTGGGGTGTGATGAGGTATGATTACTCTTACACAGCATACTTTCAATAGTATTCTCGTCATATGATGTTAACTGCTGCCGGTTCTCAAATCGTGTAAGAGTGAGAACCTGTGGTGTGTTCAAATCTTTCATCCAAGGCACATTGTGTGCTGCACAGTTTTGTTCAGGAAAATCATTTGTTGTGGTTTTAAACAGGCCCTAAATAAAGACTCAGTTCCCTGAACCTGCCAGTCTTTACTCCCCCAGATAGATTTTACATCTAATGTATCCCTCCAAAAGTCAAACCTTGTACAGAGAGCTGGGAAGAATGGAAGCAGAGTCAATCAGCTTGGTGTCAATTAACATATTTTTCTTCGCAGGTGACATGTAAGCCTATAATGAAAGGAGGTTGGGTCTGATGTATTATAACCAGAAAAATAGTCAAACTTCTGTGCCAATGTTTTTGAACTACCCCTTGGTGGTATAGGGCAATGCTCCCATTGTGTAAAGTTAAAAACTTCACAAGGAATACTAGCTTTGTGTAGAAAATGATGAGTGTAATGTTGAAAACAAAACATCTCATTAAAATTTGCTGTACCATCATATTACTCATCAGAAGAAAACACAGTTAAATGTTCCAGATCTTCTAACATTTCATATACTGTATCAATATCCCAATCATCAGAAATAGTACTGAGGGTGATAATGTCACTTAAAGAATTTGTAAACAAATGTGGAATTTGTAAAATTTCAATGTGATCATACCCATCAAATGATACCTTATCCCATACAATCCCATTCAGAACTGGAACAGGTGAAATGTTCACAAAGGACAAGTCTCTTTGTTTACTGTGTGATGATGCTTGTGGTTTCAGAACCAAGTTAACCATGTGTATTGCAGAGCTTTCCGGGACAAAATGTCTGTTGAGGAGCAGAAAGAACACAGTCACAAAACCCTTTTTTCAGCAAAAGACAGAAGACACGCACCTTCAGTTCAAAGGCAGGGGTGGTGGGGACGGAGGTGGCTCCGATGCATCAGAGAAGTCATCAAAGTCGATGTAGTATCCAGAAGCTATCCTGACTATCTTTGGCAGCTCAGCAGGTTGTGTTGAACTTGATGAAGACTCGATCTGTGGTACATTGACGTAAACCTTGTTCTTTTCAAGTTTTCAAATTGAAATCTGTGTTTCTGTACTTGATGACTGCACAGTTGTCGTTGTTTTTGAAACTGGTCGAAGACATACTTATTTGTTGTTTACTATTGTCTCTTGTTGAAGAGAGCAGGCTTCATTTGTAATTAAAGCTTCCATCTTAACCTCCTGAATGGTGGCAAGTGGAGACTGGTAGGTACCCAGGAGCCCACGCGGCTTACTGTTGAGAATCAGCCACATAGTGTGGTTTGATCAGGTCAATGGAGACAAACCTATTTGTCTCGACGTCCTGTAAGGGGCAGGAGAAGTACAGTTTGTGTACCTTCAACAGCCAGGACAGGCACAGGCGCTCTGTAAGATGGCCCAAATTGTTTCTTGTCCACAATCTTTTCTCGGACCAAATCCCCAACTTTTGGAATCCAGCCAGATTTTGCCGGAACTAGCTTCACTTCTCCAGTGGCTGTGCGTTTTACTTGGACATTGCTTTGTTTGTCCAGGAAGTAATTCAATTCCTGTAAAACAGGTAAACGTTCATTGATGTCAAATGGTGTTTCTGCCGCCACTGTGCTGGCATTGCAGAGGTCTGGGACCCACATCTTAACCTCAAACAGGATCTCATAAGGAGTTCGACCACCCAGGGATTTTCTTGGCATATTGTTCAAAGCCCTCTGAATCCAACTGCGACCAGAGCCTTGGACCCTTGCTGTTAAAAGACTGCTTTAAGTTCCGTATTTTTCTTCTCCACTACCGTGTTTCCCTTGGGGTGGAATGGAGATGAGAAATTCAGGGTCATAGCCAAATTTCCCATGGCCTCTTTGTAAGCCTGAGAGCTAAACGCCAGACCATGGTCAGAATGTCGTATGCCAACTGTGTATGTCCCGAAAAAGACTCGCAAATCCTTTATAACAGTTCTAGAGCCAATCGATCGCTGTGGCCAGACCCAAAGGAATCAAGAGCAGGACTCCACTGCCACCAAGATATACTTGTAAGCCCCATCTGATGATAATTATAATCTGGACAGATCCAGTAACTCCTGTTGTCCGTTATTCTGTTATCAGAATTACCTTGCACTCATAATGAGGGCCTGCAAAGGTAAGCCTGCCAAATGCACAATAATATTCATAATGGCACACAAATTTAGGAATTGGAGGTGTATGCTTGGGGGAATAACATAATCCTAATTCATGAGGTGCTATTTATTCTGCACCACTCAGCAGTTGGGCGTATTCTCACCTAGGTGAAATGTGTTTATTACTTGCCAATAATTATCTTTAAATGAACATCATGGAGAAATTATCACTGTGCAATAATTATTATATGAAACAGATTTGTACAACTGTATTGTAAGAATAAAGATAAATCATGCTCATCATAGGTGCTAGATTCACAAGCTAGCCTTCTACAACTATCTTCTCTCCACAAAAAGTCTAAGGGCCTGATTAAGAGTCTGGCGGTCCTGCGACCACCAGACTTGTATTGGCGCAGGAGTGACGGTCCACCGTATTGCGGATTACAACTTACAAAGTCTTATCGGCGGTGAACCGCCAGTTGCGCCAGGGAACAGCCATTGCCTGGAAGTGATGCGGGAGTGCCACAATGCATTATGCTGAGCAGGGACTGGCGCAGTCCCACTCAGCATATTTTGAGTTCTTGCACCACCAGCATTTTCATGGCGGAGCCCTGCCATGAAAAAGCTGGTGGTGCAAGAACAAAGGCCCATGTTCCCCATGCCATGGGAATGCATTCAGGGGGGCACAAAATGTGCCCCCCTGTCAGTATTCACCCCAGTTCCAGCACGGCATGGATGGCACCGTCCATGCAGTGCTGGAACTTTTTGGCTGTTCCCATTGCGGTGCCTGTTTTCAAGGCACCGCCATGGGAAAAGCCAAAGAACCGCCGACTGCATTACGAGTTGCATACTTCCAACTCATAATACGGTCGGCGGTCCTTGCGCGACTTTGGTGCAGCAGAGGCTGCATTGTGCCGTCGCCACTGCGCCAAAGTCGTAATCAGGCCCTAAGTTCCAATAAAAAATTATAAGAAACTAGAAGTATAATCTTAAACAATGATTTATCATGGAAGTATTTTTGTACTTCATGACTTGCTACAGTATATTTTCCATCCTACTGTTGTCATTAGATTTATGTAATTTATAAAATTTTATACCATTTTAATTTGTTATTTTATTTTAGAGTTTGAAATTACTTACCATTTTTATTTTCATGTATTTTATCTCTATTTTCGACTTTTAAACCTTCTGTTGAATTTTCCTCTGAAACTTAAATATTGTTTGATCCATCATAACTCCCGTATTGTTGTCCTTCAACTCAGTTACCCTATCTTTTAAAAAAGCAGGAAAAACGCGGTCACTGCTTTTATAATCATAGAAAACTAATTCATTTCCACTCACAACTATGTCCGGGTCAGTCTATAGCAGTTATACTCAAAGTACGGCTCATGGGCCACCTGCGGCCCTCCTAACCTTTACATGCACCCCCCTGGTAAACTGCAGCTCTGGGCTGCAGTATACTTAACAGAGTACTAAAATTCAGAAAGATGTGAATTTATTGTGCAAGCATTTATTTGTATATTATGGAAGTTGAAGAAAGAAAGTAACTGAGGTGTCCTGCACCACTTAACTTAGGGAACACCTTCATTTTTAAAGACAACTTGCAACAAACTTGTAAGAATAAGATAGTCTCTTCAAAATTCAAAAAGTGTATTTCATAAACATGCAGAAGTATTTCATCTTAGTGCATCAGATTATACCAGGGCACTGAGAAGTAGTTTTTTTAAAAGTAATAGTTTTCAAAATTAAATTTAGAACATCCATGCTTTTCCTCACCCTGGCAATAATGCTAATAGTGAACTAAAAGACAATTCAGTTGTTTTGTGCACCGTCTAGTGGCTTGGGTTGCTTTTATACATGGACAACATTATAGCCAGGGCCACTGGAATTTTGCATCATGGGAGGACCAAAGTATGTGATGGAGCTGACTAAATTATGTGGCAAGAAAAGGCAAATTATGCTGTATAATGCGGCACATTTTGTGATAGTATTACTTCATTGTTTTTGTCATTTTCACACTTTTTAACACTGTCTAGGCATAGGTTGCACTTCATTAGTTCCAGTTTAACACCCAAATATAGCAATAAGCAACAAAAGGTGGCCAGTCAACCTTTGCAAATGGCCTTCCACTGTGCCACAACACGTCACTGCCTTTTTAGTAACTTTTGAAATGTCTGAGCTAGTAACCTTTTTTTGTTAAAATCTGCAGGTTATGCAGCAGAAAATTGATTAAGTGGAAAGTCCTTAAATATGTGAAAATGCTGCTGCCGCACAATCGCATAATTCCAGTAGCCTTACTTATAGTTTATGAAATCAAACACAAGAGAAGTGTTCGTACAGCGCACTTCCTGAAAACATGTATTTTGAGGTCCTCTTCTATGTGCTAATGAAGAAAAAGGAGGCAAAGTGAAATAAAACAATTGCATAGCATCACACAATTTGATGAAGTGGGGAAACCGGGGTTGATCCCAGGTTTTCTGGTTTCACAATGTGCAATTCAGCCTTTACATGTACATGCACATGTTTTGCTTCCCCTAGGCCTACCTTACAACCCACTCCCACCGACTGCCACCATGCTGGTATCAATGCGTCCTCTGTGACACCACAAACCAAACCTTTGTGAACACCCATGGTCTACAGAATCTGCTTATTTCAATCTCTTATAAAAACATAGCAATATAATTTAACAACAGTATCCAGCAGATAGGTATTGAAGTAGTTGTACCACATAAAAGTCGCCCTATTATCTAAAAAAGCAAGTGAAAAATATTTTTCTTCCTCTGCTTGAAACTGATAGAAGAAGATAGGAACTACTTAAATTAAATTAAGGACCTTTTATGCTGATCAGTAAGATGGGGTGGAGTGTTTTTGTAACACTTTGCAGATCGGGACAAACAATGGTGAACGTGTAAACGTTATTTGCATAAATAATGTGCTAATTTATTGTTAAAATGTAGCTCAGCCATTTTCCACCTGGTCATATCTTGTAGTATTGGCTATGAAAAGACCAGAGCTAGTGCAGTTTGCCTTAAACTCTAGGGCCTGATTCTTAAACTGCACTTAGTAGTACATTTTGTATATACTACAAAATAGACTACAATATTTTGCCTATACTTATATGTGCAGAGTTCTTCCCCCACTTCCTGACTGCGGAGCCTCTGCATATGTAAGTATAGACTTTAGTAGTAAATATGGGAGGGACATAGGTGAGTTGGTGGACTTACTGCTAAATGGGATGGAATTAGGGAGGAGTAAGAGGGGTTTAGGAAGGTTCAGGGAAAGGATTAGGGAGGGAAGTTACCTATCCTCACAAGTAATTCAATTGCATTACTCTGGATGTGGAAATATGTGACTTATACTTTTGTAGTAAGCTTACAATCCGAGTTTGTGAATACCAAAAGTTGTAAATTTACTACAAAGTGTATCTTACCTTTGTGAATCAGGCCCCTAGTAGTTATTAGTGTAAATTGCATTTGTGCCTTTTTTAGTGGTATTCCACCGGAATATAATTTCAAAAATATCACCCTGATGTATTATTGTGGGCAAAATATTGGGGACCAAAAGATCGAGACAGTAAGTGCATATAGGTAAGTATAGCTTTACTATTCTTAATTCCATATCTATGTAACTTGAAACTTGAGGATATTCAATATTTTGCCAACAATATTACGGCAGAATTATATTTTGGGGACCGTATTTTGACATACATCAATTTTACAATTGTGTATAGGTCTAAATCGTTCCAGTGAGATCTCATATTCTCATATAAATTGAAAAGCCCGTCTTTACTGCCCTGCTGCTTTGCCTTGCTGCATACGTCCAGAGGGGGACACAGACTACCTGTCCCAGTCTGCAACGCCGGAGCTGCCCACGTCACCTCTTAGCGCCCGGAGGCGCTTTAAAAACCAGCGCGGGCTCCCGCAGCGCGGGAAGCCCGTCTTTACTGCCCTGCTGCTTTGCCTTCCTGCATACGTCCAGAGGGGTACACAGACTACCTGTCCCAGTCTGCAACGCCGGAGCTGCCCACGTCACCTCTTAGCGCCCGGAGGCGCTTTAAAAACCAGCGTGGGCTCCCGCAGCGCGGAACATGCGTGGGCGTGCCCGGGCAAAGCCCCGGCCAAGGGCAGGCCCATCTGCGCCCGTCCGTGACCAAATGAGGCCGGGCCGGGCTTATCCTCTTGGTTTGTGGACATTTTGTTCTGGGAGACCTCTCCATTTTCGAATATAAGGTAAGGGAGGTCTTGGACTTCCGTGACTTTTATTCCGGCCAGCCCATTAGCGGACAACTTGTAACAGCGTATATTTAACACCGGATTGTAGGTGACTATAGCCCACAGCCTACAAACACCTGACTCATATACATAAACAGACGTTTTGAGGTCCAACGAACTGTCAAAAAATCGTATTTTGGATAGTAATTAATCAATCTGTCAGTTTAATGTGCCTGTCTATGCGCATGTACAAGAGTTATTAACTGGCTGTCTTGGTCACTTACTTTTATTGTACTATTCTGGTTAAAGTTCTTGGAGGGGAAAAATGGGGAAGAGAAAGGCTACTATTGTTTCGTCTCAACATGCAAAAAAGGCAGTCACAAAAACGCATCATACACTGATGAGCTATCTCACAGGGGCCATGGGGGCTATTGAGAAACAGATATCTATGGTTGAGGAGTCACTGATCTCAGGTACACTAGGTGCAAAGGACACGTTGAATGATGAGACACCTATAGAGGCTGGTTCCTCTACTGCGCTCCCACAAGCCATCGCCCCTCAGAACGGCTGTATTGCAAATATGTCAGATCATATTACACTGAGCGACTAAGATTCTCTCGCTCAGCCTCCATATAAGCGTCATAAAACACCGGTAGCCGCGAGCAAGACTAGTAAGCTGTTGAGAAGGATGGGAAAAATAGTATGGTATGTAGATCTACACCACTTAATTCACGTAAAAAGACGTCTAAGGCCAACAAAAAACGTCTCCCGTCAGAAGCAGGAAACAGGACTAAGTCTAAATCCCAGGTTAAGGAAGTGGGTAATCTAACTTCGCTAGTGGAAAAATTAGATTCCTTCATAAGAACCTCACTATCAACATTAGAGGAAAGAGTCGCCCAGATAGAAGCAAGTTTGGCTAATCTCTCAGTTAAGCAGGGGGCAGCCAACGGTACTGCTCACCACAGCAGCCTTGAGTGTCCTGAGGAACCATGTTACAATCAGAGATTAAAAAACCATAATGAACCCCACACTGTAGTACAGATTGAACAAGCTACAGGGCTTTGCACTGCTAATCCGAAAGCCATGTCAAATAGGGATAATAAGGCCTCCGACCTACAAGCTAGTAAACCCAGGCAGATATTGTACATTCATAGCCCATGCCTCTATTCATTAACCCAGAGAAAGCTGACCAAACCCGCCTGGATCTACCTCCAGCAGTTACACCGTACACAGTCATTCTAGCAAACGTACCTAGTCTGGGGGCACAAGACATGGAAGCGTGGGATACATTAAGAAATAAATCCCTGCACTGGCTGAGTACAAAGATAGGGCTCCCTGAACAACTCTTCATGGAATTTAAGATGGCCCGTAGAGTACACTGGCTCGGCAGAGGCCGTAAAATCCTTCCCGGGGACTGCATGGTACTAACATTTAAGACTCCCCAATTAGTGGAGAATATCTTATGGAGGGCAGGCAATAATACAATAACAACAACTGGTATTAATATACTCCCTCTGGGCTTCTTTTATCAACCCCCACTTAGACAGGGGCGGGGAAATAAAACAAGAGACACCCATGAAAGATCTAATTATGTGTATAACGTGGCGGTGGGAAATCGCTTTGAACTCCTCCCTTCCCTTGATGAAATAGATTGACTGAATAGAATCGCTACAGCTGATTCCGCTAGACTGCCTGCCCTTTCAATTGTAGTCACGGACAAACATGGCCATAGCTTCATGGAGTCCTCCCCAGAATCACGGGATTTAGGTAAGGAACGTGGGGAGTCCCGTGTAATTACTACCTACAATGGCATGGATCCTTCCATCCCTGGGAGGGATGTAGGACTTACATCAGTCAGCGATCAGAGAAATGAGGCTACTGTCCCCGATATTATATCGCATGTCAGGGTAAATAGCTCTAACAATAACGGGCATAGTGTCTCTGCCCTATTTTGGAATGTTGCTGGTCTACGATCCAAACTGGTAAACCCTCTATGGCTCAATTTTGCTGAGAATTTTAACATACTTTGCCTCCAAGAAACTTGGTCTGTGGATCCAATACACATAAATGGCTTTAAAACCTTTCACACGCCTGCCATCCCGTCAAGTCACGGAAGGCCTAAAGGGGGTCTTAGTATCTATATCTCAAACATGTTGAACACTCAAAAGATACTATTTACTAAATCGGAAACGAATTATCAAATTTTGATTTTAAAGTTGGACAACCGGAACTGTTTTGTGTTGATCAATTTTTATAATAACGTCCCGAAAGGTAAAGTGGTGGACATCTTGAAACAACTCATGAACGACGTATATGAGATACAGAATGAATGGGCTGATGATGTTTTTATTGTCTGGGGAGGGGACTTTAATGTTGCTTTGTGTCCAGCAGATAGTGATATTACTTGTGGTTTAATGGATGATGATTACCGTAGTCTATCTCACTTTCCCCATTCTCTATATGGGGACTTTTTAAACAGAATGATATTTGCATTTGACTTGGATTTTGCCAATCTAGTATGTTCCCCACCAATCCCTTTTACTCAGATCTTTAATGGGAGAGGTCTGAGTTCTACCATAGATTTTATAATTACTCCCCATAGGTATTCAAACCGAATTTTGGGCTACAAAATGCACAAGAATGCCACGAGTGACCACTTTCCCCTGAGTGTGACTATATCTATACTTACCAAGTTGCGATTTTCCCAGAGAAAAACGATACATGCGGCCCTGGATATAGTTTTGGCCAAATACCATGGCTACTCCTTGAGATGGAAGAACATAGAGCCTACTGATTTCACTGAGAAAATTGTAAAGAGCAGTTATGAATTTTTTTAAACTTGCTTAGATGAGTCTACGACACACGAATGAATCATGGAGTCCTATGCCCAGATCACGGAGACAATAAGAAATACTCTAAGGGTTGAGGTCAAAAGCCATGGTAGGACTCTAGGGTGGTTCGACCATAAATGCACAAAAGCATATTCAAACCTAAAAAACGCTCTACATAAAACTAATAGGGATACTAACGAAATTAGAGCGTGCAGGAGGGATTATAAGTATGCTCTTAAACTACGTAAAACCGAACTAAAAGACAAAGCCTGGGCTGATTTACAAGAGGCTAGCAAAAATAAGGACAGCACAGCCTTCTGGCGGGTGGTGAAAGCTCCATTCTTTGAAACCAATGACATTCCAAGCATAGAAATTGCCATTGAGGAAGACTTTGGGTGGAACATTTTTCAAGTATGTATAGACGGGCAGAGGATGAGGACGGTAAAGATCCCAGTGCTGACACACAAGTTCCTATATCAACATTAAATTACCCTATAGCTTTAACTTTCACTCTGGAGGAGGTACTTCATGCAATCAATGCCAGCAAGGGAGGCAAGGCACCAGGCCCAGATGGGGTACCCATAGATCTTTTGAAGTTTAACACCGACCTATGGGGCCCACTTTTAACGCAAGTGTTAGCAGCTTGTTGTGCAACTGGATTCATTAAAACATGGTCAGAATCTATAGTGGTACCTATTTTCAAAAAAGGCGATAGGCAAAATCCAGCTTGCTATCCCCTATTTCGTTGCTTGACTCTCTTGCTAAGGTGGCAGGGCGCATAGTACTTAATCGATTGCAAGAATGGGTGGAGGATAATGATGTTCTATCCGATCTGCAATTTGGATTTAGGAAAGGATTGGGCACATTAGAGCAAGGCCTAAACCTCACTATTTTGATGGGCAAATATACGAGATCAAGAAAGGGCCAATTATACCTGGCTTTCGTAGACCTCACGGCCGCCTTCGATTGTGTTACCAATGAGAAATTATGGAACACATTAGCCAGCATGGGGATGGAGGCACCACTAATTCAATTTTTGAGGCAGTTGTACAACAATGCGACTGCTAGAGTCCGGTACGGGTCCAACAGTGAGTGTACGGAGCCCTTCAGCGTGGAGAGGGGGGTTAGGCAGGGCTGCGTCTTGGCTCCTTTTCTATTCACATTATATATTAATAGATTAGAGCAGATAATGGTTGAGAAGTGCCGCGATTTACCACAGATAGCCAGCCGCCCCCTACCTGCCTTCCTCTACGCGGACGACGCCGTGATAATGACCCGTACCCCACTGGGCCTACAACGGGCCCTTGACATTTATAATGATTATATGAAAAATCTGGGCCTGAGAGTGAATATTACCAAAACCTTTATAATGAGCTGCGGGAAAGGTAACGCGAAGAGCAGAGCCATTTATATCGACAAAAAAGAGGTAGCAAAGACCACCACATATCCCTATTTAGGAATTTTATTTGATTCCAAGGGATCCTGGAGCCAAGCCATTAAAATTAGAAACCTGCATTTTATGCGAGCAACGTCAGCCTTGGTAAATTTCTCCAAGAAATTAGGGGGAAAACCCCCAGCTGAACTGCTCCACATTTATAGTGCGAAATGCGTTAGTACGGCCATATATGGCGCTGGGATATGGGGTCACTGCGATGTAAACTCTATTCAAAAGACAGAGAATGCCTTTCTAAGATTCTTGTTGGCAGTTTCACGCAGCACTTCGACCTATATCTGTCATGCAGAATTGGGAGTTACGTATATAACAGATATAATAAAAGCACAAGCGGTCCTCCTTTGGCATCGCATTTGGTCCACAACTAATACAGCATTTAATCGTGATGTCTTAAGGGACAGCCTTAAATTAGATTACGCACTTGAAATACGTTGGCTGAAATACATAAAAGACTTCACGAATGATATGGGGCAACTGGGCTATTTTGATGACCCCCCTTCTATCGGCTCCATCTCTAGAAAAGCTTTTAAAAAGTCTTGTATGGCCCACTTGGAGGCAATAAGATTTGCTGGGGAAGTTTCACGCCCAACGGTACTTTTAAACCAAATGCTGTTAAGTACCGATGGCATTCAACCTTATCTAACTAATATACCAAGTGGGTACGATAGATTAGTTTTGACCCACCTTAGACTGAGCACTTTCCATCGATTGGTAAGTTTTCCATTTACAAACGATTGGTCTAAAACATTGTGCTTTTGCCCGTGCGATGAGGTGTCCCAGCAAACTACAATGCATGTAGTATTATTTTGCAAATTCTACATTGCAAATAGAAGGAGATGGATTATACCCATTTTAAAACTATGGGGCCTGAAGCAATGCCGTCCGGCTTTTATTGCACTGCAGACTTTAGACAATGAATGTTTTATAAGAGACATAGCTTCATTTTTAAAAAGTACAATTAAGTGCAGGAAAACAATTTTAGCGAGTTAATGTAAAATGACATGACGTAGCACCATTTGTTTTTAGTTTTTATGTAATTATGATTGTACAATGATCTAATTTTAACATTGTGTCAAAATGTTATATTTATTATTGCAAAACTATGTATGCTTTTATGATTTTTTCTTCTACAAAAATCGAATGAAGCTTGATTTGATTTGATTTGATTTGAATGCACATATTATAAGCTCTAAAAAATGCATTTTACCCTATTTAGAAAAGCTTTCTTGGTATGGTTGCCAGTCATGAAGACATTTTACTTTATGCAGTCCAACTGCTGTCTGATTCAATAGTCTATTTAAATACATTCTCTGCAGCTAAGAACAATTAGAACCAATTTATAGTGATATATATCATCATTAATTGCAACTAGGATTAAAGAGGTTCCTTGGATTTCTAAGCCCCAGTGAATTCTATTCTTGTTTTGACTTTGACACATCTTGCCATTCTGATAGACGTGTTAAATTTCTGTCTTCATTTTTTCAGATCCTTCATTAAATAACCTCTAAGTATTTAATGCAGATACAGATCTGCATGCACATCAGTCTTAGAAAAATGCAATTTATCTTTTCCAAGGAGCAGAAGTGTAGGAACATCAGTAGAGCTGTGTAGTGGCCATCTATTCTAACCACACTTTTACATTCATAGCATCAGTTTTCTGATCAATCAATGAGTTTGACATTTACAAATTAGTAGACCACAGTGATCTGTAGAATGAGAATTATGTTAAAGCTCAATATGAAAAGTGATAGGAAAGCTATTAAATAGAACAGAAGCTGTCAGATAGGCCAAGATTTTTGGATTTACATTTTTGACCATAATACATGTTGTGCCATGATGTACTAAACTAACTTGCTAGATTGTCTAATGCTTTTTTGAGAAGCTGTTGCTCTGCATTGCACATTGGTTATTGTAATTATTTGCTGAAGATTCCCACAATTGTGATGGTCAAAGGAACATATAAGGTTCTAGGTGATGGGGCATTTGAACCTCCTTGTGTATTTCTGTCCAAACTGGTTCACTTTGGTTTTCCCTGGTTAAGAGTATCATAAATAGGGCCCGGAAAAGAGGCTGAGCTTGCTCATGCCCTTTGAACCTGACTTTTCCAATCCCTCTTCTCAGCAACCATACATGGTATCGCCATTTCAAATTTCTAAACCTGATTTTGCAGGGCTATCAAACACCCTACACTACCAGTAGAATATGATGCAATTTGTTTGTCCTTTTCTCTGCTTGATGCCGTTGAGAAACACTAGGTGAAAAACATTCCCCTTATTTACAGTTACAAATCTGTAATGCTGTATATTTTCAACGTCCTGAAAAGGGTCTCTCTCTTTTCATAAATATATATATTTTAGGATTTTTGTCTGTGTAATAAGCAGAGTCCTGAATTTTTCATTACATTATTCCTCCACTTTATCACTCTTAATCACTTTCAATGTAAACAATTATCACATCTTTTTCTCTGTTCTCTCCTTTGGAAATAAAGTATTTACATATTTATATAAAGATATTCTTTCTAAGATATACTTTCTAGGGAGATATTTGTTCACTTGGTAGGAGCCACCAGGATCTATATCTTCTAAACTAAAAAAAAGACTGCTTCAGGAAAGAACTGGACAATGCAAAAAATAGACCGAGGCAACTATTCGACCTGCTAAAAGATCAATCTAATAAAACGGCCAAATCTGCACCAACTACTACGAATTCAAATATAAGCAGCGAAGATTTCTCCTCCTTCTTCACAGCCAAAGCCAAATCGATGGAGGAGGAGCTCAAAAAAGCAGCAGAAGGCCCCTATATCACTAAGAGCACCCCTGATGAGTTTCTACTTCAACCAGATCAGGAAACGCCTAAAAACAATGCTGGATGGTCAGAATTCAAGCCGTTCAGCGATCTAGACATTGCAAAGATCATCTCGACCATTAAACCAAGCAATAACTTCAACGATCCTTTACCTGCAAAGTGTTGGTCTACAATAAACCAACTGCTCATCCCCTCATGGACAAAGATCATAAATGCTTCACTGGCACAAGGCTCAATACCGGACTGCCTAAAACAGGGCAAGTCACCCCAATCTTAAAAAAACCAACAGAGAATTCCTCTGACCCCAACAATTTCAGACCAGTAACTAACATTCCCATGCTAGCCAAAGTCCTAGAAAAATGCGTACAACAACAATTGAGTCACCATATCTCTGAATTCAATCTGTTGAATGACTTCCAATCAGGATTTAGACCAAACCATAGTACTGAAACAGCGATCCTGCACATCGTGGATGACGCTCTACTTGCCCTTGACCGCAATGAAACTTGTCTCCTAATCCTGCTCGACCTCTCTTCGGCATTCGACACGGTTAACCATGCCAAAATACTAGATCGCATGAAAAATAGGATGGGATTAGAGGGTACAGTCTTAAAATGGTTTAGATCATTCTTAGAGAATAGAACACAAAAATTCACAGTCAACCAAACATTTTCAGCTTCATCCAGAAATGAGATCGGAGTTCCTCAGGGTCAACACTATCCCCGGCACTATTCAATTTGTACGTAGAGCCACTCACAGAAACCTTACAACGAGCAAACATCTCTTTCCATATGTACGCAGATGACACACAGTTGTACATCAAGATTACATCGACGAAAGAGATAGATATCATGAACCAAGCACTAAAGAGTACCATCCATTGGCTAACCAGTAATCACTTAAAGCTTAACCCTCATAAAACCGAATTCCTGCTGATTTCCCCCCAGAAAAGTGCTTCGAACATCCTAGAGTGGACCAAGTTGATCACAGCATTAAACTGTACTCCGAGGATTGTTGAGTCTACCAAATCCCTGGGAATTATACTAGACAAAAACCTGAATATGATTTTGCATATCAACACAATGGCAAAAAATGCCCGGTTCCATTTAAGCTACCTCAGAAAATTGAAACCCTTCTTAAATAAGGCAGACCTTAAAACAGCAGTCCAAGCACAAGTAATTTCAAGGATCGAGTACGGCTGCACAACCCTAGCTGGTCTCCCCAAGATTTCAACAGCCCCACTAAAAGCCTGTCTCAATGCGGCCACAAGACTCATAACTGGCTCCAGGAAATTCGACCACATCACCCCTCATCTGAAAGCGCTTCACTGGCTGCCTTACGAAGCGAGAATACAACTAAAAATGGCATGTATTACCCACAAAGCGATACACTACAAAACACCAGCGTACCTAGCCCAGAAAATCACACTTTCAGGAGGTTGCCGTGTCTCCCGGAGTCAGGGAGGGCTACTACTGAAACCGGCCAGATTCCGTAAGAAAAGAACTTCTGACCGACCTTTCTCTGGTGCAGCGCCTAGAATTTGGAACGCTCTCCACCCTAACATTAGAAAAATTTCGTCAATCTCTGCTTTCAAAAATTAAGCCAAATATTTTTACATGAGTAAATATCTCCCATAATCGCAGCAGACTTGACATTATCACTGATCTAACATGATCATACGCATGCTACCTCTCATCGAACATTAACCTCTTTGGGGTTCTGTATATATGTTTGTGTTGCTTTAATGTTTTTCGCAAAATCATTTGTACAATTACTGTTGACTTGGTAACAAAACTGTTTATAGATATGCAAATGTAAAGCGCTCTGATACCCCACTCAGGGTCACGTTCGCGCTATATAAAACACTAAATAAATAAATAAATATATAAGGACTCAATTACAAATACCAGAGTCATTTAGCCAAGATTCAATAGACTAGGGCCTAGTTCTCGCAAATTGGATAGGGAATATGGCAAGAATAGCCCAGTTTTTAGCCTTTCCCTAAATCTAATAAAAAAAATTCAGACCATATAGATAGGGGGATATGTTTCTATAGGTCGATTCCAGCTACTCTACAAGCTCTTCCACATTTCTTGCTTTTGGTTTCTGGAATAGCAAAAGGGTATGAGATTCAGACTGTGGAACCCGAGAAAGAGAATACTTTACAAATGTTTTGCTCAAGAAGAGGGACTGGTGTATTGGGTATCTCTTAGGAAATACATGTTGCTTTGACTTGTATCCTTTTGCAGTCTAGTAACCAGTATACATATTTGAGAAAATTCAGGAAATTTACTAACGCTAAATTATGTACAATTACGCCCAAATTACGCATAATTTTGTGAAATGTATCTTCAGCACCTCAGGTCAAAAAAGTACGCAGGAGACACATTTCGCTTTAATAAAATATGTAAAAAACGGCCATCCGCATTGCGCAAGCAAGCTGCCATTCTGTTTGCTTCACTCTGCTCCTGCTTAGGTAATCCTCGTGTTTCCCTACTTCCCAGGCACATCTACCTCCATCCACTTTATTTTCACTTTTTCTTTTTCTTTGCCTGCCCCTGCCCCTGTGCTTTTGTTTTTCATTTTCTGTTCCTTTTGTGTCTTTTTTAATATCTACTCTTTTAATTTATTTATCCATTATCCCAGCTATAATAGAGGCAAGAAATGTCTCAGTCCCTCCTGGACTCCCAGTGGTTGACAGTGGAATAAGGTAGTAACACTTCCACATTTTTAGTAACCCTGGGTGTGAACTCCGCTCCGCTCACGGAGTTTGCGGACTTTTCCGCACTCCGCGTTATGCGGAGATCGCAGAGTTCCAAAAACCTCAGCTTCACATTGTGGAGCGGAGTTTTTTTCCTCGCTCGCGTTCGTCAACGTCATGTTGGCGAGTGCGAGCGGGGAAAATCCATCTCCCCGCAAGAATTTTCCTCGTTCGCGATCGTCAACATCAAGTTGGCGAACGCGAGCGGGGAAAATCAACCTCCCGGCGAGATTTCTCAACGCAGGGGGTCAGATTTCTCATTGCGAGTGGTCGCGTATGCTCGCGACCGCTCGCGTTGAGAAACTGTCCATTTGCATTGAGAAAGCTGCAGCTCGAGTAAAAATCTACTCGAGCGGCAGAAAGGAAAGCAGCGCTGGCTTGAGCTGTTCATGGTGCCATTCGCGATGATTGCACAGTGCAGACAAACATCCAGCACCGCGAATCACTGCGAACAGCATTTTTCTATCGCACTCCGCCACTAGCGGAGCTCCGCGTAGCTCGGCAGAGTTTTTTTCCCACTTCGCGGAGTTCTGTGTAGCGGAACTCCGCGAACTCCGCCCAGGGTTACGTTTTTTTTCCACTTCGCGGACTCTGCCCAGGGTTAATTTTTAGTGGTGCAGAGTTGGCAGCACTCATTTTTAATGTGCAGCGTCACCTCCCCCTCTTGCTGGCAGTAGGTGGCAGGCCTGGTAAGAGTTACAGCCTGGCAGAATGCAAGCTGCAATGGGGTAAAGTGCGGTGCAACATTTGCTGTCTTCCCGCACCCAGCAGCAGGTGACGCACCACTGAGCTGATATAATTAAGCGTCAGTAGGGCCTGCTCTACATGCTTGACATTGAGGTGGTGGGGCTAAGTTAGTGATGTTCAAGTTTTATATTTTTAATTTTCACTGAAACTTTGCATCCCTTCCATGCACAATGATTTTCTATGTGTATTTTCAATGTAAAGTAATATTTTTTTTACCATCCCTAACAAGGGAATCCCTTCGGCCAGTGTGGGGTTTTAATGTGCAGGGCCTGGCTTGCGGCCGGGCCTTGTGTCCAATCCCCTGTGGGTGGCCAATCCCCCCAGTGCAGCATTTGGCCGTAAGTGGCAGGGGTTGGCCGTGCTCAGCAGGGTTTGACCGCAGGTTCTGGCTTGCATAGAGGTCCTTTGCCCAACACCGCACACTCCATACATGTGTTTTTTTTATATTTCGTCTGTTTCCACTGATGATTTTCTGCTGTCTTTAGTTTTCTTCCTCACATTTTTGTTCCTGTGGCAAAACCTTTCCTTCACCCGTCCTTTACATATCTCCTGTTCATTCCCTTCCTCTCCTTTGGGCATTGTTTATCTCATCCTTTCCTAGCCGTTTTCCTCCATTAGTTAAAATGTGTTTAATTTTGTTGAATTGTTGACTACTTGATTTTTAAATTGTCAAGTAAACCTTTCAAAGCCATACTTTCATTAACAACAATTTCACATTTGTTATGTATTGTGTTTTTTAACTTGTGCAAATACTGTGTTTGGCACTGATATTTTAAATACGTTCATTACTTTTTTCACGTGGAATCTCAAGCACTCCAGGCTGTGGAGGAGCGCAAAGATCATCCTGTGGAGGGGAATCAAGTGGTTGCTAGGACTAGTGGTAAATCAAATTCCTTTGTCAATGACAACTGTTACATTTGTTTAGGTATTTCTACCTTGCTTCTAAGCACGGATATCAATTATGTTTAAATCATTCATCTTCCTATGTTTCTGTCGCAGCCTCTCTACCATTGAAGGTAATCAGGAGAAGAAAAGGTACATTGCTCAGCGCCTACTCTTACACACTGCCTTCCCATTCTTTTCCAGCCATCCCCTAATTTCATATCAGCACAAGCCACATTTCTCTTACATTTCCTGCTTACGTGTCTTCTTCTCATGGCTTCCATTACACCCTTTCCATCTTATACCTTCCCTTGACTACACGACTAAGCCAACTACTATGACCAAACTGTCCAAAGCCAAAGCTAAACCTAGACCCAGCCCTGATGTTTTATTAGACCTTACCTTACACAACACTCCCTTGTTCCATAGCCTGCAAATAGCTTGCAAATAAAATATTTGTTGTACATATAATGAATTTGGGGTGGTGGTTATGGTGGTGGTGGTGGTGGTGGAGGTGGATTCATTCATGCCACTTATTATGTGAATTATGTATGGGGTAAAAAGGGCCTGTGACAAAGCATCACAAAAAAAATTCCAGTGGTCCTAGGGGACCAGCATTGTTGTGTAAATGATGTTTACATTTTATATTTATTAATTTTCACTGAAATAGTTGTATAATTACTGCCCTTGTCAAACCCTCTGAAGTGTTGACCACCAATAGGTGTCTGCCAACACATATCCAAAACAATCTCTCTTTCTCATTCTTAAAACTGATTTTCTTACCTGTGTAGAAAAAGTGATGTCTGCTTTTACCTCTAATCAGCCCAATACCTTAATGCAGGGTTTTTCCAAAGGGTCGTATGTCTGATGGTGGCTGCCCACTAACAGGGATGACAGAGGACATCATGAGAAAAATATGGTTCTTTTTTATTCTGAAAGAAGCTTGTAAACCAGCCAAAAGATTATCATTCTGCATCACAGGCAACTAGATGAAAGGAAAACCAAGAGTGAGTCAAATAGCGAAGAAAGACACCGTAATAAAACAAAATAGTATAGAATCATTTACTAAAGTAAGCATAATCAACTCTCAAGTCTCAGAACTCAGAATGTTTCTTTGGTAGAATCCTTGAGGTGTAGCTTAAGGAAAAAAGTGCACACTATGTTGTCCTTTCCTGCTTGGGTAGGAGGGGTGGCGTGGGCAAATTTGCAATTTTTGATAACCTTCTCCTATTACAGTTGGTGTAGCTTTAACCACAGCTGCCCTTAGGGAAAGGTGGGAGATAGACAAAAACAATAAACTCTAAGTCTATGAGCACGTTGCATCTGTTGTGGAATGAAGATGATAGACAATTCAGTTAGCAAATTCAAACAGCCTTTCTCTTTAGAAACCTACAAACTCCCAAGTAAGCCAGCCATTACTCAGGGTGGAAAAATGCAGAATATGGAGGACCTCCACTGTTCAAAAAATATTTATAATAAAAGAAAAATATATATACTGGATACAAATGGACAGTGCACTGTATTTTTCTGTCTTTGTCCATCCTGGGCACAGGGCTGAACCAAAGAGCAGGAGCTCCATGAAGATTCAATGGTGAAGAGAAGGCCTGTGCAATGCAAAAAGATAATAACAATGTTGGAGAGCCAAGTTAAGCATGGTACATGATGAATCAGTGAGCAAAGCATAGGCTGGTGCAGTCTAGTACCATTAACTTAGAGCCTATCTCGTATTGATCCCAGACACCCAGACAACTATTTGCATGTTTCTGGTTGATCACACAAATAACAACAAAAAAGTAAGTGTGCCCTTCATGTTCCATGTCCACCAGACCACAACCACGTAATCAGAGTTTCTCACTTGATCCAGTAGACTAAGCAACACACCTCTCTCGTAATCCAAAGGGTAAGCCTCTTTAAGTCCTCGTTTCTCATAGTAGTAGATAGGCTTTTATCTAATCCAAAAGAGTTCGACCTGTTGAACAAGAAAATGAAAAGAAATTGAGTCTCAGTTTGTTCTGGATGAACTGAGTGGTCTCAGAAGAAACTAGAAATGATGGACTTATGCTAACAAAAGGACAATCAGCTAAGGTAATAATCCAAGTGACAGATAAACTATTGAGAGGGGATACACTCTTTGTGCAGCCTTTGATTTGTGTTCAAGGGAAAGATTAAGTTGTTGGCCAAAGCAACTACTTCTTCATTGACATTGCAAAATATTTGCTCCATCTTTTGCAAATGTTCCTGCAGCAGGTGCATCAATGGGATAGCTTGGCTCATGGTACTGTCCTCCTGACTTCTGTGCCATAATCTCAAAAGAAAGTAGCATTTGGATCAGGCACTCCTCTAGCACCCATTTCTCCCCCTCCATTATCATAGCGTTGGGATTGGGAGTTGCATCCTTTCTTCTTTGTAGTGCGTAATCATTGATAGGCCTGAACTGCTCACACAGGTGTTGCAGCATGAAGTAGGTGGAGTTCCTACATGTTGACACTGCTTGTACAAGGACTTATAGAGGAATTGTGTTAGGATGCTGATCGATCCTTACTGCTTCCAGACTTTCAACAAATTACTAAAATGAGTGCAAATTCTGTGACATGTGACCAGTATTCTGTTGCTTCCTCTTTATTTTTTTATTTTTGGCAACCTTTATTTTTATTTTCCAAGAAAACACAATAAGCAAGCATCATGAACATGACAATGATAGAGATGGAAGTTCAACATGGAGCTGCCCAGGAGGGCCAGTAAATCTCGTAAGTAAGCCAAGCTAAGGTGACCCACAGTAATGTTCGTGGTATATGCAGGGTCTCTACTGCAAGTGTGGGGAAAATTGAGACGTGCTTCAGTTGTTGGGAGTCTTGTCATTCTACGGGCCCCCCGCCCCCAGTGTGGGAAGGTGGCAGACAACTCTGTAGATCATATAAGTACAGTAAAACTAAAAGTAGTTCTAACTGTGAGGAGACAGGGGGTCGAAGGATGGGATTGAAGGGAGAGGAGGAGACCCAATAGGGGGAAGGCAGCAGACAGAGGAACAAAACCTCAGAATGTGGATGGAGAGGAGGGATAGATGGGTTCAGTATGCTGCATCGGGCGGGAGGGACAAGAAAGGAAATCAAGGGCAGGTCTCTCAAAGACCTCCAATTTGTCATTTAATTCTATATGTGAATTTTTCATGTAAGTCTACTTTATGGAGTTCTACCATGCATTCTGTCAGGGTGGGGCCCGTGGCCTGGCACCAATGGCGGAGAATACATAACGTGGCCACTGCTAGGGTGGTGGCCAACCATCAGTGGAAGTGAGTATCTATATCCGGTGCATGATCCACGTCATGGTGGAGGGCAAGGTGAGTCGATGGGCGGACACACTGGGGGTGGAATCGTCGGAGATGTGTCCACACCCTAGCCTAAACGGGCTGAATCTATGGGCAGCTCCACAAAATATGGAATAAACCACACCCATCTGCTGGGCATCTCCAAAAGTGACTATGGGGCAATTGCACACAATTCCAAAGAGAGCAGTAATAGCCCAACAGTACAGCACAAGCGATAGTAGTCAAACAATCTAAAATGTTCACGCTTCACCTCATAGTGTCCTACTCCTCATGAACCCTGACCATTTGTAAATCAATCCCAACCAACATAGGGAGCGCTGCAAAATATTGCATAAACAATCAGTAGTTCATTGTACCTTGGATCCAAATACTGCAAGGCAATCCATCAGGATAGATGATTCTTCATTCATTCCATTAATACACAGGAGCCATCATTTTGAATCCCAAAATTTGTATTCTTCAAACATATGTTTCAAGCCCAGCCAACGGGTTTTGTCCTTTCAAGAGGACTTCATCAGGGCTGTAAATAAACATACATATTAATTCTTAAAACCACATAAAACAAAAATAAAAGCATCAACACTTGTTATGGCTCCCCATTCTCACACATATCATATCTCATTGAACAGTATAAATAAAAGACTGAACCATCGTTACTCTAACACTCATCTTCATGATATATCAGCAAATGATGTATTCAATCACCTTATACAACTATGAATTTCAAATATCAAGTAGTAGTAGTACATTTGTTATATAATCACCTAATATACTACTCACCCTACTGACAGAGGAACTCAGAAACTGAGGATTCCGTATATAACCCCAACGACCCAAGGAGAATATAAATGTAAACTGAACATCCTCTGTTTGCTTAACACTATTGTTTGTTAAAGTTTCCCAAAAAGTACTCACATATTTGGCAACCAATCACAATCTTCATCAAACAAATATCATGTTGTCTAACATATACTGTGGACCACGTGACAAGCATTCGTAATGTTGCTCCTGAAATCAACAAATCAATCCACCAATATATGAATTCCACTTAAATCCCAAATTCTACATGTTTACCCTACTCCTACAGTGGACATCCATTCTCAATCAGTCTCCACTAGTCATGAGCACACATTAACCCCTAACACATAATGAGATAAACATAAAAACTTCTGTCACACTCCCATAATTCACTCATCTTTAAACTCCCATATAATACCATAAATACCGCAAACTTTAAACCAAACCCTCACCAATCACAAGCCCACATACCACCAATACACCAATCAATTAACACTAGTCCAAAACCGTAGACCAAATCCAAACCTATCATCATCATTCATTCACAAGACATTCAAACTACTCCATTAAATAATTCCAATCAATCATACCAAATGAGCTCCTCCAGACATCCAAGCTGCCTAAAGCGAATTCCTTAATTCATCCGGTCCACATCAATAGCTCACAGTCATCCAAAAGAAGGTATCATTACCACATTGGAGAAAATCAGTCCAATCATGCATAACTGATACCCCCACTCCCCAAAACAACATTATCTATTCTTTTTGCATCACGCTCTTAGTTACATACCTTTACATGTAACACATTCACTTAAATCATATCAAATCAGATTTTCAATCCTTTCGACTTCATAAATTAAAACAATAACCTATCAATCTCACTTTCATTAACACACTAACTCAATCAAACATGCACAATAACTGTCAGTACACTCTCACAAACATTCACCTTTAACATACCATATTGTAACGCATTGTGTAACTTCCACAAAAACATCAAAAGTGGCAACCAAAAACACAGCAAAATTGAAAAAATGCGCTCACCAATCACACCCTCTCATATCCCTGCTACACCAATCACACAACACTTTCTAAACATTTTAGGAAAAGTACAAACCTTTTACTATCATTCATACGTAAATAGTTCAGAATACTACATTGGATAATTTCTAACCAATCACAAAATACAAACACCTCCCAGCACCTGACACCGATCTCCATTCAAAACTGCCTACTGCGTCATTCGAGGCAGTGTACTTGATTCACCAAGCCCATACCAATCATCCAAAGACATTCAAAGAGAGAGTAACCACCTCATTGGAGAGAAACTGTCCAATCATACCTAACTCACACCTCAATACACCTAACATGAATCTCTACTCCTCGCGCATCACATTGAGGATCGTGTGACTATTGTAGTCAGGGCCTGTATTCTCAATTCGTCTTGCCTGCACCACTCATTTGCAAGTCTGGTTTAAATCTACCTATCACATATATCAATCCAAATCCTTTTCAAAAGACGATGACCCCTTCAACTATATCGTATCCCATTGAACCCCATTTTTCATTCTGCCCCATCCTTAAATATCTAATAACATATAGAACCTCCACCAATATCAACCTTACCCCAAACTCATAACAATTAACACCAGCTTCCTTGATTTCAGCTTGCCTTCAGCAATCATATACAGACTTCATTCAAAACAGCCAATCTCCAATGTCCTTCCAAAACCTTTATGTAAAATGATCAGTCAGTAATATCGATCATCATTCTCTAGACCTGTCAAATTTCCATCCTGAAATCCTCTGTCAAATTCTAGCCCCTATAAACAATTGTTGATCTCAAACAGGAGCAATTCAATACCATTTTCCAATATTATAAACAAACATATCCCATACCTCATTATCTATCTATCTAAAACATATTCATAACCACCCTTCACAGTTTGATATCTATATTTATCTTAAAAAATATTAACACTCAAGTGCTCCAGTCATTCATAAATATCAAAACAATCATACCCAGTCGCAATCTTCAACAGGTCCCAAGAAATAATGTCATTCATTCTCAATATTGAGCCCTTTCTCCAAAATTCACAATCTACTAATCCACCTCGCCTCCGATTGGCGGAACCTCAATTCCATACCATCACTTCATGGATCATTCTCAATCCTCTGTAACCCATGAAACGTAAAGTTAATTTTGTCAGGGTGGGTTTCTTTAATATGCTGGGCCAGAGGAGAATGCATATCCTGATTCTTGATAGCCCTACAGTGTTCTTGTATCCTGATTTTCAGGGTCCTCTAGGTACTGTCAATGTACACCCTAGAACAATTACAAATAATTCAACCTGGGCGGAGTTCGCGGAGTCTCTGCGAAGTGCAAAAAAAACTCTGGCGTGCTACGCAGAGCTCCACAAGCAGCGGAGTGCGTTAGATAAATGCCGTTCGCAGTGATTTTCAGCGCCAGGTGCTTGTCCGCACTGTGCAATCATCGCGAACGACACCATGCACAGCACAACGTCTCCTGGTCCCCGTAGCTGCAGAGTCAAGTACTCCATCAACGCACCTGAAGCACCCGACGTCGGTGGGCATTCATCTACCGAGCCCCTGGTCACTCCTGAGTGACCCAGACTCTGTCCCCTCTGCTTTCAATGAGAATCCACCTTTGGATTCCAACGGACACTTTTCTTCCTTCCAGCAGAGGCTCTTCTTCGAAGTCCTCCATTGGGATCGACGGCGGTTTCCGATGCCACTTCAGACCCATGCACCCGGCTTCCCTGGGATAGGTAACTTGGGTACCTCGGTATCCACGGGTGGGGTGGCTCTCCAACCTTCTGTCTTCCATGGGGTTTCTTTGAAGTCCACTGGCAAGGGTCCTTAAACTCTAAGGGGCAGATTTACAATAAACTAACGCAGCACGGCGCAGCAAGTCATTTTGCTGCGCCATGCTGCGTTAGTTTGAAAGCACAGGGATGCGACATATTTACAAGAATATGTCGCATCCTTGTGCTTCCCTGCGCTGGCGCACAGACTGCAGCCATGCGCCGGCGCAGGCACCCTTGCACCATGGTGCAAGGATGCCTGCGTCGTGGGAGATTGTTTTTGTGCAGGAAGGGGAACCTTCCTGCACAAAAACAATCACTACAACCATTTTCCTCTTTCAATGCGTGCTGCAGAATGCAGCACGCATTGAAAGAGGAAAAATGAGGAGAAATGAAAACATTTCTCCTCAGTGCGCTCGCTACGCCACCTCTAGGGTGGCGTAGCTCAGACGCATCTCCAGAGTTACGATTTCTCGTAATTCTGGAGATGTGTCTTGTTCCATGAGTGTTGCGTGGGAACACCCACAGCAACACCCATGGAACGCCCCTTCACCGCAAAGTGCTGCGTGTGAAGGGGCCGTATTTACAAGGAGAGGAAAAGTCACGCAGGGTGGCTTTTCCTCTCCTTGTAAATATGGAGCAGCCCCCTGCGCCACCAGTACGTCACGAAAAGTGACGTACTGGTGGCGCAGGGGGCTTGTAAATCTGCCCCCAAAACTTCAACCGAGACTTTCCCATAGAATTGTACGGAGCACACAGTTGTGTTCCCACACTGCACCTGTCCTCCGTGGGGTCCCTACTTACTCACCTTGGATGGTTCCTTGGGGTCCCAGCGATTCTACGTCCTATCGACACTGTCTTGACTCGAGTCGTGGTTCTTATACCACTTTCTTAGTATATGGTTTGGTCCCGCCCTGGGGCCCACTGTGAATTTGTGCTATTTACTATCATTTCTGTGCTTAAGTATTGTGTGCTTTGTGATTATCTCCGTGTAGGAGATACTGTGTCGCACTAGATAGTGTTATATTAATAAATACATATTTTTACAACCACTGTGTGGTTCGCCTTTCATTTAACCAATACTATAAGGTTGCATTCTGGTAAAACAAGCTGCTTAACATTCCTTCAAGACTACGCCTGAAGGCTGCTCTCCACAGCTACCAGTTGGATAGCTTTCTAATGTTATCTTTGACCTCTTAAATAACCATAAGGGTTGTTTGGACTGATGCAAGGTGCCCACTTTAATTAGTGGACAGCATATAGCAGGCCACATTCTCACATTGGTGTGCAGCGGTTGGGATTCAAGCCTGCGTTGTTTTACCAGAAAAATCTTTGTAATGATTAACTGAAAAACCACTAGTACTAGGTACATATAATACTAGCTTAGAATAAGTACGTTCTACTGAACTTAGGGTTGGGTAAGTCAAGGGTCTAGCACACTCTTTCTCCAACCTCAGAGAGTTTAGTTCCCACTAGGTTAGGTAGGTGCAACACCTCACCACACTTAGTATGTCTGCAAAAGGAGATGCCTGTGGCTCTCTGCCTTCTAGATACAGCAAGCTTTTATTCCAAGAACTGAAAGCCCTGTGTGCCTCTCGAAAATTGAAGACAGGGAGAAGTGCCAACACTCAACGCCTGGTAGAGGTGTTACTTCTAGATGACTTAAGGAAAACCCCTGGGTCAGATGAACAGGAGAGAGTGGGTGGGACAGGTAATAAATACAGGTCAGGAGGTGACACCTTTTATGCCCTAGACTCTAACCCTGACCAGGGGGAACCTGATGGTTCCCACCTGGATAACTCAGATCTTCAAGAGGAGAATGGAGGAGGCCATAAGGGCCCTCTCTTTACTACTCCTGGAAGAGTGCAGAGTTTACCAAGGAGATCTAGAGCTCCCTCTGCAGAGTCTAATCACTCAGGACAGTCTGTAGGGACCTCTGTGTCTAGCAAGAGGGACCACTCTTATGATAGGGAATACCAATTTCTTGAACTTGAGAAAGCTAGGCTTAGGCTCAGGCAAGAGCAATTGGCCCTTGATAAAGAGTCACTAGAAGTCCAGAGAGCTAGAAAAAAGTTGGGACTAGAGTCCCATGGTGGCAGCAACAGTGTCCCTAGAGTTAAGGAACATTCCTTTGATAATAGGAACCTGAGCAAGATTGTCCCTCCCTACCATGTTGGGGATGACATCCACAAATGGATAACTGCTTTAGAGAGGGCCTGTAAAGTTCAGAGGGTCCCTCAAGAGCAGGGGGCAGCTATCTTGTGGCTCTCCTTTGCTGACAAAGGTAGAGATAAGCTCCTCACTGTTAGAGAAGAGGATGCTGACAACTACTCAATCTGGAAGAGTGCTCTCATTGATGGGTTTGGCTTAACCACTGAACAGTATAGGATGAAGTTCAGAGACACCCAGAAGGCACAGAATCAGGATTGGGTAGACTTTGTGGATAGTGCCATTAAGGCTCTGGAAGGCTGGTTGCTTGGCAGCAAAGTGAATGATTTCAAGGGATTATACAATTTGATTATGAGGGAGCAGATTATTAATAATTGCCAGAATCAGTTATTGCATCAATACCTGGTTGACTCTGATCTGACTTCGCCCCAAGAATCGGGAAAGAAGGCAGATAAGTGGGTCAGAACCAGGGTGAAGCAGAAAAACCAGAACAATGGTGGTGACCAAAAGAAGCAAGATTCTAAAACTCCAGATAAGGGTGGGGACAAGGGTAAAGATCAAAAACAGTCTTCATCAGGGCCCCAAAAACCTGCATCTGGGGGGGAGTCACAATCCAACAAAGGTAAAGGCAAAAAGAAACCTTGGTGCTATCTCTGTAAACAGAAGACCCAGTGAACAAGAGAAAGTCAAGGAAAATCCTCCTACCACCACTGCCCCTAAGGCAACTGCCCCCCCTAGCACAAGTACAAGTGGTGGTACAGGGAACAAGGGATTAGTAGGGTTAACCTTGGGCTTTGAGGTGGGGTCTGGCATAGTCAGAACTCCAGCTCAGGCTGTGCTTGTCTGTGATGGTGGCATGGATATTGCCACCCTATTTGTCAGTCCCAGTAATCTGGGCAAATACAGACATCAGCCTTTAATCAATGGTAAGGAGGCCATGGCATACAGGGACACAGGTACAAGTGTCACTATGCTGACAAATGATCTTGTGGCCCCTGACCAAATCATACTTGGAGAAATGTACCAAGTGACCAATGCAAACAATGTCAGGACTGACCATTTCTTGGAAGTTGTTAATTTCAGCTGGGGAGGGGTAACTGTCCCTAAGAAAGTTGTGGTTAACTCAGACCTACCAGTAGAATGTTTGTTGGGCAATGATTTGGAGACTTCAGCCTGGGCTGAAGTGGAACTTAGGACTCATGCAGCAATGCTGGGCATCTCTGCAGATGTGTTTGCTGTGACCAGGTCACAGGCCAAACTGACAAACACTGAACAGGCCCGGGATCCTGGAACAATGGACCAAGGGCCTTCAAAGAGAAGGAGCAGGAGGGGTAAGGCTGTGTCTTCCCCCCAGACTCAGAGTCAGGATCAGTCTCTTGAGGGAGATGATCTTATTCCCTGTGAAGGAACTGCCTCAGATGAACCGGAACCTGACCAGGTTGAGTTCTTGGGGACAGGGGGCCATTCCTGGCAGACTTGAGTTTGGAGCAGCAAACCTGCCCCTCTCTTGAACCCCTCAGACAGCAAGCTGATGCTGAGGCTGCTGGGAGTGTCAGTGGATCCCACAGGATCTATTGAGATGAGGGACTCCTGTACTCAGAGGGTAGAGACCCCAAGCCTGGTGCCACCAGGAGGTTGGTTATACCTCTGAAGTTTAGGGGCTTCCTACTCACCTTGGCACATGATATTCCCTTAGCGGGACACCTAGGCCAAAGTAAGACTTGGGTCAGGCTTGTCCCTCACTTTCACTGGCCTCACATGTCTGAGAACACCAAGGAGTTTTGTCGCTCCCGTACCACCTGCCAAGCCAGTGGTAAGTCAGGTGGTACCACAAAGGCCCCCCTCATACCACTACCAGTGGTGGGGGTTCCCTTTGAGAGGGTTGGGATTGATATCATTGGTCCCATGAACCCTCCTACAGCATCTGGACACAGTTACATATTAGTGGTGTTGGACCATGCCACTAGGTATCCAGAAGCAAAACCCCTTAGAACCATCACAGCTCCTGTGGTGGCCAGGGCCCTCCTGGGAACTTTTTCCAGAGTGGGTTTCCCTAAGGAGGTCTTAACTGACAGAGGTACAACCTTCAAGTCAAGTTATATCACTGCAATGTAAAAGGAGTGTGGAGTGAACTATAGGTTCACCACACCCTATCACCCACAATGCAATGGGTTAGTTGAAAGGTTCAACAAAACCCTCAAGGGAATGATCATGGACCTCCCAGAAAAGCTTAGGCGAAAATGGGATGTTCTGCTGCACTGCCTTCTCTTTGCCTACAGAGAGGCCCCACAGAAGTGGGTTGGCTACAGCCCTTTTGAACTTCTGTTTGGGCATCCAGTTAGGGGTCCCCTGTGTTTGGTGAAGGAGGGATGGGAGTTACCTCTCAAACCTCCTAATCAAGACATTGTGGACTATGTACTTGGTCTCCGCTCCAGGATGGCTAAGTACATGAAGAAGGCCAGCAAAAACCTTGAGGCAAGTCAAGAATTACAGAAAACTTGGCATAACCAAAAGGCTGTTCTGACTGTTTATCAGCCGGGGCAGAAGGTGTGGGTGCTGGAGCCTGTGGCCCCAGCAGCTCTCCAAGACAAATGGAGTGGACCCCATACTATAATTGAGCAGAAAGGTGAGGTCACCTACTTGGTGGACCTTGGCACTCCTAGGAGCCCCACAGGGTGCTCCATGTGAACAGGCTCAAACCTTTTGTGGAACAGGGCTGACATGGGCTTGCTCATGGCAACTGATGAGAGACAGGAAGAAGAGAGTGACCCTCTCCCTGATCTCCTCTCTCAGAACCCTGATGATGGGTCAGTTGATGGTGTAGCTTTGGCAGGCAGCCTCACTGACCAACAGCAGATTGATTGCAGGAAGGTCCTCAATCAATATAGGCACATGTTTTCTCTGACTCCTAGTCAGACCACCTGGTGTACCCATGAAATGGACACAGGTGAGAGTCTACCTGTTAAAAATAAGATTTGAAGGTAGCCTGACCATGTCAGAGATTGCATCAGGACAGAGGTCCAAAAGATGCTGGAGTTGGGAGTAATTGAACCCTCAGATAGCCCTTGGGCTAGTCCAGTGGTCCTGGTACCCAAACCTCACACCCAGGGTGGTAAAAGAGAGATGAGGTTTTGTGTGGACTACAGGGGGCTCAATGCAGTCACTAGGATGGATGCTCATCCAATTCCTAGGGCAGATGAGCTTATTGATACTTTGGCCTCAGACAAGTTCTTGAGCACATTTGACCTCACTGCTGGCTATTGGCAAATCAGACTAGCAGAGGATGCCAAACCAAAAACTGCATTTTCAACCCCTAGTGGGCATTATCAATTTATTGTCATGCCCTTTTGTTTGAAGAATGCACCTGCCACATTCCAAAGGCTGGTGAACAAAGTCCTTACAGGCCTGGAAGCCTGTAGTGCAGCCTATCTTGATGATATAGTTGTCTTAAGCTCCACCTGTGAGGATCACCTGGTCCACCTGAAGAATGTTTTGGAGGCCCTACAGAAATCAGGCCTCACTATCAAGGCTACTAAGTGCCAGATAGGGCAGAGCAAGGTTGTGTACCTGGGCCACCTTGTGGGTGGAGGCCAGGTTCAACCATTACAGAGCAAAACCAGACCATAATGGACTGGATTGCTACAACTACCCAGACTCAGGTCAGAGCTTTCTTGGGCCTGACTGGGTACTACAGAAGATTTGTGAAAGGATATGGGTATATAGTGACTCCCTTGAATGATCTCACATCAAAAATAATGCCTAAGAAGGTTCAGTGGACAGTTAGCTGTCAGAAGGCATTTGATGATCTCAAGCAGGCCATGTGCACTGCTCCCATTCTGCAGAATCCGGACTACTCCAAACAATTTATTGTCCAAACACATGCATCTGAGTTGGGGGTAGGGGCTGTGTTGTCACAACTTAATGCAGAGGGTCAGGATCAACCAGTAGCTTTTATCAGCAGAAGGTTGACCCCCAGAGAGAAACGTTGGTCAGCTATAGAGAGGGAAGCCTTTGCTGTGGTCTGGGCCCTGAAGAAGCTGAGGCCATACCTGTTTGGCACTCACTTCATTGTTCAGACAGACCATAAGCCCCCCCTATGGCTACAGGGGGATGGACTATACAGTGGAACATAGACCTGGGAGTAGCCATGCCAATGCAGATGGACTCCCCAGATATTTCCACTTAGAAAATAAAGACTCAACTGGGCAAGGTTAGTCTCATCTCCTTATGTTTGGGGGGGGGGGGGTTGTGTAGGAAAGTAGTATCTGCTTCTTATGGTTACCCCCACTTTTGCTAAATGTAATACTGTTTTTGACTAGTCTGACTGGGATCCTACTAATCAGGACCCCAGTCTATCTGCTTTCTCCTTAAACTGTTATGCTATGTACTTAGGTACACTCCAGATTGGATACAGAAGTACCCTTGTCAGTCCCTAGTATATAGTACCCATGTACCCAGGGCATAGGTACCCCAGAGACCTCCCATGGACTGAAGCATGTATTATGCCACCCGTGAGAGGCCATGCAAAATGGAACTACAGGCCTGCCAGTGCAGCCTGTGTAAGTTGGTGCCAGCACCACTTAATTAAGATATAGTTTTACTATATCTAAGGGTCACTGCACTTAAAACCTATAAGTCATCCCTCTAGCAGGCCTTTACAATCCTGAGGGCAGGGTGCTTGGTTCTAAGTGAGAGGGTGCCACTGCATGAGCAGAACACCCCTGCAGCCTACGGAGTCCATTCTCCCGGGTTGTCAGTGAGGCAGCCATTTATGACATATAGAGTGGCATCATGCGTCCGCGTGATGACCAACTCTAAAACGGCTGAAACTAACCCTATCGTGTTTGGTGTCAAACATGTTGGAATCACACCCCCACACTGGTAACCGGTGTGGGAGATATGATTCCACCCCTCAGAAGCAAGCTTCGTGAGGTCCCTGGTGTTCCGGATACCAGCCTTCTAGTCCCGGACAGCACAAAATGGTTGCTGCCGACCAGAGACACATTTCTACCCTCCTGCTGCTGAGCCAAGCTCGAACAAGGGAAGGCAGAACAATAGGCATCCTATCACAGGGAGTTGGTCAGCAGGATTTAGGGTATTAGGGCTGGGTGGGTGTGCTTGCAAGCGACTGAAAGTCTGCATGAGGGGCACATTTGGTGTCCATGTGCATAGTCCAGCTCAAACCAGTCCTGGGAGCCGTTGGCTCCCGCTCTGGTGTGAAACTGGACAAAGGACATGGGAGCAACCGCCCCACTGTCCAGACCTTCCCCTGGGAGGGTCCCCTGAATCTTGCCAACCCCCTTCCATGGGTACCTAAGGCTTACCTGGCTGTAGGACCTTAGATTTGACATGGACAAGATTCTGAACCAGAAACCACTGAACTTCGTCCGTCTGGACACTCTGTACTTCGCTGGACTTCGTTTGGGCCCGACTTTGTCTCCCTCTCAGTCTGAAGCATCGTCTATGCCCCTGCACCATACAGGATCTGTGCAGGACCTGTAGAGCATCAAGGACAACCAAAGATATCTCCCTTGGAGTGAAGGAGTCACTCCCCTGCATTCGCAGGCACCGCAACACTGCTGTCCGGTCTGCTGACCCTGAGCTCCTATGGACTCCAAAGGCTTCAGCAACACAGGAGGTAGGTTTCGATGTCCCTTGAGGCCTGAGCTGCCCTCTCACCACGTTTGAGGTCAGAATCCCTCGTGGGGGCTGCACTACCTGAACACCTGTGCACTGCGTACATTTGCAAGTGCATATGCTTGTTGGTGTTTACCGAACAAGTGCATTGGGCTCTGTGTAGCCCCAACCTCTGGCACTATTTCCTACAAGAACTTTGACCTCCTCACACCGAGTGCTCCATAGGGCTGTTGTTTTGTGAAATCGCTTGAGGTCCTCTCACGACTCCTGTGCCTCTGGCTTGTGGGTCCGTTTGAGGTTCAACTTTGCTTTTCTTGGGCTCCCCCGATTGCTCCAGGCTTTCCCTGACTCCCCTGAGTTTGGTGAGTCTCCTGATCCTTGCTGGTCCGAACCATACACATCCTTGACCTTCTGCGTGGGTTGCCGTTACCAAGCTTGTTGGTACTCCCGCCGGACACCGACCCCTCAGCACTTGACATCCTTTGTGGTACAGCTCATATCTAGTGCCTGGTCATCCTCAACATCTCCTGGTCCCCGTAGCTGCAGAGTCAAGGACTCCATCCATGCACCTGAAGCACCCAACATCGGTGGGCATTCGTCTACCGAGCCCCTGGTCACTCCTGAGTGACCTAGACTCTGTCCCCTCTGCTTTCAGGTACTCTTCAACAAGAATCCACCTTTGGATTCCAACGGACACTTTTCTTCCTTCCAGCAGCGGCTCTTCTTCGAAATCCTCCATTGGGGTCGAAGGCGGTTTCCAACGCCACTTCAGACCTATGCACCCGGCTTCCCTGGGATAGGTAACTTGGGTACCTCGGTATCCATGGGTGGGGTGGCTCTCCAACCTTCTGTCTTCCACGGGGTTTTCTTCGAAGACCACTGGGATGGGTCCTTAAACTCTAAAACTTCAACCACGACTTTGCCATAGAATTGTACGGAGCACACGGTTGTGTTACCACACTGCACCCGTCCTCCGTGGGCTCCCTACTTACTCACTTTGGGTGGTTCCTTGGGGTCCCAGCGATTCTACGTCCTCTCGACACTGTCTTGACTCGAGTCGTGGTTCTTATACCACTTTCTTAGTATATGGTTTGGTCCCGCCCTGGGGCCCACTGTGTATTAGTGCTTTTTACTATCATTTCTGTGCTTAAGTATTGTGTGCTTTGTGATTATCTCCGTGTAGGAGATACTGTGTCGTGCTAGATAGTGTTATATCAATAAATACATATTTTTATAACTACTGTGTGGTTCTCCTTTCATTTAACCAAAACTATACTGTTGCATTCTGGTAAAACAAGCTGTTTAACATTCTTTCAAGACTAAGCCTGAAGGCTGCTCTCCACAGCTACCACTTGGATAGCTTTCTAAGGGTATCTTTGACCTCTTAAATCACCATAAGGGTTGTTTGGACTGGTTCAAGGTACCCACTTTAATTAGTGGGCAGCATATACCAGGTCAACTTCACACAGGCATCATACAGGAGCTATACTTTGGAGATAGACTCAGCACCTAGACTCATCATCTCCATTATTCTAAAAAGATATGGCCGTTCCACGAGATCAGACGCCTTTTTGGCATCAAGGGAGAGCACTATTCTTTCATTCAAGTGCCCTCTAACGTACCAAAGAAAGTGTGAAAGGGTGCAGAGGTGGTCATGCAAGAAATGTCCTGGGACAAAGGCCACCTGAGAGGGATGGATCAGCTGCAGGATCAACGTCCCCAAACGGATAGCCAGGACCTTGGCAAGAATCTTAACCTTAATGAGCGAGATGGGCGGTAGCTGGCACATTCCAATGGGTCTTCACCATCTTATAAATAAAAAACCATGATGGTGGCAGTTTTCAAATCTAGGCCTTGGGAGCTTGCGTCAATGGCTTCCTTATAGGCATGGGTGAGAAGTGGGGTCAGGGGCAGTTTGCCTATTTTGTAGAATGATGATTTGCAAGTGGGGAGGAGTGAGACGGCCTCCCCTAATTCTTCCACCTTTACTTCCCCTTCTAAGACGGTTCGGTCCTCATCTATAAGGGAGAATAAGTGGAGTGGTGCAGGAAAACATCTATCTCATCAGAGCAGGGCACAACCTCAGAGCAGTAGAGATCCAAATAATAGTCAGCAAACCTCTCCACATTGTTCTGGGGGGGTGGTGTCAGCAGTGTTCTGGTGCCATTTCTGACTGCCAAGACCATGATGTGTGTCTCCCGTTGATGCAACTGTGCTGCTAGAAGCCGACCAGCATTCTCACCGTGATCATAGTTGTGCCATTGGAGTTTCACCGGTGCCTTCTTTGCCGTGGTTGTGAAGAGCTCATTCAGATGAGTTTTGGTGAGTTTGAGGGCTGTGTAATGGGCTATAGTGGGGGACACAGCATAGCATCAATGGAGGTTAGTCACTTCCCTCTCCGTGTCTCGCAAGGCATCTTGGGGTCAGATTTAATCTGAAGCTGAATCCTTCACCAAGGAGCCTCTCGGCACGGCCTTCCCAGCGGCCCACAACACCAGGCATGAGGACACAGAGCCCTCATTGTCCTGGAGATACATGAGTATGTGGGCCTGGAGGGTGTCCCTATGTTCTGGAAGCGTGAAGGCAAAAGCTCTCATCTGCCACCGCTTCAGTGAGGGAGAGGTGGGCTCCAGGTCCTGGTCTAGGTCTTGGCAAACAATAACATAATCCGTCACTGCTACTTCAAAGATGGTGCAGTCTAGAACATGGGAAGAAGCTGGCTTTGGAGGATGAAATCGTCTTTGAGGGATTGAGTGCGATGTGAACAGGAGAGAAATGTAAGTTCCTTATCATTAGGGGAGTTACAGGCGCTGTGCATCAACCTGGGCATGGTCCTACATGAGGTCTTGCAAGACCACTCTGTCGGGACTTGTACAGGAATCCAGTCAGCCAGTTTGGTCCAAGAGGGAGTCCGGGGTCTAACTTCCAGTCGCCACCCAACAATAAGGGGGTCCAAACGATAGCTAGAAGTCTGCAGTAAAGGGCAGCAAGAAAGAGTATCTTATCTTTATTGGGAGCATACATCAAAGTCAGGATCAATGTCTGATCAGGGAATCAAAGCTTGGCAAACACCCAGTGCCATTTGTCATCAGTCCAGGTTTTGAGTAGCTTACAGAGAAGGTTCAACTGATTAGAATGACCACTCCATATTTCTTGGAGCAAGCATGGGCACAGAGGGTGGAGTGTCTGTCACTTGGGTGCTACTGCTACTAACTTCAGTGCCAACCCACTCCCATTTGAGCTTTAGGGATTCAGTCAGATTCAGGTGAGTTTCTTGTGGGAGGGCAATGTCTACTCTTTGTGTGCACAGGTAGTGCTGGACTTTTGTCTGTTTTATGAAGGTGCAGAGGCCATTGGTATTCAGTGAGGAAATAAAAAGGGGCTGGAGCCTTCAACCAAAAGGATGAGGGTAAAGCTCTGGGGAGCAAAGATGTCAGCTCCCCACTATAGGCAGGGGAGGGCTCAGGTGGGCCACTAAATATGCAATGAGGTAAGATGGGAGGGAGTCAGTACAAAGGGGGATAATAGGGGGAGGGTGTGTGGGATGAAGGGGTGTGGGAGAGAAAACTCTGTAGTGTCTAGAACTTGGACCTGTGTCCGCCGGTGCCAGATGCCCCCAGATGGATGGAGGGGGGGCTTGATGGTGGGAACGTGTCAGGCAGTGGTCCAGTGGGCAAGAGGCAGTGCGGGAGGACAGTGATGGGGAAAGTGGTACCAACGAAAGTCAACCGTAGCAGCTGGTGGAAGAGAGTGTCGGGCATGCGGTGTATGTCAGGGGCAGGATGAAAGGGAGGAGTCCCTGAGAGGAGAAGTTAGACCTGAATGAGGCACAGAGAGTGGGTAGGGAGAGGTATCCCACTGTGGGGGAATATGTCACAGTGCAGACTGCCCAGGCATTAAATTGAGAGAAGGGAAATAGGGACGATGGGCGAAGGGATCACCACACAAGGGCCAGTGGGAGGGATCCACTGATCAGGTGGAGTAATGGGGCAAAAAGGGCATAAAGAGAGTCAGACCATTGGATAGACAACAGAAGGGAGTCCGTTCAGGTGGCAGAGGGGTCCTCCAAGGCCTGCTTTGAGCCTGATTTGAGGGGAGACCTAGATTTGTCTCTTACCCGTCCTCTGTTGAGGGCTTTGACTGCCTGTTTGAGGCCTTGGTTATGTGATTCCTAACATTGCTGGGCAGGAGGATGGTGGTGTTTCTGGTGGTGGGAAGGCCGGGGCCTGCTGCCTTGGGGTGGACTTCTGCTGGACCCTCCTGAGGCATTCTCGTGTCCATTGCAGAGTCCATGAAGTCGTCCAGGAAGAGTTCCAGTACTCCAGGGTCATTGAATGTCCATGTTTTCCTATCCCAAGTGACTGTCATTTGCGCCGGAGCCAGGAGGCCGTATTTAAGGTCCCAGTGGTGAAGAATGTTTTGCTATTTAAAAATCAACAGATTTGAGGGTTGAGGCAATAGCAATCCGCACCTGACAATATAATATGTGGGTAGTAATTAGCAGTGCAAGGAACCATGGAGTACACCCCTCTATCCTCCTACATCAGGAAAAAAGTCCCTAAAACAACATTAGCACAATGAGGTTCCGCACTTAACAAAGTAACTTAACAATCAAGACAGTCCTTGTGTGCTTATTGAAAGACTTCCAGTTCACGATTGTTTCTTTTTATTCCAAACTGTTCTTTATTGAATTTTCCGTTAAAATTCTATAGCCATAGCCGATGCGTTTCGTCCCCAAAGGGACTTCTTCAGGGCTCCACAGTATAGTAAATAGCTTCCACTAGTGACATTGGTTTTGTAGTCTGGCTTGGGTCCTCTGTTCAAATGTTTTGTATGGTATATATTTCCATTCTCACTGCTCGATAACCAGCAATCTGTTAGTGCATCAGTTTCAGGAATTTATGAAACTGATGCACTAACAGATTGCCGGTTATCGAGCCGTGGAGTGGCCCCGGTGATCACCCGGCAGACGCTGCATGCCTTTGATGAGAGAACGCGGCCTCCAGTAGTACATTGGACTGTGACAAACTAGCCAGAGGATCGTCCCGCATGAGCACAGCCGCTCGGGGTAGGCTCCGGACTGCATGACCCGACTGCGTCTGTGAGCTACTGACACTGCAATCCCGGAACGGAGGCTCGCTGAGGGAAGAATGGGGGGACCCTTTCACTGCGACAGAGCGGGCTCATGCTGTGGCTTGGCAAGATCTCTGCATCGCTGAGCCAGCGGACATCATCCCCACCCTACCAGGGAACTATGGTGACCTTCTCCCCAGGCTTGGCGGCCCTCGGGGAGACTACTTCCTTGCCTGGCTGCACCTCCAGGTGGTCAACTGAAATTCATTCTAGAAGAGCACCTTCCCCAGCAATTGCGGTGACATCCCACCTGCCACACCGGACCTAAAAGGACACCCCGGCTCCTGATTTCTCTCTTGTAGTGGCAGCAGAGGACCAAGTCCTATACCTGGAGCCCTCACATGGAATGCTGTATCTAGCTTGGCCCTATGCCTTGGTCCCATCTCATTACATGTGGCTTGCCTGGACTCTTAGGGTACTTTGCGGTGAGTGCCTGGGCTTTGCTCTGATGCAGTGGCTGGAAATCTGGTCGGGCCCACACATCCTACCCTGGGAGGGGTGCCCTACCTGCATAGCACCAAGAAGCTGCCTTGACTGGCATTGCATGTGGCTGATGTTTGCCCCGATCCTTGTTTATCACAGGACTGAACTCAGCTTTGTTTGACTTCTTCTTTCTCACCGGCATCTATCCTATTGAATATCTCCTCCTACACAATTGTCTACTGATTTTAAAATGGGGCAGATGCCCCGGGTACTGTAATGTCCACCTGCCTTACCACTACAAACCTTTTTGTGGAAAAGTGATCATTCTGTGATGTGCTCCTTATGCAACATGCGTGTAAAGAAGTCCCAAACTGGGGAGCAGAGCTTTGCTATTTTGTCAAAACCTGAAGAACTCATTGGGGGTTTGTTTGCCTTTTACTATGGCTGGCTGTGACTGTAATAGGGGTGGTGGTTGAAGCAGGTTTCTGGGGTCCTGAAAAGATGGATGCTGGAGGTGTGTGTGGAGCTACATTACTCAGAGCAGGTGTAACAGAGGTTCCTCTGTGCCTCACTCCACCTGTACAACCACTGGCTCATCATCATCTCCCTCACTTTGAAGGGTTTCTGGAATTTTCATTTCCCCTTGTCCATCTTGGTGGGTCTCAGCCGGGCACCAACCCATGTTAAGATCATCAGACGGGGGCTTAGAGAAGGTAAGAGAGTGCAAAAATCACAGAAATTAATCAAACACAACTGTGTACTACAGACAACTACAATCAGTCACAAGCAGAAACAAATATATCTGGCTAACTATATTAGTTAAAAACAAAACTGTAAACAAATTACATGGAATTCTTAATATCAACACTCCTAGAAAATGAAAAAAATGTATACATTATCATAAAAACTCACATGCTTAACAAAATGATGGTCGCTCACCACAGGGCATGGGACAGCAAGGAAGGAGGCATGGAAAGCAAAGAGAAAATGCCCCCTATCTCACACACACACACACACACACACACACACACACACACACACACACACACACACACACACACACACACACACACACACACTCTCTCTCTCTCCTCCCCCTCCCTGCCTTACTCTACACCTCCCTCACACACACACACATAGTCAGTAAAGGATGAAACATGGAGAACAAAGAACGTGGCTGCCCACTCCTATCCTGGAGCACCTTCCACCCCACCAAAAAATCTTGTAGCATTGCAGGGAAAGGAGTGCACAAAAATGTAGAGAAAGACTTAGACAGTCTAAACGCTTCCGTGATTGCTGAGTCTTGGATGATATTTGTTATTAAATAATTTGAACATCAGAAGCTTCCAGGAGTGCAGCGTTATCTTTTGTATCTACAATTATTTTGTGGAGTGTGGTCAATCTCCAACGCTTGCAACGGTGGTCAGGGTGCACCGCGAAGCTGACCGCTTTGTTTGAGGATATATATGTGGTGATGCCCTTTTAGTAATCTTAGAGAAGAAAAAATTTATTCAGAAAAATGTTTTTAGATGAACTAAATTAATTATGAGGACATGAGATCACATATGGAGTCTAAACCTTTTCTATATACATATGTATTTATTTATGCATCTATATATTTATGGCAATATATATTAGTCTGCCTTCTCATTTACAACTCCTGTTTTCTTGCAAAGGCAATAGTCTGTTATCAATGACCATTATTCTAGTGTGAATCACCTGGTGACTATTTAAAACACTGTTTAACTATGCAGTGCTATTGTAATCAAAGCCAAGGATTTGGCCGAAACGCGTCATGGACAAGATTGGAAAAATGTAATAAATTGCACTTACTAAAGACGGAGTCTGTACCCGGAGATAGATAGATAGATATATATATATATATATATATATATATATATATATATATATATATATATATATATATATATATATAGTTACAACCTATTATCCATAGGAAATCCGCGACATTCTATTTGAAATAACTCTCTTGCCGGTTGACGTATTTTGCAAAATTTTCAAACTTTGTGGGCGCTCCGGTCCGCTCCTACCCTGAAAGTCTCGGGGGATTCGTCAAGCGGGGCCGAGAAAAAGGGGGGTCCCAAAACGTGTTTTCCCCATGCAATTTTCCATAGGAAACTTTAGACACGGCTACAGCCTGAACTGCTGAACGGAATTACACCAAATTTGGCAAAGAGGTAGTTCTTGGTTCAGAAAGAACCCTTTTTGTTAAATGGTGTAAATCCGTTCAGTAGTTGCTGAGAAAATCAAAAGTAAAAGTACATATATATCTATGGGCACGGAGGATTCGCACCCTGCGCGCACCGTCCCGATCACGAGCTGCATGTTAATTGGCTGTCAGCTGGCTGTCAACATTCCGATTCAGGAAATGTTGGCAGCCATCTTGTCCCTCGGTAGAACCGAGGGACAGAAACAAGTGCACAAAGCGCACAAAGGGGGCAGGGTAGAAACACCCTGACCCCCTAGGTTTGCTCAGGGGGTCCCACAAGGACCCCTGGGCAAAAAAAAAAAATTTTTTTTTAAATCGGCAGGATGCGCTCAGGGTGCCGAATCCTGCCGGAGAATCGAACGCGGTCTCCCGCGCTTCGATTGTATTTTGCCCCTGGGTGGCCCAAGTCCCGGGGGCATGGTGGGGGTTTAATTTTATGTGTGGGGGGCCTCAAGGGCCCCCAAGCCCCGAGGACCGCCACCCCCGGGGCTTTCTTTAAAAATGGTGCGGGAGGGCTCTGAGCCCTCCGCAGCCCCGGGACCACCACCTCCCCGGGGCTTTTTTAAAAAACTAAACAACCTGTGTGGGGGCTCCAGCCCCCACACGCCCGGGACCGCCACCTCCCGGGGCACTAACAAATTAAAATGGGGGTCTGTTTTGGACCCCCGAAGCCCCGGGGACCACCACCTCCCCGGGGCTGTGCTGATGTAGGGAGGGGGCCGCGCGGCCCCCTCCTGGAGCCCTTGATGGCCCTGGGGACCGCCAACCCCCAGGGCCGGCTCCTGCAGTGTCCCGGGGTGCCTACCCCGGGACACTGTAGTTTGCTATGGCAGGACGGGAGCCTCGCGGCTCCCGTCCTGCCATAGCAAACTGCTTTGGATATTGGAAGAGAGAGCAGGAAACCTGCTCTCTCTTCCAATATCCAAAGCCGACTGCTTTTCCACATGGGGAGCAGCATGTCAGCTGCTCCCCATGTGGAGCAGCAATGCCGGCTCCCAAGGGACGTGGGGAGCCGGCGGGACTGTGGGGGATTGGGGACCCCACCACAGTCCCCAACGGAGAGGGCCAGCCCCGGGGGATGGGGTCCCCGGGGCAAGTAGTAGCCCAGGAGGGGGCCACGCGGCCCCCTCTCCAAAAAAAATAAATAAATAAAAAAAAAAAATGGAAAGGCCGGCCCGGGGATGGGGTCCCCGGGGCCTTAAATGGCCTGAGGAGGGGGCCACGCAGCCCCCTCCCAAGAAAATAAAAAAAGGCCATGCCCCGGGGGATGGGGTCCCCGGGGCCAATACAGGCCCAGGGAAGGGGGGCCACGCGGCCCCCTTCCCGTTTTTTTTTTTTTATTAAATTTAAAAAAAGGGGTAAGGCCCTGGGGGATGGGGTCCCCAGGGCCCAAAAACAGGAAAAAGGAAGGGGGGCCACACAGCCCCCCTTCAGGGGACAACATTTTTTTTTTTTTTTTTTTAAACGATCGGGCCCGCAGGCCCCGCCCCCTTCCTTCACCACTCTGCAAACGCGCCCCTGGCGCGTTTGCAGAGGGGAACAATTCCCCTTGAATACTGGGGGTCCCTGGGGGCCAACTAGCCCACCAGGAACCTCCAATATGCGCCAGGGGGCTGCGTTGCAGAGACGTGTAGAGAGGCCACACCCCTTTTACACCTCTCTGCAACGCAGCTCTGTGGCGCTTTTGGAGGTATATGGTGGGCTAGTTGGACTCCGGGGACCCTCAGGATTCAAGGGGACTTAATCCCCCAACTTAAAACGCGCCACGGGGCGCGTTTGCACAGTGGTGAAGGGAGGGGGCGGGGCTTCAGGTGACATGTGTGCAAACAGGCCCCGTGGCGCGTTTTAAGATGGGGAATTAAATCCCCTTCAATCCTGAGGGTCCCTGGGGGCCAACTAGCCCAACAGGTACATCCAGAAAGCGCCACAGAGCTGCGTTGCAGAGAGGTGTAAAAGGGGTGTGGCCTCTCTACACGTCTCTGCAACACAGCCCCTGGCGCATATTGGAGGTTCCTGGTGGGCTAGTTGGCCCCTAGGGACCCTCAGGATTCAAGGGACTTAATCCCCCAACTTAAAACGCGCCACGGGGCGCGTTTGCACAGATGTCACTTCAGGCCCCGCCCTCTCCCTTCACCATTGTGCAAATATTCTTCTAAAATCATCCGAAATACGAATTCCGATTTACTCACCTGTTATCAGGAGAGACCTCAGTGCTGTATCTTTCAGCCCAGTACTGGTCCTGAAAAGTAATTTTAACCGTACTTACCAGTAACTTGAATTTCCTTCCATAGGCTAACATTGACTGGTTTCACTTGGAAATTCTTCTAAGTGTGGAGTTTTGGAACTTTAAAATATTCCTCTAAAATCAGCCGAAATACGAATTCCGATTTACTCACCTGTTATCAGGAGATACCTCAGTGCTGCATCTTTCAGCCCAGTACTGGTCCTGAAAAGTAATTTTAACCGTACTTACCGGTAACTTGAATTTCCTTCATAGGCTAACATTGACTGGTTTCACTTGGAAATTCTTCTAAGTGTGGAGTTTTGGAACTTTAAAATATTCCTCTAAAATCAGCCGAAATACGAATTCCGATTTACTCACCTGTTATCAGGAGAGACCTCAGTGCTGCATCTTTCAGCCCAGTACTGATCCTCAAAAGTAATTTTAACTGTACTTACCAGTAACTTGAATTTCCTTCCATAGGATATCATTGCCTGCTTTTTGCTGAAAAAGTTTCTAAGTGTTGATTTTTGAAACATACAAATATTCCTCTAAAAACAGCCGAAATACGAATTCCGATTTACTCACCTGTTATAAGGAGAGACCTCAGTGCTGTATCTTTCAGCCCAGTACTGGTCCTGAAAAGTAATTTTAACCGTACTTACCGGTAACTTGAATTTCCTTCCATAGGCTAACATTGACTGGTTTCACTTGGAAATTCTTCTAAGTGTGGAGTTTTGCAACTTTAAAATATTCCTCTAAAATCAGCCTAAATACGAATTCCGATTTACTCACCTGTTATCAGGAGAGACCTCAGTGCTGCATCTTTCAGCCCAGTACTAATCCTGAAAAGTAATTTTAACCGTACTTACCAGTAACTTGAATTTCCTTCATAGGCTAACATTGACTGGTTTCACTTGGAAATTCTTCTAAGTGTTGATTTTTGAAACATACAAATATTCCTCTAAAATCAGCCGAAATACGAATTCCGATTTACTCACCTGTTATAAGGAGAGACCTCAGTGCTGTATCTTTCAGCCCAGTACTGGTCCTGAAAAGTAATTTTAACCGTACTTACCAGTAACTTGAATTTCCTTCCATAGGCTAACATTGACTGGTTTCACTTGGAAATTCTTCCAAGTGTGGAGTTTTGGAACTTTAAAATATTCCTCTAAAATCAGCCGAAATACGAATTCCGATTTACTCACCTGTTATCAGGAGAGACCTCAGTGCTGCATCTTTCAGCCCAGTACTGATCCTCAAAAGTAATTTTAACCGTACTTACCAGTAACTTGAATTTCCTTCCATAGGATATCATTGCCTGCTTTTTGCTGAAAAAGTTTCTAAGTGTTGATTTTGAAACATACAAATATTCCTCTAAAATCAGCCGAAATACGAATTCTGATTTACTCACCTGTTATCAGGAGAGACCTCAGTGCTGCATCTTTCAGCCCAGTACTGGTCCTGAAAAGTAATTTTAACCGTACTTACCGGTAACTTGAATTACCTTCATAGGCTAACATTGACTGGTTTCACTTGGAAATTCTTCTAAGTGTGGAGTTTTTGAACTTTATAATATTCCTCTAAAATCAACCAAAGTACGAATACCAATTTACTCACCTGTTATCAGGAGAGAACCCAGTGCTGCATCTTTTAGCCCAGCACTGACCCTGAAAAGTAATTTTAACCGTACTTACCAGTAACTTATATTTTCTTCCATAGGAATCCATTGTCTGGTTTTCAGCAAAAAGTTTCAAAGTGTTGATTTTTACAAACTACAAATATTCCTTAAAAATCACCTGTATGACTTAAACGCATTCTTTCAACTGTTTACAGGAGATGCACCAGTGCTGGATCCAGGATCCAACACTGAGTAAGAAAAAGTAACGATAACAGTTTTTACCTGCTAAGTGAATTTCCTTCCATAGGATAACATTGGTGATTCTATGAGAAAAAGTTTCTAAGTGTCAACTTTTAAAATACAATAATATTCCTTAAAAATCACGACTGTAACCAAAACGCTTTTACTCAACTGTTTACAGGAGATGTACCAGGACTGAATCTAGGATCCAGTCCTGTGGTTAGAAAAGTAATCCATAAAGTAACTAATTGCATTTAACTAGAAATTCACATTGAGCTGAATGTTGCATTGTGTTTGAAAATGTGTTGCCCATTGCAACAACTGTAACTACTGTACTTAAAAGTCTATTGCCTATGTGCAAAGTATTTAAACTAAAGTAATTCATTCTGAGAAAGTATTTTTTGTAATGTAATGTATAATGTAATTACAATGTAATTTAAAAAATAAAATATGTAAAAAAAAATTGTTTCTAAAAATGTAGTAAATCAGTATGAAAAAATTAATATAACAATTAATACATTTAAAAATTGTCATTTACAAAACCTTTGAAATTCACTGAAAAAACCGTAGGTATCAGCCACGTTATAGTTAGAAATTAGCATTTAAAAAACCTTTGAAATTCACTGAAAAAACCATAGGTTTCAGACACGTTATAGTTACAAATTAGCATTTAAAAAACCTTTGAAATTCACTGAAAAAACCATAGGTTTCAGACACGTTATAGTTACAAATTAGCATTTAAAAAACCTTTGAAATTCACTCGAAAAAACCATAGGTTTTAGGGACAGTTATAGTTACTTGGACATTGCACTCGTACAAAACCCGTGAAATTCCCCGTTATAGTTAGTTCAGCTAACTATAACTCGCGCCCCGCAATGCACTGCTGATGACGTCACATATTACATCACTCATGACATGGTCAGTGACATCACTGATGACATCACTGATGACATCTCAAATGACATCACTGATGACATCATCCACGTGATAATCTGATGCACCTCCTCACACCCTAATATAATCTTTGATACACCCACTCTAAATTACAGACTGCCATTCGCAAAACCATAGACACTCCAACACCAATAACTACATACCCACTAACTGATTCTTAGGTCTACACACACACATCCACTCACTCACCCGTACAGTCACTCATACTTACGGTCACTCAGTACAGGACTATCATATGCACTCTTACTCCTATATAGACACCTCAAACAACGCCACTCATCCATAGAGATACTCAGACACCTAGTCAGTCATGCAAATAATTAAACACACTGCCATTTACTCACCTATACAGTTATACACACACCAGCTCACTTACTCATACAAATAGTAGCACATTGTTACGCTCTTATACAATCACTGATACAAGCACACACTCATCCATACAGCCACTATCACAATCACTCACTCTTGCTTATAGCTATTTATATACTCCAACACACATATATACTGCCTTTCACATATGTAGTTACTCACACATGTACCACTGGGACATACATTCACTCACTAACACACTCTTACACACACTTACCCACCCATACAGTCTATCACAGATGCACTCTTGAAACAATCCACCCAGTGAATCACCCACTCACACATCTATGCACAGAGTTGCACACACCCCTCCCACACAAACACTCAGGCACCCATACAGATACTCAGACAAGCATTCAATAACTCATATAGACACTCATTTAGCTATTCACAAACACATGCAGCCACTTACACAGCAACAGACAGACGGATACAGACATTCACCCAGTTTAGTCACTAACCCATGCATTCAGTAAGATACATTAAATCACTCACTTATAGAGTCAGTCACGCACCTACTAAATCATCCATACAGACACTTACACACCCACTCATTCTTCAATACGTCTTTTCCTATATATATTAAAAATATTTAAACTTTACAGAAACACACAGTCACCGGATGATGTCATCAGTGATGTCATTTGAGATGTCATCAGTGATGTCATCAGTGATGTCACTGACCATGTCATGAGTGATGTAATATGTGACGTCATCAGCAGTGCATTGCGGGGGCGCGAGTTATAGTTAGCTGAACTAACTATAACGGGGGAATTTCACGGGTTTTGTACGAGTGCAATGTCCAAGTAACTATAACTGTCCCTAAAACCTATGGTTTTTTCAGTGAATATATATATATATTCACCACTCTTCTCCCGTCGAGAAAAGAATTGGGCCGCACTCCAAGGGATTTTGTACGTTCTTTTTACTTCCTCAGAATTATTTCAACAATTCAATAAACAATCCATGGGAACACAGGACCTATATATATATATATATATATATATATATATGCATTACCTACTGCCAGTCACCAGTAGGTAGTTATAGTTAGGATCTAGTTTCCATAGGAAACGCGTTTTTTTGTTTGCTTATAACTTTTGCGCCATTTGACGAATCTTCATGGAATTTGCCAAATAAAGTGGCCCGATTTGTCTAGTTTTGCATGGAAATACTCAGAGTGATACATCAAGCGGGGGCTGAGAAAAAGGGGGGGGTCAGTTTTGCATACAATTTCCCATAGGAATTTTGGACACGACTACAGTCCGAACTGCTAGATGGAATTGCACCAAATTTGGCAGAGAGGTACCTCTTTGTCCAGAAAAAGCCATTTTTGTGTTTAGTGTAAATCCGTTCAATAGTTGTGGACTTATTAGATAGAATAGTCTTTATTCGATTTTATAACAAAACCATAAAAGCACATACATCATAATATCTTCTACAATCAATTACAATTTAGCCTTTAACATACCGATAGTTAAGAGGACATCTATTACATAAATACATATGAATAAATAATAGTGCAAAAATTTTTCAAGCATAAAAGACTTATTCATCATTAAAATACCCAAGTTTGAAATGTCCTTACGAGCGATTTATAAAATATATCATCGAAACAGTTTATACTTGGACTAAAGTGCACAATGTATTCTGGTTTTTTAATTAATTCAAAGAAATCAGCCACTACGTTCTGTGACATGGATTAGCAAGTATTTACATCTAAGACGCCACGCATACAGCAAGTATCTAGATGGGGCGAAAATCAGCCATGCTGTGGTATCGCTTTTAAGTATTCTCATTGTAGGTCTCATTTGTTTTGCTGACAGAATGCGACAAATTGGAATTAACCAAGTTCTCCTACGAGCAGAGTTTTTAGGACACAGAAATAAGAAGTACTCTTCGGTTTCAAGGTGGGCCAAGCAACATGGGCATTTGGAGGAAAAATTGTGCCCCTTCCACCTGCAGCAGTATCCGTTAAATGATAAAATTCCATATCTGAATTGCAAGTATAACGATTTCGCTTGAGGGGGTTTGATTTGATTCATGAACAAGTTATCTTTAAACAGCAGGAACCTTTCCGTTAAAACATCTACTGAGCCATGATTTAACCAAAGGGCACAAATGTAAGAACAGTAACTCTTCTTCAGGGACGCCAAGCTACTTTTCGGAATGCCAATGGGATTGGACCAGAGTTTGTTCATCCCAAGTCTGTGAAGCCATGACTTAACATGTTTTAGCCAGGGTATGCTTCCTTTAATATCATGTGTCATCACTTCATGCAACGATTGTCTCATAGGGAGCGGTAAGTTGTTATACCAGACTCGGATCCAGTATGCTAAGGGTCTGAATGCTGCTATGTGGGTTATGTTGTTTAGTCCCAAGTCCAGTCACATTGGAGTCAGGGGGTGCATTTCGGGGTAACCCCAGAATCAATCTCATAAAGATATGTTCTATTTTTACAATTGCCTCTAGATTCTGGACACCCCAGATCTCAGCGCCATAAAGTGCCTCATCAACCCCTTTTGCTCGATAGATGTCAATAGCTGAGGCAGCCGGCCAATAGGTACATACTTTCAACCTTTTGACTAATGCAGAACTCACTTGCTGAAGTATTAATTGACTCTTGGAGATAAGTGGGGTCCATGATAGAGTATCTGTGAACCTAACCCCTAGGTATTTGAATTGTTTAACTTGTTCTAGATAGCTGTCACCCATTTTCACCTTATCTTTAAACACCTTGTGAGGGTTGAACATCATAAATTTGGCATCATTGATGTTAATCTCTAGACTGAGTACCCCACAAGCTTCCAAAAATGTATTCAATAAGTTTTGTGGCCCCATCGGTGTTCTTGCTACAAGTAATGTGTCATCACGAACATCAGAGGCACTACTGGACTATCAGCAAACTTGGGTAAATCCCCATTACAATCATGTAATGAATTAATTAGCTCATTTATGTATAACTGAACAGAGTTGGTGCCAATACGAACCCCTGTCTTACCCCTCTGTTCACACTGATGCGCTCCGTGAGCCAATACGCACCCCTGTCTTACCTCTGTTTATACTGATGCGCTCCTTGAGCTCGCCATTTTGGCCCTATCTTATTTGTGCATAATTTCCTTGATGGACCCAAGTTATTATTTGTAAGAGGTAGTTTGGGACTCCTAGCTTCTTTAAGGCTGCCCACAATTTAATTCTGGGAATGGGGTCAAAAGCTGCACTTAGATCCACAAATACAACATATGCATGTTGTTTCTTATTATCACATACTTCCATAAGATTGTCAAGAACCTAAAAAGTTGTTGGCTTATGGTACTGGTGTTCTCTCTGAACCCAGCCTGGAGGGGTGAGAGAATCTGATTGTCACGAGTCTCTCTAACAAGTGTATGCAGAACAATTTATGTGATATATCTATAAGGCTGATAGGCCTATAGTTCGCAGGATCACTTTTGTCCCCCTTTTTGTATACTGGGACCACCTCCGCACTCAGCCATGAGTCAAGGACCTCCACTCCCTTTAGGATGATGTTAAAACTAAGATTCAGGATGATGCACCGTACATCTGGTTCAGAGAGAAAAAGATCTCCAGGAATTGTATCTAATCCAGGTGCTTTCCATATTTGTAGCATAGTTAGGGCTGTCTTAGTTTCCTCCAGGCTAAAAATAGACTGATCACCAGCCCACAACTCCCCATTTGTGTCAGTGTAGCATAAACTCTCTACCCCTGCTCCAGCATAGAGTGTGCTAAAATTGTGTTTCCCAAGCCAGGGATTGAATGTGGTACTCATCATCAGTAACTTGTTTCTGTGTGCCTTTTGCTAAAGAGTGTCAAAATTGTTTGCTATTCTTGGTTTTGGCTGCCAGTGATAGGACTCTCCATAGGCGTTCTTCCCAGTTTCTTTTGGGCTCTTTTTGTACCATTTTGTATTGACTCCTTTTAAGGATCACTGTATTTCTGCAGTTTATTTTAGTGGCATCCATCAGGTCTTTCCTTGCTGACTTACTGTGTTCATCAAACTATTTGTCTTTGTTATTATGTGTGGCAGTGCACTTTACTGTTTTATAAAAGAAGATTTTAATCTTGCCCATCATGTTAGTATAAATGTTTGAAGTTACTTGTGCCTCACCATCATGCTTTGCAAAATTGATGAGTTATTGTGCTACTATCTCATATATCTGAGCAAGGATATCCTCATTCCCCTCAATCTTTGGCCATTTAATCCTCTACCTATTAATACTGGTAACTATTGGGAAGGCCATTACTCTCACTAATTGAAGTTCAAAGGGATAAACTTATTGTACATTTGTAGGGTCAGTGCATTGAGTTCACTATCTTGCCTTTCAATTATCATCATATCGATCATGTGGCACCAAGATGGTAAATCCAGTAGGATGTAGTCTATTCTGGTGCGGGTATTAGCCCTTTTGAATGTATACTTAGAATCTTTATCTGAACTTGAGCGCCTATTACAGGCTCATAGTCTGTGCTTCACAGTGAGGAAGGCTATTTGAAATGCAACTCTTGTGTTTCTGGAGGGGCTCATGTGGCTTAACCCAGGGATTTCCCACTCCTCATCCTCCTCCTCAGTCACATCAGCCAACACTTCCAAAGCTTCATATGTGGTATTTAGATCTCATGCAAGTAATAAGTGGTCAATGCCCTCCACCTTGTCCAGGAAATCATCAAGTGCAGTTAGAGTAGAGGAATCATGGTGCTGGGTAGGAAATCTGTTATTAATGTTGACTACCAGAACGGACTGGTCCCCCTTCAAACTTTGAAGACTGATAGCTAGTAAGTCCCTCAAATTAGTGTCCAATTTTTTTTTATCTTGACTTGAGTTCTATATTAACCCAGATATTGTGGCCCCCTTTGGTCGACCCATAGGAGAGGGAACTGCTTCCATACTAAAGTTTGTAAACCCCACCCTATGAACCACACTAGTGGCCCAAGTCTCCTGAAAGAGCCAAATGTCAAAACTGTCAATGAAGTCCCCCCAGTCCTTGCAGATGAGCTTGGGAGTGATGCCCGCAGATTCCAAGAGAGTATCCTTAACTTTTTGATGACCCCATATTGCTGGGCCTGCGCAGGTTCACTAGGTTGGCTCCTCACTTCATTAACTGGGGATTGCCTGCCCTCCTCACAATAGTTGCTAAGATTGGTGTAAGGATCCATTACTGTGGTAGTATCAGGGCACACGTTTGCTCTCATCGATGCTGCTCAGTTGTTTTAGGTTGGCAATCCCTTCTCCCATCTTGCTCTAGCATCATCTTTCCCTATATTAGTGGCCACCTCCCTCGGAATCTCAGGGACATCACATATCTGGTTCGGAGGGGGCCCATTGTTCCCTAGACTGTATGCCTCCCTTCTACTAGGTAGAGAATATTTGAGTTGAATCTTATAACCATTAACAGGAGTGGTGCATTGGTCTAGACTCACCAGTCCCTCTCCTAATTTTGCATTGGTGAGCTCTAGAGTGATGTAATCGGAGTCATCATTAAAATGTGACAGTCTTGCGGCTGCTATACCAGATCTGATGAAGGAACGGCATTGTCTAACTTGTAGTATCCAATGCGTGACTTTATTTATTAAAGTCTCGCCATTTTCTAAAGATGAGGAGGATATTTTGGGGACATTAACCATGTAAATCTTACTTCTACCTCCTACTGGGTAATGCTCATTTGCAGTTAGATAATTCACCTGCATGGTCCTAGTTTGTACACTCTGGGATTGCATTACTGACCGCAGGAATAATCCATCCCTTCCATCCATGCAGCTTCCCCGTGTGAGGTGATGTGTATACATGGGCCTCTTGAAGCCTTATTGCAAGTAGCTCCTCTTAGGGGTTACACTGGAATTACTATCACCCTTGTCCCTGTGGGCCTGGGAGGACACCGTCGAAGGGGCACCCTTATACCTGGGAGATTCTTGACTACTAATTGTTGAGCAGGATGCTTGTTTCTGACAATTATGCTGGCATGTTTCTGCCCTATACTGGTGTGGATGGTATGACTTGGTGTTACCCTGACTCGTATTAACCTGTATTATCTGTGTTCATTCGGAGCTCTATATCCATACCACATTGACTCAGCTTTTGAAGTTTAGCCGTTAGGGACCCCACATTTTCTCTAAGAAGAAAAACTTCTTTGACTAGATTTTTAGTAGTCATTTGGAGATGGATAAGCTCATTCTGGCAATTACAGATAGAGCTAGTATTGTTGACACCTTCCCCTTTTCCAATCTCCCCACTGCCAGTATAGCAGCTACTTGTAACAGAATCATTTACACACTCCTTACCTAGTTGTATCAAGGGATACAAATGGTTAGAGCAAGGTATTTTAATTGCCAGATTACGACTAGATACAATTCTTCCAGGCCTGCCAGACACAGTTACTGGGGTCGCTAAATCCACTCACTCTAGCGAGTCCGCAATTGTGAGTCCCACTTCACTTTCAATAAAGGTTGCTTGGTTCTTGTTGTCACTGCCCAAGTGATTAGTGGAGCTAGGTGGAGATTTGGGGGCTTTTCTTTCCTTTTAAAATGTCCGGAATCTTCTGCTGCAAGACACTTGTTTTGGAGGGATTCCTTTAACTAAGGAGAGACTCCACTTCTTCAATTAAATTATCAATGTTGTCCACCACACAGTTTTTGACTGTACTAGGTTCAGCTAATTTCGCCATCGTTAAGGTTCTGCGTGAACTCCCCTTTGCATTTCTTTTCCCCTTAGTGAAGGGGGATAACCCTGAGGCAGCGTCTCACCTCTATTGAGTGGTAAAACTTGATGTAAAAGGACCTCTAAGGGGCTCGACTACCTCAGGTTAGTTCTCAACAGACTTATTACGGCCACACAAATGGAATCAACTGCAGAATCTGCACACAAAGTCACAAAAGGGCTTGTCCAGAACAACAGGGCTTACCGTATAGCACGCGGTCTCCGGGGGCAGAATCAAGGGGGAGTGGCCCGGCCCTCACTCTTCCTGGCAAGGACGGGCCCACCCTTGGTCCGGGCTTTGCCTGGGCGCGGCCCGCATCCATCCCATGCAGTGGGGCACGAACTGCGCTATACAGCACTTGCAGAGATGCCAGGTGTTAAACATTGCAGGGCCGCCTCCTGGGGCCCTGTTGTAGTCTGGGAAATGGAGTTTCCCCCTCAATGTTACTGCTGCAACCCCCATGCAGCAGGACACAAACCGCACTATAGAGAGCTAGCAGGAATGCCAGGTGTTTCACATGCAGTGACCGCCTCCTGGGGTCCAGGTTGTAGTCTGGGAAATGGAGCTTCCCCTCAATGTTACAAAGTGACCCAGACCATCCACAGATCCCCCATGGTGGATCCACGAAGTCACGCGCCACCAGCAATGCTGTGATTGGCTGACCACAACCTGACCGGGCATTGCTGCTGCCATTTTAAGTATTGAGTAACAGTCCCTGGGTCTTAAAATGTATTAAAGGGGTCAGAGTAGAGGTGCCCTGACCCCATGGGTGTGTTAAAGTAGTGTCAGAGGGACCTATGCTGGGTACGAAATTGAGTTAAATTGTTTCTTTTTTCCACTTTGGGAATCTGTGCATTTGCGGCTGCGCTCAGCTCAGCCCCCGTGTAAATCCACCACTGATTTGCAAATCTTGCAATACTTTGGGAAAGAAAACTTTCAGACCCACTCATATGCCCACAAAGACACTCTTGTACCCATTTACAGACCCATACAGGCAATTACACACCTACTTATAGACCCACACAGGCCCTCACATGCCCACTCCGAGACCCACACAGGTACTCACAGACTCACCTACAGACCTACACATCCACTGACATACCCACACAGGCACACACACACCCACTTACAGACCTATGCAGGTACTCACAGAGCCACTCAGAGTACCACAGAGACAGTTTCACACCCACTCACAGAGCCACTCACACACCCATTCACAGACCCTTGCAGGCACTTACACACCCATTCAGAGAGCTATGCAGGTAGTCGAAGAACCACAAAGAGGCACTTTCACACCCACTCACAGACCCACACAGGCACTCTTCTACCCACTCACAGACCCACACACTCAGTCACTCACAGACCCACACACTCAGTCACTCACAGACCCACACAGACTCTCACACACCCACTCACAGACACACACACACACCCACTCACATATGAACACAGACCCACTCACATATCTACACAGACACTCACACACCCTCTCACGGACCCACATAGACACTCACACCAACTCACATACCCATACAACTACTAACACACACCCACACAGGTACTCACACAGTCACTGACACACTGAGAGAGGCACTCACACACCTACTCACACACCCACAAAGCTTCTTACACATCCACACACACCCACACAGTTACTCACATACCTACTACCACACCCATACAACTATTTAGTGACTCATATACCCATATTACCGCTCACACAGCCATTGACACACCCACTCACATACCTATCTAGTCTGTAGCACATCAACACACACATACAGTCAAACACCTACTCAATCACCCAGTCACACACTCACAAACTCACTCAGTGGCTCATTCTGCCAGTCACACACCCAGTTAAAGACCCATACAGCCTCTTACACACCCACCCACTCACACAAAATCAAAACCAATGACACATTTACTCACAGAGGTATACAGGCACTTCCACACTCTCTTAGATACCCATGTAGCCAGTTATACACCTACTGTATTAAACGTGTTGTTGTTTTACATAAATTGTTTTGGTTTGCGGAAAACCCTTTGCTGTTATGTGTTAAATGTGTGCTTTTGGTTTAGGATCTGTGATATTCAAAACACTAAACTATGACCCACAATCCACACTATGACCATTTTGAAGGGAAAGAAGAGTAGCACAGAGGGAAGGCTGCAGTAGAATGAGGCAGTTTTGAAGATGAAAGGCAGCTAAAATGGAGGACAGCAAAGTAGAATATAAAAGAACATATTTAATTGGATGGTGGAGATGTGCATGGAACTAAAATTAGGTAGTGATTTGAAGAATAAAGTAACTACATCTATGAGTGGTTTTGAAAAAATGAAAAAAAAAAATGTTATTAGGGATATGCTTGAAATTGCAACCAGGCAACCACACCTGCTACAGTTTAATTTGAAGCTAGTATGCTGCTTACAGAAAGTAATGTGTACTTTTGTCTCAGTGGTAGGTAGAGAGTGCTGCTAACATGGTCACCCTGGACACGGAGCTAAAAGAATATAGGGGAAGGGGACAAAAACGACTGCACTGTGAAACTCAAAAGGAGTGATGTGGAACATTGGTAATTAGAGTGTGTTTGGTTTTTAATGGAGTCATTTTTACAAAGTAAAACTTAAATTCACACTATTAATAGTAGATTGTTAAATGCTTCTATGAGCTTCCTTATGGATCCCTGGATCCACCGCAAAGTTACACAGGGGGACACGCTGAGCGTCGTGGTAGAGCTGCGGATTCGTGGAAATAAACAACCAAATTGGGATACTTCACAGGAAAGATGGAAAGGGTTAAAAAAACTGACCATTTAGAAGTGGTATAATAAAAATTAAAATGGAAAGGAAGCCTGTGATTTGTTAACTATAGGCGTATAAGAAAGAGCACATGGTGAAGGGTAGCCATTTTAGCTGCTTTTGTACTTAGAGTGGAGGAGAATTGTCTTAGCTCTGACTTGAGATTTCCAATGAAAACAGATGTTAAAAGAAATTGAAATGAAATTTAGAGAACAGCAAAGTGCCTTTACCGATATATTAAATAGGTTGTAGTATAAAAAAGTATATTTATACAAAAAACTGTGAATGTATATAAGAGGAAAGAAAATGTTCAGCATCTAGACACTATACTAGAAGGAAAACTAAAGGGAGTTTAGATGAGAACATTATCTATAAATAGAGTGAGCAGGAAAGGAGAAAGAGGAATTGGTATACTGAAAAGATAGTAACTCTATTAAGCCAGTATGAATGAATGTGTTTGAAATTAGATGTGGGTGTTTGCTTATAGCATGTATTTTAATATTATGTAATTTCCCACCCACTCACACAGACAGGGACTTACACACCAGTTGCACTTCCACAAAAGCACTTATGTACTCACCACTCATATAGCCAGACAGTGATTGCCACACTCAGTCACACACCCATAAAACCATTCACACACCCATTTCCTCACCTATACATATACTTACCTAATTATTTACACATTCGCACACCTGTACAGCCATTCATGTACCCAGCACTCAGACAGTCAGTTACACATGCACTTACACACCTATACACCCAAACACTCAGTCACCCACCCATATAGCTACTCATATACCTATTTACAAAACCATACAGCTACTCACACACCCAGTGAGAGAGTGACAGATGCACCTACACATACTGTTGTGTAGTTCTCACTAATCCGTAGAACCTGCCCGTTTGTGGACAACATAAACTTTGGGTGAGGTGCCAAGCCTGTTTCCAAGCACGCCCGCAGTATATGTTGTCCTAGAGACCAGCTAGCTCACAGTGCCACCATAAGCCCCCTTGACCTAAACAAGGAGTGAATGGTTTCTGGCAACCACTGAACATGACAACCCTGACCCCTCAGGGTTCGTGGTAACAGATCAGAACCCTTCCGCTCAGTTACTTGTGCACTCTTACTCTTCGGGAAGTATACAGAGAATACACAGTGGGACGTTTTCAATATATTTATTGAACCAGCGTTATTCTTGTATAGAATATACGTGCTGTAATAATCAGCAGACAGAAGCAGATGAAAGTCATTACAAGCACCAAAAGAGAAAATAGTAGATACAGTTCTACCATGGTGCTAAAACACTGTATATATGCAGGAATATAATACAAGGCGTACTCCTACTATGATATCCCTAATCTGTGTATCTCTAGACTGTATGTAGGTGTAGAGCCAAGAATCTCCCCACGGGATGATCCATCCTCATTACCTGCGGTGAAAGTATGTAGGACCCCGTCCTGGTCACGAATTGGACACCCCTCACAGACATGCCAGACAGCTGCTTGGCGAAGCCTCAGCATGCAGAACCTTTCTATGTCAGCAGAAGTGTCTCCTCTGCTAATCCCCGGAAATGCTTCTTGATTTATAATAAAAAGCATCCTTGTGATGTACACACAGATTAGCATTGTTATGCATATGTAGATAGCTCTGTCACCCCATGGATGAAGATAGAACAACATTTGTACATCGTGCATAAAGGCCTTGTACTCAGTGTTCGAGGCATCATGATAATGTTGCACGAAAGCTAGATGTATAAGCAAAGCAGTTTCAGAGAAACTTATCCAACATTGTTAGGCACGCAAATATGTGCAAAAAGTCCTAGCAATAATGTTATTGTGTAGAAAAGAGGACGATGTTCGAAAATGTGCAGCATTGTTACATGGGCCTAACTCCGGCACATAATCAATCAATCAATCACGGCATTTATAGAGCGCGCTACTCACCCGGGAGGGTCTCAAGGCGCTGGGGGAGGGGGTAAGTTACTGCTCGAACAGCCAGGTCTTGAGCTGCTTCCTGAAGGCGAGATGGTCCTGGGTTCGCCGAAGGTGAGTGGGGAGGGAGTTCCAGGTCTTGGCCGCCAGGTAGGAGAAGGATCTTCCTCCGGCGGTGGTTCTGCGGATGCGTGGTACGGTGGCGAGGGCGTGGCTGGTTGATCGTAGCTGGCGTGTGGGCGTGTAGAAGGACATGCGGTCGTTGAGGTACTTTGGGCCCAGGTCGTGGAGGGCCTTGTGTGCGTGGGTGAGGAGTCTGAACGTGATTCTCTTGCTGACGGGGAGCCAGTGCAGGTCTTTCAGGTGTACGGTGATGTGGCTGTGTCGGGGGATGTCCAGGATGAGTCGTGCGGAGGCGTTCTGGATGCGCTGGAGTCTCTTTTGAAGTTTGGCTGTGGTTCCGGCGTAGAGGGTGTTCCCATAGTCCAGTCGGCTGGTGACGAGTGCCTGGGTGACGGTCTTCCTGGTTTCAGTGGGGATCCATCTGAAGATCTTGCGGAGCATGCGCAGGGTGTTGAAGCATGAAGATGAGACGGCGTTGACTTGTTTGGTCATTGATAGGGAGGAGTCCAGGATGAAGCCCAGGTTGCGTGCGTGGTCCGTTGGCTTGGGTGCGGTGCCCAGGGCCGGGGGCCACCAGGAGTCGTCCCAGGCGGAGGGTGATGAGCCCAGGATGAGGACTTCCGTCTTGTCTGAGTTCAGTTTAAGGCGGCTGTTCCTCATCCAGTCACCCACTCCTCATACTAAGGGTCGACCTAAAAAAGCTATCTAAAAAAAGGCAGCAGTGCCATATAAAAAATTAAACTATAAAAAGTCTAAAACGACTTTTAAAATCATTTAAAAGCAAGCTTCCATTTAAAATACTCATAAAAGCCATTAATAGCCATCATAGTGTTTGAAACCCCAAGCACTCAGAAAGCCACGATACCTTGAATAAAAGCAGAAAAATTGTGTTTTCAATACATTTTGTTTAAAAATGCGCCAAATAGTTCCCACCAAGCAGAAAAGCCAATTGTTTACATGTTCCGAGGGGTAGTTGCAACATTGCTGTTGCCAGCAACTGCAGACAACGTTCCCAGTGGCGCACCCTGAAGCAGGTTTATGAAGCAAAGGTGTTTCCATCCAGTCCCCACAGCAGCCACCGAGGGAGGGACTACATCCTGTATGCGTTCCACAGAAAACGGTATCCAGTTCACTAGGAGCCAAAGCATCCCAGGGTGTCTCTAAGAATGCATTTAGCAGCAATAGAATCCCTGGGGACAACTATACCCATGGGCCTTCAAAGGGTCCATCAACCCTTTCTATGTCCAATGGCACAAATTGCGATCTGAGACAGAAATGCGATATGCATTCATGGCTGCAAAGCAGGCAGCAGAATACAGGTTTTAAGCAGTGAGGCCAAACAGGCCTGAACGACAAGAACCAATGCTCATTCAGTTCTTGAAGCTGAGGTGTGCCGAAGCAGTGTATCATGTGCTCATGGCATAGCAGCACAGCCAGTGCTGTCTCCATTCCTGTTTGAACTGGTACATCCATTGCAGAGCAGGAAAATTAAAACCAGAATTCCCACCACAAGTAGCAGGACAAGGGAAATACCTCCAAAAACGCTTCCAAGGACAGAGTGTATGAAAGATGGTATGACTCCAAAAACTGTCTGAAAGGTGCTAACCAATTCAGCAATGGCGGCTCCTCCGTAGAGGCGGAGGAGTGTTGCCCCACTGCTTTTTAGCAGTTAAATACAGGACAAATAAAATGATAATAACTTGACGTTATTATCATTTTACTTGTTCCTGCTGCGGCAGCTTTGCAGGGCAGGGTGGGGCTGTTCTGATGACAGGAGCAGGGGGAGTGCTGAGCACACTTTGTAAGTGTGCATGAATGTTTGACCGGCCGTCTCAGGCCGGCCAAACATTCATGTGCAATTTGCAATGATTCCATCCAGGCTGTATTGCAGCCTGGGTGGAGAACATGCCCAGGCTCCCACTGCCTGTCTGAACGCTAAACCACGGTGCTCAGACCAATCACACTGCTGCATTGCAGCATTGGGATTGGCTATGGGGAGCCTGGGTTGGCTTCCTGTTCCAGGTCGGAGCGAGGGACTATGGAGGGGAGACGCGGTGAGGAAGCGGCAAAAAAAAAGTTTTTTCTATCTTTTTTTTGCACACCCGCTTCCCTCTGTCCCCTCCCCCCGCCCCGCCACCTCTGATCCGTGCCGACCACTGCTGCAATCTAGAGCCAATACATTTTTAAAAAGTGCACGACTCCCTTAGTATCAGACATGTTAAAGATACAGTGGACCAGCTCCCTAAAATACAGTGGGAAGTTAATATGAAGTAACGTCTCAGACGAGGACCTCGCAATCTGGAGATCAAACATCTCTCTGGTAGATGTTAAGGCCACATCTTTTAAAAAAATCATGACTTTCAGTTTGCTAAACGAATCAAAGCATATGTCGGAAACATTTAACGAAGGCCACAGCGTTACCTCCCTAACTTTGCGGGGGTGGAAACAATAGTTGTGTGCAACAAGTAACTATGGAATTAACTGTTACAAGATAAGCAATGCCTGGTACAATTCCACAGCAGCCTTGATCATTCAGCATCAAATAGATCCCATTACAGAGCAGCCTGAACACCAGGTGAATCAAGGCAGCCGGAGAACCCTTCAGATAACAGGACAAATTCGCAACTGATGCATTACAAACCCCGTGTAGCGAAATGTTCTTACAAATCAAGGACCCGCTTGAAGCATTCGCACAGTCATAACTGCTGAGAAAAACCTCTGTGTCCCCATTCCTGCATCTAAACTTGAATGGTAACTCCCAGTATTCATGTACAGTTCCTTCTCCTAACGCTTCATACCTGCCTACCTGGTGATGTTGTAAACAGTATTGGAACTGGAAAGTCGTAATTGGTAGGGTAATGTACCCATGAATTATCCAATTCGTGGACCGCGTTTCGGCAACTGTGAAAGGTAATTGTTCTAATTTTTCAATGTGCAACATGGTATACTTTGCATCTCTTTGTGGCGATAAAATTTGTCTTTCAGAGAGACCATATGAAGAAAACAGATTAGATGTGTTAATGTACCGCCACGGGACGTGGCCTGAACGCAAGGTTTGAAGTGTCCTGCTTGACAGAGCAATTGACCGATGTTGTGACTGTCCGTGGTGTAAAATAGAAATGTATTGTTGTATTACGTCAATTTCAGATGATACTATGTTGCCCAGTGAATATATCCTAGAGGATAATGTAGTCATGCCATTGTCAACCACTGCCAAAGCCTTTTCTGCATTAATCCTATCAATCTCACGCAGTCTTTCAGCATCATCCTGTTGCGAGACCTTCCATAGCTCATTGTATATTGAATATAAGAAGCACTTGCCTCACCTTCCCTTGGTTAAGATTTGTACAGAAATGGCTCATAAAGCTAGGTCTCGAATCATATTGGACTAACCCACACAGCCTAACACCTAGCTGTAAAGTTACACTGAAGGGAATTTATTGGCAACACATATTGAATGCACTCCATTGTGACCCGAGACAAGGAAGGTTTACATCTCAATTCCTTACTATTAAACCAAGCCCGAGCCACGAGGATTTTCTTGACAGGGTACAGCCGCACCTAGCAAGAACTCTATACCTAAAGTTAAGATATAATATCTTACAGATCAAGAGTCACACAGCAAATTGGGGGGGCAACGAAGATCGCTCTAGTACTCTATGCACTATACACGCTCTAGGGTCCACAGAGAATATAGCACATATTTTGTTTTTCTGCCAGGCGTATGATAGACCAAGGAGGAAATGGATCTGACCGCTATGTAATACAATGGGTTTTAGAAAGCATCAAGAGGCACTAAGGGTACTGACAACTAGCACCGCACCACATGTTATATTTGCCTTATCCAGATATTTGTTCATAGTGGGACTGATAAGGAAAAAAGCGGGACTAAGGCTGTGATGCACCAAAGACTAATGTACTTTCTGATGTAAAAAAATACTTCTGAATCGTTTAAAATATCCGGTCATTTCACCTTCCTATTGAATTGTAAAAATGTTTTTATCCAATTTTAAAATGTGAATCTACTGGGGTGGTAACAATGGAAAGACTCTGTGATGCACCTACAATATTTTAAATTATTTTAACTGAAATTCCCGTTTTTTTTTTTTTTAAACTATATAATATATGTCTGGATGTATTTTAGATTGTATTATGAATGATTGTATTTCTATGAAACTTTTATGGCCCTTGGTGGAAATAAAGTATTTAAATGGAATGGAATATAAGAGGCGCTTTTGATGTGGATTCCGGGGACCTAGTAAGAAATCCCTGAGAGCCATGTCATCAGACAGAAGGAACAAGTGTTGCTTCACCTGAGATAGTGTTGAGGTTTTTAGCCAATCAAGGCACAACTTCCCAACACTGTATGACGTCACCACCCCCGAGTGTTACGATTGTACATAACGTTGATCAGGCGTATTGATCTTAAACCCTTTGGCATTACCCAAGAATCTGATCTTGCACCCATTAGTGTCTAAAGGCCAAACCAACTATCCCTTCCAGTTGGGATCTGAAAAATTGTGCATTATGACTGACTGACTGAATTATTTATTAAGCGCACTATTGCCGAGGCGTCTTGGCGCTGGGGTGTGAAAGGGGTGGGAAGGCCATACCATTCTAGGATTTATCAAATAGCCAAGTTTTTAAAGCCTTCCTAAACAGAATCCTGTTGGATTGCTGTCGCATCTGGGTAGGAAGGGAATTCCAAAGCTTAGCAGCTTGGAATGAAAAACCCTTTCCTCCCCATCTGACTCTTTTTGTCCTGGGGAGACATGCCAACCCTGAGTTGCATGACCTGAGTGCCCGCGCTGGCATGTATCGAGGAAAGAGGAGTCCAATATCAATTGCTCCTCCTCCATAGAAGGCTTTGTGTACTACACACAGGGCCTTAAAGTCCACTCTTCGTCGAACTGATTGCCAGTGTAGGTCCCTAATGGCCTTTGATGTAGGGTGGTGCTTGGGGAGACCACACAGTACCCTTGCGGCAGCATTCTGCAGTGATTGGAGTTTGGAGAATTGTTTCGCACCAGCTCCCAAATACAGAGCATTACAATAATCTAGTCTGGATAAGATCAAGGCTCCTACAACCGTCTTCCTTAGAGAAAATGGTATAAACTGAAGTATTTTCCTCAGATCCGTGATCATAAAGAAGCAACTTGAAGTAACTTGGCTGATTTGGGGACCATACGATAGATCTTTATCTATCAAAAAGCCAAGGTTCCTTGCCTTAGGCACCGGAATTGGACAGGTGCCCACTTCTGGAGGCCACCATAGATCATTCCAGATGGAAGGTTTTTGACCAAACTCAACCACCTCCGTTTTCTCTGTATTAAGTTTTAAAAAATTGGTGCTCATCCAGGCCATTACTCCAGTAAGACAGTTACGGAATCGTTCTGCCGTTATTTCAACGCTATGCGTGAGTGACACAACTAACTGTGTGTCATCAGCATACGAAACTAACATCAGGCCATGATCTTTTATGAGATTCGCTAATGGCGTGACATATAAATTAAACAGCGTGGGAGACAACGCCGATCCCTGGGGGACTCCACAAGGGAGATAATACTCCTCTGAATGGAGACCGTTCCAGTGTATTTGTTGCACCCTAGAGGCTAAGAAAGACGAGAGCAGGGTTAGTGCCATATCATTGATCCCGACTGTTTCCAGGCGGTGCAGTAACACCCCATGATTTACGGTGTCAAACGCCGCCGTTAGGTCGAGTAGGATCAGGACGGCTCTCCCACCTGAATCCATCACCTTATGGATCTCTTCTGTGGCCATGATTAAGGCCGACTCTTTAGAGTGACGTGATCTGAAGCCATGCTGAGTGGAGTCCAGAATATTATTTATTTCCAGATATTCCATCAACTCCAAATTCATGGCTTTCTCAAGAATCTTAGCAGGCAGGGGGAGACAAGATATGGGGCGATAGTGTTTGGTCTGCAAGGGATCTAATGAGTCTTTTTTTAAGATTGGTTTGATGCATGCCTTTTTCCATAACTGTGGAAAAACCCCATGTGTGATAATATTATTTAAAAGAGGGGTCAGAAAAACACTGATCTCCTCAGGGGCCAAATGTAATATAAATGGGGGGCATGGGTCCAAAGGGGAGCCTGACTTAATTTGAGTCAGCAAGTCAGTGATCTGGTTCTCATGTACTGTGGCAAACCATGACAGACTGGTTTTAATTAAGGGAGGATCCCTTATACTTAATTTATCCTCTACTAAGTGTAGTTGTGTGCTCTCCAGTTCATTGTAGACTGTCTGGACTTTATTTTGAAAGAATAATGCCATAGTGTCAACAAAAGTTTGGTCAGGAGCAAATTCCGTGTCTCGAGGACATTTGGCAAGGGCCGAAACCGTTTTAAAAAGTTCCTTAGAAGAATTCGCGGCCTCAAGGATTTTGCTAGTAAAATAATTAATTTTGGCCTGTTTTATAGCAATTTTATATTCTTCCAAAGTAATATTATATTGCGTCCTATGCTCTAGGCTATAGTCAGACCTCCAGAGGCGTTCCTGACGTCTACATTTTATTTTAATGGACTTAAGCTCTGTTGAGTACCAAGGCGAGGTAACCCGCCTTTCCTTCAGGCGAACGGTCTCCTCTGGAGCCACCTCATCAACCGCCTGACTGATCCATTTATTAAAATTACTAGCCCCGTCATTACAGTCAATATTGGTGACATTGGGGTTATCTTTTGCCAAGGCTGAGACCAGCTGCTTCTGTTGTATATTTTTCCACGGCCGTATTTTAGTCCGCAGAGATATTTGCCTGCGGCTGTTAGGGTGAGAGCCTATATTAACATTAAAATAGACTGCCGCATGATCTGACCAACCCACTGGACACACGCTCTCTACTTCAATATGGGGGTTGTTGGTAAAGATACCATCTAACGTGTGACCAGCTATATGGGTAGGATCACATACAATCTGGTTCATCCCATATCCAGCCATGACATCAATTAGGCTAATTGAATCTGAGTTTGTAGTTTGTTCTAGATAAAAATTAAAATCCCCCAGTATTGTAAAGGTAGTAGTGTCAAGGCATGATTCCATAAATGTTTGTATGGAACGAATGAAAGAAGTTCTTGTTCCTGGCGGCCTATAAACAAGTAAGCCAGGCAGGAGTTCATAGTCATGGTATTTAACACTAAAAGTTATGGCTTCAGCCTCCAGTGTGGGTTCAGATCTGAACCTCACTGTAAGGTGGGAGCGATAAATCAAAGCTATTCCTCCCCCTTTTGCTCCTAGCCTATCTTTATGAGCCACAAGGTAGCCAGCAGGAATGGCTTGGTTCCAGTCTGGGTCAGAGGTAAGAGTGGCCCATGTTTCCGTAAGGAACACCAGGTCCGGGTTAGCAACTGATACAAGGCATTCTAGATCAAGTTTATGTTTAGACATTACATTACATTATGGCATCTAATGTATCCTCACTATATTGTGTGAAATGTTGCCAGTTCTCAAAACGTGTGAATGTGGGAATACGTGGTGTGTTCAAATCCTTCATCTTGGCTATTCCAAGACAGGAAGTTTGTTGCACTGTTTTGTTCAGGAAAATCATTTGATATGGTATTAGTCATGCTCTAAAAAAAGCCTTGGTTCCCTGAACCGACTTTGAGTCTATTGTGTCCTTCCAAAAATGTAAATCCTGCACGGATAGCTGGGACAGAAAAGAAGCAGAGTACATCAACTTGGTGTTTGTTGGCATATTTTTCTTAGCCGGGTAGGTGCAAGCCTGTAGAAGTACAAAGCTGGGTCTGAAGTGTCAAAACCAGAAAAATAGGCAAACTTCTGTGCAAATGTTTTTGAACTACTTTTTGATGGTGTTGGGCAGTGTTCCTTTTGGGTGTAATTATGAACAGCATGTGGGATACTTGATTTATGCAGAAAATGGTGACCAGGATGTTGGTAACAGAACATATCACCGTAATTGTATGTACCATCAAACAATTCATCAGTTGACTCCTCTAGATCTTCTAGCATATTATGTACTGTATCAATGTCCCAATCATCAGAGAAAGTACTAGAGGTGATGATATCTTTTAAAGAAATCATAAACAAATATGGGATTCGTAAAAGTTCAGTAGGACTATTTACATCATACCATACCCTGTCCCACACTATTCCTTCAGGAACTGGAACTGGTGTAATGTTCACCAGGGACAGGCCCCTTTGTTCATGGTGTGATGATGCATGTGGTTTCAATACCAAGTTCACAATTCGTACCGCAGAGCATTCTGGGAGATAATGTCTGTGAAGAAACAGGAAAAAGACAGTCACCACACCAATCCAGAGGACCAGGAAAAGTAACCCAATTGTAATCTAAAGGTGCAACCAAGGAGTAACAAAGTATGTCTTTTTCAGCCAAAGATAGAGAGCATGCACGTGTAGCTAGAAAGGGAGAGGAGGCAGCAATGGTGGCTCAGGTTCAGTTGAATCTGATGAGAAATCGTTGTAGTGCATGAAGTAGCCAGACGCCGTTCAGTCTATTTTTGGCAGCTCAGCAGGTTTTGTAGAACCAAAAGATGACTCAATCTTTTGTATATTGACAAAGATTTTGTTTGCTTCGAGTTGTCGAATTGAAATCTGTATCTCTGTACTAGTCGATTGTACAGTTGCTGTTGTTTCAACAGGGAGAAGTAATATTTAATTGTTGATTTACTGTCTCTTGCTGAAGAGGGGTATTTTCTTTAGTGTCAAAGCTTCCTTCTGAACTTCCTGTATGGTAGAGAGAGGAAAGCGGTGGCTGCACTGGATGCCACGTGGCCTTTTGTTGAGAATCGGCCACATAGTGTGGTTTTATTAGATCAATGGAGACAAACCTTTTGTCTCGTCGACCGGCAAGGGGCGGAAGTAGTACAATTCTGGTACCTTTGACAGCCAGGACAGGTACAGGCCCAAAGTCTTTCTTGCCAAGAACGTTGCTTTGTCCGTCCTGGAATTAATTTAGTTCCTGTAAAATAGTCAAAAGTTCATTGATGTCAAACTGTGTGTCTGCCGTCACTGTACCGACATTGTCGAGGTCTGGGACCCACATTCCTACCCCAAACAGGACTTCATATGGAGTATGACCACCTAGGGATGTTCTTGGAAAGTAGTTAAGTGCCCTCTGGAACCCATATAAGTGATGGACCCAACCCCGACCTGAGCCTGGTGCCCTTGCTGTTAAAGACTGCTTTAAGACACAGTTTTTCTTCTCAACTATCGAATTTCCCTTAGGATGATATGGGTAAGAGTACCGCAAGGTCACACCCAAACTTCCCATGGCTTCTTTGGAAGCCCGGAGCTAAAAGCCAGACCCTGGTTGGAATGTAGTGTGCCTATTGCGTATGTCCCGATGAAGACGCGCAAGTCTTTGATAACAGTTCGGGCATCAGCCGAGCGCTGTGGCCATACCCACAGGAATCTGGAGCATGAATCCACTGCCACCAAGATGTAGTTGTAAGCCCCATCAGATTGTAAGGGGCCACAGTGATCCAAATAGACACAGGCCAAAGGCTTGTTAGAAATCAAAAGAGGTGTCTGTGGTGGACGTACTACAATGAAACCCTTCATCTTTTGGCAGATGTCACATTTGAGGACAAAGTCCTTGGCCTGTTTAGTAAGATCTGGCCACCAGTAGTGCTGCTTAAGTAATGAAACTGTATCAGTAATCCCTGTATGTGCTGAACCCAGACCCTCATGTGCAGTTGTTATTAAACCCAATCTGCGATCAGTGTTTAGTATAAATCTATCCTCCACTCCTGTGATCTGAGCATACAGTATGCTTTGTGCATCTAATTTGTAGGAGTACTTGAGTGGAAAGCAGGTGTGCGCTGATGTGCGCAGCATTGACAGACACCATAATGCCTTTGTTTATTCTCGTACTCGAATGAGTGATTGCAGCAACGGCAGCAGTATGAACTGTTGTCTTAACGGCTTCATCAGCCATGGAATTCCCTGCAACATTAACAAGTTGATGACTCAATGTGTGTATTACAGAAGCCAGTGGAAAGCAATCTTTCAGCTTTGCCACCTGTTCCCAAAGCATCTTGTGCTTGATTGTGCAACCCCTGGAATCTCTAAATCCGTTCTGACTCCAGTAATGAAGGTATTCATTATATGACTGGACACAGTAGTACGAATCACGCAGTATAAGTGTGAGGAATTCTTGATCCATGTTTTGCAGTGCCAGTATCAGGGCTTTGAGTTCTGCCAGCTGTGCTGTACTGTCTCCTAGGGACTGCATGTGTGTTTTTTCAGGAAGGAACTTGCCATCATACATGCGCCCCTTTATGATTGCACATGCTGCAGAACATTGGTACTTAGTCCCTACGGCAGGCTGGGCAGACCCATCAGTGTAGATGACATAATCATATCGATCTAGAGGCCTTATTTCATTCGGCAGAACATATTGTTGTTCATACTACAAAAACCCATGTGTTTGTAAGGTAGAACCAAATCTGTAGTCTACGTCTGTTGCAGTGAGAACGTTAGACCATTGTATCCACCGTGGATGTAAAGCTTTGGCATTTGGAATGCTTGCTTTTGTGACAGCATCTAAGGTTGGCACCAGGGTTACGACAATTATGCGTTTACCCTGAGCTGGTGCTCTCTCTCTTACTACAGCAGTCTGTACTGCTGTGAGAATTTTCTCAGTCGGTCAAAACGCATTTCTGTGTTCATATATAAATGCGATTTGTATGAAATGGGTAATGTATCACCTTTTATGAATGTGATGTATGTATACCTGGTTGGTCCAGCAACTGTGCAGATCACCAGTTTGGTTGTGTTTACACATGTATGTAAATGTTTGGAAGCTATCATGTACAGAATGTAAATTGTTTGTATGTTCCTATGTCCGATGTGTTATTGAGAAGTCATGTCAAGTTATATTGTAGAATGGTTTTACCCGTTCTGCATAATCCAAAATATATGTTCTGCCAAAATTTACAAATCCTAAAATGGATTGTAGTCTTTTTACAGTTGTTGGAGGTTGGAGCAATGGACATTTTTCAAAAAAATGTGTCGCCAGGCTTTTGTCTTCACTTGACAACTCGTATCCTAAAAATAGGACATTGAGATGTTTTTATTTTTATTTTCTGAAATTACATTTGTAGCCCTGGTGAGCAAATTCCAGAATTATGTGATCTACTCTGCCCAAGTGTTCCGTTAATTCATCATCCGTCAGATAGATATCATCCACATAGAACAATGCCTCCTCATCAAAATTTTGAAGTAACTATGTCTCTCTTGCTGAAAACAGCCATGGGCTATTCTTTTACCCTTGAGGCAAGCAACACAATTGCCCCTGTGAGCCTCGCACTGAAAATGTTGTCAAATACCTGCTTCCAGGGGGCGCTAGAGGGCGCACAGCAAGATGACCGCACCCTAGTGCAGCTCTGCCCGGCTGGGCTACAATCTGCCAAATATCTGCCTAAGACCAGCGCATCCGCTTCCTAAACTGGGTTAGGAAGTGTCGTGTTATGCTATAGCGACGTGTGGGAGTGAGTTTTACCACCTTTGCCCGCTGCAACATTGAAAACGCGGACATTTAAAACTGCTCGGCGAGCGCTCACAAAATGGCGCCCGCCGTGTTCCCCTGAGCTGAGGTATTGTTGCAGTGCCTGGCGACTTGCGGTGTGTCTTGCCTTCACTTCCAGCACGACATGGCAGTGCTTCTAAACTGAGGAGTCGGCTAGATTGCATTTACAAGCCCCAGTGGTGAGGAATCGGACTCGGAGTGTGGGCGGAGGCGGAGAGCGGAGGCCGCCCGACAGTGTTTCCTGCGTACCTGACTTCCAGACAGTGCCTGGCTGCTGATCGCGAGGTCCCTGCAGCCGGCGGTGGTGACTGGGGTGTGGCGCCTTGTTGGGCCCGCGGCTGCGGAGGCGGGTGGGGGCCCGGGATTGGCGCTGCGCTCCGCGAGCTGCTGCTGGGCTCTGCGGGGCTGTGCGTTCGGCAGGGCTGCTGTCTATACATGCTGCACGGGATTGAGCCACCGCGCTGCCTGCTGCCGGTGCTGCTGGGCTCATAGCTGGTTACTGGGAGGTCGAGCCTGCGTCGTCCCTGCTTGTATGAAGCTTGCTGCTGTTTCTGTTTCCACGCGGCTAGAAGACGGATTTAGCTTACAAGTGGCATGGTGGAGCTATGTGTGACTTTGAGAAAGTGTGACACTTGGGTTGTGCTTTTCCTCTGCTGATCCCTGGAATATTTCCTTATTTTTCCCTACATATGTGCGCCACCGCTGCTTGTGTTGTGATTCGAGTTATCCTATCATAGCAAGACTTTTAAACTATAGAGACCGGGACACTGTTCTGCATCTAGCCAGGGACAAAGGGACTATCGAACACCAGGGCAATACTTTGGCTTTTTTCCTGATTTCACAGTTGCTGTACAATCCGCTAGAAGGGAGTTTAATGCAGTGAAGAAATTCTTACAATCTGAAGGAGAACCTTATGCCATGCTGTATCCCGCACGTCTGCGCATAGGGCCGGATGGTGATTCCAAGATTTTTTCTAACCCTAAAGCTGCCATGGAACATGCTAAACAATTGAAACGCAGGCGGCGCGAAACTAGCACGCCTCATGATGAAGGAGATTGAATTGTAGCGGTGCTTCTTCTTCTTGTTCTTTTTTTTTTTTTTTTCTTGTATCTTACGATGCTCACTCAGAGATGTAACATGTAGTTGCTTCTCTATGTGTAAATGTTTATTGGTGGGATTATCCCACTTCAAGATGCTATTATGTCCATGTTATAATGCGTGCTGTTGTGTATTGGATCTAACATCTAGGCACAGGAACTAGACCTGCTCGGCCACCTCCCACCGGATGGGAGGCTAGTTGCACTCTGCGTCCCCCAAATGGGTGTACCCCAAATGCAAAGTTGTTTTGCTTGTTTTAGTTGGGGAGGGGCTTCATTGACTTGGGATGGCTTTGGCAAAGTTTGGGACGCTGAAGTGGGTGGGGGGTTGGGTTTGGGGGGTTGCATGGGCAGGCTGCTGGTATATTCCTTTTATGCATTTGTTGTGAAAATCTGCGGTGGTACCTTCTACATGTCTGACAGGATGCATAGTGTCGGTATATATCTAATGTTGAGTGGACGGTATGAGTGGTGCAGTTAAGTTCATTACTTGGAATGTGCGGGGACTCAACTCTCCGAAAAAGATTAGGTCTGTCTTTGCACACTTGGATAGGCTGGAGGTGCAGGTAGCTTTACTCCAGGAGACTCACCTCACTAAGGACACCGCACAAAAAATAGGTACGCGGTGGGCAGCTATGAAAATTGAGTCTTCGTACTCTACCTATTCGAGGGGTGTGATGATACTCATTAAAAAAGGGATTCCCTTTACCATGATTAAGACTGATACGGATGAGCATGGGCGTGTGGCGATTGTGTATGGACAATTGGGGGGCAAGACTGTATTATTGGTTAATGTGTACGGGCCAAACACTGACGATCCGTCCTTTTTCTCGGATGTGTGGCGCTGAATTTCTGGGTTCCCATCGGCTGAGATAATCTGGGGGGTGATTTCAATGTATGTTTGGATATAACCTTAGATAGAGTTGGTAGTGGCACAGGGAGGCTTAAGCAGGCAGCGGAGTCTGTTCTGGGGATATTGGATGCGGGTCAATTGTTTGATGTCTGGCGTCTTCAACATCCAGGGGCCCGCGAAAGTACGTTCATCTCCTCGGTACATGGGACTGGGCCCCATATAGATTTCTGGCTTGTCTCCGAGGCTGCACCTGGGCGGTGTGAGTTGGACATATGCCTCGCACACTTTCAGACCACTCTACAGTGGTTCTTGACTTACAGGTACCCTCGTGTGAGAGACCACCTTTTGCATGGAGGCTTCAACCTACTGAACTCGCTGACCCCGTTTTTAAACACACTATTGGCGAGGCAATTCGAAAAAAAATTCACGAAAATGAGGGGTCAGTTGATAGCGCTGGAATGCTGTGGGAAGCGTTTAAAGTGACGATTCGTGGGGCTTGCATTGGAGCACAATCTGGAGTGCTACGGGATCTCCGGCGTAGAATACATAAACTGGCATCTGAGATCTCTACACTTGAGCCGGACTATGAGAAAAATCCCTCCCCACACACGTTAGCCAAGATAAGAGATCTGGTCACTGACCATAATGAAACGGTTAATCAGGAATTTCTGCATTGTTCTCGGCGCGCAACTGCTCGCTATTATGGGGAGGGGGCTGTCCTAGTCGTTCCCTGGCGCAGAAATTGTCGGTGCCGCGCAGTCAAGAGTGTATTAGGGAACTTGTAGATGAGGAGGGGGTGGCACATTACTTGACTCCCGAAATTAGTGATATAGTTCTAAGATTCTACACCACGCTTTATGCAGCCAAAGATGCCCCTCCGACGGCAGAGATAGACTCCTACCTTGAAGATGTTGCGTTAGGGTGGCTTTCAAACGTGCACAGGGAATATTTAATGCGGCCTTTTGATGTGGAGGATGTCAAACTAGCTATTATGTCATTGCCCACCTGTAAGGCAGCTGGTATGGATGGGCTCCCCAGCAAATTCTATAAAACATATGCGGATAATCTCGCTCCTAGGTTACTGGCTGTGTATGCGGAGGCTTATGAAGAGGGGAAACTCCCGCCTACTCTTAGAGAGGCTCTGCTAGTAACCTTGCTGAAACCGGATAAACCCCCTGATCGGTGTGAATCCTATAGACCTCTATCAATCATCAATATCGACGCCAAAGTCCTGGCAAAGATGGTCGCCTTTAGGCTACAACCACTAATTCCTCTGTTAGTCTTGCCTGACCAGTCGGGTTTTGTATCTGCGCGTTCTACTACACACAACCTGCGTACTGTGTTCTCCACGCTACACTATTTCGACCCAGATTCTCAGGCGGTGGCTGTGCTGCTTGATGCAGCAAAAGCCTTTGATTCCCTTCACTGGGATTTCATGTTCACAGTTTTAACTAGAATGGGTCTACCTCCGTTCTTCCTTCAATGGCTTAGAGTGCTGTACACGGCACCGGTCGCACGTGTGCGGGTCAATGGCTGGGTGTCCTCGGAGTTCCCCATTGGAAGGGGCACGCGGCAGGGATGCCCCCTGTCGCCAATGCTTTTTTCACTAGCGCTAGAGCCTCTGGCCTGTAAACTTAGACAGAAGCATGCAGCTGCTGCATTAAGATTTCGGCAGAGACCACTTGCGGTCTCCTTATATGCCGATGATATGCTTTTATATGTCCGAGACCCTGCTACCTTTTTACCAGAACTGCTACGGGAATATGTGAAATTTGAGCGATATTCAGGCCTGTTTTCAACTGGTCAAAGTCGGTGGGGTTTCCGCTGACGGCTGGTACTAAGGAGATAGAACTGGATTTCCCGCTGACGTGGACTCACGATCCGGTGCGGTATCTTGGGGTTTGGTTACACAGGGACCCTGATAGGGTGATATCCGAGAACTATGGTCAGGCAATCACACGCATCGCTGAACAGGCGGAGTGGTGGGCGAGCTTGCCTCTCTCCCTTGCGGATCGAATTGCAGTTGTAAAATGACCTTCTTACCCAAGCTGCTTTATTTTTTTGTTAACATTCCAATCAAGTTGAATATAGCGCTATTCCAGACGCTCCAATCTGCAATCCTTACATTCGTATGGGGTGGGAAAAAGCCTTGATGTAGTTGGGATATTTTAGTGCAGACATTTGACCGGGGTGGGTTTGAGGCTCCTGACTTCCGACTAAATTATTTATGCGCGCAGGCGCAGTTTGCGCACTACTGGCATTATCCGCCACGGATTCAACCCCATCTTGCTATTGAATCTGACGGTGTTCTTCCATTGCCTCTGCAGGCAGCGACCCTTTCTGGGGGTTCGGGAGGTCCTAGGACTGAAATTAACCCAGTGTTATGTACTGCATCGGCTTGGAGGATGCTTGCGAAAAGGGCGCGGCTCCCATATCTATACGCCCCGCTGCTGCCACTGGCTTCACACCCTGACATTTCTGCTGCAAGGGAAAAACCTGCCATGCGAGAACTAGCAGCAGTAGGTATATCCCATATGGGGGATCTGTACAAACAAGGTCGGTTCAGGTCATTGCAAGATGTACAGGGGTCTACAGCTCGCGGATTCATGTTAAGTTTCACCTATGTCAGAGTCCGGCAAGCTGTCAAAACTATTTACCCGACCTGAGAATCTGCGGGCATTGCAGGCTATGCTGGGGGGGAGGAACGAAAAGGTCTTATCACCAAACTATACAATGCCTCTTTGCGTGAGCGGGAGTCTGGGGAGCAACCTTCTTATCTTAGATGGCAGACTGCACTAGGGCCTGTACTTACATTGGATGTTTGGAAAACTTGCTGTGAGCTAACTGGTCGCCTTACGGCGAATTGTAATCTCCGAATTATCCACTTTAAATATTTGCACCAATTATATTATACCCCTTTGCAACTTAGTAAGTATGGTCTGCGCGAGTCTGCTAATTGCGTGCGGTGTGGACAAGCTGACGCTGATTTCCTACATGTGGCTTGGATGTGTGCTGGAATATCTGCATTTTGGTCCAAGGTGACAAATATATTCACTGATGTTGTGCTGGAACCGGTGCATTGCACACCAGAACTATGCCTGCTTGGGTATGTGAAAAATTTAATGCCCTGCAATAGTCGGATAATCGCAATTTCCACCCTGTTTGCTAAGAGAGCTGTAGCACTCTGCTGGGGAGCGAAAACCACTCCAACTGTGAAAAAATTGGTCCGAGACTTACTTTACTGCAAGGATAAATTAGAGATTTATGCTGAGGAATTACCTGAAGCCTCACGCCCTAGGGATTTCTGGGCACCTCTTACTGCATATTTGCTCACTCATCCGGACTTGACATGAACTGTTTGTTATGAACCCTTACTGCTTGGTGAAAAGTAGTTTTCATGATGCGGGGCCACGCCTCAAATGACTGCTGATCCTCCACTCATATTTGTTTCTGATGTTTAGTATACTTCAAATGTATGATGCTCTGTCGCCTGTCCTGTTGGGGGGGTGGGTGAGGAGTTTGTTCATTTATCGATATGACTATTCAAATTGCATTTATTTGTATGTCACTATGCTCATTGAAACCAATAAACATAGTTAAAAAAAAAAATATATCTGCTTCCAGGTGCTATATTGTGGCTGAAATATCCATTCGAGCAGAGGTAACAGTAGGCTCTAAGCAGGAGCGGGACTTCTCATAAATGTGTGACTACAAGGCCTCCCTCTCATGCCCCAGTGGTAGCAGGTGCCCTTTTTAGACTGGGTAATTCCCTCAAAAGTTACGGCAAGTATTCACCTGTCTTTAATTTTCTTCTGCATGCAAATTGCAAGCACACGTTATTCGCGTCTTCCGGGGAAGTGACTTCTTCGCTAACCACACTGACGAAAGCCCAGGACCTCAAATAGGCCGTTAGGAAAGGGCTGAAACATGTTGGTGTTCTAGGGTCATAGGGTGTTCTATTATCCCACTACTTCTATGTCAAAGAGTCAGGTGCTTGCTTAAAGTTATCCCTTTCAGATTTACTCTTAAGTTGTGGTTTCCCAGGTCTGGCTCCCAAAATATCTCTGCCTATGGTAGCATATGTTTCTTCGATAATCTTTGGTAATTCCCGTTCCTGTTGTGCAGGAGGGAAATCCCTAAAGCGTTGGCATATAGCTAACACAGCTGCCTCCCCTTTTATGTTACTTAACATAGTGGTGGATACTGTGGCAAAATTGCCCATCAGTTTCATCTCTAAGTCCAGGGCAGGTGCTACACCGTACTCATTCATTGGCTGCTTAAATACATTTGGTAAGATAGCCGGTGAAGGGGTACCATGAGTTCTGGTATAAAAGGCAGCGAAGACTGTACCCCAAGTGGCGCAGTCTTCCACTGGGGGAGCCATCCCCATCGACAAGCAAATAGTTGTATTCTGTGTTTTTCCTGCGGGTCCGTCTGGAGAAATACTGCTTCAAGCTGGCTTGTTTTTTATTCTATTTAGAATGGAATTTGATCCCGACTGGTGGGAATCTTGCCCATAACAGCATCCAGTGTTTTTGGGCTGATGCCCGTGGTAGCCAATTGTGGTTGAGCAGCCTAAGCAGCCCGCACAAGGTTAACTGTGAGTGTTTGCATTATAAACTGTGTGAGATTGCTATATATTTTCACTAAATCTCCATATAGTGTATGCATTTCTGCTGCAGTTAAATTGTCAGTGTCAGGATGTGGTGTGTATGCAGCTAAGATCAGCCATGTCTCTCCTTCTTTATTTTTTTTAGTTTTTTTTTTGTAGTCCTCCTTTATCAAATTATTCTCTGAATTTAGGAAAACCAAACAGGGCCAGACCAAAGAGAGGCAATAAGGCACCCGATCTCTCCACGAGGGAGGGAGGATATAAATATCCCGGGTCCAGAACAAATACCTCCTGGCTGGTCGGTAACGCTGACTCCTCTGAAACAGGTGCTAAAATGGTGACCCCAACCTGTATAGCATACAATTAATCATTGGACCATAAGGTTTCAAAATAACTTGAACATACATCATACGAAAACTGAGGAAGGGAAATAAGCAGAAGTAAGGAAAAGAGAAAACGAGGTAGAAAAAAAAGGGAGAGAAAGATACAGAGGAGGAAGGAAAAGAATTCTGTGCTCAATGTGATAGGCTGGAGACATAAAACTCAAACCAATCGTCCCAGAGTTCCCAAAATGTTGTTCTCTTGACAAGATTGTTAGCCCAGTCAAGATACAAAGGGGCATATTCTCAAGGAGCTATCGCCGAGTTATCGGCACTTTAACGCATCCAAAGTTGCGCTAAATCTATCGCCCCATTCACAAGCTGGTGCTAACAGCCCATAACACCAGTTTACCTGCGAAAGCAGTCGCAAAAAACATCGCCACAGATGACCCCGGCAACTAACGCTAATGAGATGCAGAGTAGGCGTTCCCGAGCAAAAATCCGCGACAACACCACAACGCAACATTCCCAACGACCAGCCAAATCGGCGATGAGAACACGAAACAGGCGATACGGTGCGTTAGCCGCAGGAAATTAACACCTGCTCTGACCTGGTGCAAAGTCGGACGACAACCTGCACCAGAAAAGGGAGCCCAGCCCACAGCCACACATGAAGAACAACAGATGCCATGGAGCTACTCATCATGCAGCTCGAAGCCCCAACAGGGCCACAACACCCACCGCCACCACACCCAGGTCCGCCACCCCCCCCAGGACCCCCCCCGGACCACCACGGAGTCAGCGCAGACAAAGACAGCGGACCTTCAGGGAACGCACCAGTCTCACAGACTTGACACCAGAGAATGTCATTGCCCACTACAGACTCAAAAGGTCAACCATCCTCCACCTCCTGACCATCATTGCCCACAGGCTGACGGTACCAACACAGCGGACAACCAACATCCCACCTCAGACAAAGCTGCTGGCCGTGCTGCACCTGTTGGCCTCTGGGACATTCCAACCAACAACCGCCAGAGTCAGAGGAGTCAAGTTCCTCAAACCTGTCCTGTCCTGGATGCCATCATCAGCTTGGTACCCCAGTACCTATACTTCCCCCACACTGCGCAGGAACAGCTGGAGACCAAGCAAGGCTTCTACGCCATAGCAGGCTTCCCACACGTGTTGGGGGCAATTGACTGCACACATGACCTACTTGTGCCCCCTGCTGACACTGCACACAATTACCGCAACAGAAAGCACACGCATTCCATCAATGTGCAGGCAATAGTGGACCACGGAGGACTCTTCACCAATGTCGTCGCCAACTACCCAGGCAGTGTGCATGATTCATACATCTTCCGACAGTCCATCATCAACCGGTGCTTCCAGGATGGCACCTACGGAAATGCAGTGCTCGTTGGTAAGTACCAAATTAACACACCACACACCTCAACTCCACAATCATGCAAATCACAACCCTGGGAATGCACACGTTACAAACACACATACAACATGCCCACCCACCATACACGACAGCACAACGTACTGCGGAAACCTGGGCTAGCCATGTACATGAGCCATCAACTGCATGGCACCTCAGCCACACAATAGCAGTATGTGGGGAGAGGTGGGAACCAGGCATGTGCGAAGGAGGCAAGTGACCCCTGAATGAGAATGCACACAATGCCAAGTGTGGCGTGGAAGTGCAGGACAGACTGCAGTATGCAGACCACAGACCTATCCATGTCGACATATACTGCTGGTGGTGGTAGTGTTGTGGACAGTGGACGCAACCATGTCACCCCAGCCAGTGGGGAAGTCCTTGGAAATGTAGCTTGTGACGTCCCCCCCTGTAAGCGTGTGCGGAGTGGGCTGGCCCGGCGTACGCCAGGCCAGCGTAGGGGTGTGAATAAAAAGCACGTAGCTCTGGGCGTGGTTCTCTTCCGGAATGCCCAACGTGTCTGCCAGGGCGGCGCCTCCCACCCCGCCACGAGGCCGACGCCGTCGCCATGAGCGGTGTGGCCTGCGATCCTGTGCGCCTGCCGCAGCCCGGGCCGCTGGTCCCCGAACCAGTCCCGTCCGCCCCTGCGCATCCAGGCCTCACTGCTCACCTGCTGACACCTGCGTGTCTCCAAGAGGGCCCACCACGTGCCGGTGCTCGCACCAAGCCAGAGGCCCTCGACCTTGGCATCCTCCTCAGACCATCACGGCCTCCGGGGTCAAGGCTCGCAGTACTCCTTTGTCGTTGACGTACTCCACCGGCATACACAGCGGACAAGTAGGTCACACATTTGGAACTGAGTCTTGATTACACAATGGCAGAGTACACATGTTGTAGCAGTGTTTAATTCAGTATACTCCCTTCGATGTGGTGCCACCAACTCTGTGCATAGCATTCCGACCACACGTGTCTGTGGGCCCTTGCTGACCGCTGCCTCCGGCCTACACTGCGGTCCAGCAGACCTCACACCAATCCAATACAGTCCGTAACAGGCAGGACACGGCATCGTCGCTGGCTAAGCACCCGCTCAGCTCTGGTGCCTCCACCTCCATCAACCAGGAATCATCTCCACATGCCATTTCAACGCCGTGTGTTAGAGATCCAGGAGGAGCCGGCTGCACAGCGGTTGCCCCGCGCTGACCGCGTCCTCCGGCACCCACTGCGGTCGAGTAGGACACACAATTGGAATTGAGTCTTGATTTGTTCATTGCAGACTTTATATCATTGTACAGGCCTCATCCCAGACTGCATCCCCTTCCGGCTCTGGTGCCACTGACTCTGTGCCACGGGAGTCATGGACACTCTCTGGTTGAACTCTGGTGGCTTCTGAGTCTATGGCCTGGGGGTTGTCTTCATCAGCATGTAACTGATACTGACATCGTGGGAAGAAGGCGACTGTAGCATTCAACTCCTTCATATTGCCTGTTTCTGCTTGCTTCTGCCCTCTGCATCATGCCCTGGATGGACACCTTCCACTCCCCCGTAACACTCTGCGACACTCTCCTTGGACATCAACGTGAGCCCGCTCAGCTCTCGTGGCCCTCCCTCAGTGCATCGCAAGTCACCGTCCGGTGGCCGTGTCCCTGTGCCGGTCTCTGTCCATCCGGGGCCACCAACTCTGTGCAGCTCAAGTCATGGAACCTTGCTGTTTGTACTTTGCTCTTCTGAATGTCTGAACACTGTTGTAGTTGTTGCCAGCACCAACCAACCCCTGAGGGGTGGCTTACACTAACCAACACCCATCCAGCACAGGCGTCACTGGACGTGTGACCCTGGCAATAAAAGGTGCCGGGCGCACGTGGCCGTAGCCAGTTCCACGGATAATTTCAGTGTGTCTGTGTGGTTATTATGTATGCATGAGGGCCCCGGGCCATACCACATTACGTTGTGCTGTGTACAGCAGGCGCAACCTTGTCACCTCAGGCAGTGGGGTAGACCTGGGACATGCAGCTGTGTCGGATCCCCCTGTGAGCGTGAGGGAGTGGACCTGCGTACGGCAGTACGGCGTAGTGGTGTGGTCATTCAACACGTGGCTCTGGGCGTGGTAAAGTTTAGGCCTTGCCAGGGAAGTAACTAATGCGTGTGTCTCAGGTGTAGTGTCGGCGCCACACGTCACGCAACATTCAATGTTGCCATGTAGCATGCACCCAGAGTACGGGCTCAGCCGAGGGGTAAATGAGGGTGCGCAGGCCTGCTCGGGGTCAGGGTTCAGACATGCCAACTGTTGTGTGTGTCGCTATTTCCGCAGCATGAGCCAAAGGTCTACCCTCGACCGCATGGCGAGTTCAGCCAGGCATGAACTCTACATCTGTGTCCGCCCTGTCCTTACCATGGGCCTACAAACACGTGTCCATCCACCTTCAGCGCACGACATCACTGTGTCGTTGTCAGGTTTGTGGACATGCGCAGACAGGCATGACAATTGTGTGCCGTAGGGGTGCAAGTGATGCAACCGCACTGCGCACTGTAGTGAACATGCTGGGGGGGAGGGAGGGGCGGCATTGAGGCTACGTAATACACATTGATGCCGCTCATTTGCAACAAGCAGTACATGTCATGCAGGAATAACAAAGTCACACATATCACACACCAATGAACCAGTGAGCCCGCCAACGCATCATGCCGAACAGACTATTGACTCATGTCTCTCTGCACTGTCACAGGTGACCAAGGATATGCACTCTGGGCTTGAATGATGACACCCCTCCGAGCCCCAAACACACAGGCCCAGAGGCAGTACAATGCAGCCCACAAACGCACCAGGGGCATCGTGGAATGCACATTTGGCGTGTTGAAGTCACGTTTCAGGTGCCTGGACGTCACAGGTGGAAGGCTCCTGTACAGCCCAGACATCGTGTGCAAGATGATCGTTGCATGTTGTGTGTTGCACAACATATGTGTACGCAGCAAGGCACCATGGCTACAAGTGCCAGATGCACCGGTCGATGATGATGGAGATGAGGCAGGTGGACCAGACCCCACTGCAGCCGCAGCAGGAATAGCCCGTAGGAACAACATGATTGACAATTTCTTCACATGAGCACGTCACATTGGGGCAGTCCTTGGCAGTAATGGAACAGTACAAAATGACCACAGGCACAGCATGTGCAAATAAATGCATTCGAAGGACACTATCCCTGAGTGCATGTCTCTCATCTGTACAGGCACATCACTCAGACAAGTGTGAGTGCGACATGTATTGCTATCAATTTTGTGATTTGTTCATGTATGGTGGGTGTATCCCCTCTGTGCAAAGAGGCTGTTTAGGGTGTCACGTATTGGAACTGCCAGTTCTATGTGTCGCAGATAGTAGGGAATCCCACTCTTCGGCGCTTCACATGTGTCCAGATTCATTTCCTTTTGGCTGCCATTTGTGTCCTGCAGGTGACAACAGGGCTCCTTTTGGGGTCAGATGTGTACCACCATGATGCAGGGATGCCCCCTGTGACTCATGTCCCACAACATGGGCAACATGTACGTAAGCGGGAGTCACTGCCCCTGCATTCGTCCACGCTTTCATAGTTGATTGATCATGGTCATGACACGTCTGTGTGCAGGAGGGGTTGCTTGTCCCTCTGCAATGTGAGGGGGAGATGTGGTTTCACAGTGTGTTACATGCATGTTTCAGCATTTGCGCAGTGTACATGCAGACTGCATGTCAATGCACATTGTGACTGTGGGGAGATGCCTATTTGATGCGGGACGAAGCTCATTTGTTCTACGTCACGGATGTGGGGTTGTGCTCGTACATTGTCATCTCACTGTCTTTTTTACTCTGCTTTTATTGTGCATTTTCCCGCATGACGCGTGGGAATTGCAGGCCTCTCACTGGTTATCGCTGATTTTTGTATCGCGATTGGCCTCATCGCTACTATTTCCGCGTTCATGTTTCGCGTTTTTTCGGCGTCGCGTTGGTTTTAACACGTTCATTTGACGCGTTATCGTTGGACTATCGCATGGGGCCGCCGTGTTGTGAATTCCACATTAACACAGAGTTGTTTTCCCGCGATGGACTGCGATGTGAGAAGTTGCGTTAAGCTAAACTTGCGGTGGTTATCACACGTTCTTGTGACTATGCCCCAAAGTTTTTTGAATAGAGCGAATCCATTCAGTCTCAGTGGGGGGCAAGGAAGAATCCACTTGACACACAGCTCCCTGCGTGCAAGGAGGATCAAAAGAAAAATGAGGGCTTTATGGGTTTTAAGAAGACCCCGATTATCCACCCATCCAGGGACCACTCCAAAAATCACAAGAGCTATGCTCACCTTGATCTCCTGGCCCAAGATACCTGAGATAATCTTACCCACTTGCTGCCAGAAAAGCTGGATTGAGGGACACCGCCAAAAGATGTGGGCCTCGTTCGCGTTGTTTTCTCCACATTTTTGACACTTCTTCACTATTCGACTCCCCAGCATCGATAGTTTCCGTGGCGTCCAGTAGGCCTTGTGGACAGTGAAAAGATGGTTTTTCCTTAATGGAGCAGGTTTCAATTATGACCACAAATGAGACATAGATACTTGCCCTAAAGATTCGAGGTCTTGGTCTGGCAGTTCCCTCCTCCAGATCTCTGTAAATGGGTTTTGCATCTCTTCTCCATTTTGGATTATTATCCAATACCATTCTGCAACTTCTTTCCGTAAAGTGGGGCATGAACAAATCCTGGACGCCAAATCCATGTTCCCTTTGCCCTCCTTCCCCAATGTTTTAACCCAGCCTAAAAATTGATAATATTTAAATTTAGAGACCGAGTTTTCAGAGATCTCTGAAAGACGTTGCCATAAGATTAGTTTAGTATCCACTATAAGTTGCCCCCACCTAAGAATACCGCAGCCCCGTAGCGGGATTGCGAGTGCATCTAGTAAACAATCAGGAGTTCCTGGAGAGTCCCAGATAGGCGCTACGTCACTGTAGTAAGGTATTTGTTCGGCCAATCTCACTTGATACCAGATCTTAGAGGCCGCTAAAAGGACCTTTAACCTCACGTTCTAAAAGAATTTAGGATGGCCAAACTTTAGAAGGAAGAAATCTGCTTGGTATGGAGAACTTGCTGTGAGAGCCCTAAAGAGCGGGGACAAGCAGGAGCTTCCCATCAACAGCTGTCAAAAGTTCTTCAGATGGAAAGCGCTGTAGTATTGGTAAAGATCTGGACTGGCGATACCTCCATGTTCTTTCTTTCTTCGGAACTTCTTCCAGGAGATTCTAGGTCTTTTGTTTCCCCAAATAAAACTGTAGAACTCCGCCTGCACTTTCTTAAACCAGGTCTTCTTAAATTCTAACGGGATAGTATTAAACAAGAAGGTAAACCTTTGGAGAATTGACATTTTTAGGAGATTTGATCTGCCCAAGAAGGAGAGTGGGAGTGCCCCCCATGCTTGTAGCTGTGATTTAACTCCCGCAACTACTTTATCAAAATTCACCTGAGCTAGCTTCTCCAAATTGTGTACTATTTGGACTCCCAGATATCTTATCTCCTGTTTCGTTAGGTTGCTCCTATAGGTGGTGTTCCATTGCATTAGCTCAGTTTTTTGCTGGTTAATGGAGTATCCAGATACCCTCCCAAACCCTTCCAACTGCTCCCATATTGCAGGAAGTGAGTGCTGCAGATCCCCTGTCAAGATCATAAGATCGTCTGCATATAGCCCAATTTTTTTTGCCCAACCATTACAAACGAAAGGATGGATAGTCTGACATGCCCTTAATTTGCATGCCAGTGGTTCGATGTAAAGGTTCGAAAGGAAGGGGGAGAGAGGGCATCCCTGTCTAGTCCCCCTACCAATTTTTATTGACCTGGTGAGATTCCCATTGACCAAGACCCTATCCGAGGGATTTTCATTTAGGGCCCTAACTGCTGCTAAGAAGACCTCCCCTAAGTTAAAACGTTGGATCAATTTGTATAGAAAAGGCCAACTGACCCTATCAAAGGCCTTTGCAGCGTCAAAGGTCATTACTGCCAAAGTTACCCATATTCTCTTGCCATATTGATCGCCCCAATCAGATCGTGTGTTAACTCATGGAGTTGCCTTCCCTTCATGAAACCTTTTTGGTCGGTATGGATTAGTGATCCTGCCACCTCATCCAGACGTTTAGTTAGAATCTGGGTGTATATTTTATGATCACTGTTGAGAAGAGAAATAGGCCTGTAGGACTCACAGGACCTCAGGTTCTTATTTTGTTTCAGGATTATGGTTATGGTGGCAGCGTCCCAGGATGATGGAAGGTCCTGGCCAGATATAAAGGCAGAGTTAAACAGTTGGAGCAATATTGGGGCGAGTTCTTCTTTTAATATAGCATAAATTTCATTAGGGGTGGAATCAGGTACTGTGGCTTTCCCTTTTTTTAGGGAACTGATGGTTTGAAGAATTTCCTCAAGACCAGTGGGGCTGGTTAAGTTGTCTTTTTCAGTGCTCTGAAGCATAGGAAGTTCTAGGTCTTGAAGAAATTCCTCCATGAGTTCTTCACTTAGTATTCGATCCTCTGTATAAAGATCCTGAAAAAACTGGGCAAAAGCATTTTCAATCTCAACATCCTCTGAGATAATATTACCTGAGTTTAGGCATCTGAGATCTTTTATCAGGTTTCTTGTCTGGTTGGCTTTAGTTTTCCATGCGAGCAATTTGCCGCACACCTCCCCGTATTCATGATGGGATAACCTGCTGGCTTCCCATTTCCTCCTGACTATTGCTTTGAGATAGTCGGCAAGCTCAGTTTTTGCTAAGTGTAGTTTTTGCTCAATTTGTGTTGCATTTGAGCTATTAGGTGTTTGTTCTAGCACTAACTGGTTAATATGTACTGCAGCTTCAAGTGTTCTGATTTCTTCTCTGACTTTCCTGTTTTGTGCAGTAGACAGGGCAATTAAAGTACCTCTTAAAAAGGCTTTGTACGTATCCCATACAATGTGTGGGGGGGCTGAATCTATATTTAAGAAAAACTCTTTGGTGGCGACTTTCAGCTTATCAATTCCATATGGTTCAAGAAATAAAGAGCGATTTAGGGTTCACCTTCGGGAGAGGGGCCTATTCACAAGAGTAATCTCCAAAGTGATAGCAGAGTGGTCAGACAGATGTTCCGGGACATGGTTAACCCTTGTCGTGTTCTTGCTAATGAAGGAGTCCACCAAGAAAAAATAAATTCTAGATCGATGGCCACATTTTTTGTTATGGAAAGTGATATTTTCCCCTAACGTCCCTGCCTTGCTTCCCATCACTCTCCAGATGTCTATGGGGCCCATATCTGTCATCAATTGTTTCAAGGCGACTTTCATGTTATGAGTTGCGACCATTGCTCTCCTAGAGGTTGAATCTTGTGTAGGATCCAAAATTACATTAAAGTCTCCTTCCAGTATAATAGGATCTTTAATATCAACCAGCTGAAGGAGTAAGGTGCGTAGTGGGATTGGATCGTCCAAGTTAGGGCCACAGTAACCCACAAAAGTCAACCAAGAGCCATTGATTTTGGGCCTGGCTAATGCCCATCTACCAAGAGGATCGACAACACAATCTCCAAGTGTAGCTTGGGTGGATTTTTTTAAAAGAAGAGCAACTCCTTTCACTGAACACGACTGTGTGGTACATATGCAGTGATCCACCCATTTCTGTTTTTTGAGTATCTCCGCCCACTCCTCTTTAAGCAGATGCGACTCCTGTAGCAGGAAGATCTCACTATCAGAGGGTCTCAAGTACTCTAGGATTTTCCTTCTTCTAGATGGAACCCTAAGGCCATTTGCATTCCATGATATGATTTTCAGCTTCTTAGGCCTATCTAGATCCGTCATGGGGAATGTGGATAAATGCGTGGTGACCTAAGAAGCCTGGGATTACTACGAGTATTTAAAAACCTAGAGGGTTGATACAAACTCCTTAAGTACATTTGAGTCTTATTAATAAATTAGGACAATTTTTTTCTTTTTTCCCACATGCTCCTCCACCCAGTGCAGATATAAAGTGTGCTTATTTTTGGTACTTTCTTTTTGTTTGTGACCCCCCCAACCCCTCCTCCCACCCCACCCACCCCGGGGAACCCTCCCAAAGGACTAGAGGTATACTGATAGTTACCTCCACTTCGAGCTCTCTCACTACGTCATGGCCAGGTTAGATCTTTTCTTTTGGATGTGCTTTAATCTGTGCGATCAGGGAACTGACTTCGCAGGGGTCCCTAAAGTTATGCATTTTATTATTTCACATCACCTTTAGGGAGGCGGGGAACCGGAGGTTGGCCGTGGCACCCAGCCGCCTCAGTTCTTGTATAACCTTCCCTAGCTCCCACTGCCTATCTTGAGTGGCGCGTGATATGTCCGATCTGATGCGAAAGGACCACTCTCCTTTCTTATATGATCCTGCTTTAAGTGCCCCGGCAAGGAGTTTCTCTTTGATTGAATAGGACTTGAAGTTTACTAAGATCCTTCTCGGGTTTTTCTTCCCTGATCTCTTAGAGAACGGGTCTCGGTGTACTCGCTGGATATCATCTTCCAAAATCTGCTTCTCTATATCCATATTAAATTCTCTGAGAAGGTTGATGGTGAAGCCCTTTATGTCTCCTCCCTCAAGGTCTTCCGGGACATTCAGAATCCTAATGTTGTTTCTCCTGGCACTGTTTTCCAGGGTTTCTAGTTTATCTCGAAGTTCTCTATCACTATTCCTCAACTTCCTAATCTCGCTCTTGTTAGTGTCAACTTGTTTTGAGAGGTCTTCAAAGAATACCTCCATTGCTCCGACTCTTTCCATAAGGTTGTTAATCTTACCTTCTAGCACCTTGCATGCTCCCTGAATCTTTTGTTGATTAAGCTCAGAGACTGCAAACTTTTTTCCTATCTCCGTTAACAAGGTAGCTAAAAGTTTCTCTGTGGGAGATTGCTCCCCCGGGCTGGCCACTGCGGCCATTACAGTGGACCCTTCTCTTTGTTCGAGAGTCTGACTTGGGGGGGCTCTTCGACCTGGGTTTGCACTGAGATATTATGCCGTCCTTTTCTGCTGCTGCCAGAGGGGTGTACCTATTTTCAAGGCATAAAATGTTGTTCCCAGCCTCACCGGACACAGGGCTATCCATAGCTCTTACAGGCCCACTCAAATCAAATCAAATAAACGTTATTCGATTTTCAGATTAAAAATCATAAAAGTCACACATTATAAAATTTACAATCTAATGTTTAAAAGACTAATACCTTACATGGTTACATCTTTATATATCGATAAAATCTTAAAATCATATCATCAGTTAATTATTATAACAAATGTTCTATACATTAGTCTGCCTCATGATGGGTTTCCCATGTTATACTTTTCCTTTTTTTCAGTATGGACTTCAAGAGTCCAGTCATAGCTCCCACACAATAAACATTGTCCAATTTTTGTAGATAAAGGTAGGCAGGGCGGCATTGCCTCCAGCCCCCACCCTTCAGCATTGGCAAAATCCATCTAGATCTTTCCACTCTGTAAAATTTGCAAAATAAAATCACATGTATTATCGTCTGAGGGGACATTTCATCACAGGGGCACCTACAGAGCTCGCTGGTCCAGTCATTTTGTGTAGGGAAGCTGACTAATCGATGAAAACTATCAAATCTGAATCTTGTGAGGACAAACCTATCATAACTTCCTGTACACCATTCCAAATAAGGTTGAATAGTGGGGAATACAAGGGTTAGCTGATGTGTAATAACGGTGCTTTTCTGCATTTCTGAGGCCGCCCTTAGAGACTCTTGATGATCCTGCCAGAAAACTCTAAAATCCTTCCTAGAGATTGTAGTCAGTGTTCCGGGGCTACTATAAAAGTCAGGTTTACCCATGTCTGTTAAAAATCTTCTAATGTACCTTAACCAAGTAATCTTGTTTGCGTGGGTTAAACTCATGGCATCTCTAATAATCTCTCTGTTTAGCTCTGTATTATTTGACATCCAAACTCTATGCCATAACAGGGGCTGCATCTTAATCAAAATCGGAAATATAAGGAATCCCCAGTTCGTTGTGGCAGTTATAAACGGATGTGCTCTGTGGTATTGCTAGTATAAACCGTAAAAACTTATTTTCCTCTTTTTGTAATATGGCTACATCCTGGTAACCCCAGACACCAGCCCCGTACATCGCTACACTCAAGCATTTTGCTTTGTAAATTTTAAGGAGGATCCCCGGGGGTCTTTTGCCCATTTTATTAGAAAAATTCATCAATGCCCCAATTGACCTTTTAAAAAGAAGAGTTCTACTTTTAACCGCTGGAATCCATGACCCAGAATGATCGAGTAAGACACCCAAATAGGAGAATGTATTGGTCTCATCGATCCTAGCCTTTCCCAGGGGCAGGCTTTTGCAGCTATTTCTCCCCTTCCCACATGTCATCACGTATGTCTTCTTGATATTAAGTTTTAGGCCCCGGCTGTCCATGAAGTCAGTGTATGTTTTAAGAGCACTCTGGAGACCCAGCTGAGTTCTGGCCATAAGCACTGCGTCATCCGCGTAGAGAAGTGATACTATGGGCTTGTTGTTATAGTGAGGAGGGTCTTTTGTCCTGGCCGTTAATTCCTCTTCTAAAGCGTTGGTATATAAAGAGAAGAGGAACGGAGCCAGGACACACCCCTGCCTCACACCCTTCTCCACCGTGAATGACGCAGTGCATTCGCCCCCTATTCCATGTCTCACTTTTGCTGAGGCCCCAGTATACAATTGCCTCAAAAACTGGACTAAAATTGGGTCTACTTTTAAGTCCCTCAAAATATCCCAAAGTCTATTATGATTAACGCAGTCGAAAGCGGACGTAAGGTCCACAAACGCTACGTACATTTTCCCTTCTTTAGCTTGGGTATATTTCCCTGATATCATTATAAAATTCAACACCTGCTCAATAGTCCCTAACCCCTGTCTAAAACCATACTGCACTTTACATAAAATGTTATTATCCTCAGCCCAAGTTTGTAGTCTGTTCAAGACTATTCTACCTACTACCTTAACCAGGGAGTCCAGGAGAAAGATCGGACAATAACACGCGGGGTTATCGCGTTCTCCCTTTTTAAAAATTGGAATAATCACAGATTCAGACCACGTCTTGATGAAGCCCTTCTCACAGCAGGCCTTCAATACCTGTATCAGCAATGGGGACCAGAGTGCAGGAAGGTTCTTAAATAGATCCATGGGCACGCCATCTGGCCCAGGCGCCTTACCACCTTTGCTTTCATTAATAGCTGCCGTAACTTCGTCTAGTGTGGCGTTTAGCCCTATAGTCACAGATCTATCCGCCCGCCTTGTATCTGAAGATCAGTGTCAGTTATGGGTTCTTTGGCCCCCCTGACGCTGTACACGCTTGAGAAAAATGTAATCCAAGACTCCTCGTCTATAGGAACTTCAATCCTAGGTCCCTCATTGTTTGCAAAGAAAGGGGCATTTACTGCCCGCCAAAACATAGTACAATCCCTTTTTTGTGAGGCCTCATAAAGTAAATCCCAGGCTTGTTCTTTAAGTTCTTTTTTCCTGTTTTTTCTGACCAAATTATAATTCTTTCTGCATGTACTAATTTCCTCCTAGTTTCTCACGGTTTTATGGAGGGCGACCTTCAGCAGGTTATATGCTTTCATACATTTAGTATCGAACCATCCATTAGTCCTTATTGGGGATACCTTCTTTTTTGCTCTTAATGAGTTTTGAATCTCCAATGTAATAGATGAATAGGCCCACTCAACTCAGGGCTATGCATGGAAGTAGGGCAAGCAGCCACGGGGGTGGAGATAGGCTGAGCTGACTGAGCTTGGACCTTGAAGTAAGAACGGAGTGAGGGTGTGATTCGGATACTTTCGGGTTTACTTCTAGGCTACCTTCTACCTATAGGCAGAGGTATTTTATCTACAGGTGCATTTTTGGTTAGGGAAGACTGGGTGGTGGAGGCGGGTACGAGACAGCCAGGCGTCTAGGTTTTTCTGGGGCGCTAACGGAGGATCTTCTTTTAGGGGAGCTCCAGAAGAAGGCTGACCTTTGCCCCAAATGTCCCTGGCTCTTAGAGTGTACCTGTTTAACCCCCCAGTGGGAGCCTCACTTAACTCTTTTTTCCTTGTAAACTGTGGTTCCTCTGAGTTAGAGAACCACCCCGAGGCTGCCTGGTCCCAGATCCCCCAATTCCCCTTCTTCCTCCTTCTTACCGGGGTCATTGGGGGACTCTGTGCGACATCCTCCACTCTTGCCCCACTCGCCGCTTTAACGTCACTGCAGGAAAAAAGTCTGGGCAGGTGCTCGTGGGCCGGAATGCAGCGAGCTGTTCCGCAGCTCCCGCTGCCGGGCCGAGGGGAAGCCATCCGTCCTCGCGGAACCCAGAGAGACAGAGAGAAACGAGAAAAAAACAAGAATCAGGAGCTTCGTATTACCGAAGCATTACACTGACCGCCGGGATCCTTCACATCCGCGCTGGTGAATAAACATTAGTTTTTGCCGGGAGTAGGAGAGAGCCCGCGGCCGGCTCTAACTAGCGGCCGCCATGTTCCCCCTCCGATCCTGCATTAAAGTTTATTGTTAATCATGTCTCTCCTTCTTTGCTGAGTGGACCGAGTCTCACATTTTCCGTTCTTGGTAAGAGAGAGGAATTTCTATGTCTTCATATCGAGTGTATTCCTCTGGTGCTTCATTCTCAAAGTAGGTATGGAACATTTATGTACGAGCATTTGCAGCTGGGAATTTAACCCAGGAATAGAATACCTCTGTCTTGAATGCTTCATGTGCCTCAACCACGAAGGTAACGTCTCCACTGAAGCCGGTAGTCCAAAGTTTAATAATTATGAGAGTAACTGCATGTCTGCAGTCCTCTGCTATGTTAAATTTCCTTTCTACTTCCTGATCAGGCATAGTTCTAAAATGCTGGTAAGAAAGAGGAAATTAGTAAATGAATTATGGAGATAGGGTTAACACAATATGGGACATGTTATCCCACAAGCTTGAATAACCTACAGCCAATGCATAGGGTATACCTACTCAGTTGAGGCGGACCTCCCTACCACCCCGGACGTCTCCGGTTGGAGGTGAGTGGGAGTCTCTGAGAAGGCACGATTGAACTACTCAGGTTATCCATAAAATAAGAACCCAACCAACGTTGGCGGCGCCATGTTGTGTAGTTCCCACTAATCTGTAGGACCTGCGAACTTGAAGACAGTGTAAACTTTGGGTGAGGTGCCTAGACTGATTACAAACACACCCACAGTATATGTTGGTCTAGAGACCTGCTAGCTCACAGTGCCACCATAAGCCCCCCTAACCTAAACAGGGAGCAAATGCTTTCTAGCAACCACTGAACATGACAACCCTGACCCCTCAGGGATCATGGTAACAGATCAGAACCCTTCCGCTCAGTCACTCGTGCACTCTTGCTCTCAGAGAAATATACAAAGAATACACAGTTGGGCGTTTTCAATATATTTATTGAACCAATGTTATTCTTATATAGAATACATGTGCTGCAATAATCAGTAGACAAAAGCAGATGAAAGTGATCACAAGCACCAAAAGAGTAAATAGTAGATACAGTTCCACCATGTTGCTAAAACAGTGCATATATGCAGGCATATAATACAAGATATTAATCAGGCGTACTCCTACTATGCTATTCCTACGCTGTGTATGTCTAAACTGTATGTAGATGAGGAGCAAAGAATCCCCTTACGGAATGATTCAACCCCATTACCCGCGAGGAAAGAATGTAGGACCCCGCCCTGGTCACAAATTGGACACCCCTCACGAGATGTCAGACAGCTGCTTGGAGAAGCCTCAGCATGCAGGACCTTTCGATGTCAGCGGAAGTGTCTCCTCTGTAACACCAGTAAACGCTTAGTTATTTATAATAAAAAACATCCTTGCGATGTACACGCAGATTAGTGTTGTTATGAATATGTAGACAGCCCTGCCGCCTCATAGATGAAGATAGAACGACATTTGTGTATCGTGCATAAAAGCCTTGTACTCAGTGTTTGAGGTGTCATGATAATGTTACACGAAAGCTAGATTTATAAGCAAAGCAATTTCAGAGAAACTAATCCAACATTGTCACCCATGCGAATATGTGCAAAAGGGGACAGCAATAATGTTATTGTGTTGAAAATAAGACAATGTAAGAAGGTGTAGCGTAGTTACATTTGCCTAACTCCGGCACATAACAATACAATCACACACCCACACAGGACTTATGTATCCACCACTAATAAAGCCACTTGCACTCACAGTTATGAAGCCAAACACTGACTAACACAGCCAATTAGTAATCCATACAGCTACTTACATATCTATTTGAACACCCATACATTCACTGAAACACCCAGTCACGTACTGAGACACCCAGTTTGCCTTAGGAATCTCAAAAGTTGACCACTGCTAGCTAGTGGTAAAGTGTATGTGCATCTCCACTAAACATGGTTTGATTGACTTAACAACAATTAGGATATTTAATTTATCTGTAGTCTCTAGTAGCGTGTACTACCTGTGCCCAGGGTCTGTAAATTAAATAGCAGTAGCGGGCATGCAGCACAAATTATGCCATGCATGCAAGTAGCCCTTTAAACCTTTCTGAGGCATACCACTGCTGAGACTGGGTGTGCAGTTTTACTGCCATGTCAATTTGGCATATAAGACCCCTTACCAAGCCTTAAACTATCCTTTTATTACACATAGGTCACACCTAAGGTAGGTTTTAAGTAACCAAAATAGCAGGGTGCTGCTTACTTAAAAAGTGATGCATGTACATTGAAGTTTCAGTCACTTACAGATGCACTTACAGGCCCAAATATCCAGTTATACAGCTAGTCACCCACCTATACAGCCACTCACATACCTATTAGGAAAATCATACAGCACTTACACACTGACTTATACACTGATGCACCTACTGACAAACTCACTTACACACCCATACACTCACTTGTACATTAATTTCCAGTTTAGTATTGTAGATGAGATTAGAAAACATTTGCTGGTATGTTCTTTAACACTTTATATGTGTATTTCCTTTCAAGAATATTAAAGTACTCCTGTGTACTATTTTATTTTACTTATGTGGGGTGTGTGACATATACACATAGACAAACTCATAAACACTTAAATAGAGAATTGACCATAAACATAAAACACATAGTGGGATATTAGCAACAACTTGCGATAATTATCGCAAACCGCGCTTAGCGTGTTTTTTTTATCGCCGCCTATCGCTGGATATTATCGCGGAGATAACACGCTATTAGCAACGTTTATCTCCAATACGATAAAATATCCAGCGATAGCGGCGAAATGCGTGAATATCGCTGGAAATCCAGCGATATTCACGCATTAACGCTATGGTGGACTTAGCCTGACAATCCACCTCCCATTCAACAAACAGGTAAGTCGTGTTTTTAGCAGGTGTTAAATTCTAGCGATATTCGCACTTAGCGCTAATTTTTTTATCGCTTCGCCTGCATTGCTAATAGGGGGAAGTTGTGTTAGCGACTGTTTTCAGTCGCTTTTAGTTGGGAACGCCTACCTTGCATGTCATTAGCGATAATTATCGCTGGCATGCAAGGCGATGGGAAAACGGGCCGCTATCGCCAGAAAGCTGTCGCTAACGCCTGTTAGCGACAGCTTGCTGATAGGGCGATAAAAAAATCGCCGCTAATGCGGCGATAAAGCCCTTGCTAACATGCCCCATAGTTAGCTCTTTCTTTGACCAGATGAAATGAGTGTAAAAAGTACTGTTGTTTTTTAAGAAGGTTTTGTTAACAGTTTTATATTTTTTTCTTTTTTCTCAAAGACAACTGGGAAGAAGGAACTGGCTTCAGATACAGAAAAACATGAAGGTTCAATGGGGGGCAAAACAAATAATTAACAATGATGATTCTTCGCTACATCAAGGTATGTAGCCATGAACTACATGTTTGCAGCCATGGGCATCTGCCATTTACCACAGTGAGTGACCATCTCAGATAAATTGTTACAGACAGCTGGAACAGTTATGAAAGCCAGTTAAAATAAGGCTACTACAATAAATGTTTGTTTTCCTGCTGCACCTGCCTTCTTCCACATCATGCGATGGTACATGCATTTATGGATAGTTTTGATCTGCTTTTACAAGTAACTTGTCTCTAGGGAATGTTTCTTCACAGCGTATCTTGATAATTGCTTGCTGCAGACATTATACTGGATAAACTTGACACTAACCTTTTTCTCACATGAAGGAATACTAAATTGTTTCCAAACATTACTCCTTTTTTGCAGGTGGCATCTCTTCCTCCCCATCCAGTACAGGGTCAGGTTGTCCTTGCTGGTCTAAACACGTACCTGCATCTATCTCAAGTACTTGTGTACAAATGTTATATTGATAAATAGTTAAATAAGTTATGTTATGTTTATTTGTTTATTGTTTGGTTTCAATTTTATAATGTTACCATCTCAAACAACTTATTGCAGTAAGCTGGTACTGTTATGTCCTGATCATTCGAAGGTTCCCCCAAGACTAATACAGATGGTGAGTGTGGTTCTCCTCCACTAGTCTTCTCATGCACCAAGCGGTTTAATGTCCTTTTGTGGATGTTTTTAACATGTTTCCACATGGAACCTGTCCCATGAGAATACATTTTACCAGTGTCTCTTTATACTTGCTTGCCACTGATGGTACACAGCACAAAGTTGGGAAATACACAACTCTACCTTTAAGTTCTCCTGGTGTCTTGAATTCAATGCTTTTAGTGTTAGAGTTTGCTTTTCTTAAAAACGTATATAGGTGATCCCATGGACACTCTGCAGAACTTAGGGTTGGAAACAAGTTGGTGCTCCTAAATTTCACAACATACAGTTCAGCTCACCATGAGAACGAGGCGTGCTATGAAATTTATCATTGGGTTGATAGTCTAGCCAATCAGAAGTTAAGGTTTGGGTGTGTTCCTGTTTTGTAAACAGCTAAATAAGTTATGTTATGCTTATTTTTTAATTGTTTGATTTAAAGTGTATTTTAATGTGTAACTAAAATGTCATTATAAAGATATGAAAATGTATAATACTAATTTAACTTCTGGGTCACAAACACACCCATATAGGTACTCATACATCAACTCACACACCTATCGAGTCCTTCACACAGGTAATGACACACCCACACATACACTCACACACCCACTCAAACTCCCATGCAGTCAGTCACACACCCATTTTCACATGTAAACACCTATTACAAACACATAGGGCCTGATTCTGATGCGGTTAGAAAGGCCTCCTAATGGCATTTGCTCCTTCCAAATCGGATCGGGAACGTGTCTTCCCGACCCAGGGCCCAATTATGATGCGGTTAGGAACATATGCTCCCATTGAAGTCAATGGGAGTCCAACCAAATCGTATCTGGAAGCATCCGGTTGCATCGTACTCCGTCGGTCGGACTCTCCCGATCCGAGTGGGTCGGAAACCATTTCCAAACCGATTCAGTTGGGAAGCTTTCCAACCCGCATCAGAATCAGGCCCATAGTGTGCAGTTCTGGGTTTTTTGTTTCTACAATCTTTATGATTGTTTTTCCCAACTATTCAGTGATGATTCTTTCAACAGTACATCATTTATGGTGTATAGGTATAGGACCTGAGAACAGGAAAAAAGAGAAACTGCACCCACAAAAGACATTTTTACAGTGAAAAGCATGTGGCATTTCACACAGTGAGTAACCATGTCACTCGAATCTTCGCAGGCAGCTGGTATTGTAATGACTGCAGCTGATGATGGTTCATCCAAGGGTGCTGTAGAGGTGGACTGTCCTGCTGCACTTGCTTTCTCCTGCATCATCCAGTTGTATACCCTTTCATTAATTGTTTTTCAGTGCTTCCACATGGAACTTGTCCCATGTGAATACTTCTTGGAAGTGCCCCTGGATAACTGCTTGCTGCAAATATTACACGGCACGTATTTAGCAGTAACCTTCTTTTCCCCTGAAGGTATTGAAAAATGCTTCCAGACATCACTTTGTTTGTCCTTGCTGGTCTAAACACATACTTGCATCTATCTGGAGTACCTGTGCACAAAAGTCTATTTGTAAATAATTAAATGAGTTATGTCACGGTTATTTGTTAATTGTTTCATTTAAATTGTATTGTAATGTGTTAATAAAGTGTATTTGTAAGCTTATTAAAATGTATGTTACTAATTTCACTTATGGGTCACAAACACACCTATACAGGTACTCACACATGTATAGAGTCATTCACACTGATACTGACACACCCACAGATACACTCACACACCCACTCAAAATGCCATATAGTCAGTCACGCACCCAGTTACACATGTAAACACCTACTTACATAGACTCATACACCCATGCAGACATTCATACACCCACTCACACACTCATACAGCCACTCACACACAAAGCAGCACACTGATATAGCCACTCATACACCCAGCCATACACTGATACACACACTCACTCACACACACACTATACAGCTTTTCACATACTCACCCATACACTGATAAAGCCACACAGAGACTGACATATCCATGCACAGACCAATAAAGACACTGACATACCGAGGCACTCACTGATACAGTCACTGACAGACCCCGGTTCACTCTGATAAAACCTTTGACACATCCAGGGACACATTGATACAGCCGCTGACATACCCATACACATATTGATACAGCCACTGACACACCCAGCCACACACTAATACAGATGCTAACACACCCAGGCACACATTGTCACAGACACGATACACCCAGGTACACACCAATATAGCCACTAACACACCCAGGCACACACTGAAACAGCCCCTGACGCACTTTTGAAAAAACTGGTGTGCACTCTGTCACTCTCTTTTGGGGGACCTAGGCAACCACTCATACACCCAATAACACATTCATACACCCAATAACACCCGCTCACACATTGATAGAGCCACTTACACACCCAGGCAAACACCGATACAGGCAATGACACATCCAGCCACACAACGATACAGCCACTGGCACACCCAGTCTCATACCAATAGTCACTGACCCATTAAAAACACAGAGCTAGGTCTTTGTTTGACCAGACGGTGGTTCTAAAAAGATCTGTTTTTCTTATAGAAGAGTTATTTTAACATGTTTATTTTTTTCTTGTTTTTTTAACAAAAAGTAAACAGGGTAGTAATAGGGCAAGGATAGGGAAATGCAATGAAACAACTCACTTCAGTCTCCAAAAAACACTATGTGGTAATTAGAAGCAAAAAAAAAAAAAAAAACCTACCTAACAGTGATGCTTCTTCACTGTGTCCAAGAATGCACCCACAGAAGACATTTTTACAGCGACAAGCATGTGGCATTTTTCAGATTGAGTAACCATCTCATTCAATTCTTCACAGGCAGCTGGTATTGTAATGACTGCAGCTGATGGTGGTTCTCCTAAGGGTGCTGTAGAGGTGGACTGTCCTGTTGCACCTGCTTTCTCCCGCATCATCTGGTTCTAGACCCTTTCATGAATTGTTTTTAAGGGCTTCCACATGGAACTTGTCCCATGTGAATACTTCTTGGCAGTGCTCCTGGATAATTGCTTCCCGCAAACACTGCACTGCAGCTATTTAGCTCTAACCTTCTTTTCCCTTGAAGGTATTGTAAAATACTTCCAGACATCTCTTTGTTTTCTCAGAGGTGGTTTATCTTCCTCCTCATCCTCAAAATGTTCTGGATGTTCATCCTGGACAGAAGATGAAACTTCAGCCATTTTATAGAAAGCAGAGCACCACTGGTTGTCAATCCTCTTTCTACAGAGTTTTTAACTGGAGAAATAACAGTTTTTGGATGCACATGTACATGGGTGGGGGTCTTAATGCACCCAAACAAAAGGCGAGTTTTGGGTGTGTCATTGGGCGAATTCGCATTCATAGATTCACGGGTTCGTGAAACTCATAAAATGCGTAAACTTCTTGAAAAACAGATATAGGGGGCCATATCTATATTTGTAAATATGTTTACACTGATGTCATTAATGAAAATAGAGGGAGGTACATATGTGAAATAATCTTTAACATTTTCGGTGAATCCGCGGATCTGACTTTGTGGATTCATTCAGAACACGCAATCAAAATTAAAAATCATAGAGTACTTCTGGTCTCATCTATGTTTTCAGACCTGCGGAAGTACAGCAGAACCAAAAATTAATTAAAAAATATATAAAACTTACTTGTATAATTATATTTACAAAAATATTATATATTTTACATTAAGTATGTATGCCATTTTTACCTTTTAAAACATATATAAAGTATAAAAAGGAATGTCTGCAGTTAAAAAACATACAAAATTAAAAACAAAAATGAATTATAGTATATTTAATATTAAAAATAAACCCTAGAAATTAACTCAAAAGGCTAAACATTACAGCGACATAACACTTTAGAACTAGATTTTGAAAAACCTTTGAAATTCACTGAAAAAAACAGAGGTTACAGGGACATTATAGTTAGGAATTAAAATTCAAAAAGCTTTGAAATTCTCGTGGAAAAACAAAGGTTACAGGGACGCTATATTGAGGAAATAAAATTAACAAAGCCATAGAAATTCACTGAAAGAAATCAAAGGTTGAAGGGATGTTATATTTAGGCTCAGATTTTACACATACAAAACTATAGAAATTCATCAAGTACAGTTAACTGTGCTAACTATAATTTATGCCTCCGCATTGCACTGCTTATGACCTCACATATTACATCACTTATGACATGGTCAGTGAAATCACTGATGACATCACTGATAACTATTTCAAAGGACATCACTGATGACATCACCCAGTAAGTGTGTTTTGTAATCGTTTCTGAGATTAAAGATATATACTAAGCTACTGCATAAGTAAAATTACTATTCTTTTCTGTACTACTAATGAGTGATATTACATCTAACGTGTCATCTGAGTGGCTGTGTGACTGTATCTGTATCTGTGTGTGAGAGGCTGTCTGAGTGGCTGTATGGGTGTGTGAGGGTCTGTATGGGCAAATAAGTGGGTGTGGGAGTAGTGGTATGGGTGAGTGACTGGCTGTGAGAGGGGCTGTATTGGTGAGTGAGTGAGTGTGTGAGTGGCTGTATGGGTGAGTGAGTGACTATGTGAGTAGCTCTATGGGTGAGTGACTGGATGTGTAAGTGGGCGTATGGGTGAGTGAGTGGCTGTTTGAGTGGGTATATGGGTAAGTGAGTGCATGTGTGAGGAGTGGCTGTATTGTACAGTCAATGTCTGTGTGAGTGGCTGTGTAGGTGAGTGAGTGGTTGTATGGATGTGTGAATGCATATATAAGTGGCTGTGTGGGTGAGTGAATGCTTGTGTGAATGGCTATATGGTTGAATGAGTGGCTGTATAAGTAGCTGTATGGGTGAGTGAGTGGGTGTGTGAGTGGCGCTATAAATGACTTAGTGGGTGTGTAAGTAGTTGTATGGGTCTGTGAATGGGTATATGAGTGGTTGTGTGGGTATATGAGTGGGTGTATGAGATTGTAGGGGGTGTGAGTGTGTGTGTGAGTGGTTCTGTGGATTATGTCATCAGTGATGTCATTAGTGATGTCATCAGTGATGTCACTGACCATGTCATCAGTGATGTAATTTGTGAGGCCATAAGCAGTACATTGCAGGAGTGTAAGTTATATTTAGCTCAGGCAACTACAACTACTGAATTGCTATGGTTTTGTATGTGTGAAATCTGAGCCTAACTATAAGCCCCTGTAACCTTTGTTTTTTTCAGTGAAAAAAATATATATATATGTATGTATATATATATATATATATATATATATATATATATATATATATATATGCACACATACATACATACATATATCCATACATACATATACATGCATACATTCAAAACGTGTCTCGCCCACTCTTGGGAATGCCCTTGGCCTTTACTCACTGCCAGTATATCAGCAATAGCAGATACAAAAATAAACTTTAAAAAAATGCCCCAGCCACAAAATGCTCTTATGAGTTTTAGAAATAAACACAATAATCAACCATTTCATATATACACAAACTCACAAGTAAAGGTTGGCAAGCACTTGAATAAGAAGGTGGCCAAGAACAAAGGAAAAGCCATCAACATCAATATACAGAGAAACCATCCTTTTTCTGGCTTCTTCCTCCCTTCCAATTTCTCTCACTATGTTCCATCAACCAGCTTTTTTTATTGCTTTTGTGAATGCAAAATGTCAAATTGAAAAGGCTGTACGGCTCATTTTCTACTAAGAGACTGACATTAATAAATTGCGATCGATGAGCGTGCAGCCACCCTCACTCAGAGAAGATTGTTGAAAGAAAGACACATCTTGTAATGGCAGATACAATGTTGCAAGACTGGCGAGTCTGTCTTCTTTCACCAGACTCTGCTTGTCCAATGGAAATGAAGGACGGGCGAGTTTAAATTGTGGCACGAGGAAATATTCATATGACTGGCATTGAGATATGCTTCATAGCTGAAACGCGTCTGCCAAAATTAACAATACAAATGGAATCCAGACACCGTTGTGTGCTCCGATTTGTTGGGTAATCACGATGTGCATGGTGGGTACTGCCGTGACGGAGGCACCCGCCTGCAAGTTGATCAGCAAAGCGAAGTGGCAAGTTGTTGGGAATCTGTGTCGTTATTGCTAGAACCGCTGCCGACTCGCAGAGATTGAGTGTTTGTCGGCACAAAGTCGTCATTACCAAATGGATGGACATTGGGTACAGTAATCAGTCCATAGAGATACATACCCATGGTGAGTTGGAAGTACGGCAAGGCGAGGAACTGGGATTTCCTTTGCATATCACTATATGGTGGAGGTAATGCAAGATGACAATTTAAAAAGGCTGCATGACTCTTTTTCTACTCAGAGACTGACATTACTAAATTGAGATCGATAAGCGGGCAGCCACCCACACTTAGAGAAGATTGTTGAAAGAAAGACACATCTTGTAATGGCGGATACAATGTTGCAAGACTGGTGTGTCCATCTTCTTTCACCAGACTCTGCTTGTCAAATAGGAATGAAGGACGGGCAAGTTTAAATTGTGGTACGAGGACATATTCATATGACTGGCATTGAGAAAGGCTTCACAGCTGAAATCCGTCTGCCAAAATTAAGAATAAAAATGGAATTCACCCGCCTGCAATTTGTTCAGCAAAGCGAAGTGGCAAGTTGTTGGGAATATATATATATTCACTGAAAAAACCATAGGTTTGAGGCACGTTATAGTTAGAAATTAGCATTTAAAAACCTTAGAAATTCACTGAAAAACCATAAGGTTTTAGGGACAGTTATAGTTAGTTGGACATTGCACTCGTACAAAACCCGTGAAATTCCCCCGTTATAGTTAGTTCAGGTAACTATAACTCGCGCCCCGCAATGCACTGCTGATGACGTCACATATTACATCACTCATGACATGGTCAGTGACATCACTGATGACATCACTGATGACATCTCAAATGACATCACTGATGACATCATCCAGTGACTGTGTGTTTGTGTAAAGTTTAAAAATGTTTAATATATATAGGGAAAGGCATATTGAAGAATGAGTGGGTGTATAAGCGTCTGAATGGATGATTTAGTAGGTGCGTGACTGAGTCTATAAGTGAGTGATTAAACGTATCTTACTGGATGCATGGGTGAGTGACTAAACTGTGTGAATGTCTATATCCGTCTGTCTGTTGTTGTGTAAGCAACTGCATGGGTTTCTGACTAGCTAAATGAGTGTCTATATGGGTTATGGATTGGTTCTCTGAGTATCTGTATGGGTGCCTCAGTGTTTGTGTGGGTGGGGTGTGTGTGACTCTATGCATAGATGTGTGAGTGGGTGATTCACTGGGTGCATGGTTTCAAGAGTGCGTCTGTGATGGACTGTATGGGTGGGTGAGTGTGTGTATGGGTGTGTTAGTGATTGAATGTATATCTCAGTGGTACATGTGTGAGTAACTACATATGTGAAAGGCAGTATATATGTGTGTTGGAGTATATAAATGGCTATAAGTGAGAGTGTGTGATTGTGAGAGTGGCTATATGGATGAGTGTGTGCTTGCATCAGTGATTGCATAGGAGCGTAAGAATGTGCTAGTATTTTTATGAGTAAGTGAGCTGGTGTGTATAACTGTATAGGTGATTAAATTGGAGTGTGATTAATTATTTGCATGACTGACTAGGTGTGTGAGTACCTCTATGGATGAGTTGCGTTGTGTGAGTGTTTATATAGGTGTATGAGTGCATATGATAGTCCTGTACTGAGTGACTGTAAGTATGAGTGACTGTACGGGTGAGTGAGTAGATGTGTGTGTGTAGACCTAAGAATCAGTGAGTGGGTATGTACTTATTGGTATTGGAGTGTGTATGGTTTTGAGAATGGCAGTCTGTAATTTAGAGTGGGTGTATCAAAACTTATATTAGGTGCGAGAAGATGCATTAAATTCTCACATGGATGATGTCATCAGTGATGTCATCAGTGATGTCATTTGAGATGTCATCAGTGATGTCATCAGTGATGTCACTGACCATGTCATGAGTGATGTAATATGTGACGTCATCAGCAGTGCATTGCGGGGCGCGAGTTATAGTTACCTGAACTAACTATAACGGGGGAATTTCACGGGTTTTGTACGAGTGCAATGTCCAACTAACTATAACTGTCCCTAAAACCTTATGGTTTTTTCAGTGAATTTCTAAGGTTTTTTAAATGCTAATTTCTAACTATAACGTGCCTCAAACCTATGGTTTTTTCAGTGAATTTCAAAGGTTTTTTAAATGCTAATTTCTAACTATAACGTGTCTGAAACCTATGGTTTTTTCAGTGAATTTCAAAGGTTTTTTAAATGCTAATTCCTAACTATAACATGTCTGAAACCTACGGTTTTTTCAGTGAATTTCAAAGGTTTTGTAAATGACAATTTTTAAATGTATTAATTGTTATATTTATTTTTTTCATACTGATTTACTACATTTTTAGAAACAATTTTTTTTACATATTTTATTTTTTAAATTACATTGTAATTACATTATACATTACAAAAAATACTTTCTCAGAATGAATTACTTTAGTTTAAATACTTTGCACATAGGCAATAGACTTTTAAGTACAGTAGTTACAGTTGTTGCAATGGGCAACACATTTTCAAACACAATGCAACATTCAGCTCAATGTGAATTTCTAGTTAAATGCAATTAGTTACTTTATGGATTACTTTTTCTAACCACAGGACTGGATCCTAGATTCAGTCCTGGGACATCTCCTGTAAACAGTTGAGTAAAAGCGTTTTGGTTACAGTAGTGATTTTTAAGGAATATTATTGTATTTTAAAAGTTGACACTTTGAAACTTTTTCTCATAGAATCACCAATGTTATCCTATGGAAGGAAATTCACTTAGCAGGTAAAAACTGTTATCGTTACTTTTTCTTACTCAGTGTTGGATCCTGGATCCAGCACTGGTGCATCTCCTGTAAACAGTTGAAAGAATGCGTTTAAGTCATACAGGCGATTTTTAAGGAATATTTGTAGTTTGTGAAAATCGACACTTTGAAACTTTTCTGCTGAAAACCAGACAATGGATTCATATGGAAGAAAATATAAGTTACTGGTAAGTACGGTTAACATTACTTTTCAGGGTCAGTGCTGGGCTAAAAGATGCAGCACTGAGGTCTCTCCTGATAACAGGTGAGTAAATCGGAATTCGTATTTCGGCTGATTTTAGAGGAATATTTTAAAGTTCCAAAACTCCACACTTAGAAGAATTTCCAAGTGAAACCATCAATGTTAGCCTATGGAAGGAAATTCAAGTTACTGGTAAGTACGGTTAAAATTACTTTTCAGGACCAGTACTGGGCTGAAAGATACAGCACTGAGGTCTCTCCTGATAACAGGTGAGTAAATCGGAATTCGTATTTCGGCTGATTTTAGAGGAATATTTGTATGTTTCAAAAATCAACACTTAGAAACTTTTTCAGCAAAAAGCAGGCAATGATATCCTATGGAAGGAAATTCAAGTTACTGGTAAGTACGGTTAAAATTACTTTTGAGGATCAGTACTGGGCTGAAAGATGCAGCACTGAGGTCTCTCCTGATAACAGGTGAGTAAATCGGAATTCGTATTTCGGCTGATTTTAGAGGAATATTTTAAAGTTCCAAAACTCCACACTTAGAAGAATTTCCAAGTGAAACCAGTCAATGTTAGCCTATGGAAGGAAATTCAAGTTACTGGTAAGTACGGTTAAAATTACTTTTCAGGACCAGTACTGGGCTGAAAGATACAGCACTGAGGTCTCTCCTGATAACAGGTGAATAAATCGGAATTCGTATTTCGGCTGATTTTAGAGGAATATTTTAAAGTTCCAAAACTCCACACTTAGAAGAATTTCCAAGTGAAACCAGTCAATGTTAGCCTATGGAAGGAAATTCAAGTTACTGGTAAGTACGGTTAAAATTACTTTTCAGGACCAGTACTGGGCTGAAAGATACAGCACTGAGGTCTCTCCTGATAACAGGTGAGTAAATCAGAATTCGTAGTTCGGCAGATTTTAGAGGAATATTTGCACAATGGTGAAGGGAGGGGCGGGGCCTGAGGTGACATCTGTGCAAACGCGCCCCGTGGCGCGTTTTAAGTTGGGGGATTAAGTCCCCTTGAATCATGAGGGTCCCTAGGGGCCAACTAGCCCACCAGCAACCTCCAGTATGCGCCAGGGCTGCGTTGCAGAGACGTGTAGAGAGGCCACACCCTTTTACACCTCTCTGCAACGCAGCTCTGTGGCGCTTTCTGGGTGTACCTGTTGGGCTAGTTGGCCCCCAGGGACACTCAGGATTGAAGGGGATTTAATTCCCCATCTTAAAACGCGCCACGGGGCCTGTTTACACACATGTCACCTAGGCCCCGCCCCTCCCTTTACCACTGTGCAAACGCGCCCGTGGCGCGTTTTAAGTCGGGGATTAACTCCCCTTGAATCCTGAGGGTCCCTGGGGTGCAACTAGCCCACCAGCTACCTCCATTAGCGCCACAGAGCTGCGTTGCAGAGAGGCGTAAAAAGGGGCGTGGCCTCTGTACACCTCTCTGCAAGTCAGCCCCTGGCGCATACTGGAGGTTCCTGGTGGGCTAGTTGGCCTCCAGGGACCCCCAGTATTCAAGGGGAATTACTTCCCTTCTTAAAACGCGCCAGGGGCGCGTTTGCAGAGTACTGCAGGGAGGGGGCGGGCCTCCGGCACGATGCTGTTTTTTTTTTTATGGGAGGGGGCTGCATGGCCCCCTTCCCTTGGCCCCCGGGGCCTGAGCATTTTTTTTTTTCTTTTTAAAACGGGAAGGGGGCTGCGTGGCCCCCCTTCCCTGGGCCTCTATTGGCCCCGGGGACCCCATCCCCCGGGGCATGCCCTCTTTTTAACTAAAAATATGGAGGGGGCTGCGTGGCCCCCTCCTCAGGCCATTTAAGGCCCCGGGGACCCCATCCCTCGGGGCCGGCCTTGCCCTAAGTTTTTTATTTTTTATTTATTTTTTTATTTGGGGAGGGGGCTGCGTGGCCCCCTCCCGGGCCACTTATGGCCCCGGGGACCCCATCCCCCGGGCCTGGCCTCTGGTTGGGGACTGTGGGGGTCCCCAAACCCCCACAGTCCCGCCGGCTCCCGTGTCCTATGGGAGCCGGCATTGCTTTTCCACATGGGGAGCAGCTAACATGCTGCTCGCCGTGTGGAAAGCAATTGGTTTGCATTTTGAAAGAGAGAGCAGGTTTCCTGCCTCTCTTTCAAAATGCAAACCAAGTTTGCTATGACAGGACGGGAGCCGCGAGGCTCCCGTTCTGTCATAGCAAACAGCAGTGTCCCGGGGTAGGCACCCCGGGACACTGCAGAGAGCCGGCCCTGGGGGTGGCGGTCCCCAGGGCCATCAAGGGCTCCAGGAGGGGGCCGCGCGCCCCCTCCCTACATTTTGAAAGCCCCGGGAGGTGGTGGTCCTCGGGACTTGGGGTCCAAAACGGACCCCCATTTTCAATGTTCTTAGTGCCCCGGGAGGTGGTGGTCCCCGGGCGTGTGGGGGCTGGAGCCCCCACACAGGTTTAAAAAATAAATTAAAAAAAGCCCCGGGAGGTGGCGGTCCCGGGGCTGCGGGAGGGCTCAGAGCCCTCCCGAACCATTAATGATAAAGCCCCGGGGTGGCGGTCCCCGGGGCTTGAGGGCCCTTAGAGGCCCCCATACATAAAATAAACCCCTCAGCATGCCCCCGGGACTTGGCCCACCCGGGGCAAGTAACATCGAGCGCGGGAGACCGCGCTTCGATTTTTTTTTCGGCAGGATCCGCGCTCCCTGAGCGCATCCTGCTGATTTTTTTTTTTTAAATGTTCTTTTGCCCAGGGGGTCCTTGTGGGACCCCTGAGCAGGCCTAGGGGTTTGGGTGTTTATACCCTGCCCCCTTTGTGCGTTTTGCGCACTTGTTTCTTTTTTTTCTCGGCGGATCCGCGCACCCTAAGCGCATCCCGACGATTTTTAAAAAAAATGCTTTTTCTGCCCAGGGGTCCTTGTAGGACCCCTGAGCAGACCTAGGGGTCAGGGTGTTTCTACCCTGCCCCCTTTTGCGCTTTGCGCACTTGTTTCTGTCCCTCGGTTCTACCGAGGGATAAAATGGCTGCCAACACTTCCTGATTTGGAGTGTTGACAGCCAATTAGCATGCAGCTCGTGATCGGGAGGGTACGCGGATCCGACGCGCCCATAGATATATATGTGATTTTAATTGTGAATTTCTCAGGAACTACTGAACGGATTTACACCATTTTAGCAAAAGGCACCAGTCTGAACCAAGGGCTACCTCTTTGCCAAATTTGGGGTAATTCCGTTCAGCAGTTCGGGCTGTAGCTGCGACTAAAGGTTCCTATGGAAAAATGAATGGGGAAAACGCGTTCTGGGACCCCCTTTTTCTCGGCCCCCGCTTGACGTATCACCCCGAGACTTTCAGGGTAGGAGCGGACCGGAGCGCCCCAACAAGTTGGAAGCTTTTGCGAAGATCCGTCAACCGGCGCCAACGTTATTGCAAATAGAATGTCGCGGATTTCCTATGGATAATAGGTCCTAACTATAACTATCTACTGGCGACCGCCAGTAGATAATATATATATATATATATATATATATATATATATACACATACATACATACATTCAAAATGTGTCTCGCCCACTCTTGGGAATGCCCTTGGCCTTTACTCACTGCCAGTATATCAGCAATCGCAGATACTAAAATAAACTTTAAAAATACCCCAGCCACAAAATGCTCTTATGAGTTGTAGAAATAAACAGAATAATCAACCATTTCACATATACACAAACTCACAAGTAAAGGTTGGCAAGCACTTGAATAAGAAGGTGGCCAAGAACAAAGGAAAAGCCATCAACATCAATATACAGAGAAACCATCCTTTTTCTGGCTTCTTCCTCCCTTCCAATTTCTCTCACTATGTTCCATCAACCAGCTTTTTTGTTGCTTTTATGTTTGCAAAGTTATGTAGTCTCCTGAACCAGTCTCTCTCTTTTCAAGGTCACTTACATGCTCTTGCAGAACACATTCATTTTGACCACCATACTGTAACACCAATATTGTCCTTACAATAACAGTTGTCTCTTCCAAAGACTTTGGATTGAGCTCTTATTAACTACTTGGGCTTCCGATGTGTTGTCCTTCTGGCTGATGCTAGTCCTCTGCTGGCTCCAATTATTTAACTGACAATCAACTTCTCAGTGTCTTCTCTTCCTAAGATGCCCAATAGAAGTTCTGTTCTTCTCCTATGCTGAAACTGAAAATAGTGGAATGGTCTCCTTCTTTATCTTTGTCTGCAGCTTTTCCTCATTTCACATTGATTAAAGTTTCATTCAAACAACACCACCCTCATTGAACTGTCCAAAATTATCTTTTGTCTGCATTGCATGGTTTAAATGTAGCAGTGTCCTAAAAATGGTATCAACAAGCGGTTTGCTGTGCTAAATTCACCATCTTCCAACTTCATAAACATGCAGAGCTGAATAGAAAATCTCAATTTTGTTAAACCAGTTTGGCATTTTCCAAAGAGGAAAACCATTTCTCATATTTGTGTACTTTTTACCTACTTCCAGTTTGTGGTGGAAACCAATATAAAACCCATGGGTGATCCAGGAAAGCTATAGATTTCTGAAAAGGAGGCAAAATTCCAAATTCATCACTGGGTCATATGTGTGGGTCATATGTCATATCTGTTTAGGAAAACATCAATGTTTTCCTAAAGAAGCTAAGTGTTGAAATAAAGAAATATTGAAAATGAGTAGGAAAAGAAGGCCATTTGTGACAACATTTTCATCTGTAACTTTTTGTCACAATGGGCAATTTAAAAAAAAAAAATATACAAATATATCGGCTAGAGTTGCCTACTTGTAGGGATATATAGGGTTTGTAGCTTCTCTAAGAACCAAAGGTACCAAGAGCCAACAACTGCGCTGCATGGCACAATGTTTTTTCCTTGTGTACCGAGTATAGACCAACTCATATGGTGAAATATGTAGAGTGAAAAATGGGTATCAAGGACAGCTATGTATTTCTGAAATGGGCACAAGGTATGAAATTTATGAGCTGGGGTTATTTGTATATCTCTGAATTCGTGGGTATCCATACTAGCATTTGATTTAGAGGGTATTTTTCAAAATATCTTCTTTCTTACACACTGGCTTTCATTTGGAAGGCACAAATGCAGCAAAATCCAATTGGTAATAATAAATGTTCTAGTATTCTATGCTCCCAAGTGTCTTCCAATGAAAATGGGGCCCAACTTGTGTGAAGAGACCTAGCGACAGGAACATGGCAGGAAGGTCAATGTGAGCCCTTGCAAGGGGAATCCCATTGACCCCGGTTTGATCCATTTCTGTCGCAGGCACTAGGCCCAATTACACGAATGCTGCAGCGTTCTTATTGGCAGAAGTGCGGCAATGCTGGGTGGTAGGACTTTCATGGATTACTGCAGTTCCGGACATTTCCATTACAGAAATGTAAGGAAAATGCAGGATTGTGGGCAAAGTTTGAGGTTTGCAGGGCATTGTGGATAAGATGACCTCGTGGGATCCATGCTTGTCTAGTTTTAAAAAATGTCTGTGGTTGGTAGGTTTCCATGGGTGGCAGTTGAGCATGGCCCCAAATCTCACAGCTACCCCTATTGCTGATCTCTCCACAGAGCACTATAGGGCCTTTTGTGTCATGGCCCACTCACTCCAATGAGGTACAATTTTTATTGGGCGACTTGGTGGAATCTTGCGTGGTCGGAAGTTTGTGGCTCCCTGCAGATTAAAGACATTTTCCTCACAGAAATGTGAGGAAAGTGTGTGTTTTTAAGTCAAAGTTTGAGGTATACAAGCCATTGTGAGTAAGAAAATGGTTTGGGATCCATGAAAAGCACACTACCCTGGACTCCCCCCGATTTCTACTTTTCAGAACTGGCTCGGTCAGGTAGGTTTTTCAAGGTGACAACTTACCCAGGCCCACCAAAAAGTGCATCCATTCACCATTATGGAAGTAAGTCACACTCTCCTGGCCCATATGTAAAAACAACACCCAAAAGAATCAAATGTCATCTTGCTTGCCATTGGGATGGAAGGCTTTAGTCTGCAGGGAGCAGAAAGACTGTTGAGGCTTTAGGGGTGAGAGTGGAACCTGATGTTAGAACAGAGAAGACCCACCACATTATTTTATTAAAATATATAAATATTCCTGCCATACAGTGGGCTTTCTGTCTGCCAGGTGCAAGTTGGGAGTACACCTCCTGTCTGGGGGGGGGGGGGGAGACTTGCTTGTCCCTTTTGGGTTGGGGCCAATGCCAGTGTGCAACAGCCGTAACACTTTGTTTTGCCCCAAAGGCAAAATCTCTGGTGTCAGGTGGATTTTCTATCCCCCCCCCTCCCAGAGGCAAGTTTGGGGAAACCCCCCAACTTGACAAGCCTCTTACCTGCCCCCAGGGGGGCAGAAAGACACTAATGACCTTCTGGGGTGTAGAGGTATTGCTCGATGCTAGGGTAGGCCGCTACATTCTTTTATTTGTTTTGGCACCATTTTGAAATCTCTGGCATCTAGCGGACTTTCTGCCCCCCCCCCCCCAGGGGACAGATTCGGGGTAATTGTACACATCTGCCCCCACAGGGGCAAAAACACTGATGCCCCATTTTTTTTGGGGGGGGGGGGGGTGAGGCATGGCCATGCTCCTATTGTGTCACCCCACCCCTATATTTAAAACTAAAATCTTTCCCTGGTGTCGAGTGGGTTTTCTGCCCCTGGGGGGCAGATTGGGGGTAATTACCCCCATAAGCCTCCGGGAGTAGAAAGAATGGGGCAATTAAATCTGCTAGGGGAGCACAAGCCTTTGCCTATGGGGCGCTTCCCCCATCCATGGTGGCTATTGGGTGGATCCCTCCCACTCCTGTGGCTATCCCCAAGCAGGGATCCACTGTGCAAAGGTTGCATTGGAAAGGGGAGATTCTCCCCTTTCCAACGATACCTCTCTCAAAAGAATCAGAGCTCGGGGGCCCCCGGGCACTGACGCAGTGAAAATCAAACATGCCCATTGGCTTGTTTTACTTTAATTTCCTGAAATTAGGTCAGCGTGCCCTACGTGCTGATCGTCACTGCAGGAAACAAAACAATTAGGCTGCCCAGGAAGCTCTACCTGAACAGTCTGATGTAGAAAAATAATAAAGGACTCCCTCTAGTGCAGAGCACCAAAGGGGCCTGTAAGTGACTCCTCAGTATATGCCAATGTTCGACACCTGCACTGAGGAGGTAGTGCAGTCATCGGCAATTGGCACAGCTAAAAGTTTAAAGAAATTAACATATTGAAGTTGATTCACAAAGTCATTTTGTTGCACCTAACGCACCTAAAGCAGTTCTCCTGTGTTCATTTTTACATACTCCTACATGTCTTTCAGAATTGGCCCCAAAACATCTAAATGAATTAAATGGGAATATTCAGCGATTTAGTACAAATAGAAAGGGCTGTGCACTCTTTGCACTTTTAGCAATAGGGAGATCGACATTCATGGGTCGATTGAAAAAATGGCATGTAAGAGTACATAAGAGTATTCTTGTAGAACTACTTCCCATACTCATAAAGGCTTTTGTGAATCCTATCTTGCAGAGGTTTTAACAGTTTATCTCTATTATGTGGATCAGTTTATCTATTGCTTGTTTTTATCTGGAAATACCCCCCCAAAAAACTAAAATATGAATATATTTTCTGCTACTGGCAAACATTACAGCTTGAGGCACAAATGAGTACTAATGCAGCGATCAAAATAAACAAATGTTTGTGGTTATGGCATTTTTATGATTAGTCAGTATTGGAGAGATACATCGGTGTGCATTTGGTGAAAGAATTCTTTCTTCTTCTGTTGCAGTGAGAGGAAAGTCAGTAATATATGTGGAAGCCCGTCGCCGGACTCTCTTCATGTTTGATTTTAATGGAGCTGAGAATGCTGGTCTGATGACACTGTGCAGGTTCAGGATGAAGCTTGAGATCTATCCACCAGAACCTGGAAGTCATCAGCTACATATCTATGCAAAACCCTTCAGCTCATCAATGTACAGCTATACCAGGGTACTGAGGTACAGAGTGGACTGTAACTCTGTGGACAGCACAATGAAGATCCCCCTAGGGATCAATAATCCAGTGGGTCCAAGCTGGATGACAGAACAGAAAGGGTTTCTGCAGCCTTCTCACCCTGATGCGATCATCCATACCCAAGATGGCCTTTGTTCTGTAAGCTTTAGGCTTAAGGAAGACATGGATATATTAGCTACTTTGCATTCTGATGACATGGTAATGACTGAAAGTATGACGAGGAGGCACATATTCAAGTCACAACAGCAAAACCGGGTTGTGCTGAAGATCCAAATCCCTAAGACGGGAACCTTTGTCCTGAAGATCTTTTACCGGAGGAAGGGTGCTCGGGACAGCACATATATATATGCACTTTGCTACATTCTCTCCTGTACCAATGCCGCAGTGAAGTGGCCTGTGTTCCCTGAAGTCTACAGCGCCTGGTTGGATAGCTATGAACTGGTAGAGCCAACAGCTGGGGTTCTGCCTGCTAATCAAAATGTAGAATTCAAACTGAAGGTTCCCGGGGTGAATTCTGTGTTTGTTAATGACAAAAAGACAGGAGCTCTGACTTTGAGTACTGAAGGCTACTGGGAGGGATCCTTCAACACTGCTGGGTCTAAAGAAGTTGATGTCATGATTCAGGAGACCCCCAGTACAAACCGCTATATTGTCATCTTAAGTTATCAGGTGGAAACCAAGTAACATTCGCTCAAGCTTGGTACTCACTACCAACATCAGAATGTTCAAGCTCTTCCTTTTGTTCAGGAATGATGTTTACACTAAGCAAATGAATATTTGTTGACAATGCAACGCCGTGCTTTTTATATATCTTATTTTGTACTGCACAACTATTACAAAAATGAGTTTAAAATATTTTGTGTTGCCAAATAACACAAGGAACATGTATAAGTAATACAAATTTAATGTCATTCCTTATACTTTTTCTACCTTCCCATCCATAGTACAATATCTTTCATGGCACAGATATTGGTCATAAGTCATCATCAGTGTTGGACATAATCAGAAACAGGTGTACTTTGTCTACAAGTCGATGTCACCTTCACACTCTAGGTGATTATATTTGGCAGCAGGGTGAATACCGCAATTTATTAGTTAATATTGTGTATTGGAAAGTAGATGCAATATCAGGAAGGTGCTCAAAATCTCTAATAAGTATGTAAAAGGGCGTTCACATAAATGTGGCAATACTGTTTAGAGAAAATGTGTGGTGTTACAGACTCTATGAGTAGACTCATATAGACTTCGATAGCTGGTATTCAGAAAATTAATATAAATTAATTCCCCCTGAAAGATACCATTCTTGTATTTGAAGAGCAATGTGAGTTACAGTTTCCTTTTAGTCTCAGTTTATAGACAAGATTACAGTTGATGAATCAATGACAGGTCTGAGTCTGATTCTTACAGATGTACGGACTCTGGGGTGTCTTGGGGGGAGACTGAAGCTGAATATCTTCTATTTATTATTTTAATTTATTTTTGCAATTTTATATGGCCCGAAGGCGCCAGAGCACTTTACAACGGTAGCCGGATACATGGGTTACAGCGAATTCCAGTTACAGTAATTAAAGTCAGACATTTACATAGGAAGATGTGTGCAGGAGTTACCACATGAGACAGTTACAGCTGTTGGTCAAAGGCCGTAAAGAGTTAAAGCATCAATTTAGATGGTGGGGTCACAATATGAAGGTTGATCAGATCCTGATGGAGAGAGTACTTAAGTATGATCAAGGGTGATTAACCAAGGTGTCTGTCAAATAGGAGAAGCTTGGAGTCCTTTTTGAAGGTGACAAGGCAGGTGGTTAGGTGGAGGGAGGGAGGCAGAGAGTACTAGATTCTTATGGCACTACCAGAGAAGGACTGACTCATGTATCGTTCTAGAGTGAAGATGCAGGGTTGCAGGAGCAGGGATTGTGCATTTCTAGAACCCCTATTTGCTCCAGAGATTGTCAGTTTCTTGTTTAGATAGGTAGGAGGGTGAAGAGAAGTGCAGTGCCCTGTGGGTAATGCAGGCTGTTTTGAATTGGGCCTGCTTTTCAATGGGAAGCCATTGGAGGGTTAGCAGGTGAGGTAAATGTGGTAAAATTTCTTGAGACCTAAAATGAAGCATGCTGCTACATGTAGTGTTGCTCTCAGTGGGACTAGATGAACTTTGGGAATGCCTGAGAGAAGGGCAATTCCATAATCTAGTCTCGAGAGAACTAGAGACTGCACCACTGTTTTGAGGTCTTGTTCCAGGATTAATTGTCTGATGCCCCAAAGCTGCTTAAGTTGGTGTTGTGCGCTTTTGGCCAAGGCTGCAATGTGGCTGTGAAGATTGAGATTATTCTCTAGGGTGACACCAAGTGATCTGGCATTCTGGACAATGGCAGGGCAGCCATCCAGCGCAGGAACGTTAGTCATCCATTCCTGTACTGGAGTTTTTGCTTTCAGTGGCAAAATCAAAAGAAATTCTGTTTGTGTTAGTTGGGTTTAGTTTTAAATGGTTGTTAGACATCCAGTTTAGAATCTTTAAGAATTTGGTTGAAAGCAGGGAAACGTCTTCTGAGGATGAGATTTTCATGTATATTTGGGTGTCGTCAGGGTTGAGTTGAAAGAGAAACCCAGAGTTTCTGAGAATCACACATAGTGGTTCTAGGTAGAGGTGAAAGAGGGTTGGGCAGAGGATCGATTGAGCCTTAAGGGATCCCTTGATGTACACTGACTGATCCCAAGAACGAGTTACCCATTTTCACAATTTGGGAATGATTGGTTAGGTATGAGGAGAACAAGTTGAGGACTGTGCCTCCTCATCCCATGTATTGTTCTAGAGTACGAAGGAGGTCCAGATGGTTGACAGTGTCAAATGCAGCAGATAAATCCTGGAGGCCCAGAAGGCAGGAGTTACCAGGGTCGAGGATTCTAAGGAGTCATCAACTATTTGAAGGATCACAGTTTCTGTACTGTGGCCCTGGCAGAAACCTGATTGGAGAGTGTCTAGGAGGTTGTCAGTTCAAAAGTGTGAAGCGAGTTGGGACGCTATGCAACTTTCAATAACTTTGCCTAAAAATGGGAGTGTGGAGACTGGGCTGTAGTTGTTTATGATCTCTGAATCAAGCGGTTCTTTTTTCAACAGAGGAGAGACTTGACCCAATTTTAGTAATTCTGGAAATAAGCCCTGTTTGAGGAGGAGTTGACCAAGTTGGTCCATATGGGGAGTAGGTGTGTGGCAGAGATTTGCTAATAGAGCCTGGAATGGCGTCCTGAAGGTGGTTTGAGGGTTTTACTTTTGAAATTATTCACTGTAGGTCCCGTTCGGAAATTGGGGAGAAAGATGACCATGAATGGTGCGTCTTGCATGGTGAATCCCAACTGTTACTAGGGAGTCGCTGGAGGGTAGCAAGATATGGATGTCTCTAATTTTTTTTTGTCAAATATCTTTTTATTAAGTTTTATATCACAGTAAATTGCAATACAGTCTCTACAATAAGACCATAACCTAGCACCCAGTCGCTATATTCATGTTCAGCATTCCTCAATCTCTTATGGTCTAGAGGTACTTTGAATCCTCTCTTGTATCATCAAGTATAAGAGCCTAACGGAACTTACTTTTACCCCCTAACAACTCCCCCCTCCCCCTCACATGAAAAGAAATACTAAACTAAAATGAACATAACAAGGTACTCAGTTGAGCTCAGAGGAGCACGCCTTGTATGGGGACATCTTCTCCATACAGACACGTGCTTTGCAGGACTTGGACAGAGGCAACACTTGCAATCTCTAGGAGTAGGCCACCGGAGACTCGTCCCCTAATAAGCAAACACCCAGATCACCTCACCGACCCCCTCCCGTCCACACTCCTCCCTGTATCATGTCCCCCCCGCCCGGCACTAGTTAAACAGAGGAACAAGCTCCTGTATCGCAGGGTAGTCGTATGAAATCCAGGGGGGCGCACATCCCTTGGGGACTGGTTTCTGATTCGAGGATAGCTATTCAGAACTAGAAAAGATGTAATGCCCGTACTCTGGAAGAGCAGGCTATAAGAGGGAGCCCTCTGGAGAGGTTGCTGATTTGGGAACCCCAAGAATGTTCAAAGTTTTTAAAATCTTTCCTGAATATGTCACTCATTCTTTCCATCGTGACTGCCTGCCATAAGCGGGCATGCCACCGTGTTAAGGCTGGTGCTTCATTTTTCTTCCATGCTGTGGCTATCGCGGTCTTTGCCGCGCCCAGGCAGAGCCATAGTACATATTTTTCTGCGTTCGTGTGGTATTTCAAAGAAGAATCTCTTAGCCCCAGGAGTGCAAATGTTGGGGTGTCTGGAATCGGATAGCCTAACAGATCTTTAATCTGGGCCAGAATTTCTGTCCAGAAGGGCCGAATAATCAGACAGTCCCACCATATATGACGAAAGTAATCTGAGAGACCACAGCCCCTCCAGCATAGATGGGTCGTGTCGGGAAGCATTTTCTCAGTTTGGTAAGGTAGAGGTACCAATCATATAGTATTTTGTAATGAGCTTCCCGTAGGCCTAGGGAGCGATTATGTAGGGGTATGTCTTTCCAGAGTGCTCTACAGTGCTCCACTGAAATGTTGTGTCCCAGAGTGTGTTCCCAAAAGGTAATGTGGCGTGGTGACAGAGAGGGTAGTGTGCGAAGCAGTAGGGAGTATAAAATGGAAATGGTTCCCCTAGTGGCCTTTGCTCCCTTCACAAACCTCTCCAATTGAGTGAGGTCCGTAGTCGCCACTTCCTGTGTATCTGGTAGCGCCCAGTGACGCAGCTGCCGATATCTGGAATGCTCAGCTTCAGAGAGGTGGAAGTCTCACTTGCAGTGCTCAAAGGTGAGTATGTCTGAGTTGTGAAAGAGGTGTGATAGTGTGAGACAACCCCCCTCCCTCCATGCATCAAATGGGCCTGGTTGAATAGCCCAGGGGAACGCTGGGTTATGGTGAATTGGGGTAAAAGGGGAGGGGAACGTTGTCCAAGCGGCCCTTTTAACTACCTTGTCCCATGCTCTCAGGGTCGTTCCCATGGGCGTGCTAAGATAGGCATTAAGGGGGTGGATCCACGTTTTGTTTCCACAACAGGTCCCATATGACCCGCCCTGCAATCGCTCTGTCCATATGGAGCCAGTGCTTATCTGACTCTCTCTGGGACCATCCGGTGATGACTCTTAGTCGGGCGGCTTTATGGTATAGAGTAAAGTCTGGAAGGGCCACACCCCCTTCAGTTTTGGGGCATCTAAGCTGCTTTAAGGGGCGATGAGCCTCCTGTTTTGCCAGATGAAGTTGGTTAACAGCGTTCTGAGCGTATTCAGGTAGTCCCTCTCAAGGTCAATAGGCAAGCTTTGGAATAGATGGAGGAACTTGGGGAGCACCACCATCTTAATTACGTGTATCCTCCCCAGCCACGATAAGGAGATAGGAGCCCATCTTTTAAGATCATCTTTTAATTGACGTAGGAGTGGTGAGTAATTGGTCTGAAAGAGCTTTGGGAGTTAGTTTGATGCCCAGATAGATGAGTTCTTTCTTTGCCCATTGAAAGGGAGTTGCTGCCACCAGCCTTCCCATTTCCGCATCAGGTAGCGTTAAGTTGAGCAGGAATGATTTGGACTGAATTATGCATAGGTCCCCTAGTGCTTCAAAGAGTTGAAGTACGCTCTGAAGGGCGGGCAAAGAGTGCTGCAGGTCCATTAGAGTTAATAAATGCCATTGGCAAACAATGAAATCTTGTGATCCACCGATCCAAAACTAATCCCCCCGATCGTCTGGTTCTCCCTTATTTTCGCCGTGAGGGGCTCGATGCTGAGCGCAAAGAGGAAGGGGGGAGAGCAGGCATCCCTGTCTCAATCCCGTCCCCAGCCGAAAGGGGTCTGAGCCCACCCCATTGACAAATACTCTGGAGCAGGGCATTGCGTAGTTAGCCAGGACCAATGAGCAATGAAGGCCTCGCAAAAGGCAAATCGTTTCAGGGTGCAAAATAAAAAGTACCAGTCCACCCGGTCGAACGCCTTCTCAGTGTCCAGTCCGAGCATAACTGCTGGGATAGTTTTCTTGGTGGCCTTTTCTATTAGATGTATCACCCTCTGACCATTATTGTGGGTTTGCCTGCCTTTGATGAAGTCCAATTGATCCGAGTGGATCAATTGAAGCATCAGGTCCTCCAGCCGCGAAGCTAAAATCTTTGAGTACAGTTTCGCATTGAGATTAAGGAGCGCTTTGGGGCGATAGGAGCCGCATAATCTTGGGACTTTCCCAGCTTTGGGTATGATAATAATTACGGCCTCACTAATTGAGGGTGTTACTGTGCCAGTATCAGCTATATAATTAAAGAGAGAGGTCAGATGAGGGACCAGTTCTGTGCTAAATGTTTTATAAAAGTGTGCTGTCAGCCCGTCCGGGCTGTGGGATTTGTAGTTTCAACTAGCCTATAGCTTGTCGGTCCTCCTCCTCATTAATAGGAGCCCCCAACTGCTCATTTTGTGCCTGCGGGACTTGTGGAAGCTTTACTGTAGTCAAATAGTCCAGTTGGGATTGTGAGTCAGCAGTGTATAACAATTTATAGAACTGCCCAAATATGTGTGCCTTTCCCGGATCTGCTGTTTCTTTGTCCCCTGCGGGGCGACAGATATCCCCAATGTACTATTTTTTCCTTGCATATCCTAAGTTGTTAAACGAAGTGTGCCCCTACCTTGTTACCATGTGCATAGGATGTTTGCTTGAATCAGAGGAGTGTCAGTTCTGCTCTATTTGCGTAGATTGCATTGAATTTCCCTTTCACAACTGTCACTTTGTGCTGGCTGGTTAGTGTAGGGGTCTGTTTATGGAATTGTTCAAGCGTGTGTAATTCTGATTCTAGAGTCAGGCGTTCCTTGGTCCTCTGTTTATTGAGCTCCAAAAATAACGGCACACACTGTCCTTGCAAAACTGCCTTAAACGCATCCCAATTGTTAGAGGGGGATGTGTCATGGGGATTATTCAGCTGGAACAACTCTCTAATGGCCTTACGCATGTCGTCCCATGACAGTCGTGGGGGAAGAACGAGCGAGCGTGTTTAGGTGTGGGGTTAGTCCATTCAAGCGAGACAGTCACTGGGGCGTGATCAGAGATAATTATGGGCGAATCGCCGCTTCTCGAATGCTTCGGGCGAGGGCCTGACTGAGAAATATATAGTCTAGCCTGAAGTAAGTACGGTGGAAATGGGAAAAGAATGTGTAATCTATGTCTTCAGGTTGAGAATTCCTCCAGGCGCGAGTTTGAGACTTTGGGGAAGCTTCCAGTGTGAGCCCTGTGAGGGTGGGTACTGTCCGTGCCTGAATTACATGTGAGGTTAAAAACTAAGTATGAGCTCTCCCTCTGCGGATCCCCCTAGAAGCGTTGAGTGCTGATAAAAATGCTACCTGATTGGTGTTGGTTGCATAAATCACTGCAACGGTGCACATATTCCCTCAAAGGCGCCCCTTCACTAGCACCACCCTCCCCTCTTTGTCAGTTTTGTAGCCTTAAGGTTGGAATTTTAATGCAGAGTGAAACAGGAGCGCCACACCATTGTTTTTCAGGGAGCCAGAGGATTGGTAGATCAAGGGGTAGCTCTTATGTTTCAGCCTGTGGTTCTCTGATGTTTTAAGATGTGTTTTCTGTAGAGCCACAATATTGTTGCGCCTATCTAAGAGGTATTTCCAGATCTTGTGACGCTTAGCCGGGGCATTAAGCCCCCGAACATTCCATGTCAGTGCTTTGACCACCATTGTAATGATTGTAATCATTGGGGCAATCTTATCCGTCTTCACGTTATCTCCCCCTCAGGTAAATCTAGCCCTCCATGCTTCCAGCCTCGTGCACTTCCTTCCCTCCCCAAACGTTCCCCCTCCTGAGCTGTATCATTGCCTGCATTTTGCGTCCAGAGTCCCAAGTCCAGGAATGTCATCTGAGTACCTGTCAACAAAAAGAAAAACAACCCCATAACAAAACCTTAAGGGACAATGGGTCCCGGAACTGTTCTACTGATGAAATCTGTGAAAGCCATTAGAGGCGATTCAGTCCATTATCGCTATCATGGCTGTTGAATTGCTACTATATGCAGGGTTCCATCAGTTCCGTAGTGATAGTCAACGTAGCTGTTTCCCATACCTACATTTTGGCCTGAAAAGAGCGTAGATTGGTCTAGGAGATCACAGATTGTGACAGTTATTAGTGCTATACCACATAGAGGCAGCTGATGCTCGTCTCTCATCGCCCAGTAGATAAGACCATTTGCGTACTGCGGGGCAATCTCCAGTCGGCGAATGTGGGGTGATCTCGGATGTGCAGGCATTCAGCGTTTTCTCTGATGTCTGGGGGGTCGCTGGGAGAGCCAAGGGCCCCCTCCCTGGGTCCCCGCGGACCCCCCTGATGTCCCTTCATCCACGGGTCTGTTCTCCGACACTGGTAGGCCCAGGAGGGTCATAGCTTTCTCTACTTCTGTGATGTGATACGCTCTGTTGCAGAGTTCAAAGGCTAGCCCAAAGGGTTAGGTCCATCAATATTTAATATTGTCCCGCCGAAGTTTGTCTGTGATCAGTCGGAACTGTTGACGTCAACCTAAAGTCGCAGGAGCAATGTCTTGGTACACTGTGCATGTGGCTCCCTGGAACATAACAGTGTCAGTTTTCCTGGCAGCCTGTAGAATAGCCTCTTTCTTTTTAAAGTAGTGTAGTTTGGCCAGGATGTCTCTTGGGCGCTTCTTGTCTCCCAGTGGCGGTTTGCCAACTCTGTGTACTCATTTTATTTTGACCTTTACTGTGGTCATGCCCAGTATCTCAATGAAGAGCCCCATCACAAACGCTTCCAGGTCCGGTCCCTCCAACCCCTCCTCCAGGTTACCGATCCTTATGTTGTCTCTTCTAGATCTGTTCTCCATGTCTTCACTTTTGAGCAGGGCTGCCTGGAGTTGCCCCTGTACAGAGTGTGTAGTGGGCGTCATTAGATTCATGCGTTTTTCCAGCTCTGCAGCTTTGGTTTCCAGCTCTACCACCCTGCCCCCCACTGAATCTATATCTTAACGTAGTGCAACCAAATTCTCATTCAGGTCAGCCTTTAGTGTTTCAAGAGAGGTGGGCATGTCTGTTTTAAGCTCCTCCCGGAGTTCTTTTTTAAAGTCACGCAAGGAAGTGAGAAGATCTTCATTTTGAGAGCCATTGTATCTTCCACCTCCGATGTCTGTCGGTTATTACTGGAGTCTGTGGGAGCAAAATAGCTGGACACTCTGTTGTTCTGCTTTTTTTTCAGCCGCATAGAGGAAATCTCTGCTTAGCCAAGTGGGGTCGCGGAATACTGACCGGTGGTCCCCCTACCAGCCTTCTCCTAGCTAGACCGGTCCCACCCAGAAGCAAGTCTTGGGGGGTGAGCCCCTATTAGATTCAACTTGGAGTAGTGTCTCTCATGGTACTGCTATGGAGGAGCCCCATCAGTTAGAGCCTCTGCCGGCCCCCAGCACAACCATTACATTCTCCCCCGCTGTCATTTATCTTCCGGGCCTCCCCGTGAAACCTTCGTCCCCCCCCCAGGAAGGGGAGATGAAGTCCCTCCCATAATGGGAGGCTCATTTACTTGCTACTTGCTGATCTCAGTGTAAGGTCTCTGTGCGAGCTCTGGCTATGTCCCCGGTGTGGCTGCCATCGGCCTCATGTCATTCTCACTGGGTCACGTGTGAGGGTCAGGCACTGTGCCCATAAATATAACTGAGAGACCTCAACGTTCTGGAGGGGCAAATTGCCTTCCAACTCTTTCCACTCCTGGTGGGCTCCTCCTCCCCCAGAGCCCTACGATGGAATCATTTGCTTCTGCTGGTTATCACACTCACCGCTCGACTCAGGACCTCTAGCCACCATCTTGAGGTCCGGAAAGTCTCCGCCGCCAAACTATCCTTCCGCGTGCTGACGATGCATTCACTGGCCTTGCCTCGATCATCTGCCTCCGGCTTCTCCTGGCCCCCCGTAGGGTGCCACAATCATTCAGGCTTTCTCCGGTAAGCACATGCTCTTGGGCTGTTGGTATATTGTACGGTGCTCATGGCTGTGTCACTGCAATTCGATATCAGTGATAGCGGAGCTGTCATGGATCATCTTGGCTGACCATGCCCCCCTCTCTAACTTTTTTAACAAATAAATCTACAAAGTTGTTGCAGCAGATCACTTATGAGCTGAAGCGCTGGAGGAGTTTTTATTCGCAATAACCATGAACAGGCGCTTCGGTCTGTTCTTTGCAGAATTCACAAGGGCTCTGAAATGGGAGGATTTGGCTTTGAGGATTCGGTCTTTGTATTGTTTTCTCACTTTGCGAAGCTAAATCAAACTCAGGTTAGAGGGCGCTAGTCTCCATTTTTTCCCACATTTTCTAATAAGCTTTCTTTCTTCATAAAATTCTTTTGCGAACCAAGGACTAGAGGGTTTTGGTCTGGATAATTTGCACTTCAGAGGTGCACATTTGTCGATAAGGGAGTCCATGCAGGACTTGTATGTGTCAGTTGCCTTGTTAATATCAAGATGAGGCATAATCAAAATTAGGTAAGGAAGGGCCATGATTGCCATGGCTTCTGTGTCAAGGTTTGAATGTGTCTCTGAACCATATTTTCTCTTTCTTGGGTTGCCCGGATGTTTTGGTATAAGAGCTGGATAGGGAGAATGTGATCTGTATGTGGTCGGACCAGTCAACTAGAATAGAGTCATATCATTGTAGGTTGGGGGAATTGGAGATTATCAGGTCCAGAATGCCCCCTTTGTGGTGTGTAGGTTTATGGCAGTGTTGTTGGAGATCATTGTCTATGAGAAAGGAGGTAAAAGTTTCCACATAGCTGTTACCCTTGCCTCCACAGTGGATGTTGAAGTCACCTAGGAAGATAGTGTTGTCTGAGCTGATAAATTGAGAGGTGAAGGGATCCATGCATTACTCAATGAAGGTTTTGACCCAGTGGATGGTAAATCACATTCAATCTGAAGTTGGAGGTAGTGGATACGGACATATCTTGTGATGTGCATTCAAATTCCTGAAAATGAATCATTGGGAGGATCCTGCATCCCCGGGAGATTCTGTGAATGAGTGAGAGACCTCCACCTTGTTTATTTTCCTAATCACGAGGTAAAATGGAGTAATTGGGAGGAAATAGAAGGTCTAGAGCGTGGTTAGATGAGTCATTAAGCCACGTCTCCATGAAGATCAGCATGTCGAGATTACCATATCTCTAGACAGTGTTTGTCTGCAGATCAACAATTGTGTAGCATGCAGTTCAGGCAGAAGCTGTTGTCTTTCTGACTTGGCTGTTCAAGGAAGGAAGATGGGACTTGTATCAAGTTAAGAGGGGATGATCATACACCAGGATGGTGTGTGTGAGTTTGACTGTGGTCTGAAATGATGGTAGAAATCAGGCATCTCACTGCTGGAAGGGAAGAGGAGGGGGTGGAGGAATTTGAAGCTGCTAGACTCTCTAGGAGACAGAATAGGTCTGAATTGTCTGGGGGAGATTGTGTCTGGGTAGATGGCTGCCTCTTGGTATGATGGCAGGATGGGGGGAAGGGTATGCGAGGTTGATGATGAGAGCATCAACGAGAGGACAGAGAGTTGCTTAGATGGAACAGAGCCAATGTGAGGATGTCCATTCTTCAAGAGAGGTGAGAGAACGAGGAAAGGAGCTTGTTGAATGGAGGCGGTTATGTTCATCAATTATAGTTGAGGGGATGCGTGGGTTGTTGGTATCTGGTGTTGGGATATGTTAGGACTGAGGCGATAAAGGTGGGAAGGGAGAGGAAGGCTTATGGGTCGACTTTGGGGTGGAGAAAAGGGTGGAGAAGGCAGCTGGAGGGAGAGATAACTGTTTTGGGAAGTTGGAGTGGAATGGCGCAGGGATGGTCTTTGGAGGGGTTCATGGTCTGGTGTTGGCGGTCAGCAATGGGTTGTTGGGGGCATATCGTATTGCAGGAGAGTACGGGGTGAGAGGAGTTGTCTGGGTGGACCAGAAGGGGAGAAGAATGGGTGAGAGGTGTTAGGGAGAACAGAGAAGTGGAGCATGGAGGATCATCGGGCTTGAGGGTGATTGTGCCCAGGATTGTGTCTTTGGCTTGGAACATGGTTTACCCGTTGTTGTAGATGGAGATAGAAAGGTTGCCAGAGTGGCCAAAGTGGGAAAAGCATTTGAGTTTGCGTCCAAAGGGGATGTTAGAGAGAGAGGAGAATGAGAGAAAATTGTTAAAGGACCTGATCCATAGGTCAGTGTTGTGTGTGAAGAGGAGGAGGTCGGTTTTGAGGGCACCTTTGTGTTGGCAATAGTATTGGTCTGGTTTTTCATTACATATTTGGAAAGACTTGGGTGGTATTTAATCTTAAAAGTGTTGGTGCCAGATTTGGATCTGTGCAATGGGGGGAGCTAGGGGCAACGGGCGTCACCATCATGTTGAAGGGTGATACCGGACTGGAGGTTATAGGTATGACCTATACACCCATTGCTAGGGTTAATATGGATGTTGCGTGATTGTCTGCAGTCTTACAAAGCGCACTGCATTCTTAGGATAGGAGAAGACTGCATTTAATAGTCTTTGGTAGAGCGATAGATGAGGCTGGGATTAGGATCCCAATGTCATCGATGTGTTGAGCTGGTGGGATTGGACAGTTTTCTAAATTGGTTGGGCTTGTTTTGTTGGGTGGGTGGGCCGGAGCAAACAAGATGGCGATGTCCAAGAGACTTGTGACCTCATTAATCAGCGTTTAGCCCAAGCAAAAATGGCAGGGTTCCGGTAGCCTGCAGTCAGTATTACCTCCTAGCGCACCAAGATATCTGATATTGAAGTTCCACTTCTCATGAAGCTTGTCCAATAACGGAAGACTGATAATAGGCAGAAGGTTTAAAAATTATCTTGCATCCAAATGAGCTTTTTCTTAACTGAAGTTAAAGCGCATTCGGTTTTAAGATCCATGGATAAAATCTACTATAGCCTTAGAGCCCGATGTAGCGGGCTCTACCGGCCATTAAAGGCCCACTCCAGCTTTTAACAAGGGAGCGGGCCTTTAATGGCCAGTAGAGCCCGCTATGGAGGTCTCTAGGGCTAATAGAACATTCTTCCCATAATCAATCAATCAATCATGTCACTTATAAAGCGCACTACATACCCGCGAGGGTCTCAAGGCGCTGGGGGAAGAGGAGGGTGGTGCTGCTACTGATCGAAGAGCCAGGTCTTGAGGAGTCTTCTGAAGGCCAGTAGGTCTTGGGTCTGTCGGAGGTTGGTGGGGAGGGTGTTCCAGGTCTTGGCGGCGAGGTGGGAGAAGGATCTGCCGCCGGCGGTCGTTTCCGGATGCGGGGGACTGTGGCGAGGGCGAGGCTGGTCGAGCGGAGCTGGCGGGTGGGGGTGTAGAAGCTGAGTCGTCTGTTGAGGTAGGCTGGTCCGGAGTTGTGGAGTGCTTTGTGTGCGTGGGTGAGGAGCTTGAAGGTTATCCTCTTGTTGACAGGGAGCCAGTGCAGGTCTCTCAGGTGGGGTGTGATGTGGCTGCGTCGGGGATGTCGAGGATAAGACGTGCAGAGGCGTTCTGGATGCGTTGCAGCCGTCTCAGGAGCTTAGCCGTCGTTCCTGCGTAGAGGGCGTTTCCGTAGTCCAGCCTGCTGGTGACGAGGGCCTGGGTGACTGTTTTTCTTGTTTCGGTGGGGATCCACTTGAAGATCCTGCGGAGCATTCGGAGGATGTTGAATCAGGATGAGGAAACGGCGTTGACCTGCTTAGTCATGGAGAGGGTGGGGTCGAGGATGACCCCTAGGTTGCGTACGTGGTCGGTGGGTGGCGGGGCTGTTCCCAGTGATGTTGGCCACCAGGAGTCGTCCCAGGCTGAAGGGTTGGAACCAAGGATGAGGACCTCCGTCTTGTCCGAGTTCAGCTTCAGGCGGCTGGTCCTCATCCATTCGGCGACGGCCTTCATTCCTTCGTGGAGGTGGGCTTTGGCGGTGTGAGGGTCTTTGGTGAGGAGAGGATCAGCTGGGTGTCGTCGGCGTAGGAGATGATGTTGAGGTTGTGCTGTCGGGCGACGTGGGCGAGGGGTGCCATGTAGATGTTGAACAGCGTTGGGCTGAGGGAGGAGCCTTGGGGTATGCCGCAGATGATCTTGGTGGCCTTGGATCGGAAGGGGCGAGGCGGACGCTTTGTGTTCTGCCGGAAAGGAAGGATGTGGTCCAGTCCAGGGCCTTCTCTTGGATCCCGGCGTCGTGAAGGCGTGTTCGTAGTGTGTGGTGGCAGACCGTGTCGAAGGCGGCTGATAGGTCCAGGAGGATGAGGGCTGCTGTTTCTCCGTTGTCTAGCAGGGTCCTGATGTCATCGGTGGCGGCGATGAGGGCGGTTTCGGTGCTGTGGTTGCTGCGGAAGCCGGACTGGGAAGGGTCCAGGATGTTGTTCTCCTCGAGGTAACGGGTCAGTTGTTTGTTGACGATTTTCTCGGTGACCTTCGCGGGGAACGGGAGCAGAGAGATGGGTCGGAAGTTCTTGAGGTCCTTGGGGTCTGCCTTGGGTTTCTTGAGTAAGGCGGTGATCTCGGCGTGCTTCCAGCTTTCCGGGAAGGTTGCTGTCTCGAAGGAGATGTTGATTATTTTCCGGAGATGGGGCGCGATGGCTGTACTGGCTTTGTTGAAGATGTGGTGAGGGCACAGGTCTAGCGGTGAACCGGAGTGGATGGTGTTCATGATCTCGCTGGTGTCCTCGTCGTTGATGTTGGTCCAGGAGAGCAGGCGGTTGGTGGTTGTGGGGGCAGTGGTCTCGGTGGTTGCCGGGGCGGTCGTGGTGTTGAAGCTGTCGTGGCAGGAGGTCCTGGCAGGAGGTCCTGGCAGGAGGAAATGCTGGCGGTACTGGCGGCGCCCTATTCATGGAAAAGTCCCAGTTTGTCGAAGGGCTTAATTTCAACCTAAACTCCATGCAGTATCCTGGCCATAGAGGGCAGAATGTTCTAATTTGTAAAAACAGAGGGCTCTCGGAGCCCGAGGAGGCTTAAACCCACTCGGGCTCCGACAGACCTTTGTTCACAGCAACAGCTGTGAAATGAAAAAAAATAGGAATGTTGTTCTGAGGGCTTCTACCAACCAATATTAGTCCGGAGCACTCCATTGTCTTTAATGGAGCGCTCAACATTCCAATGTTCTAATAAGTGGCATTGGTCAGAGGTAGCCATAAAGTGGAGATAGCCTGCAGAGTACATGTCATCAAGGAGAATGGAAGAGTTAGTTTCTGTGGGCTGTAGGCTTCACTGAGGAATGCATACTGCACAACACAAACAATAATAGAGGACCAAATTTGCACCCGATATCATTGGACTGTGAAACAGGAGTAATGGCTTAAGGAGACAGATGAAGCATTTTAGAAAAACCCTTGCTATTGACAATTCCTTTTTTTGATCTTAGTTCTTCAGGAGACTAGAAACTTGTTAGAGGTCGGATGGCAGATTTTAAAGCAGCAGTTATATTTACAAGTAATTGAGCGACAGAGAAATAATAAAATAGTATGTGTTCACCACACATAAAAAAGAACAAGAGTGGTCAGAATAAATTAATTCCAGTGCTATTTTTATTTTTTCTTTGAGTGAACATGACAATGTCAAGCCTGCCAGTAATGTGCCACCTTTTATCAATAAAGGTTTACAGTTTATCCTGCAGGTACACCTTATGTGTATCTCCAGCTATTGAGAAGTAAGCTACTACTCCCTTAAACAACCTTATAAAGTAATTGGCAGTGGTGATAGAAATGTAAAAATCAGGATAAAAGGCTTTTCTTTTTTTACATACATACCTTTACTTAAAGGCTACATTTTGTTCTTCTCTGTCAGTATCCAACTATTCCACCATGACTGCGGTCCATTGCCTTCCGTCATGAGTGTAATGCGAGCATATGTGTTTCAGGTTTGATAGATTAGGGATGCATGATGGGAGGGGTCTGTTTTGGATGCTGTGTATACGTCAGCACAAAGGAGTGGCCTTCCTGCGGGTTTCCCTAATCCTCAGTGTGCATGAAGGATGCCCTGTTCTTTCTTCAGCCTCTCCTCAAGTAGAGCTTCTGGTGGAGTGGGGAGAATCATTATTCCTCCCATGTAGAAAAGATGTGCCCTTCTCACGCCCCTGCCCCGTTTGCCCTTGAACCCAATATTATCTGGTTGGAGTCAATAAAATTCATTTATTTGTCAAGATCATCTACACTTTGGAGAACTCCCTTACTGCCAGTGCCTCCAAAGTAAGGTAAATATAAGTCACATGAAGTCAGCAGCCTGCATTTTGTATATTCGAATACGAGTCTCTGCACATCAATACAGAGAAAACCTCTGAAAGACGAGACCCTCCTCAGGCACAAGGAAAGAAAGCCCTGTTCTCTGGAGCATCTGCCTTGATGATCTGCACAAGGCCCACCTGATTGCATATTATTCATTGACACTGTGCTGATGAACTGAGTCACACAGGGGTCAAGACAGCCCTGAAGCCGAGTTGCTTAGACTCACCAAATCATCAGTAGAGATTAAAAAAACAGTCACTGTGGTGAGGGAGCACCATCACTGACTGCCTGACAACTTAAGGGATTTACAGATGATCCATCCTCTTCAGTCTAGATCTTGATCTTGTATCTCAAGGACTGCAGAGAGTCACCCTGAATTCAGGAAAGGTTGTGATTGTACTCTAAGCCTCAAAATGCCGTTGCATTGGTAGTGTGAATAGTCGATGTTCTAAGTTCACTAGTAATTTTACCTCACACTTTTACGTTTTTTGACTTCTCATTTTATAGCTTATATCTTTTTTATTTCTCAAAAACACCACTAGAAATATCCAAATATTGACACAATAAAATCGAAATTTGGGAAAAAATGGTAGGTAAGGATAATCAAAACAAAATATCAGGGAAAAAGATTGGAAGGAAGAGATAAAAAATAAGAAGGAATTTTACGTAGGGGTAAATGGGTAAAAAAATCAAAAATAGGAAGGTGGGCACGAGATGAGAAAGAAAAAAATAAATATGAATAAAAAGGGGGCCGGGTGCTTACCTCAAAGAAAAAAAGATGGATATATAAAGACAAAAATAAATAAAATGGGAACAGGTAATACGAAAAAAAAGTTTCAAAAAGTAGTAAAGGCCACAATACATAAAACAACATAAGTAGAAAAAAATGAAAGTAATAATATTGGGATGAAAAAAATGCATTCCCATTGAGAATGGGGGCATTACCAATGGGTATCCCTATCAACCAAAAGTGAGAGCCAAACACAGCCCATTCAGAAATATATGCTCCCCGAGTTTCAAACCCTGCTGCCTGATTCTAACCTATGTTCACCTCTATTGCACTTCCCTGGCGTCCGTTAGGAGCGTAACTGGTATTAGGACATTGAGAACCGTGTGCTGGACAGCGACTGCGTGACCACGGTGGCCCAGTTAAATATTTAGAAACTTTGGGGAATTTCAGTTGGGTACTTGCAGACCTTGGGTAGAACCAGTTAGGTTTGCTGGTGCCTTGTGTTTTCTAGACATTTTGGACTATTCGAATGGATTAAACGTCATTCAAAAAAAGTTTAGACATAACATGTCTAATATGCTTCTCACTATCTCATTGTTTGGAATGTTTGGCACATTGACATAGAATCTAATCAAACTAATGATTTTCAAAACAATTTTTAAAAAGTAGGCTCGGCAAAATTTCAGTTAAACTGGTGTGATCTCGATTAATTTGTGCAAATTCGCATTATGCTGTTATGCAAAATGCCAGAAATTACACCATTACACCAACATATAGCCAAGTGCACAGTAACAACGTGAACAACCAGAATGCAAATTGCTGCTGTTTGCAGTGCTCGTGTTTTGTTGCAATACTTTTTTTTATCATAAAAGCGTTCTCGCGTCCTAAATAGAGTGTGCAGTTGTATGTCATTTGTGCTAAGAGCTGGGTGTGATTTGTGAGGCCCTGAGACATGGTCGATCTTGTCGCTGCTGATATGTATGCCAATATGTGCAGAAGTAGATGAGATGGGATGGTGCCTGTTTTATACAGTACAGTTTTCTTTCTTGTACTCACCTGTTTCATGAGTAGTTGTATAGTGGGAATGTCAATCAATCTGGATTTGTAAAGTGCGGCTAATCACCCATGAGGGTATCCAGGTGCTAGGTTCTTGGTGGGATCAGTCAAACAGCCAGGTCTTGAGTCCCTTTCTGAATTCCAGGAGAGAGGATGATGTTGGGAGGTGGAGAGGACGGTCAATCCAGGACTTGGCGGCGAGGTAGGAGAAGGAGCGTCCTCTACTGTAGCTTCAGCCAATGCAGGGAGTGTGTGCAAGGGAGCGGGAGGTGGAGTGCATGTGTCTGGAGGGCTGGTGGAAGTTCAGGTCATGGATGATGTATGCTGGTCCTTGGTCATGGACGGCGTGGAACAGCATCTTGAAATGGCATTTTTTCTGGATGGGAAGCCAGTGGAGGTTACTGAGGTGGGGGGGGGGGTGGGGGTCCGTTTGGGGAGCTCAAGGATGAGTCTGGCAGCAGAGTTCTGTATCGTCGGAGCAAGCAGAGGGTGTGGAAGCAGGTCGAGGAGACTGCATTGATCTGGCATTCCATGGTGAGTTTGCTGTCTAGGATGATGCCAAGGTAGTGGGTGCAGTCTGCCGGTGTGTGTTTGGGACCAAGTTCGGGAGGCCACTAGGTGTCGTTCCACAGGGAGGTGTTCCCAGAAATCAGCACTTCCGTCTTGTTCATGTTGAGCTTCAGGCAGTTGGACTTCATACAGTCCGAGACACTCGTCATGCAGTTGTGGAAGTTTGTCCTAGTGGTGGAGGGGTCGTATGAGAGCGAGAGGATGAGCTGGGTTTCCTCTGTGTAGGATATGATGTTGAGGCCGTTGGTTCTGATGATGTTGGCCAGGGGCATCATGTAGGTGTTAAACAGGGTGGGGCAAAGGGATGAACCCTGAGGGATGCCACAGATGATGCTCTTGGGTTCTGAGGTGAAGGATGGTAGGCAAATTCTCTGGGTTCATCCTGTGAGGAAGGATGAGATCCATCTGAGGGCGTCTCTCTTGATCCCGATGTGGTGGAGTCTCTTGATGAGGGTGCGGTGGGATATGATATCGAACACTGCTTAGAGGTCGAGGAGGATCAGGGCTGCTCGTACTCCCCAGTCGAGGAGGGTTCTGATATTGTCAGTGGCAGCGATCAGGGCGGTTTTGTGCTGGGGTTGGTGTGGAAACCGGATTGGGAGGTGTCCAGCAGGTTATGCCACTTGTTTCTGTCCGGGGGAGTGGTACTGGGTGTCCGGATGTATTTGGTTGTTATCAGTGAGATGCACTGAGAGTTCTTGTTTATATCTGGATATAGTTGTATCGATAAGCGTATTGTGCATTAGTTTGCTGTGTTTAAGGGATCAACAGGTGTTTCAAAGTAGCATTATAAACATCACTCACTGAAACATGAAGAGCCAGTTTTTTTGGCCTTTGAGAAGGCAAGGTGTCTTTTTACTTTCATTATGAGGATGGGTAGAGTATTTCAAAGATTGCTGGTGTTGACTTAAAAGGAACAAACTCAAAGTTGTGACTTGTTAAAGCACAGCATCTCAATTTGTGGGACTGTTACAGTGTAGGCTGCATCTAGCGTGGTGAATGTTCACATTTTGTTGGAGTGAGACTAGGAATAAGTAATTTAAAATAGTAATTTGGTTAGTCCCTAGCATTTGAGGATATCCATATCGGGCCTGATTCGCAAAGAGAAAACCTACATTTGCATAGTATGTCTACTAAGGTGCTCATGTTTATTTATACATGAAATTAAATAGAATTAAAAGCAGAATTTTAGACCTGGAAGGAAACATACGTCTCCCTGTCCCAATGAAGCAATGTAAATGAGCGGGAGTGGAGCAATACGCTGGCAATCACAAAGGTAATATTCATACAAGTAGAATTATTGTTGCATTTCTTTGAATCCTTGCCTAACAACATACACTAAGTTTATATCCAGATGGACGAATATAGGAAACTGATATGCATATCCACAACCACACCAGACACCGCTCACCATTTGAAATACAAAATACCTCCCATACCAATTGCTCTGCCTATTCCTCCTGTGACATGTCAATTTGGATCCAGAGCCTTGCGAGACACAGCAAGATGCACATCACCCCTCTCAAGACCAAGATGAAGTTCACTGAGGAGGAAACAGACTTTGGGATGAACTATGTAGCAGACTATTACAGAGAACTAAATGGTGGCATGGTGTTATTGATAAGGTAAATGTGTTGGGGATGGAAGTGTGCACTCTGGAGTTAAATATAAAATGACAGAAAGAGAGGAAGTTTATGATGGATAAGTTTGTCAAGATATATGCACCATCTGTATACCATGACAGCAGACCTGGATCGTATTTCTGTCTCAACCCCCTTGATCCGCCTAGCTTTTCTACTATGCCACCTTACCAACTGGATAACCTGCTGATTCTGGATCCCACCATTTTCAGGCCAGGTAAAATGCAGATTTTGCTATTCATCACACTACATGTAAATGTTACAATGTCACTTACAAGACAAAGGGCTTAACCAAGCACACGTACAACCACCCACCTTAAGTATCAACAGATGACATTAGATTCACATATACACACAACAGCATCATATTCACGTTGACATTATCTCCAACACTTCTACCAGACCCTGTGCCTGCAATGTTGCAAAGAGAACAAACAATCACTGTTGAAAAGAGAACAAACAATGGAAATCCTGTGTGGCAGGGGCACAACCAGGACTGGCTCACCAGTCATTCAGATCACCAGGCATGTGTCAAAGCAATGTCAGTCCTAACCATACTATGCCCACTGTTACTACAATGTATAAATACCCTCCTTTTCTGCCTTATATCTCGCAACCGGAGAACCAGCATGCTATTATCTCCCACATACTTTCACATGTAATCTGTAACTCTCACCATTGTAGGCTGTTATGCCAGTGCCTCAGCTAAATACCATCACTTCCATTCGTATTGATGTGACCATAGAGCCATACAGACTGACCACTCCGAGCAGACGGGTGATGGAACATGCGAAGTCTACCTTAACATGCACACATAGATGACAGTGCACGTCAGATTTTGTACACTGTAAACTACCTGTATGTTTCAAATTAACTAACACAGTACCTAATGCAATGTATGTGCTATATTTGTGTCTTATGAGTATTTACATGTCTCATGTCACTTAGGATCACTCACAACACTCACCCTTGCAGCAAACTCCACATTCTTGTTTGTACTCAGCAAATGCATTGCCACATTGTGGCAGAATCTGTCAGGATCATTCAACAATAACACATCTAACTATTATCCACATAGATTTCAAGCTGGGATTTGACTTGATTTACCCCCTGTGAGGTGAATACACGGGCAATACTACTGCATACTATAAGGACCTCTTGTGAATACTCTACATTATCATTCAAGGTGAGATCCCATCGAGTTATGATTTTGGGGATAATTTAGCAAAATCTTTCCTGTGTATAAAGGTGCATTTCTTCCATCGCTAGGATATCAGGGTAATCCCATATACAATTTAATCTTTTCCCACCTTAGCACAAACCCATGCACATTAATGATTATAGGAAAGCACTGGTAGAACCTACCCTTAGGTTATACAATTAAGTTGTATATATGTATATATGTGTAATCCTATTTATACATGTCCTTTGGTTTATGTATTGTATATAGTTGTATATATATGTTATGTGGGCTGTCTAGTGACCTGATTATGTCAAGTGTGACCCTTTTAATAATAATCCAAGTTATGCGTCATCTCCATATCCTATCGGAGTGATCTGTGTCTAACAAATATGGTGTATATATGTATATATATGTATATAATTTGATGTTATGTCCATTTCTATTTGTCTTTTTGTGTCAATTTATTCGGTGTCTTTATGTGATTGCTTCAGCCTTGATGAAGTTCCTTATACACAAGGAATGAAACGCATTGGCTGAGTGCCGATTTTAACTCAAGTTTGAATAAAGAAGATTGATGGACTAAATTTGTTATCCCGACTACATTTCTGGTGCACCTTCCATTCTAAAGTATCTTTTCGTCTCTGGATTCCAGTGGCGCTCAACGGCGGCGAGTGCCAGAAGTAGATGCACAGGACACTAATTCAACCTCGACAGGGATTGAGGTGCTGAACATTTGGTCAGCCGTTGTGTGCCTTTGTTTGAAATTACACATCTTAATGGGTGTCTGTAAAAAACTGAAGTCACTCAACATCCCCAGGTCGCGACAAATCTATGACCCACCCACCATGTTGGTTCCTGAAAGCAGGACGTGGTTGGTTGGCCTACTTCATTCAGGTACATTTGTTGCGCCAGAGCATCCAAAGCACTCTGTGAACATCAATATTACAATATCACCTCTAAATGTGTCCATATATGTATGCAGATGAAATATGATAATCAAGATTTGGGGTCAACTGCATTTATTTATCCTAAAGAAAAACCCTCACAGCAATGTGAGGTGAATCATATGTTTCCCAATTTTCCATGTGATAGCTGCTCCATCCCTGTCCACATGCCACCGTCCCTCTGGCCAAACTGTTGTATTCCTCTTAGGGTGTCCATACACGGGCTTTCCTGTATCATGTCCTTATATAGGCACAATTCGCCCTGCCCTTATATAGGCATAAAATCCCAGTCCTTATTTAGGCATTAAACCGTGCACTCCAAATACAGGCATGGTCTCCGACATCCGTCCACCCTAACGTCACAACGAGTTCTTGAAGAACAGACCCTTAGGCTTCGGGAGTTTCCCTAGCACAGGACTATTGATTTCTTCAAGGACTCATCTATTATGCATGAACCATTATACCTTAGGGGTTCATTCATGACGTCTTCCGCTGTCCGATTCACGTCAATGCTAACATTCTGAGGTACCTCTCAGGTATAAATATACCTTCCCTAGCCCTTGTAAACTAGAGGAGACCTCAACTTCAGAGGAGCCCGTTTCCTGGACTGACGCACTGAGAAGACGCTGTCATCCCTGCACGCAGAGAGTCCAGCTTCCAGTGATCTGACTTCCCTTGCGGGGTGTTGGAGTGCGAGTCTGGCAAGAGATTCCTACCTCTCTCATTCTTAAGGTATGGAGCTGACTAGAACCTAGAGGAACTCTTGGCATACTAGGCATACTGGACTTAACATACTCTTAGTATACCATAGTAAGGAATACTTCACCTACTTCATACCTCTCCCTACACCTAGGTTAGGTTAGGTACATTGGGGTAGAACTAGCTTAGCAACGCATCGTATGAGTACTCGCATTTTTAGTCTGTGTTATTTATGCAAATGAATATCTACTAAAGATCATGCTAGCGCAGTATTATTTATTTCTACTGCTTACGCTGTACATTATTTATCTTGCATACTGTCTTGTGATCATAACAGCACATTTAACTTACACGAGAAACAAGACTGTTCAATAAATCTTTTATTGAAACGCCCGTCTATTCTTTCTGTGTAACTTTGAGGAAAACTAAGCATGCACGATTGAGCTGAGTGAAATAGTTATCTATTGTTTCCACGACTCTGGGACACGTTCTGATTCTAAAGGGAAACAAAGTTGTCATGTTTTGCGGCTGCCAGAAACTACTCCTTTCTTGTTTCTCAAGGAGTTTCTAGTGGCCTCTGAGCTAGCTGGCACAAGTAATTAAGTTTAATATACTCGATAGGGACATACTGACCTTAGTCCTATGTCAAACCTATAGGGGATATTATTCCAATGCTCAGAGCCTATTAGGGAAATAGGAGCTACACTACAAAACCATTGAGGAGCAACTGGCATTTCGGGGTCCATCCAGACATGCAGTGCCAGTGGCTTTGCCAGGTACCATACATCACTGTTTGAAGCACAATATAGCCAATACTTTGTATTGCATATTCCATAAATCAGTGTGATTATCCAAGGCACACTGTGGTGTGAACTTCAGCAACAGTGATCATCATCCTACTTTAACACCAATCCATAAATTAACAGGAGTCATCCTCTCATTCACAGCACCTGGGGACAATGAGCCAGGGGATGATGCTTCATACATGAGTGGAGACTGATATGCAATTCAGGAAGAAAACATTCTGGTCAGGTAGTCTGCCATCTAGGCAGCTCACAAAATTGCAGTTAACAAGTGGATAGCTGGCTAGCACTAGGCAGGATGATCTAGCTACCACCATGGCAACTGTCAGCCATCAGCCTCCTTTGTTTGGCAACTTCTTGGACTGGTCAAGGGTCAAAGATGCTTGTTTCAACCTTGAAGCATTATCTCACCTCACCATCCTCCCTGCAAGTACCCTTAATGTTTCCTCATACCATACACTCTTCACAACCCATTTCCTGCCCTGTGTGCATCTACCTTTGTCTCCTTACATCTTTGTTTCTCCTTCAAAAGTAAAACTACGTTCCCTACGTGGGATTTGCGGATTGATTAGCAATTGTTTTTTGTCAATTATTTTTATTTTGTTTAGTGTTGTTGAGTTTTTTCTGTTACTTTTGACCAAACAGTATTACTATTAATTTGGTTTTATAATAAATTGATTTCAGGTTCGTGGAAAATGGGTTTCTGTAATTTTGCATTTCAATAAATGTACTTACTGCAATGCCTTATTTTCTTGCAGGACAGGTTTATGTTGCACTTGGTGAGTAAGAATAGAGACGGGTTGCAAAGGAAATGAGAAATAATCAATAGAACATGCCTTGCAACTGCATCATTTTGCTAAACCAAACACTGCAGTAACTAGGCTAGGATAATTATGGAAAACAGAAAAATACAAGCCAAATAATATTAATTATGATATCCTGAAAAAAAAGAAATCTTAAGCAAATTACATCTAGAGGTAGCCAGATGCAGTAGGGGATGCACCTTTGTGGTAAGGAGCCCTGTCTATTACAGCACAGCCTACTAGAGTGCACTCCTCTTAAACTGTGGTGCCGGTGGTTACTTACAACTACACAGTCAATGCTGCAAAGTTGTAGTATTTAGATCCGATTATTGGGATTCCAGATATAAGCTGACAGAAGTTTGCAGCTATCTTCAGTACATAGCAGGCAAATTTGGAGGCCTCCACGGATGGCATACACCTATTACTAAAGAATACTGTCTTGTGCGACACATTCAACTACTGAGGTGTGTGTAGAATGTGGTAGGTCTCTGGTGATCTTCTGTGATAGCTGAGGAGGAACTGCCTCACTTCTAGCCTTACATAAGGTTCCTTGCATTACACAAAATGGAGCATCTGCTAGTAGTTCTCAAACACTTCTTTCATGCCCTACCTCCTGTTTGGCAGTTTCCTCTTTCTAATCCTCACCCCTAACAATGATACCTCATCAAAAATGGAAAGAAGATAGAGATACGACAATGAAACAACCCCTTTACATAGTTGAAGATCATGAGTTCTTCCACTGAAAACTCAAGCCCAGATTTACTAAGGACTTGCGTTGTCCTTACGTGACACAAGTCCTTGCAAGGCAACACAAGTCCTTATCTGGAATTTACTACGTCACGCGTTGCATTGTTCAGTAAATACAAGCAACTTTGCCTCAGATAAACGTTCCATGGGTGGAGCATGGGATTTTGCTATACATCCACCCATGGAAACCTGTAATTGTGCTAAAATATTGCGCCTTCTAGATCTAGGCGTAACGAGAAGAAATATATTTATTTCTCCTCTTTGCTTCCTTTTTCTATGTATGATGCATTCTGTGTCAGACTTAGAAATAGAAAAAATGCCTGTAAGCATTGCTTCTATGCAGTAAGGTACCCCTTCCTGCACAAACACAATCCTGCTTGTAACACAGGCACCCTTGCACCAATGCGCAAGAGGGCCTGCAATGGTGCTAAGCAGCCTCAAGTGTGCCAGAGCAAGGAGGGAGCAGAAATGCACCATCTCTTATTAGATATGACGCATTGCTGCTCTCTCTGTTTCGTGCAACGCAGCACAGCAACTTTGCTTGGTGCCCTGCGTTGCATGGAATGTTAGTAAATATGCTCCTCAGTCCCTTGGGAAAAGGGCACAAATTTGTACACCAGATCGATGTTCACTCCGTGCTCCTACTTTCTATGTGGAGCTCTAATATTGGATCAAGAAAAAAAGCAAAATTGTTATGCACTATTTGACTGATAGCAGAATTCAGGGTGATGAGCAATCACCGAACCTGCAGTGTTTGGATTCCACCCCATGCCTGAAGCCTTCTGCTTGTTTCAAACGTGATGAGGGGGTTGTACTAAATGCTTGAGGCAGAATCTACTGGCTCTTTTCTGCCTGATTCAAAGTGAACGCTGGAATAAAGCTACCAATTTTGTTTGAATATATGTGAACAGGAGCATTTCTCAAACCTCTGTCTCCTAAGGTTGGGTAAAGGTTTCTATCAAGAGGCTCCCTTCTTTCCCCCTTGAAACGACAGCTAATCAATCAATGAAGAGGAAAATGAAACCTGAAGAACAGATTCTGCGCTTTCCAGAGTGACTGGCTGATTGCTCTCCATTTTTCCGGTGATGCCCTTATTCCACCTTACTTTTTTGACCAATCGGGGTGCCCAAAAGCTGTTCCCCTTACATAATTGAGACTTGCATGCCACTGTCCTGCAGAATTGTTCCTACTAAAAGACGTTTGCTATGACCTTCGCTTGTCCTTGGTTTGGGTAGTGAGCATTTCCTGACCTTGATCCCACTTTGTAAGAGATCCTCATATATAGGCATCCTGGGGGTAGAGCAGAGCCCACTGGACGGTGACCCCCTCTCCCCAGATATGCATAGTGTTTGGACAATTATGACACCATCTTAATTGAGGTCCCCAGTCAGCCCGCTAGCTGAGGTATCAAGATTACCCCATTCCCTCTCGTGGCAGGCATGGGGCCAATAGTACCTCTCTCTTGACTTGCATTGCTGTGTGCGGAGGGGGTGGTCGTTTCTTAAACATGGAATCTGTCTGCAACTCTCTACAAGTTTATCCCAGCTGATCCGCCTTTGACCTGCCCTTCCTTTCTGGGTGTGAAACCAGGACGGCTGCTTCTCGATGGGCTTCCCGGGTAAGCATCTGACCAGAGCTAGTATTTTCCTTTAAGGATGGCTAGCCTAACATAAGCAGTCCTGGTTCTGGAACTGTGGGGCAAGGGATGTGTGGAGGAAGCTTCCTTGCCTTGCTAGCACTTTCTTAGGACCACCGTGGTATGGGAACCAATGTGGAGAGCTATCAGTATAGTGATATCAAGGTCCCTCACCAATAGTGCATGGGCGCACGAATAGTGCATAGGTGGGAATCCTTGAGTAGTCGGAAGGTTGCATGTACTGGCACTGTCTATCCCTGTACCTATGGAGAAGAAAGGAACATGTAAGTGGCCCCATCACAGACTGAGCAGTACACCCCACATTCTCCCTCCAAATGAAGAAGATTTGGCTGTACAACTGAGTGTAAACAGTGGTGTTGACATGGTAAGTGAGTAAGGGATAGAGGGCTTGACTCTCTCCCTTCATTGATTAAGCAGTCCTCACTAGCACACCCTGGGGCTTTATCATCAACATTTTCTTCTGCTTTCAATTTTCTCAGATAAAAATCTTTCAATCACTGATTCGTTCGCAATGTCTTAACTCTCAGTGACATTAATCCAGTCTTAATTGAATCCTACTTTCCTTCACCCTTTAATGCTTGAGAATTTGCATCATACTATAGTTCTTCGATTTATGTCATTTATATCATTGTTCATTTCTCCTTTTATTTCTGAGTTTGAAGTTAACTACTTAACTGCACTGATGAATCCAGTTCACTCTCCCTCTGACATCATGTTTACTTTGCCAACGTATCGACTTCTAAAACCATTGTTGGGTCCTTCATAACTCTGGTTCCTTATCTTTCGACTTACTAATGATTATTTGGATTCATTGTACAATCTGTGCAACATAAAAGCTGCCAATTTATCTAGTAAATAAAGTGCACATTTTTTTTAATCTGCTGATATAAGCATATACAGAATAAGATTGCCTAAGATTAGGGTAATTCAGACTGACCAGGAATATGGGGTGACCAAACACCCAAAAGCAAAGTGCACTTGCATCAGCTACATAGAAAACCATTTGGATCAAACATTTCGTGATTTAAAGCTGTTGGTGGCTGGTAAAGATCTTTATAATTATACTGAAGTTTTATCATAGTAATTATAGTTAATTATAGTAAAGCTCGTTAACAGGACAGATGTTGCATTGAAATCTAAGACACATGTGGGCCCTGCTGTATTAAACTAATTTGTCTAAAAAGATCATCTGATATTTTATGGAAAGTTATTGCCATTCTTCTACCGTGCACATTTATTATTAGATTAGTTACAGGAGGCTCCCACCATCATGATAATCAAAGGAACATGTAAAGTTGAGGTGACGGGGCACCTGCATCTCTTTCCCTCCCAAGTTCTTTGTTTTCTCCCAGCAATCGAGTACTTTGGGTTTCCTTCGTTTACAAATATAACAAACATGGCCAGGACTACAGGCAATACGTGTCTATATCTTTCAGGCCTGGCTTTTCCACTCTCTCTTCCCTGCAACCAAAAAAAATGTCCTTCTTTTATAAATTCTAAATCTGCGTTTGTACAGATGACTAGCACCTACCAGTAAAATAGGGCTCAATTTGTTTTTCTTACAATCGAAAGGACCAGAAAAACCTGTGTGTGGTTATAAAGGCACAATATTTGCACATATTTCCACTTTAGTGTATTTTTCATAAGTCTCTCCCCACAGGCTACTGTCAGAGGCATGACTCGGAAGATTTTACTCTAATATATGGTTTGCTGTGTCATGTATGGGTCTTCAAGAGAGCCGTTCGCTGAATACTAGATTCCAGCTTTGGTTATTCGCTGCTTTGATGGAGCAACCGTGGGAATCAAAAGTTATTTCCCACTCTTGCAACATCATAAAGGAATTCTAGGATGTAAGTCTAATTACAGACACCTTGGACTTCGCTCTTGCCCTATGTCTGATCTTACTCAGAACCCCTCGTGAATAATATCCCTCTTATGCGCAGTTACCCATCAATAATTCTAGATATTTTAGCTTCACAATCTTTATTTAATGGTTTCTTTGGTGGAAGTTAGCTGAGGCATTAACTCTTCGCTACATTATTTCTCCTTTTTATCATCTTCATTGTAAACAATATTGGCTTTGAATGACATAATATATGGAGTAAGGCAAGGCAGTGCAAATCGCTGCGTTGCCTTACTCTGCGCTAGGGAGGCATTCCATGGGCTTTGCGGTGGGTGTTTCCAAGCAATACCAATGGATTTTGATGTATCCCCAGATTTACAAAACCATGTAAACTTGGGGATGCGCCAAAACCTTACGCCTCCCCAGGGGAGGCGCAACGAGGAGAAATAACCTATTTCTCTTCGTGTTTTTCTCTTTCCATGTGTGCTACAGAAAATGCCTCCTTGGATAGTTTTTGTGCAGGAAGGTGCCCCTACCTGCACAAAAACAATCCTGTCGACAACACAGGCACCCTTGCACCATGGTGCAAGAGTGCCTGCATTGACGCTAGGCTGACGAAACGGCACCAGTGCTGGGGGAAAGGACAGGAATACACTGTATTTGATAAATACGGTGCATTCCTGCCCTTTCACTTCAACGTGGGGTAGCGCAGCAAGTCTGCGCTGCCCTATGCCAAAACCCCATAAATGAGGTCCTAACTGTCCTGCAGTTTGGGGCAATTTATCCCTGACATTTGCACTGAGTGACATGTCAAAAACAACACATCTGTCCTGAGAATCTGGTGCAGTGGGTTGGGTGGTGCAGATCTGTTTTTTGTGTTCGTTGGTTGCTACAAATATTGGTGAAAATTGCATTGCGCTGGTGCAATATTGCATTATCTGGCTGCTGGCTGCCTTTCTGCTCCTTTAGACGGGAAACAGCGTTTATAACGCTGTCAATACCACGCGGGTAGGTAACAACGCGGACGTTACATCGTCCGCGTTGTTACCACGCATGGCATTACATCGCAAGTCGTTTCTACGACTTGCGCTAGATGGCGCGCAACACCAAGGAATGTGTTGGATTTTAAATCCAACACATTCCCTACTGTTGCGCTAACTGGAGTAGGAATAGTAATTTATACTATTCCTAACTCCAGCGCGCCATCTAGTGCAAGTCGTAGAAACGACTTGCGATGTAAAACCATGCGTGGTAACAATGCGGACGATGTAACATCCGCGTTGTAACCTTCTGCGTGGGATTGTATGTCGTAGTAACGTCATACATTCCCTTTAGACTCATAGGGCCTCATTTATGAGGCCCTACCAGCACTTTTGCATCGCTGGATCGTCACTTTTTTGACGTTCCGGTGTGCAATGTGCCACTGGCATATTTATAAGGCCATGTAAAGCCATGTTACATGGCTTTTCATGGCCTTATAAAAATGTGCCCCTTTCACACAGAAAACTGGGTGAAAGGGGCGTTCCATGGGTGTTGTTGGGGGGGGGTTCCCAGCAACATCCATGGCTTTTTGACACTGCCCCAGGTTTACGAGAAATCGTAAGTCTGAGGCCGCGCCAAAAACGTATGCCCCCCAGGGGAGGCGTAAGGGAGGCACAACGAGGAGAAATATCTTTATTTCTGCCCGTTTTTCCTCTTTCTATGTGTGCTGCCTTCTGCAGCACGCATAGAAAGACGAAAAAGCATCTTGTGATTGTTATTGAGCAGGAAGGTTTCGCTTCCTGCACAAAAATAATCATCCCCACAACGCAGGCACCCTTGCACCATGGTCCAAAGGTGCCTGCGTTGGCGCCCGGCACCCCATTATGCGCTGGTGCAGGGGAAAAGGACAGGAATGCACCGTATTTGGTAGATACAGCGCATTCCTGCCCTTTTCTTTTGCCATAGGGCAGCGCAGCAGCAAGGCCTGTTGCGCTGCCCAACGGCAAAAAACCCATAAATGAGGCCCATTGTATTTACTCTCTTCTTACCTACTTGGGCTTGCTATATGCTGTAATTCCGGCGGATGGTAGTCCTCTAGTACCTCCCATTTCTTGGCTAACAATGAGTTTCACAAGGTCTCCTGTTCTTCAAATGCCCAATATAAGTTATTTTCCTGTATTCACTTAACACCGAAATGACCTCTATCTTTCTCTGTAACTTTGCCCATGTGTCACATTAATCAGAACTTCTCTCAAGCAACACACACCATATTAAAGTGTTCCCTCCCATTGAACTGGCCTCTCTGCATTTTATGGGTTGGATATAGAGATGTCATTTAGGTGGTCAAACCTGTGAAAAACAGTACAATGTAAATTACTGTATGACCATATAGGAGTAATGCTAAATTCCTCCTCTCAGTACATTTTTTTTACTAAATGCATTTGTTATTCCTCAGGTTCTAATGCATTTAGTTATTACTTTAAGCATTAGGAAAAAAAATAAGTAACTGACCGAATAAATCTTAACATGAAGACCATGATAACCATGGCAGGAAGTCAAACGTGTTATTTGATACTAGCAAATCATTCCTTGTTAAGTGGTAAGGCCAATAATTTTGAGTTCAGGAAATATAAAAGCTATCTCAAGAAATTATCATGTTGGTTTCTTAAAATGTTGCACAGTTTTATCAGTATATTTTTTATGATGCGCAGTTAATGTTATTACTGTGTTGTTATGTTATGTCAATACATTAAATAAACACCTACAATTACTATATTTTCTGTTAGTGATAAATAAAACAACTGGAGATACTAAAGGGGCATATTTACAAGCCCCTATATCCACAGGAAAGTCACTTTTTTTCGACGTTCCTGTGGCGATACGGACTTCGCCTTATTTACAGGGCAGTGTAAAGCCATTTATTGTGGCTTAACGCCGCCTTGTGAATAAGCCACCCTTTCACGCTGTACTTAGTGTAAAAGGGGTGGGCAATGGGAGTTGCGGTGGGCGTCCCACTGCAACACCCATTGATTTTGAAGCTGCCCCATATTTGCAAGGGTGGCGTAAATATGGGGCAGCGCCAACATTAAGATCACCAAAAACCCTAGTCTTAACATGGTGCAACGAGGAGAAATGCTTTATTTCTTCTTGTTTTTCTCTTGGTATGTGTGCTGAAATGTGCAGCACACATAGAAACAGCAAAACGCCATGAATGATTGTTCATGTACAGGAAGGTGTCCCTTCCTGCACATAAACAATCATTTTAAAACTGACGAGTAGCAACTTCCAAGTGTGCTGCACAAGGCAGCACACATAGAAGTTACAAACTGCCATTTAAGATTGTTTATGTGCAGGAAGGAACACCTTCCTGTGCATAAACAATCATTCCCACAATGCAGGCACCCTCACACAATCATGCAGGAGGGCCTGTGTTGGCGCTACGCAGCTGTAATTAGCACCAGCGCAGAGGAAAATGGAGGGATGCACCATATTGTTGTAAATAAGGAGCAGCCCTGCGTTTCAAAAGTGGTGGCGCGTGGTGTTAAGCCAAGAAGGCTAACGCCGCGCTCAGTCACTTTTCTTGTAAATATGCCCCTAAAGATTACTTTGCAATCGCTAAATTAAATAAATGTTTCTGGGTTTAATATTTTCATGATCTCTTAGAATGTAAATGTTCAGAGGGTATAATTAACGGACCTTTTGAGATACGTTGGTGTGAATTTGCTGAAAGATTTCTTTCTTCTTCTGTTGCAGAGAAGGGAAAGTCAGTAATAAATGTAGAAGCCCGTTACCCGACTCTCTTCATGTTTGATTTTGATGGGGCTGAGACCGCCGGTCTGATGACACTGCAGGGATACAGGATGACGCTTGAGGTCTATCCACCAGCAGAGGGAAGTCATGTGCTACAGATCTATGCTAAACCCTTCGACTCATCTAAGAGCAGCTATACCAGGGTACTGAGACACACAGTGGACTGTAACTCTGTGGACAGCACAGTGAAGATCCCCAAAGAACTGAGTAATCCGGTGGGACCAAACTGGCTGACAGAACAGAAAGGGTTTCTGCAGCCTTCTCACACTGATGCCATCATTCATACCCAAGATGGCCTTTGTTCTGTAAGCTTCAGACTTAAGGAAGACATGGATATACTAGCTACTCTACATTCTGATGACTTGGAAATGACTGAAAATATGAAAAGAAGGCACACATTCAAATCACAATTAGAAAAACAGGTTGTGCTAAAGATTCAGATCCCTCAGGCTGGAACTTTTGTCCTGAAAATCTTTTCTCGGAGCAAGGGTGCTCAGGACTCCAGATATCAGTATACACTGTGCTACCTCCTCTCCTGTACTAATGCCGCGGTGAAGTGGCCTGTGTTCCCTAAGGTTTACAGCGCCTGGTTGGATAGCTATGAACTGGCAGAGCCAACAGCTGGGGTCCTGCCTGCTAATCAAAATGTCAACTTCAAAATGAAGGTTCCCGGGGTGAATTTGGTGTTGATTAATGGTAAAAAGGTGGGTTCTCTAACTCTGAGTGCTGAAGGCTACTGGGAGGGGCCCTTCAACACTGCTGAGTCCACAGACATTAATGTCCTGATTCAAGAGACCCCCGGCAAAAAACGCCATGTTATCATTTTGAGTTATCAGGTGGAGACCCAGTAGCAATCACTCTAGGTCTAGCTTGGCACTCACTACTAACTGAAGAATGCACTTCTTTGTATTGAAGGCTGAGTGTCAAGGACGCTAAGCAAATGAATAGTGGTTGAAAACACAATATACTGGTTTTCATTTCCATTTTTTACTGCACAACTTTCACAAACATGTGTTTAGTTATTTTTGTGCTTCCAACTAACACCAGGATCATGCACAAGTAATAAATATTTAGCTTCATTCCTGACATATTTCATACCCTACCATCCATTGTATATTATTTTGAATGTAATAGAAATTGATCATAACTAATCATCAGAAATCGTTGAGCATGCTTGCAAACATTTGTACTCAGTCTACAAGTCAATGCTCACCTTCAAACTCTAGGTTATTATATTTGAAAATAGAGTGAATACCACAAAGTAAAGTTAATTTTGTGTAGAGGAACCCAGAAGCGATATCAGGGAGATGCTCAAAAGCCTTTCACCACGATGTGTTAGTACTGTTGAGAGGAAAGGCATAACACAGTCTAGAAGTAGAGGCATATAAAACCTGATATTTGGTAAATGAATAAAAATACATTCCCCATGCTAAATATGATGCTGGAAATTGAAGAGCATAATCAGTTACAAATTCTCTTTATAATCAGTTTATAGGGAAGATTACATGCTGATGCTGACAGTTTGCCAAGAGTTGATTGCAGAATCAATCCCTTTAGCAATCCTGGATTCTCACAGATCTGCAGACTCTTGGATGAGTGGAAAGATTAGATTGAAGCTGAATTATTTTCATGTAGCTTTCCTGGCAATGGAAGACTGGTATTAGGCAGGAGTTTAAACAATTCTTCTGTTTCCACATGAACTTATCTTCAGTGCATATAATCCTCATCAGACTACAAGATCCAGAGTGAAAAGCCCCTGAGATACAGAGACACTAGCCAGAGGTAGTCAAAAAATGGGACATAGTGTCAGAGAGCAGTAACCTCGTACTCGAGATACAATGAGCGCAAAATCTTCCATCTCTGACCGCATCTACAGATGACCACATACACCAGAACATGAGAGCCAGTGGCAGACACAGGGAAAGGGGATTGGATGAAAAAGGAAACAGAGACACCTGACTCCATTACTTTTAGTCATCACTTTTGCTGGGTACTGAGCTCTGCAAGGTGCAGTGGGTTGTGTAACCGCAATAGGAGATATCTTTGTAACTGGCTATAAAAGTTTTGCACTTAATTGTAACAGTGAATAGAAATTACTTAGTTATATTTCTGTGTACCCAACTCTTTGTACTTTGATGTGGAACTTGTTATTCCCTAAGCTACACAAACAATGAGTATTTTAAATATGTTTTTAATGAAAGTTCTTTCTATGAATAGGAATACTACCTCAAGTTCATAATACTACTATAAAATTAATTTGCAAACATTATTTTACTGAGATTCCTAACTTGGAAACTCATATAAATCTTTTTGGAACTCTGAGTAACTTACGCATAATCATAAATGCATAACATTTGTAAAGTAGCTCTGACTAAAGAATCCTTCCTGTTCCATCACAAGATAACTTTAGCTGGTAAGCGATAATTCAATCCTTTTGCAAGTGAAGTACTCAAACAGTTTAAAGTTTGTTTTCATAACATGACTCAACTTTTATAATACTTCTTTGTATTCTCCATGTCCTTCAATGACTCCAACAGGAAGCAAAGCTTCTGTACAAACGAAATCCGTACTCTGCATAGGAAGGTCTTACTGCAGCAACGTAGTATGGCGATTGACCAACAAAGACACCGGAGACCCTGAGAAAATGTATACTCTGAAATGAAAGAGGGCCACAGAGTCTCCTAACTACATACAGTTGTGACTTAGGTGGCAGGGGGTACATAAAACACTCAAAAGGTCATGGGAAGAATGCTTTCAATAAATCAAACCACTAGTAATTGCTTAGGGCCGCATCTCAGTCCGTTATCTCGCACACCATGACACCTCAGTTTGCACTCAGCCCTATGCAAGTCAGACTTGACCCTGCTCCAACCCAGCCCAAACTGCCAGGCCAAGTCCTCCCTGAAATTGAACACAAGTAGCCCAGGATTGATTTGCTACCCGAGCGATTGCCTGTGGTTAGACTTATTGCAAGTGTACCTCCAACCACCTTTTGTGTATTTTATTTACCACCTAAATCGCAAAGGTATGCCCAGACATGGCTTCTGTGCTCACTGTGCCACTGGAGCCAAGCTACGCCCGACTGATGTGTCCCAATCAGGTTGAAAACTATCTGAATACAGACGTTTGTAGAGATACAGGACAAATGTTGAGTGAAAGCCACTGTTGAATGCAGCAAAGAGGTCTTGCAGAACCAGTGCTATTGCTCTGATGGAATCTTTCTGTTTTCTGAGCTCAACGAAAGATAAGAATAGAACAGATTCAGGAGCTTATTTATAAGCCTCTTGCACCACTGGTGTGTCACTTTTTGTGATGCTCTGGTGGCGCAGGAGCCTGCTCCATATTTATGAGGCAGCACTAAGCCCTTTTTTTGGCCTAATGCTGCCTTGTAAATATTGTTTCCTTTAACGCAGTTTTCTGTGTTAAAGGGGCTTGCAATGGGTGTTGCTCGGGGCGTTCCCAGCAACATCCATGGCTTTTTGGCCCTGCCCCAGATTTACGAGAAACAGTAACTCTGAGGCACCGCCAAAAACGTAAGCCTCCCCAAGGGAGGCACAACGAGGAGAAATATCTATATTTCTCCTCGATTTTCCTTTTTCCATGTGTGCAGCACACATAAAAAGAGGAAAAAGCCTCTTGTGATTTTTTTTTGTTCAGGAAGGTTTCTCTACCTGCCCAAAAATAATAATTCCCGCAACGCAGGCACCCTTGCACCATGGTGCAAAGGTGCCTGCGTTGCGCACAACAGCCCATTGTGCGCAGGGGAAAAGACAGGAATGGGCTGTATCTGATAGATACGGCACATTCCTGATCTTTTATTTTGCTGTAGGGCAGCACTGCAGGAAGGCCTGCGGCGCTGCCCTACGCCAAAAACTCATAAACGAGGCCCTCAGTCTTTATACAGGGGCGTAAGCCAGCCTGTGCATTGAAAGGCTTTTATTTTTAGTAATGTGCAACATTGGAGTGTTGACTGTTTTTAGTGGGTCTTCTATCGTTATTTGGTCAAACCTTATTGGGCAGTGTTTTTAACCTCGAAAGGTTTTACAGAATTTGTGGGTTATACGAACTATGCTATAAGACTTGCTAGCAATTTACAGAGTACTGAGGCAACATTTGGCACAGGGCCCTGATTTTCAGACACTACTCGGTAAAATATGAATCCACAAAGTATACACACTGTGAGAGGAAATTATTTCTTGGGTTGTCCAGAAAGCACATTATCTGCATGCTTGCTGTACATTCGCATACTAGCCTATGCACAAGCTGGGGGTGTAGGATTACTACTATGACTTGTAGTTCATCCAAAGCTGTACGCACAAAGGTTTTGAAACAATTCCAAGAGGAATGCATAGACATCTTCTGCCACATGTCTTGGCATACTGGTGATTAAGTATTTGGAGATCATTTCCACGATTACTATTGAGAGCATGAAAAGTAAAGTGTTTTTCTTAGCAATTAGAGATGAAGACTTGATACAGACTCTCTGTAGGAATGAAAAAATTACCGAAAATAATATTGCGGATTTTCACTTCTGTTGAAATGGGTAAGTTTAGCATTTCCGCGACCAAAACTTCTTCTAAGCACTTAAAACTAACGTGGAAATAGAGAGCACTAGAGAAAAGGGAAAAGATCAGAAACCATCTGAAAAACGACGTTCATTTATAAGTGGTGCACAACACTGAAGTTTGTATTTAACAAATGAGTGTCTTCTTCATGAGCTTCACAATGTGTAATATAGAATATTTTGATACCCAGGCAGGGGCGTAGTCCCAGCCTTTGCCGCCCCGCTGCGGATGTAAGAGTGGGGGAGGGATGCAGATCAAATCCTGCATTTGCCGCCCCACGCGGCTGCAGGTAAGGAGTGAGAGGCCGTTGCCCCCAAAACCCATGCTGCCCGGGGCGTACCACCACCCCGCCCCCCATGCTACGCCACTGTATCCAGGGTGACAACTATCACAGTCCCCAGAATTCTAATTCACAAAAGCCTTGATTACGCTAAATTGCACACCTACTGTTCCCTACTAAGTATAGCGTAAGCGATCAATCTTTTATTTACCTACTAAAAGTGGTTGAGGGGAGGAAACAACTCAGACAGATATCAGCAAAGTCGTCATGCCTGAAAAGACCACTAACTCCAAATTGCAGTTTGATTATTTATTATAAGGCCAAAAACAATTGGATGTAAATACATCTCAATAGCAAAGTATAGAGGTCCAGAAAAATTAATACAGAGCCAAGTTTACGAATATAAGTAATTCGGCCCTAAAGACAAATGATTATAAATTCCCAAATCACAACGCAACACAGAATAGATGCGATATTCAGTTCTCGGCTCATTGAAAGAAATCAAAATCTTTCCCTACACTGCTCTACATGAGGGCCCTTCCTGTCTCTCTTCTATCATTCCCCAACAGTGTCAGCACGTGTTGACTTCCTAAGAAGTACTCACGTCAAATGGGTCGTTTTAGCTTATGGCTATGGAGCTTGCTCTAAGATGCTCCTTCTCCTCCGCAAGCTAGCAGAAGTCTGGTCTCGCTGTCCCTGTGCATCATACAAAAGATGGGATTCAACCCACAATACGTCATTCTTCTTAAAACTTTCCATTGCACCTCTATGCAGTAGCTTTTTCTTCATGGCACAAATTTAATTAGTGATATCTTCTTTCCAGTGGCCTTGGCTTTCAGACAGACCAGATACGCAAGGCATCCTCCCTTCTTGCTTCCCAGCCATCTTCAAAGACATTCCGGGTCTCTCCTTAACTCTGAAAATAACAATGTGTATTCTTTCACCTGCAGTAGGATGAGAACATTCTAACTTCGAACACAACAATATTTAATTATTTATTTCTCAAGAGCAAGGAGAATCGAAACTTATGACTTTGGGCCTATAATTCAGGCAACTTAACCTAACCACAATTACGGTGTATAAAAATAATAGCGTCCTGCACATTATGCATGAAGGAATCGTAATACATACAAAATTCTACTTAAATGCGTTCACTAGTTTCCAACATCAAATGATTCAAATAAATGTTTCTTAAAAATCAGAAAAGACTGCAAACAATACGAATACATGAGAGTGCGTTTAAACCATGAGTATAGTGCACTCATACAAAATAGAGTGCTATCAGCGCTCTATCAGTTCCCCCCTCTTATGACTAGTGTCATAACACCAACTTTCTATTCTTCTGTAGTTTTTCTCCTGGTAGAAGAGACCGACCTAAACAGAAGCTGTAGCTTGCCGTCCCTGTCTGAATCGTTCTAACCCCTTAAGGTGCTGGTAATGACTGTCCTGCAATCGTTCAAGTTGTTGCTCTCGCTTTCTCAAAACAGTCTCCTGATGTCGTGCCCTTTGCCATTTGTAAGCCTTGATGGCTCCTAGTAGGACAATTATACAAATGACAGCTATTATAATAGGCTTCAAGATATATCCCATTATTCCTTGTCCCAAACTTCCAAACCAACTGCCTATCTTGCCAAATCCTTTCCCCACTTGTTCCCAGAGTCCTTCAGCAGCCATCTCACGTAACTCTTGGTGTATATCTGAAATATTGTTGATATATTTCCTTATATCCCGACTGTTGTCAGGAATATAAGTACAGCACTGTTAAACTTTCAATAATTTGCAGACTCCTCCGGCTTTTGCTAGCAGCACATCTAGGGCAAGACGGTTTTGCAAAACCATAGCCCTTATCGAAACCATCTCCCCATCTACAAGTAATAAAATCTGAGCTGTATTTATTGAGAGCTTATCCACTAATGTTGCCAGCTTTCTGATTTTCAAATCATTCAGAATCACACCCATACTCGGTATCATAGCCCCAAATATGTCTCCAATCACTTCTCCTGCACTCACACCACGTTTTCCTCTGTGAGGTCTTTTTCTTTCTAGGGGCCATAAATCCTTCACATGAAAAATCTTGGGAAATACCACAGCCAAATAACAAGTGCCATACCAATTTTTGGGCAACTTCACATAGGCATTCTTTCCACACACAAAATACACATTAGGCACTATTGTTATTTTGTCCAATAATGCTTTTCTAATTGATTCTTCGATCAAGAAGATGTGCTCACAATCACTTTCACCCACAAATATCTTATCGTAGTGTGTGGTTGGGTGTCTAATACACAACTTCCCCTTCTGCTGGAAATCTAATGCTATGGGTCCAAAACTCCCCTTTGCTTTATGATCTAATTCTTCTTTAGTCCATGGGGTAACCTTGTGCTTTGGATCTGGTCTAAATAGAGTCTGTCTATGCCGATCTTCTATCTGATCTATAAATTTATTTTCAATGTCAGTTAACATACAGGTTAAATTGTGTCTATGGGCATAGGACGTATCTAAAGTAATGGTAGGCACAAAATACTTTGACATTCGCTCTACTTTCTTATATTAATCATATTTATTCATGTATTTAAGAACTGGGACTTCCGAGAGTACCACATCATAATTTGAGAAATAGTACTCGAAGTGTGCCTTGCTATAAAACATGCTCAACAACACACTACATGTAATGCCATAGGTCAAAGGCAAATGATGGTATCGAATGCCTTCTTCTACTGAGGCTGGTAATTGCATACACACATAGCAATCCTTCGCTTCCATGGTATCCACATACTCATACAATAATCGAGCATACGCATTCAAAGTAAAATCACCCTTTGACAGATCAACATGTAATCTACGACTGGTTTCCTTAATCATTTCTAGATCCCTTGCGGATGCATCCTCATCTATTTCAGAGATTGGTGTAGTGAGTGTTGCCTGTACCCTATTCTGTCCGACATCCTGAGATCCAACTAGAGATGTAACGATCACCACAGTTATAACAATAAGCACCACTACAAGGGCGCCGAGAGCCTCAGTTTTTTGCTCACTGTTTCCAATCATCAATCCATTGCAGGCATTCTTGTTTATCGACCACCTGGTCAATGTGGCAAATTTATTGAGTCACTTGCTCAGGCCATTTCTCCTATTTCTATTAAATATAAACACTGCCTCGTATTGGGAGATTTTAATATCCATATGGATGAGTTATGTGACCCTGAGGCTGTTCGGCTGTTGGAATCTTTAGCGATTTTTGGGCTGTCCCCTCATATTCATCTTCCCACTCATGTTAAGGGACATACGCTAGATCAAGTATTTTCTAACGTTAGTATGACAACGGATGCCCCTCAACCTTTAGTTTGGTCGGACCACTATCTCCTGAGTTTTAAATCCCGAGGTCGTTAACTCATGCTCAACATAGGGCTGAGCCTCGTCCATTCACTTTTAGATCCTTTAGTCAGGTCACGGCCGATAGATTGGCAACTGCTTTGAGCAAGTACCCGATTCCCTTTAGTGGATACCCTGAGACTGATGCCCTCAGCTTGGAAATGTGGCTTGGAGATCGGGTTGCGGAGCTGGCGCCCTCCTCTACCCGGAAAGCCAAAACTGGTCGCACTTCCGCACCATGGTTTACTGAATCACTTAGGGAAAGCCGAAGTGCCTGCAAACGGTTAGAGAGAACGTGGCGGACCAAGTTTGATTCTGAGGATAAAGCTATTCTCAAGTTAGCTTTAAAAGCTTACTACAATGAGGTCTGTACTGCGAAGAAAAATTATTTTTCTTTAAAAATACAAGATGCTGCCAATAAAAGCAAGGACATTTTTAAATTGTTAAGGATTTTTCATCCCCCAGCGCTATGAGTAAGGCATTTATCCCTACCTCTAGTTGGGCTCATCAGATGGCCGGTTTCTTTTACAATAAAATTTCTCTGATACAACAGTCATTTCCCCCTAGGGACACATCTGAAACTGGTGACATGTGGAATGCCTATGATCTGTCGTCGTGGGCCAGTCATTCCCTTACCCAATTTCCTCCCATTTCTTTGGAAAAGTCTCTTGACATTATGGGAACATTGAAGTCGGGTTCTCCTTCTGATCCCTGTCCAGCTAGGATTCTGAAGAATATCGTGGAACCTATAAATTCTGCGGTTAATTCAGTTCTTAATTCTTCGCTTGGCCAGGGTATGGTACCCAGCTGCTGGAAAAAGTCAAAAATTGTTCCCCTTCTAAAGAAACCCACTGCAGACCCTGAGGTTGCTTCTAACTATAGGCCCATTTCACTGCTGCCTTTTCTCTCCAAGGTCCTTGAGAGGTATGTCAACTCCGTGCTAACAGATTACATTGAAGGAAACCATGTCCTCCATGACAGTCAGTCAGGTTTTAGACCTTCTCTTAGCACTGAGACTGCTCTTCTTGAGGTTTCGGAGACCATCAAATCTCAGGTGGATAAAGGGGTAGTGCGGTGTTGATACTGCTGGACTTGTCCGCGGCCTTTGACACCGTGCCCCATGACCGGCTTTTGTGCAGGTTAGCCGAGTGCGGCATTGGAGGCGCGGTGTACAATTGGTTTGTCTCTTTTTTGTCTGAGCGGCAGCAGAAATCTGGTCCCCGCCCTTTACAGCTGCTATTCCCTCAATGCAAGTGGGTGTCCCGCAGGGCGCTATTTTGAGCCCTACGCTTTTTAACATCTATATGGCCCCACTTGCATGTCTGGCTGAGTCACACGGAGCGAAGATTATTTCTTACGCTGATGATACTCAATTACTGTTCACGTGTGACAAAGGGGCGAATTTTCATGGAATGGAGATAAATAGATGCTTAACGGAGGTTTTTCCTGGTTGCAACTTAATCAACTTAAGTGTAACCCTGAAAAGTCAGAAATTATGTTTTTGGATGTCCCCCATGCGTCGACTGGAGCTCATGGTGGCCGTGTGACATGTCTCCTCCGGCTGCTCCAGTCGACACAGTAAAAAACTTGGGAGTTAAGTTGGACACTAGCCTATCAATGAAGTCCCATATCCAAACTGTTGCTGGTACCTGTATCGGGCTGATTAGAATGGCAAAAAACTTCCTTCCTCTACTCCCGGTCGAATCCCGGAAGATCGTAGTGCAAGCCTTAATTACATCCAGGTTGGATTATGTAAATATCTTGTATCTGGGGCTCCCTGAATATTTGCTCAATCGGCTGCAGGTTGTTCAGAATGCCGCAGCCAGAGCTATCCTTATGGTTAGCCCCAGAACGCGCATGTCGCCTCACCTGAAAGCACTACACTGGCTCCCGGTGAGAAAGAGGATTCAGTTTAAGGCTTTGGTGTTTGCCTATCGTGCTTTCTACGATACGGGTGCGGTCTATCTGAGAAGTAGGATCCAGCACTATCAGCCTCAACGTGTCTTATGGTCCTCGGGACAATCCCTGATGGTGATTCCCAAATTCACTCGTTGTCGGATTGGAGGTCGTTCCTTCCAGGTTCAAGCGGCCTGCCTATGGAACAACCTGCCCCTTCATCTTAGACTGACTCAGGACTTGCTGTCCTTTAGAAGACTACTTAAAACATGGTTGTTCCAACAATAATACGATGGTAGGTAGGTTGGGGTTTCTGTCTGGTGGTTTTTGGAGATTAGCGCCGGGACACTCTTTGTGAGTAGCCGTGCGCTTTATAAATCCTTATTTCATTTCATTTCATTTCATTTCAATGAGGGTGCCAATGATGCACTTCTGTTTGCGTGTTGATTTTTCGGACACCATGGTTTCTACTGATCCGTTCCGAAGCACAAAAGGGAAAACACAGTCTCTTTCTGTTTTCTTTGTTTTAACAATGTCTTTCTCACTTCTCTCCTCCCATGCAATTAATGTCAAAGTTCCTTCGATTGATACTACACCTATTGAAGAGATGTAGTCAGCCCTATTCCTCACTCCATCATCTACTAGAAAGTTCCTAATTTTAAATCTTCTTAAACTGGGGTCTAAGTTATCTTCTTTCTAAGGCCTAATGCTTTCTTTGGTTATAATTCAAGCTTCATCGTTAATGATATTTGATCCAAGTATTTCGAGGACAAGTTGCAGAATCTCCGCACGAATTTCTCCTAATTCTTGCGCGGTGAGCTGTCAGCCAAATGAAGGGAAGACAACCTGATTGAGGATCATGTAACGCAATCCACTCAGCCTTGGAGGATTTGGAACTTGCAGAGTTAGTGTTCCAAACGCTTCTACGCCTGGGACCAGCAACTGTATTTCAATCGAGAGGGTGTCCCCTCCGTAGCTCACCGTACCAGCTCCCAACCTCCCGGACTTCGCTGGGTTCTGCATCTGCAGCCAGGTACGTCCACTCAGGAGATGCGTATCTTCGAGACGCTACTCTTTCTCTTCTGGAGCGTCTCAGACCATCCGGTCTTTCTTCAGCGTCACTTTGATTTGATTCAGATGTTTCAGGAATCGGAGCGAGATTTTTCTCGGGTGCAAGCCTTATATTCAGCCTTTCTTTTCTTGCTGGCCACTTTTCCGCTCTGGCATCTGCTCTCCTCTCTTCCTCTTGATCTGATCCTTCTGCAATAGACCGTTCACCTTGATCTGGTGCACAGTTCGCATCTGCAAGATCATCTATTTCAGGATCTGGACTCAATTCAGGAGCACTCAGCTCTCGTCTCTCATGCTCACTTGGCTGTTCCGTTTCATCCAAAACTCTTACAGCTGGGCCTGTGCCTTCGTCGTTGTCTGTGGCAGGTCCACACACGCTTCTCGGAACCAGGGGACTCTCTTCCTCCGCAGGCGCTTGAACTCGGCGAGTGTGGGAAGCGTGTATCCAGTTCGGCAATCCTCCACACTTCACAGTGGTACTTGTGACCAATATCACCTGATATGGTTCTCGCCAGCGAGCATCAAGACAACTCTTCCTCACGTGCTTGAGAACTAGTACCCAATCACCTGGATTAAGATCATGCAGCAGGTCTCTCGAGGTGGATGCAGTCGCAGCCTCGACCTGGTGGGATACAGAAGTAACCACATCAGCCAGTCCCTTACAATAATCCAACACTAAATCATCAGTGATGTTTATCAATGCTGTAGCTGGCACCATAGACAAACGCATAGCTCTTCCGGTCAAGATTTCGTGAGGAGAAAGCCCAGTTCTCCTATCAGGGGTGCTACGCAGACTCAGGAGCACCAGATGCAGCGCATCTGGCCATTTCAATGAAGTTGACGAACACACCTTTGCCACTCTTGACTTGATGGTGCCATTAACCTGCTCTACAAGACCTGAAGCCTCCGGCCTGTAGCTACAATGCAGTCTCTGATCAATGTTCAAAGCAGAGCACAACAATTTCATGATTTCACTGTGGAAATGAGTTCCTCTATCTGTCTCCACTGATGTCGGAAATCCATATCTCGGGACCAATTCTCTTAACAACAACTTGGCTACTGTGAGACTGTCACATCGTCTAGTTGGATATGCTTCCACCCAACGCTAAAGATACACACCACCACCAAAACGTATCTCAACCTATTGCACCTCGGCATCTCAACAAAGTCCACTTGTATCCTATTGAAGGGACCTCCAGATCTCCCAATGTGACTCATTGCAACCACAGTTCTCTTTCCAACATTCATTTGTTGACAAATAACACACCTGTGACATACCGCTTCAGCCCACACACGAAAGCGTGGATTAAACCACGTCTGCCTAAACACTCGCACCATAGCATCTCTTTCCAGATAAACTGCTCCGTGGATTTGCCTTGCCATTGGGCTCAGTAGACAATTGGGTAATACTGCTCTCTCATCTGTGGACACCCAAATGCCATTGTCTCTTTTTGTGCAACCTGCTCTGACCCATGAAGCAGCTTCCTCTTCTGGGACTTCATCCTGCAACCGCTTCACCTCATCCCAAGTATCGGCTATAGCTAACATCATGCTAAGCTCGGTCTCTTCTGTGCTCTCGCCTATATATTCTCCATTGAAAATACAAGAATGTTCAGCGCAAAATCGTGCTACTTCATCTGCATAATTGTTGCCCTTAGTGACAAAGTCTTCTCCTTTTCCATGAGCTGCACATTTAACAACTGCTATCTCTTTGGGCTTCTGCAAAGCCTCCAATAGTTGGCGCACATTTTCGCCATTACGTATAGGTGACCCTGAGGACGTTAGAAACCCCCTCTGTGACCATAACTGCCCAAAGTCATGAACTACACCAAATCCGTATTGACTGTCAGTATACACAGTCACTCGAATATCAGCTGCAATGATACAGGCACGTGTCAAAGCGACAATTTCGGCCACCTGAGCAGAGAATACTCTATTTAAACAGGCAGCTTCCACTACTCCCATGATGGTGCACACAGCAAACGCTGCTCTCAAATACCCTTCATTGTCTCTTAAACATGAACCATCAACAAAAAGGATCAAATCAGATTGGGGCAAAGGTTCATCGACAATGTCAGGTCTGGGTTTGGTAGATAGGTCAGTAACATCTAGGCAGTCATGCTCTTCACAATCCTCATCTCCTTCCTCTTCCGGAACAGGTAACAATGTAGCAGGGTTCAGGGTGGTACAACGTCTCAGGGTAACATTTTCAGCGGCCAAGATAACCTACTCATACTTGGTAAGTCTGTTGTTGGTCAGATACTGTGTTTTCGTTCTGGTCATCAACAATTCTACTGAATGGGGCACATAAACAATGAGCGGATAACCCATCAATATGCTTTCACATCTTTCAATGCTGACACCGGTTGCAGCAACGGATTTCAGACATCCGGGCAATGCAGAAGCTACAGGATCTAATGTAGCTGAGAAGTAAGCTACTGGTCTACGGGCACCCCCATGTGTCTGTACAAGGACTGCTAATGCACATCCCTCCTTTTCACAGCAAAAGAGCGAAAACGCTTTGTTATAATCCGGCATTCCGAGAGCTGGAGCACGACAGATACTTTCCTTCAGCTCACGGAAGGCTTTCAAGCACTCGTCATCCCATGGTACTGGATCACTAACATCCTTTCGGGTCAGTTTCAACAGAGGCTTTGCTTGCAAGGAAAAATTTGGGATCCACTGTCGACAATAGCCGACCATTCCCAAAAACATGCGTACTTCTTTTTGTGTTTTCGGAGTTCCCATTTGCAGAATCGTCTCTATGCGATCTGGTGACACCCTTCGTTTTCCTTTCTCAATCCGGTGACCTAGGTACTGAACTTCAGACAAACAATACTGCAATTTGTTTGGAGACACTTTGTGTCCATTCTCTGCCAAATGATTCAGCAACGCCACAGTGTCAATCCTGCAAGCATCCTCAGTCTCTGAGGCAACCAAAAGGTCGTCTATATATTGCACTAAGACTGAGTTTAGGGGCATCACCAGTCCTTCAAGATTCTTTTTCAGACTTTGACTAAAAATGGAGGGGCTTTCTGTATACCCCTGAGGAATTCTTTCCCATGTTAACACACGATCGTCCATCCTAAACGCAAATAAAAACTGACTTTCTTCATGCAATGGTATGGAGAAAAATGCATGACACAAATCTATCACTGTAAACCATTCTGCTTTGCATGGTATCTGGAATAGAATAATAGCTGGATTCGGTACCACAGGACAACATGGGATCACAATTTAATTAACCCGACGCTGATCCTGCACTATTCTGTACTTGCCACTTGGCTTCTGCAGTCCCATGATAGGTGAGTTGCAGGGACTTCCTCTTATCTCCTTAAGAATACCTTGGGCAATCATAGTCTCAATCACAGGTCTTATTCCGGCCACAGTTTCTGGAGTCAATTTATATTGTGGCGTTCGTGGGAATTCAGCATTGGGGTTGACCTGTATCTTAACTGGCTCAACCCCTCTCATCAGACCTACATCCTCGCCCGTAAAATCCCACACTTTAGGATCAACTGAGTCTCTCAAGTCATGTGGCAATTCTGCTATTGTGAGCACCACAAACATTTCTGCACACAGACTCATGTTAGCCATTTTAAAATCAGCATCGTCATCATATGTTTGCAATTCCACACCTCTCGGAGTGCACGATATAGTACAATTGAGCTTGCACAGAAGGTCTCGTCCCAAAAGACAGACCGGACTTGAATTGCACACTACAAATTGGTGTTTATCCCGAAATGGTCCTATTCTCACGGGTAATTCGTTTGTCAATGGATTGGTCATTTTCTGATTACTAACCCCCACTACTTGAATCGATTGTCCCGAAAGAGTTAAATTTGGGACTACTTCAGTTCTCACCGTGGAGCGAGCAGCTCCAGTGTCTTATAAGAAGGTAACACGATATCCATTCACATCTGCATCCACAAACGGCCCACTCTGATCTACTTCTAGGATCGCATCTAAGATGCATTCCTCGTGCACCCCCCTCTGACACTCTTGTAAATCTTGATTTTTATCAAATCTATCTTGTATTTCAAAATAAGGCATCTGATGGTATAACTGATTATGCATGGGTATCCTAGGAGGTTGAGGTACTTGGACTTGCGGCTCATATCCTCCTCCATACATAGACCTGGGTCTTGTCACAGTATTGACAGTCTCGGACAGCTGTCCCTCTCCTTCCATCCGTATCTGATTTGCTGGATTCGATCTACACTTGCGGTTCCAATGCCCGATTTTGTGACAATAGTGGCAGGCAGTGACCCTTTTCTGTTGGGCCACCCATTCACTTACACCTGGATCCATTCCTCTTCCCCTACCCTGACCAGGTTGGGTCACCATCTGTTGTCCCATTCCTCTTCCACCTCCTCTACCTCTACCTATCGTTCCTCCAATCCCTTGCGTCATATCAGCGTTTCTCAACTGCACCAACATCAACTTGTCCTTCAATTTCTTCTGTGTCGACTCCACTTGATCACTGCAATATTTAGCATAACGCAGAATCTCTTCCACCGACTTATTCTGCCAACATATCAAGTGATGCTGTATCATCAAACTAATATCAGATTTCAGTCCCCACACAAACTTCGAGACAAATTGTCCCATATCTTTCTGTTCAATTGTATCCAATCCACTATGCTGCTTAAAAGCTAACAACAATCTTTCGTAATAATCATGTACTGATTCCTTAGAGTCTAGAGTGGTGCGATCAATCTTCAACCAATCAACAATCTGAGGAGCTACCTTCGATTGCAACCATGTAATCACTTGCTCGTATTTTCTCATTACATCAGGTGAAGGACCATGAGTCACTGAATCTCTAGGTGGCTCTGCAGTAGGCCACTCAATGGCAATCTTACATGCCACCCACAAATCCGCCGGCACTACTATATCAAACAAGGTGTTTAAATCAATATACAATACTTTCGAAATCTTTACAAACCGATCTATTTGCTTGTACCACTCAGCAGGTTTTTCCCTCAGCCGAGGAAAATCATTCGTAAATGCTGCTAAATCACCCCTGCTCCATGGCACATGTACTTACCCTCCATTCTGTACCTCCCTGAGGGAAATTTCCTGCAGCTCCCGTCCCTCCACCCGGAGGCGGAGTATTTTCTATTCCAGTCTTGAAGCTTTTCTTTTTGGCCCATCTTTCTTTCCATCTGTCTAATTCTTTCCATGTCCTCATCCCTATCACTAGTTCTCTAATTTGTGCTTTTAATCCAATCGTTTGCTTCTCTTCCAAATCCTTATCTGTGTAATTTAATCTGCAAGAACCCTGTATCAGCTTGGTCTTTGACAAATCAACCTCATACCTTTGTGCCAAAAGCAACAATGCATCGTAAGCTCGTTTGGCCTTTCTTGTCATGTCCTTTGCTACGAACAGTAGTTCGCTCGGGTCATACGTCTCAATTCTGTTCAGAGGTAGATTACCTTCAATCACCTCGTCTAGTTCTGCCTTTAATCGTACCACATCTAGCATTGGCGCTGTTATTGCACTTTTTAACACTTTTTGAATTTCCTCGTTTCTTGTATCTTCCCTGTCACAGCTTTGGGTTCTCTTAGGAACTGCACCCTCTTCTATCTTCGAAGCTGGGCATCTATCTCTTTCCCAGCTTCGACTTCTCCAATGGTCACCTGCACAAATAACCTGTGGCTCAAACAGTACTCTAGGCGCTTCTTGTCTCTTGCTTGTCTCTTCCCTCGGCATAATTGACTCTCTCACTGGTTGAACCCACATTCGAAGGTCAGACCTAGAATTCGCTAGAGCTCCTGTCTGTCTTCGTTCTGACCCACTATCCATTATTGATGGATCAGCTGTAGCTGGCAGTGGAGTACTAGATTCCACTGGCATCCGACTTACACCTGTCCCACTCATTGCAAGGCTCCCTCCAGACATTGTCTCTTCCCCTTCACTTATTTGCTGTTGACTGTCATCGGTTCTTTCTCTAGGATTATATATCGGAACCACTGGCCCTATTGTGACTGGAACCGACAAAGCATCTGGTAACTGCATGTTTCCTGCAGGTTGTACTGGCTCAGGGTTTGGATACCTCATTCCTCCAGACCCTCCCGGAATGTGTACCATTGTAATCTTGCCTCTTACTCCTGCCGATTGTTCCTCTGAACCCAGTTGTCCCACACCTAAAAGCTCTTCTGATGGGCGCAACCTCTCTGTCTCTGATCTAGAGTCGCACGGTGGAGGACGTTCCGCTAGCAATCTATCGAGGAAGCTGTCATCTGTATCACTGTCCTCCTCTGTCGTCTTTTTCCCTTCAGCCCCCTCTTTTAACATACGAAATGGGTACAAGCGTTCTCCCTCTATGGTGTCTGCTCTCCATCTTTTCAACTGGGCATCCCATCTAGTATCCTGATATGCCTTCATTGCTTTCCTCATTCTTCCTTGTGAAGCCTCTCTCCTTTTTGCTAGAGCAGCTCTCATCCATGCATCTAATGCCTCAAATTGTGTGGGTCTAGGGGGAGGTTTCAGTGCATTCATCACCCCCCTCAGCTGGGTCAGCACTTCCATACGAAAAGACCCATAACGAGGAAAAGCCAATTCACCCTCTTTCTCTGTAATTTTATGCCAATTCTGAAGCCACACTATAGTATGAAGTCCTACATTCGTTGCCATGTAATGTGCCAGTGTGTCTTCTGGTGGAGCTTCTTCTCCTACCCGAGTCACCACCCCTGTGTCGCCTCTACACAAATCTCACAATACCCTAAAGCATCTCATTGTAAAATCGATCAATTAGAAGCCCAAAATACGCTGTTCCATTGCAAACGAACTTCCACCAATCCCAGCACGGCGTTACACCAACCAACCTATCACAGCGCTGCGCACCCTGATGTCACTTCTCACTCCTTGCAGCGGCTCACCCACCTTTACAATTTCACCACAAACTCGCTTACACACATTCGTACCACAAGTAACTGTATACCCAAAAGTTATTAAACCAAGTAACTGTTCCTACACAATTACAATAACTTACAGTCACATAAAACAAGTAATTGTCTATCCCTAAAGATCGATAGAACACTCTCACAAGAACATTCAGCCGTTGTGACCCCCGACCTGCGTTGGTCACTCAATCGCCATAGTCCACCCCCGGTACCTGAGGCTATCTACCGCGACCTATTCCTCATTCACACAAAGTTCCCTAACTCAAGTGGATCGTTGATAGAGCTTCACAACACCCACATTTGATCAGACAATTACAATACAAAACTATCCTGGGATCTTGGACTTCTCTTGAGTCCGCTCACCAAAACTTCCTGCTCCGCACGTGTCCGGACCAGTAAACCAAAAACCACAGTCAATCAACATACATCCCAATTCCGCAAGACATCACCCACTTACTCATCACCGCAATTTAACACCACAATTCCTTTCATACTCACGCCACCACTGTTTCCGCTGCACCATCAACGTCCGCCGGTCTCCGCCGTCTTCCACTCCACTTCAGGGCTCTTCGACCTTCAACCCTACCCCTGATTACTCCCCTCACCTTAGAGATAAGCCGCTTTAGAGGTAAACCATCCTCTGCTACCATTTGATTACGGTAAATTGCACACCTACTGTTCCCTACTAAGTATAGCGTAAGCGATCGATCTTTTATTTACCTACTAAAAGTGGTTGAGGGGAGGAAACAACTCAGACAGATATCAGCAAAGTCGTCATGCCTGAAAAGACCACTAACTCCAAATTGCAGTTTGATTATTTATTATAAGGCCAAAAACAATTGGCTGTAAATACATCTCAATAGCAAAGTATAGAGGTACAGAAAAATTAATACAGAGCCAAGTTTACGAATATAAGTAATTCGGCCCAAAAGACAGATGATTATAAATTCCAAAATCACAACGCAACACAGAATAGTTGCGATATTCAGTTCTCGGCTCATTGAAAGAAATCAAAATCTTTCCCTACACTGCTCTACATGAGGGCCCTTCCTGTCTCTCTTCTATCATTCCCCAATGGTGTCAGCACGTGTTGAATTCCTAAGAAGTACTCACGTCAAATGGGTCGTTTTAGCTTATGGCTATGGAGCTTGCTCTAAGATGCTCCTTCTCCTCCGCAAGCTAGCAGAAGTCTGGTCTCGCTGTCCCTGTGCATCATACAAAAGATGGGATTCAACCCACAATACGTCATTCTTCTTAAAACTTTCCATTGCACCTCTATGCAGTAGCTTTTTCTTCATGGCACAAATTTAATTAGTGATATCTTCTTTCCAGTGGCCTTGGCTTTCAGACAGACCAGATACGCAAGGCATCCTCCCTTCTCGCTTCCCAGCCATCTTCAAAGACATTCCGGGTCTCTCCTTAACTCTGAAAATAACGATGTGTATTCTTTCACCTGCAGTAGGATGAGAACATTCTAACTTCGAACACAACAACATTTAATTATTTATTTCTCAAGAGCAAGGAGAATCGAAACTTATGACTTTGGGCCTATAATTCAGGCAACTTAACCTAACCACAATTACGGTGTATAAAAATAATAGTGTCCTGCACATTATGCATGAAGGAATCGTAATACATACAAAGTTCTACTTAAATGCGTTCACTAGTTTCCAACATCAAATGATTCAAATAAATGTTTCTTAATAATCGTAAAACACTGCAAACAATACGAATACATGAGAGTACGTTTAAACCATGAGTATAGTGCACTCATACAAAATAGAGTGCTACCAGCGCTCTATCAGCCTCAAATGACCCAATATGACATAACGGACCATTGATGGCTGCTGATTATGAGTGGACAGCAGCTGTCTAAATGTCACTGCGTTCACGTCACTGTATGTGTTGCGGAACTTGGCAGTCTCACACCAATTCTATGTCAATGTAACTTTACTTTGGAGGCACCAGGCATCCATGAAAGCATCACAACATGTACAACCTAAAACATTATTACATGAAAATTTTTAAATAATTGATCCAAAATACAGTAAAATGGAATAAAATAGCAACAAAATACCCATTAAAACAACATAGACCTTCGTGCACAAACAGCTGATTTTAAAAAGGCCCCGATATGGAAAACTGCATCTTTACTGGATAATAAAAGCAAGAATCTGAAAGCGGGACTACATTGATAAAATCTGGGAAGGCGCTTCGTTAAAAACGGAATTAAAAACTGACAGGTATACCTAGCATAAAACTTACAAAAAAACATAAAATGAAGCATACATTGAGTGGACACACCATCACAGGGGCATACTTTATTTTCCAAATTAGAAGTAATGCGCAATGTGAAGCACAACAAATATTTCATGGTATTAGATCTGATACGGAAGAGTAGTGAGCGCTCTTAGCTACCATGTGCCCAGTGAATATAGTCAGTTGGGCAATCGACTTCTGTCAGGTTTAAATATCTACACATATTTAACTTCCCTGTCAGGGTCCTGATCCGCTGGGATTCGGTCTGCTGCACACATAAACCCAGTACAGTTTTCTTATTTGTGCAGGATTGTGGGGCTGACAATATAGAGTGTAACCCTAGTTTTATGCACTCATCTCCTTACATACACAATTCAGGGAATAGATAAGCCCCTATCTAATGATAAGTAATCACTTATGATATCTCTGGATAAACTTGCCTCTGAGTTTTGGCAGATTGATAACCACAATAGAACCAGCCTAACCTCAATCAGATCGGTAATATAACGGAGCCCCAGTTCTTTGTGGCAAATAAAATGTGACACCGAAATGGGCACAGATAAAGGTTTCCTGAAAAACCTATTCTCAGCACATTGGATTGCTTAACAATTAGTGATCCCCCATACTGCTGCCCCAAACATAGCGATTGGCAAAAATTAAGATTTATATACTTGAAACAATGGACCTTTAGAGACTCCCCCTGAAGGTTGGGGAAGACTACTTAACGATCTGTTTGCGCTGAGAATTTGGTAGACCGATACACTATGTTTGGGGACCAAGACCCATGACTGGAAAAAATAACACCAGATAGGCAAAATTATTAGTGATGCTTAAGCTGTGGGTACCCACTGTCATGTTTGACAGGTATCGGCTCCTAGGGCCACAGGACATGATGTGTGATTTCATAAAATTAGTCTGGAGGTCCAAGGAAGCCATGTCTCAAACCAGGGTGCAACTGTGCCATGAATATTCTGCTAAAGCTAGGAAATGGCCACATTGTGGTAGTATCTGTCAGGGTCCTATATCAATAATTTGTCTCAATGTGTGCGCATGTGTGTTAAAAACTGCAGTCACTCAGCATCCCCAACTCACAACACTACAACCCGCCCATCATGTCGTTTCAGAGAAAACTCTGAAAGCTGGACTGCAGCTGTCTGTCACGCATCAGTCTGGCCTCCAGATCAATATGTGACAAAGAAACCTTTAAGTTAGCGATACATGTATGCAGATGCAAAATGGTGATCAGGATTTGAGAGTCAATGTCTTGAACAAATTTCCTCATAGCCATATGGTGACTCATACTTTTCACTCTTTTCCATGTGACAGCTGCTCCGTCCAAATCCATATACTACTATCCTCTGACTGCACCACTGGAGAGCAACTGACATCTTAAGGCCCACCCAGACACAGAGCACCCATGATGTTTGTATGTAGAATATGCCCCTATATGATGTCTCTGGGTTAACTGTAAACACAACACATAATAACTCAGGCTGAATGTTCAATATGTCTGTGCCAATTTGTCCATTGTACTACCAAAGTCAGACCCTGTCATGTATGTCAGTATGAGTTCTTCCTCTACCCACCCTAAAACAAGAGTCATCCTCACAATCACAACTCCTTGGGACAACAAACAGAGGTCAATATTTAATTTAATTCTTCTGGTAGGCATACATCCTACTAATCCACATCATTGTAGAGGATAAGAAAATGTTGGCTGACCCTGAGCAGCATGATCTAACTACAACATGTCAACAGTCAGTCACCAGACTCTTTAGTAGGACAACCTTCTGGATGGCAAGTCCCAGGCCCGAAGGACAAAAGTCGCAGAGGCTTGTTTCATATACACAGAACTGACTTGCCCCCACCATCCACCCTGCAGGTACTCCATATGATTCTCCTCTACTACACATTCACATATTTGCAATGCCATTGTTTTCTCTATCATCCCAGGGACAGGGATCCCAGGTGTGCAATGTGTCTCTCCCATATGACAGTCTCCACATTGACCCTTACCATATTTCAGTCACATGCGACAAGTTGACTAAGATAGGTAACCATGCATATGTAAGTGGTTGTCTTGGGCTAGGCCTGCTCCCTGGGAGGAGCACTTCTTTGACCAGCAGATCTCTGTGCAATGTTGAGCTGACAACACAAATGGATCCCTTTGTTCCCCTAACACCCACCAGTGCAACATGGCCAACTAAATGCAGGACCACACACTTGTGCTGTAGAGGCACAACCAGCTCCCGAAGAACCAGAACTAACTCATCTAAGATATCTAGCACTTACACTGTAAACATCTTTGAACTGTGAGGGAGGAGAAAGTCTCGTAGCATGATCTGTGCTGCAACTCACTCAGATACTGACTGGCATCCCTGTTAATTCAAAAGGACCAAATAATCCTCATTTTATATCAGGAGGTAAACAAGAACCTGCATGGCCCGCCAGCCTTACATATCCACCAGCACCCAATATGTAACCCGATCTACATCCCAACCGAGGCCATGTATTGCATGGCCATTGTTGTGAACACTTTACACACAACTCTTTTCTCCTCTGGAACCTTACATGTCATTCACCACTCACAATAACTGCTCACACGAATACCTAACCACTTCATATGTGAGCATCTATCACAAATATGTTATGTTACCTACCTGCGCACTCTGTCACAAATAAATGTGATTGCATAGATGTTTATGGTGTTCATCACCTCTTATGAACTTGCATCTCACATGGGAATGTGTGTAGTTTGGAATAGAATGTGTGCAAGAAATATGAACATGTCAGAACAACAAAAAACAACACCAGTGTCAGAGCAACATCAAATTCCATATTTCCCTCCAGAATTGACACAAGCATGATATATAAAGTCTCAACATAAAATTATCTAATTCGTGATAAGAAGGTGTTGCAAATGGATTAGGGATGTTGGGATGTGGCTTGAAGGAGGACCACCGTAAGTACAAAAAAAACATGATTCTTAGAAAAACAAAAATGCTGCCTGAGGTCAGGGAGGGATCAGTGACTTGAAAATGGGTAATAACATAAAATTTCCAATCACATCATAGAATGGAAGTCCAAAAATGTAACTGTAACAAAAAAAGTGCCAAGGTAATCCATAAAGCCACATAAATTCAAAGGCAGAAGAGTTCAAATAAAAAATATCACCATACATGGAGTTATCCTGGTTTGGGGGAATAAGGTCTCACATTAAGTTTAAAAATGACATTTGTTGGTTCTAGGAAGTGTAGTTGCTAAGTAAGAACTGTTAGAAATTAGGGGGCATATTAGCAAGACCGGCGATAAAATTATCGCAGTTTTAGCGGCAGGAAACTGCCGCTAAAACGGCGATAATGGGCTTGCTAATATGCGTTATAGAATTCCAATAGAAGCCCAGGTTAGATGTCCTGCACATCTAACCTGGGCTTCTATTGGAATTCTATAACGCATATTAGCAAGCCCATTATCGCCGTTTTAGTGGCAGTTTCCTGCCGCTAAAACGGCGATAATTGTAACGTGGCTCTTGCTAATATGCCCCAGAAATCGTTATTTGGTAGCAAGTAGAGAGCACTGTGATCTTTTCACGCACCTCACTGCAATGCTGGACTTTACAGACGCTAGACTTCCTTTTTTTGAGACATGGAGGACTAGTTTCCTTTTGATAGTAAGCATGGATTTGGCTAACATAGCTTGTTTTGGTGGATAACGGGAGATTGTTTTTAAAAGAAATTTGCGTCACGCCCAACATTTTGGATTTTTTGACGCATTGATGAGATTATTAATTTGGAGGCCAAATATGTGAAACACTTCAATATATTCTTATTCTGTGCTTAGTCCTTGCATTTGTTTCTAAGAAAACAATATATTTAAGCAAAACGTGGCTTTTTTATTGCTCTCTTTGAAGGAAGAATAATTATACAGGCTGAATACTGCAGTTTGCCTTGTAGCTTGGGTTATTTCTTTCTACGGACGTCCAATTTTGGTACCTTCCTGCTCACGTAAGTTATCGTTTTCAATTGAACAATCTTTATACTTTGGCAATATGTTACTGATAATTGTGTTCATTGAATGACACTTCACTTGAGAGGTCTTTTGGTAGTCTTTTTGTGTTTACATTCTTGTTTTCTTGCTATATTATTGCCTTTTGTGAAACAGAAAGTTCTCTTTCATCTCCAATACAATAAATTGTCCCTTTGGTGCAAAAGATAATTTCTTGAACTTGCCTATCAATATAGTATCTTTCATATTTTCAGCTTCTAAATCTGAAAGCAGTTCATTCAAAATTGGTGCGCAACCTTTAATGAAAACCAACCACTACAAAAAATAGTTTTCTGTTAGTACCTCATCCACACATAAAGATGCTGAAAAGGACCCTCCCTCTCCAGCTAATCTCTTGCTGGGGGTCTTATTAGAAGAGATAACATAGAAATAACCTGAGTGTGTATGGTGTGGTGTGTTACAAAGAATGCAGGGGATGAGGAATACATTTCTGAAATCTTTTTCCCCTCAACTATTAGAACAAACTTAGGGGGTCATTACGATGGCGGGCGGATCGCCACCGCCGGGCCGGCGGTGAGGACCGCCGGCCCGGTGGTGGCGATCTGCCCGCCATCTACCTGAATAGTCCCACTGCCAAATTAGGATGGCGGTGGGAATGGGTATGGTACCGCGGCGGACGGAAAGACCGTCCGCCGTGGTCCCGCAAGGCGGTCCTTTTCCGACCGCCTTGCGGGACACGGTACAATGGGGTATTGTGGGCGGTGCCGTGCAGGCACCGCCGTGGGCATTACGATGCCTGTCTTTTGCGGCGGTGATCCCGCCGCAAAAAGACAGGCGGAGAATGCCTGCGGGGGCCCGTAGCGGGCCCCCAGAGTGTTGGGGGGGTGGGGGGTGCACATGGGGGGTACCATCTGCATGTACAAGGTGTCAGGCACCGCACGGTGCCTGCCACGTTGTACATGCAGATGTACAACATGTATTTTTACATTGCGGCGGGTGCTGCTTGCAGCACCGCCCGCCGCAATGTAAAAATACGGGATGCGCCCGCCAGTGTGGCGGGCGCATCCTAATGTGTATTGCGGGACCGCCGCACCTATGGCGGGCGGTCCCTTTTGACACTGCGATGGCGGGCGGACTTTGTCCGCCCGCCCGCCATCGTAATCAACCCCTTAGTTATCAATGGATAACATTCCAAGAGCTCACAGAGTGGGTAAGAGCGATAACATGAGCAGAAATAAATTCAAACTCAGATGTATTACTATTAATTTTCTGGAGTAGGCATATCTTCTAAAAGTTGTTGTTCAACCTGCAAAACATAAGAAGACTTTGAAGTGGAACAGAAATAAAGCTTTCTGCCCAGATTATTAATGCTTTGCACTGGGTTTTCATTACTTTTGCAATGCAAACCAATGCAAAGTGTTTTGCTGGGATTTACTATCCAGTTCAAATCAGGATTTCAGTTGGATAATTTCCTAAAGTAACGCAAAGTTGCACTATATGCTGCTTACTGTTCATCAAGGTGGCAATCCAGGGGTGGTACATGGGCGTTCCGATGCATCCATTCATGGGTGTTGACACAAATCTTTATCTACAAACATTCCTAGACAGGGATTTGTGCCAAAATATACAACTCCTCAAGGCAGGAGTAAAGAGGAGAAATATTTTAATTACTCCTCGTCTCCACTTTGTATGTGTGTTTCATTATATAGCACAAATACAAAGCAGGAAAATTGCTAAAGGATAGTGTATGTACAGGAAGGGTCCCCTTCCAGTGTTAAAACTATTCATTACAGAGTACTTATACTCTTGCACTATGGTGCTAGGGTGTGTTTGTTGCACATGGCAGCCTAAAGTGCAGCAGCGCAGGTCGTGAAAAAAAACAACGCTATATCTGCTCTCTCTCTTTCAAGCTTTGCAGCGCAGTGCAGCAACTTTCATTGATGCGGTGCGTTGCATGATTTTTTTGTAAATGTGGGCTCTCATCTCGCAAGATTTTGTGAGGGCCACAGCTACTGAAATAGAGAAGTCATCGACTTTTGAACTGCTTAATGCTAGTTCTAGTCAAGTTCAACCTTGGCTTTTCAAGTTACACATAAGCATAGTACAGTTACTTATGCTGACCCTGTCAATCTAAAGGAGTCCATTTTTAGTTGCAGAAGAAGAAAAGGATACCTCCACACAAGGACTAGCATAGATTTTATGTTAGGAGATGGTTCGTACAACCTCATGGAATATCAAAGCTCAACATAATCTGGTTAAACATCAAAATGTTTTATCTCAGGTGTCTAGCTTGCACAGATTACTGCAAGAACAGATCTAGAGTCCCAAAAATTAAAAAGTGCATTGGTGGATAATGGTGTTTATTCTATAGTCTTAGGTATAAATAATGGGGTTGCAATACTTTGTCATTGATCTCTTCAGGCTGTTTTGAATTCTCAAGAGAATGATTTAGAAGGAAAATGGCCATTCTCCCATGTAGAATGAATGGCATTCTGTTATCTATTCCTGATATTTAAGGCCATTATGTTGTTAATTTATCATTTTGGCCTTCTATTAATGAAAAGTTATCACTGTGTGATATCGACAACTTAGGGCCTCATTACGATGTTGGTCGGAAAGCATTCCGACCGACTCCTTGTCGGAATGGTTATCAACCGACTCGGGTTCGGGGAGTCCAACCGACCGATTACGATGTTTCCGAACACCGTTCCATCGGACTCCCATTGACTTCAATGGGAGCCTGTGTTCCGACTGACAATACAGGCTCCCATTGAAAAAAGGGGTGATTCCGGAAAACCTTGCACCCTGTGGCAGGCACCCCATGGTGCCTGCCACACTGTGCATGGTTGTACAGAGGGGTCCCATGGGTACCCCCACAGGCCCCAACCAGAGGCGTCCTGGTGAAGGGGGGCCTGCTACGGGCCCCCCATAAGTCAGTTTCCGACAGTTGTTTCATGTCGGACAGACCGATTCGGAAAGGCTGTCAGAATCCGACATTGTAATATGTCGATCGGAAACATGGTCCATAGACCTGTACGATTCGGCTCCGACCGACTCGGAGTCTACGAATGCCAGTCGGAACCGAGTTAGAAAGACCGAACGGTTACCATCTATCGTAATCTGTTGGTTGGAAATGTTTTCGAGTCGGTCATAAACATGGGTTCCAACACGGGTTAGGAAATTCCGAATGCCATTCGGAGCCTTTCCGACCAACATCGTAATGAGGCCCTAAATTGTAGCAGGTGACTATAATGTACCTCTTAACCTTTTAGCTAGGAATTTATTCCTAATAAAATGCATACATTGTTTCATAGTATTATAACACAAGTATTTACATACACATATGCACATAGATCAAACATCAAGCTAGCCCTCATAAGTGTATAAACAGTGTATATAGCTAGCAGCGGAAGGAAAACCCTTGCGCTAATACAGTATCCTGAAGGGAGAGAAACTCCTTCCGGGCTTCTGCATGATGGAATAAAATACTGGTTCAAATAGTTACACTAGAGTATGCGACACTGTCAAAACTAAAAAGAATAAGAGTGTGCCAAGTGTCAAGGAGTGGGAGGTCCTTCCTTTGGAGGACCCACATAGCGCCCAGAAATTTAGCCACAGAAATGGCTATGACTGGACGACTACTAACCTGAGATTACGAAGGGCCACCAAACTACTAAGAACTGCTAGCTGCCTACATATAGGGGCCAGCCAAGTACGATGTTGGGAGGCATATCCTGGACAAACAGAACATGTACAATGCTCTCTTCTGGAGAATTACAAAACAAACTGACACAGGGTAACCCCTCCACCAGCCTAGTCGGAGGTAAACACTTTAAGGGGTAACGTGCCTACACTAAACTGAAAATACAGCTTCCTATCCAGTACAACTGACACCAATTTCTTGAGTCTTTTATATGTATGACTCGCTGCACGGGTGACACAGGTCAGCCATTTTCTTTTTGATCAATGATTATCAGGGACACTACTGAGGCTCTTGATTGAGGGACAATGGGTATAACGTGGCAGATGTCCAGCCTTATTTTTTACGTCATGTAACCCTCATGTAGACACTAGATCTGACATTAACCCACACTTGTTGTGGCTACAAAGAGAGCCATTCCATAGTGGAGGATTTTGAGTTAAAGTTGGCATTTCGCTTAACACATCTGTGTGAGACCTAACCCTTTTGGAGTAATCACAGGATGGGACAGGCAGGCACAGCGATTCACTGCCTGGTAGACAGTAAGGTACCTCTATGCTACAGTAAGCAGCTTGTATATCAATCAATAGACACAAGGTGAAGCATCTGATCATTATGCATATTGTCAAAAAATTGCTCGAACTGGTGATGGTAACCCTATGCCACAAATGACTTCAAGGAATACATGCCGGGTCCTACTGTTTGTTATGGTTTCCTTTTCAGTGGGGCACTCCTAGATGTACCTAGTGGCTTGAGGGTGGATGCCACTGACTCCTTGAGGAGGTAAGCTATCCATCACATAATATAGGAGATGATTGCTAGGCTAAACCATTGTTGTCCACTGGAATAAAAGTGCCTTGAAACAACTTCTAGCAGGGGTCAGTGTGCCTCTCTTTAAGAAAAGGAAGGTGTTGGTTGGAATTTGGTACGGGGGGCTCCGGTCCCGTAACACTGACCCGCCCTGCAGGATCTGAGGCTCATTCATCGGAGCAGTTTTTTTGGTGGCGTAAGGAATTCAATGAGCCCGGCCCGCCTAGCCTCCGTAAATGATCAAAAACAGGATAAATTCTACATGAAAATCATTTGGAGTGCTGGTAAGGGCAGCGAAATGGAAGTTTTCCACAGGCTGGCGGAAGGAGTGGAAAAGGCTGAGTGGAAACGAAAAAGGCAAAACTACACAGGTTTAAAACGAACATTGCATTTACAAACAGTATTTATTTAAAAAATAGGACTGCAGCAATTTTGTGATATTGGATTTATAAAGTTTAGGCATGCGGTTATCCATTTTTGAAAATAACACACCTGTCTGTAATTGCACTCTGAAAGATGACGGAACCGCAGTGTTAAATCACGTGGCCAGTCGAAAGGCAGAGACTTTACCCGTGATCAAGCCTCCATAGAGGAGAAACGCATTGGGTTTTTGTACCTGTTTGCAGTTGTCCACTGGAATAAAAGTGCCTTGCAACAACTTCTAGCAGGGGTCAGTGTGCCTCTCTTTAAGAAAAGGAAGGTGTTGGTTGGAATATATATATATATATATATATATATATATATATATATATATATATATATATATTACCTACTGGCGGTCGCCAGTAGGTAGTTATAGTTAGAACCTAGTTTCCATAGGAAAAGCATTTTTTGATTTGCTAATAACTTTGGCGTCGTTTGACGAATCTTCCTGAAATTGTCTAAAAAAAAAGTCTATCCAGGTCAGCTCCTATCCTGAAAGTTTGGGGGTGATTCATCAAGCGGGGGCTGAGAAAAAAGGGGGGTCCCAAAACTCGTTTTCTCCATATTAATTTCCATAGGAAATTTTGCGACGAGCTACAGCCCGAACTGCTGAACGGAATTACCCCAAATTTGGCAAGAAGGTAGAGCTTGGTTCAGAAAGCGACCTTTTTTTTAAATGGTATAAATCCGTTCAGTAGTTTTTGAGAAATTCAAAAAATAAGAGTCAAAAAATCAATTTCCCATAGGAAACTTTGTGTAAGGCTACAGCCGAAACTACTGAACGGAATTACTCCAAATTTGGCAGAAAGGTAGTGATTGGGTCAGAAAGCGAACTTTTTAAAAATGGTGTAAATCCGTTTAGTAGTTGCTGAGAAATTAGAAAAATAAAAGTTTCGATATCTGGGCGGAGCCTAAGTCGCGTGCCCGAGCTTCACTGTGATTGGCTGCTAGTAGTCCAAACCAGGAAATGTTGGCAGCCATCTTGTGGCTCGGTAGAAGCGAGTCACCCGAAAATGGAGAAACAAAGGTATAAAACAAGAGAAGGGGGCAGGGTAGAAAAACCCTGACCCCCTAGGCCTGCTCATGGGGTCCCAGAAGGACCCCCAGGGCCCAAAAAATCATTTAAAAAAAATTAATAAATAAATCGGCAAAAATTTGCGCTGGGGTCGCGGGTTCCCGCGTTTCATTTTAATGAGGCCCTTGGGTGGGCTATGTTCCGGGGGTATTTCTTAAAAAATAATAGCAGGGGCTTGCAGGGGTTGCGGGGGTGCGCTGGGGTCCGCGCAGCCCCGGGGCTTCGCTTATGTTCGGAGGGGGTTGCGCGGCCCCCCTTCTGGAGCCTTCTATGTGCTTGTAAGTTTGGCGTCATTTGACGAATTTTTATGAAATTATCGAAAAAGTATCTCTGTTTTTGATTAGCTCTTATATTGAAAGTTTGGGGGTGAATGGTGTAGGAGGGGCTGAGAAAAAAGAGGGTCCTAAAACGTGTTTTCTGCATGCAATTTCCATACGAAACTTTACAGAAGACTACAGGTGAAACTGCTGAACGGAATTAAGCCAAATTTGGCAGGGAGAAAGGTGATGGTCCAGAAAGCACGCTTTTGTTTAAATGGTGTAAATCCGTTCAGTAGTTTTGAGAAATATCAAATTTTACTGATATCGATATTTGAGAATTCTGACATGTGATTGGCTGAGGGGTTACAAGCACCAGCTTGCGGCTTATTGGCTGTGAATGGTTGAAACCAGGAAGTGTTGCCAGCCATTTTGTGATTTACTCCGTCAGCTCGCATCTCTCCGTGTAGAAGCCATCAGGTTCGTAGTTTTACCTCTGTGAGGCAACACTGGCATCTGTGTCTATGTGAGATATGCCTTTCACGCTACCTCTCTTCATATCACCAGGTCGCGGCTATGCCTTTAGAAGCCCGTCCGTCGGCTCGGAGCTCTGTGAGTCAGTCTGTCGGTACGATCCCCTACACTACCCAAAGACTACCCAAACACCACTGCACTGTCGTAAACTCTAAAACACTACCCCCAGCACGATCCCCTACACTACCCAATCACCATTCACTACCCTAAACCCCAAAACAGTACTCCCAGCATGACCCCTTACACTACCCAAACATTACTGCATTGTCGTAAACTCTAAAACACTACCTCCAGCACGATTCTTACACTACCCAAACAGCAGTGCACTACCTTAAACCCTAAAACGCCACCTCCAGCACGAACACCCTACAGTACCCAAACACCACTGTACTACCCTAAAGCATAAAACAGTACCAGTCCGTCTGTTCGCAGGTCTGCGTCTGCGAGCCGTCGTGTCCCTAGCTGTACATGTGCGAGCCAGTCCGTTACGTGATAGGTGTGTCTCTGCTAGCAGGGCCATTGGCCCGTTGGTGTCCCCTTGCGAGTTAGACCCGAGCTCTCCCTCTGTGAGCCAGCACGCTGGTGTGCGTTTGCGAGCCGATGGCCCGTAGCTCTCCCTGTGCGAGCCGAGCCGACGGGCCGCAGCTCTCCCTCTGCGAGCCTGCCCGACGGCCCGCAGGTCTCCCTGTGCTAGCCGGATCGCAGCTGTTACTCTGTGAACCGATATTGGGAATATAAGGCGGCTCTAAAAAGAGCCCTTGTGTTTATTAGTTGGAGCTACATATAAGTGTGGATGCACAGCTTCAGGTTATTCAGAAAAACTCTATTTCCCTGATCTGTGAAGTGTACTCCATCACTTCTGTAGATATCAGCCATATCAAAATGTATGTTGTTGTTGTAGATCGACCCCATTCTATGGTCTCTGAGGTATGCAGACACAGCTTTGTTGACATTCTTCCTAGATTTTTCAATCTGAGGACAAAATTGGTTTGACCATTTCCACTTCTGTCTTTGGCATATATTGGAATATACAAAGACAGTTTGAGGCAAAAGCAACATCAATTGTCGAAAGGTGTCTTTCATTAGCATTTCCAAACCTACACCAGTCAATGTGCCTAGGTCGTTTCCACCACAGTGCACAATCATGAGGTCAGGGTGTTGGAGATGCAAACAGGTTTTAACCAAAGGCAACAATTGGTGCCACTTCAATCCTCTCTGTCCAAACCATTTAATGTCCACATTTTGTAAACCTAGGTCTAAGTCAATACGTCTCTGTTCTGCATACCTCTTGCACCAGAAAACATAGCTATGTCCTACGATCCACACTAGCATTTTGAAGGTATGGCTGGGAAGTATGGATAGATGTCTGTAGCTCATGCAGTCCGTTCGTAGAATAAGAGATATGTTTAAGGGTGGGGAACTATTTTTTTTTCTCATTCAAAAAGATAACTGATTGGGAGATGAAAAGCATTGTTTTTTAAAAGTAGGGTGCACATTCGTTTTGTGGAAAAGCATCTTTGTGATTGGTTAAGAAAAAGCAGTTTAAACGTGGAGTACATATGATAGGATAAAATTTGGTCAACTCAACCACACCTGCTACTTGCATTTGGAAGGCACTGTTCGAACTTAAAACAATCGTAACTTTTAACCTGCACGTGCCGTTAAATGTTCGAGAAAATGTTGCAAAAAAATATCGTTAGGTTTAAAACAATTGATGAACTTTTAACCTGCACGTGTTGTAGAATGTTCTAGAAAGTGTGTTGATAGAATACGTTGCACTTCTGACTTCTATGTGTCCTTGAATATTAAAAAAACTGTTTATATGGAAAATTCAAAAATAACCAATAGAGAGAAGTTTTGCAATCTAAAAGAATCAAGGAACTATTCTAATTTGTTCTTTACATGTATTTATGTGTGGAGTAACAAAATTACAGACACAACAGCACCAGGAAGAGGAACAAGCAGGGAGTGGGGGGACGGGGGGAGATGGGCACAATGGCATACATGCACAATTAAGTACAGCACAACTACAGACAAACCATGGCTAAAATGAAACACACCAACAAGGAGCACAAGTCACACAACCCGCCAACATCACACCACTGAACAAGCACAGAAGTGAAAACCACACTGCCTGAAAGGGAGAAGGGTGAACAATACCTCACATGAAGGGATATCGAACACAGAATGCAGCACACACACATAGGAAGCCGAGCACACCAACATCCAACACAATGTTGTCCAAACACAAACATTCGCACAATCGAACACAGGACACAAATGCACTCGCCTGTGGCGGATAAACGTCCAAAAGCGTCAGTACGAAACAGGCACATGAGAACGCATAAGTACAAACCCACAGTCCGGATGGGGTAGCAATTCACGTATGGCAGGCAGCCAGAGAGTCCGTGACACACACATTGGCATACAGATAAAGACACAACACATTTGGAGACAAGTGAAAATGTGGAAACTTTATTAAAAAAAAGTGCGTGTCAGTACGGCCAAGAGTAGTGCCACGATATGCAGACAAATGCAGCAGCGTGCCTGAATAAGGAACGTAGTAAAACGTCCATGTTCACCTCGGGGTAGTCCATCACCAACACACGTCAGTGTCAAGCAGCATTGGTTGTCCCCGCCTCGGACATGAGTCAACACCAATGCAGCCATGTCCACTGTCGTCTTGGGACATGTGACCAGACGCACAACGTGCAATGATGCGGCGGGACACGTGCAATGTGGCACATCGAGTCGTGGTTGCAGGTACCTTGTCACTCATCCATGAATGCGAGTGCAGCTGCGTAAGCCACTATCTCTAATGAGTGATGGTTGGCCACAATATTTGACATGTCATCGATGTAATCCATCAGCTGACCGGGACAGATGTGCTGACTCCAACCACTGTACCCAATGTGCACCAAAGCAGAATCGGGAAGTGGGTCAATTTGCTCACTGCATACTACGACACGTGCAATGTCCCAGGCCCAGTTCCCAACATGCATGCCAAACATCCATGCATGCCATAAACGGGCATCACCATGACACTCCTGGTCGTGGGCTAACAGGGCGCACACACCCGTCATAATCCATGTCAGCTACGCACACGTTGGAGAGGCACACGTCCATGCACCACTCGGATAGGCACGTGCGACATTGCAATACAGGTTGAACGCATGTGACGTCCGCAATGCGGAAGCTCAGCCGGTAAGTGATCCGCAGCACTGCCAAAGGCAGTGCACCCAGGACATGCAGCAGACGTGCAAGGTATAGGTGGACGTGAATGGAGTCGACCATGTGTTCGGGATGCCCTGCCATTGCGTCAGTGGCTCTGCTTATAGCTGCACTGGCTTGCCGTGTGCCAGTCTTGTGGATGAAATGGCACAGCTTGGTGCAATGGGCCGGGTCTGTGTGCAGGGGTGTGGTGGGAGTACGTGTGAAGGCCATTTCACGCACGCTAACTAGGACAAAGGACTTTTGAGTGTGGGATGTGTACTCGTTGTTCTGAAATCGGGCCGTGCGTAGTGTGGGAGACGGATGCAAATATTATCGTATCTGTCAGGGGGGCTGGCCACTTGCAAGTTCCTTCTCGGAGCAGCAGATGTGTTAGCGCAAGATAGCTCACATAAAGAACCTTTCATCCCTACAGTAACTTCTCCAGCTGCATTCATACAGGATGTGTACAAAGGCCGGTCGTGGGTGTTGTGGGATGTCTGCGACCCTGGTCATCATGGATGAGATGCCCAGCACGTGGCACATGGGTGGGTTCACTGTGTGTTACATTGCCAAACAGCTGCTCCTCCCTCCCACGAGCCCCCACACTTTTGTGCGCTGCGCTGTTGTATCCCGTGCACTCCTACGGCACACCATTGTAATGCCTATTCGCGCATGTCCTGCGGCATTCCAATCACAGCGTGACACTGCCGCTTGGAGGTGGTGCATGCCACTTTACAGTCAAGAAAAAAGAGTCCCTACACATTTGATAATAAACACTAAAAAATCACCACAATGCTGAAAATAAAATAACAATTAAAATTTGTACATATAGCTATGCCAAAAGTATATAAAAAAAGTTTTACTAATATACTACAGTACTAAAAAGCAGTGGGTCAAGGGCAACAAATGACAAAAAAGATTCAAAAATATTAATATTTATTTGCAAAAATATACACAGTCAATATTAAAAACCATACATCATTAAAATTTACAAATTCATGTCGCTTATGATTACAATCACAGTTAGAAGAAAACAAAGTTGTCGACGCTGCGTTTCGGTGACTAGACAAATGTACACCTTCTTCAGGACAGTTTTCTTAAAACACTGTAGACCAATAATATTTTTGAATCTTTTTTGTCATTTGTTGCCCTTGACCCACTGCTTTTTAGTACTGTAGTATATTAGTAAAACTTTTTTATATACTTTTGGCATAGCTATATGTACAAATTTTAATTGTTATTTTATTTTCAGCATTGTGGTGATTTTTAGTGTTTATTATCAAATGTGTAGGGACTCTTTTTTCTTGACTGTATCTACCCTGTCCCTTATTTAAATTGAAGGGTACCTCCCGTTTTTGATTTCTTGCATGCCACTTTACAACATCGACTGCTGCGGCCCTTGTGGCGGCCACACCAGAACACAGAGACACACTTACCGCACTTCTTGCACACGGACATGTCCGAGACACCCCGTTCCCCTTGCCGGATAGGCACACCCCTGCGCTGACCTGTGTATGCCGGACCAGCACACGCCGCTTGTGCATGCAGGAGGATGCGTGCGTAGCTACATGTCCAGGCTCACTGCCAACGCTGAGGTGACATGGTAACGTCCGCTGAAGACAGCACACTGTGATGTTGGAGGGCCCGTGCCCATCATGCTAACACAATGACCACACAGACACACTTGCTCAGATGCGGGTTCGGGGGCGTTGGCGGTCCTGGGGTTGTTGCGATGAGTGTTGTGGCCCTCATGGGTATCCGTGTATCATGCTCATTGACTCTATGGCACCTGTGGGTGTTCCGGTGTGGCTCTTGGCTGTGTTCCCTTTCATGCTGCAGGTAGTCGTCCTGCTTAACACCAGCAGAAAGCAGGTGTAAAATCCCTGGTGCTAACGCGGCTTATCGCCGGAATTTGTTTCGCATCGCAGTTTTTGCCTTTCGTTGTGAAAGTTGTGATGTGGTTTTTTCGTGTACAGAAAAATAAACGAACTGGGCAGTGTATCCCGTCAAGATTCAGCACCTGACCCACTATTCCCAATCAATATAAATACAATGAGATTTCTTCATTGATTTTGTGTGTACACTGTAAATGCACTCACTACCACTGTGCAATTCAATACAGGATTTTAGTATTTAGAATAAATCGCAAAGGTGCACCTCGTGTGTTTTTGCACGGGAACGCCTACTCTGCATCTCATTATCAGCACTTTAATGCAACTAAAGTTGAGATAAATCTAACACACTATTCAGAAGCTGGTGCAAACTGCAGACATCACCAGTGTTCCCGCGATAGCTGCCCCAAAATTTAACACCATGGTGGACACCACTAAATAACAGTAATAAGAACGAGAAAGAGTCACACAGCACTTAAGTAACAACCAAAAACTTTATTGAAATTTTTTTTTTTCAAAACTTTATTTTTCCGTACATATAGAGGATAAACTAAATTTAACAAACTGAACACAAAACAACAAGGCGGAAGACTCCTGTCGGTTCCATTAATGTCGACGACACAGCCTGGAAAATAAAGCACAAAATAAGGACGTGTGTAATGCGCATATCAAAGGAGTGAGACACAGAGAAAGAGAGAAGGAAAAAAAGCCAGAGAGAAAAAGACAGGGAAGGAAAGAAAGGGAGTGAGAAAGGGAGAAGGGAGAGAGAGTGAGAGAGATAGAAGGAAAGGAAGGAAGAGAGTGAGAGAGAGAGTGAAGAGAGGGAAGTGAGAGAGAGAGAGAGAGAGAGACACTGCCGCCCCTGCGCATCCATGACCAAATAATTACCTGCTGCCACCGGAGTGTCTACCAGTGTGCACCCCACCTGCCTGTGAAAGCTCCAGGGCCCGGTCCCGCCACCATGGCTTGGTGGACATTATGTGGACCCGCTCCGCGGCCCAGCAGATCCCACACATGTCGCTGAGTCCTGAGTCATCAATGGCAGAGACCACATCAGCTTTTGGTGCCGCTAACCCTGTGCAACGCAAGTCAGCGCCACGTGGTGGTAGGCCGCTGACAGCCTTACAAGTTAGGGTGCGACTAACCCTGTGCAACTCAAGTCCGCGCCACGTGGTGGTAGGCCCCTGACGGCCACATCAGCTTTGGGTGGCAGTAACCCTGTGCAACTCAAGTCCACGCCACGTGGTAGTAGGCCCCTGACGGCCATACAGCTCAGGGTGCGACTAACCCTCTGCGCAAGTTTTCATGGACTCTTTATGATTGAGACCCGTGGAGCGTCCACCATCCAGTCACCACCGGCAATAAAGGATTTGACGTTGTCGATCCATTATATTTGTGTGGTCACATGGCCTGTGACGCATGTGGCGGATGGGTGTGGTGTGTGTGCAAACCTGCCCTCAGGGAGTGACCGTGACATGTTGACAACTAGACCACTGACCTGCACACCAACAGCGTGTACGCCTGCGACAGGTAGCTATGTGGGGGGTGTGAAAACGTGTTTTCTCAATGGATTTTCCATAGGAAACTTTAGACAAGGCTACAGGTCAAACTGCTGAACGGAATTACGCCAAATTTGGTAGGGAGAAAGGTCTTGGTCCAGAAAGCGCGCTTTCTCGCATCGAGTGGAAATATAAAAGAAAGGTCCCGGGGGCAATTTAATATACCGGAGCTCTGTCTGTGCGAGATAACCCTTTCACGCTCCCTCTGCCCAACATCACCACTTCGCAGCTATGCCGTTAGAAGCCAGTCCGTCGGCTCGCAGCTGTCTACCTTTGCGAGCTAGTACGCTGCTGTGCCTGTACCTCTGCGAGCTACTACGCTGCTGTTCCTTTGGGAGCGGACTGCTCGTAGTACTGCGTCTGTGAGTCGAGCGGACGGGCCGCAGTTGTCCCTCTGCGAGCCTGGGTGCGAACTGTTCATAAGTCACACTACATAAGCATTGAAAAGCCATTTTGTGATTCAGTCCGTCAGCTGGCATCTGTCCGAGGCATTTCTGAAAACATACCGGAGTTCTTTCTGTGAGAGATACCCCTTTCACGCTGCCTCTCCCACATCAGCAGGTAACGCAGCCTCTTCCCACATTAGCAACATACCCCCAACAACATTCTTGGGCCCGGAATTGTCCCTGTGCGGTTGGACAAACAAGAATCTTAGTCATGTATAGATTTACATATAAAACATTTTATTTAAACAAAACAACAACAAATAAAACTGAAGGGAGTCTGGTGCTGTGGTCGCTGCCACGAAGTTGGGGTTACTGCAATTCAGGGCTCAGGACACAGTTCCACATGTGGGATCGGCTTGTATTGAACAGGGTTAGTGGCACCACGTGTAGCCGGCCTTGCATATGGAAATATGCCTCACTGATCGAAGGGAGTCTGGTGCTGTGGTCGCTGCCACGGACTTGGGGTCACTGCCATTCAGGACTCAGGACACAGTTCCACATGAGGGATCGGCTTGTGTTGAACAGGGTTAGTGGCACCACGTGTCACCGGCTTGTGTTGAACAGGGTTAGTGGCAACACGTGTCCGAAATTCGAATTGCGAGCTCTGCTGCCCGCAGTGTAGACTGCTAATGAGTGTTCGTTTGCACTTGAAGATGAATTTGGTGATTGTACTAAAGCTATAACTGATATAAAAAAAGTTCTTGAAGCAAGGATAATAAAAGGATATTATGTAGGTTTTAGGCCTGTGATAGTTACTTGCCTACTGGACTCTGTAATTAATGAATCAAGACTTCATTTTAATTGTGAGCCCTGATGACCGCAGTGTAGGCCAGAGGTAGCGGTCAGCAAGGGCCCATAGCCACGTGGTGTTGAGTTGAGGTGCACAGTTAGTGGCACCAGAAGCATTGAGAATGTATGAGCCTGTGATGCTGCTTGGTGCGGACGGGCCGCACTGGGAGCAACGTCTCTTGCCTACTGGACTGCGTCATCTGCAATCGCGACTGTATCTGAATTGTGAGCCCTGCTGACCGCAGTGTAGGCCAGAGGTAGCGGTGAGCAAGGGCCCACAGCCACGTGCATAGGTTGGTGGCCCCACCGGCCTGCGTAGTTCAGGTTCAGTGGCACCACGTGTCGCCGGCCTTCCATATGCAAATACGCCTCACTAATCGAAGGGAGTCTGGTGCTGTGGTCGCTGCCACGAAGTTGGGGTCACTGCCATTCAGGAGTCAGGACACAGTTCCACATGTGGGATCGGCTTGTGTTGAACAGGGTTAGTGGCACCACGTGTCGCGCCTTGTGTTGTACAGAGTTAGTGGCACCACCTGTAGCCGGCCTTGCATATGGAAATATGCCTCACTGATCGAAGGGAGTCTGGTGCTGTGGTCGCTGCCACGGACTTGGGGTCACTGCCATTCAGGACTCAGGACACAGTTCCACATGTGGGATCGGCTTGTGTTGAACAGGGTTAGTGGCACCACGTGGCACCGGCTTGTGTTGAACAGGGTTAGTGGCACCACATGTCGCGGCTTGTGTTGAACAGGGTTAGTGGCACCACGTGTCCAAAATTCGAATTGCGAGCTCTGCTGCCCGCAGTGTAGACTGCTAATGAGTGTTCATTTGCACTTGAAGATGAATTTGGTGATTGTACTAAAGCTATAACTGATATAAAAAAGTTCTTGAAGCAAGGATACTAAAAGGATATTATGTAGGTTTTAGGCCTGTGATAGTTACTTGCCTACTGGACTCTGTAATTAATGAATCAAGACTTAATTTTAATTGTGAGCCCTGCTGACCGCAGTGTAGGCCAGAGGTAGCGGTCAGCAAGGGCCCATAGCCACGTGGCGTTGAGTTGAGGTGCACAGTTAGTGGCACCAGAAGCATTGAGAATATATGAGCCTGTGATGCTGCTTGGTGCGGACGGGCCGCACTGTGAGCAACGTCTCTTGCCTACTGGACTGCGTCATCTGCAATCGCGACTGTATCTGAATTGTGAGCCCTGCTGATCGCAGTGTAGGCCAGAGGTAGCGGTGAGCAAGGGCCCACAGCCACGTGCATAGGTTGGTGGCCCTACCGGCCTGCGTAGTTCAGGTTCAGTGGCACCACATGTCGCCGGCCTTCCATATGCAAATACGCCTCACTAATCGAAGGGAGTCTGGTGCTGTGGTCGCTGCCACGAAGTTGGTGTCACTGCCATTCAGGACTCAGGACACAGTTCCACATGTGGGATCGGCTTGTGTTGAACAGGGTTAGTGGCACCACGTGGCTCCGGCTTGTGTTGAACAGGGTTAGTGGCACCACATGTCGCGGCTTGTGTTGAACAGGGTTAGTGGCACCACGTGTCCAAAATTCGAATTGCGAGCTCTGCTGCCCGCAGTGTAGACTGCTAATGAGTGTTCGTTTGCACTTGAAGATGAATTTGGTGATTGTACTAAAGCTATAACTGATATAAAAAAAGTTCTTGAAGCAAGGATACTAAAAGGATATTATGTAGGTTTTAGGCCTGTGATAGTTACTTGCCTACTGGACTCTGTAATTAATGAATCAAGACTTCATTTTAATTGTGAGCCCTGATGACCGCAGTGTAGGCCAGAGGTAGCGGTCAGCAACGGCCCATAGCCACGTGGCGTTGAGTTGAGGTGCACAGTTAGTGGCACCAGAAGCATTGAGAATGTATGAGCCTGTGATGCTGCTTGGTGCGGACGGGCCGCACTGGGAGCAACGTCTCTTGCCTACTGGACTGCGTCATCTGCAGTCGCGACTGAAGAGGATTCATCATGCACTTCACTGACACGTTGTTCCAGTACTGTGACTCTGGTTTCCATTTGAGACCATTTGTCATCCAAGTTCTGAATGCGCATATTAGTTTCCTTTTATACTATTTCTATGACTATTGTGTTCTTTGCAGTTACTGATTAACCTTCTTTTTCTTATCAGGCTCCTTGTTGTTTTTATCTAGCCATTCACCTTTTCTTGTTCCGTTTGTCTGTCGACTCGTGTCCTTTGCTGTGCCGTCTTGCCCAGTGCTGTTGTCGACTCTTCTCCCCATGTTCATCCTCATCAGGTATGATTCTGCAGTCGTCATTCTTGACTTGCACTCTCTCTCCTTTTTGATCTTCTTTATTCTCTCTTTCCCCTTTTTTCTTTCTGATCCTTTTTTCTTTTTTTCTTTCTGTCATCTTTTTTGTTATCTTCCTTTTTAATGTATTTTTTGTCTTAAAAGACTGACTCTGTTTATACATCTACATTTGTTACCTTATTCTGAGTTATTTCTTGGGACTTTCAAGGAGTAATTAACCCTATTAGGAGGCAGAGAATTCTATCCCATTTGGCTAAATACTCTCCTGACCTTGTTCCTCTCCAAGAAACTCATCTTTTTGAGTCTGAGGCTTTGAAATGTAAACGTGGCTGGGTGGGTTCTGTTTTTGTCTCCCCTTCCTCAAATAGGAAAAATGGCGTCAGTCTTCTCTGTCACAAACATTTAAAATTGGTACTGTCTCTCAAGACTTCGATTCGGAAAGTAGATGGCTTTTTGTTAAGTTAATTGTTAATGATATCCCCTTAACTATTTATAACCTTTAAGCCCCTACCCAAGTTGATAATTCCTTCTTGTCTAACATTTCAAAAAAATGTACCGACCTCAAGAACTACCGTCCCATCTCGCTCCTTCCGTTTCCGGCCAAAGTCATCGAGAAGACCGTCAACAGACAGCTTGCCGCCTTCCTCGAGACGAATGGATCCCTCGACCCCTCGCAGTCCGGGTTTCGGGCCAACCACAGCACCGAGACCGCCCTTATCGCAGCCACCGACGACATCAGAACCCTAACCGACAACGGGGAAACAGCTGCCCTCATCCTCTTGGACCTCTCTGCGGCGTTCGACACCGTCTGCCACCGCACCCTAGTGAAGCGCCTCAGCAACATCGGAATCCGAGAGAAAGCACTGGAATGGATCATCTCGTTCCTCGCCGGAAGAACCCAGAGAGTCCGCCTCCCCCGTTCAGATCCGAAGCCACCGAAGTCATCTGCGGCGTTCCACAAGGATCCTCACTCAGCCCAACCCTCTTCAACGTCTACATGAGCCCCCTCGCAGCCATCGCACGCCGACACAACCTCAACAGCATCTCCTACGCCGACGACACCCAGCTGATCCTCTCCCTCACCAACGACCCCACCACCGCCAGAGCCAACCTACACGACGGGATGAGAGACGTCGCCGACTGGATGAGGAACAGCCGCCTTAAACTGAACTCAGATAAGACGGAAGTCCTCATCCTGGGCTCATCACCCTCCGCCTGGGACGACTCCTGGTGGCCCCCGGCCCTGGGCACCGCGCCCAAGCCAACGGACCACGCACGCAACCTGGGCTTCATCCTGGACTCCTCCCTGTCGATGAACAGACAAGTCAACGCCGTCTCATCTTCATGCTTCAACACCCTGCGCATGCTCCGCAAGATCTTCAGATGGATCCCCACTGAAACCAGGAAGACCGTCACCCAGGCACTCGTCACCAGCCGACTGGACTATGGGAACACCCTCTACGCCGGAACCACAGCCAAACTTCAAAAGAGACTCCAGCGCATCCAGAACGCCTCCGCACGACTCATCCTGGACATCCCCCGACACAGCCACATCACCGTGCACCTGAAAGACCTGCACTGGCTCCCCGTCAGCAAGAGAATCACGTTCAGACTCCTCACCCACGCACACAAGGCCCTCCACGACCTGGGCCCAAAGTACCTCAACGACCGCATGACCTTCTACACGCCCACACGCCAGCTACGATCAACCAGCCACGCCCTCGCCACCGTACCACGCATCCGCAGAACCACCGCCGGAGGAAGATCCTTCTCCTACCTGGCAGCCAAGACCTGGAACTCCCTCCCCACTCACCTTCGGCGAACCCAGGACCATCTCTCCTTCAGGAAGCAGCTCAAGACCTGGCTGTTCGAGCAGTAACTTACCCCCTCCCCCAGCGCCTTGAGACCCTCCCGGGTGAGTAGCGCGCTCTATAAATGCCGTGATTGATTGATTGATTGATTATTCAGCATGCTAATGACTTTTTTATTTTGGGCGGTGATTGTAATCAAATAATGGACCCCTTTCTTGATCGTCAATCCCCAGTTAAGTTTATCCCTCACAAAATGCATAAACAATTTTTCTCCTTTATGTCTCAACGTCTTTTGGTGGACTCATGGAGAATCTGAAATCCCTCTAGTAAAGAATTTTCTTTCTTTTCCCCTCCTCATGGTTCCCTTTCCAGATTGGATAATATCTTTGTCTCCAAACTGCTCTCTCAAAATCTTATCAGTTCTTCTATCAAACCAATTGTGATTTCTGATCATGCCCCTGTCATTACAGATCTTGCTCTGCTCCCGGTGCATCACAAGTCTAATCGATGGAGATTTAATAATTCTCTTTTACTCGATCCTGATTTTTCTTCATCTTTTTTAGCTTTCTCTAAAGAATTTTTTGATGTTCATGCAAACGTTACTATTTCCCCACAATTACTTTGGGAGACTTTTAAAGCTTCTGCTCGAGGTCACATTATTGATTTTGTTTCACGGAAAAAGAACTCTCTCCTTAATAAACATCAATCCTTTTTACTTGATATTAAAAATGGCTGGAACATCAATACTATTCTTCATCTACTCCATCCAATTTGCAAGAGCGTGTTTGTACAAAATTACAGTTTAATAAGATCTCCACGGATAAAGCCTCCTCAATTTTACTCCGTAGTAGTGCTTGTTACTACAGTGGACATAATAAAATGGGTAAGCTTTTGGTTAATTATTTAAAAATTCGTAGCAAGGTCACATGTTAGATTCAGTAAAGAATGATATAGGGCTTCCTGTTTTTAGAGATTCTAAGATTCTTGCAGAATTTGTTAAATATTACCAGTCTCTGTACACACCTGAATCTCCACCCTTGCCTTCTCAGATAGAGACTTACTTAAAAAATTCAAAGAAGCCCCTTGACATTCTGCAATGGTGTGGCTGCCGCGGACGTCCCCAGACCCCTCCTTTCCTCAATGACACAGGACTCTGGAGTTAGAGAAGGGCTTTCCCTTGGCCTTTTGGTTTGTAGTCCCAATACTTCTTGGAAGTTGTTGTAACAAGGGGGAGGGGGAAAAGATGGCATTTGACTATAGTCTCTGTCAAGGACCAGTGAGTAATGTCAGACGTGAACCAAACAGACGGAAAAGTCAGAAGAGGGAACTGCCGTCGTCGTCGTCCCTCGTCTTGCTCCTGGATTCCACAGCGTAGGGGTTGTCTCCTCAGGAGGGAATAGGGAAAAAAACAAAAGACAGGGTCAAGATGCTGCCCTCATGGTGGAAGCTATCCTGGCTGAAGAGGGGTGAAACCCCGAAACCGGTCCTAGGATGCTTGTTTCCAGTCCAGGGAGGACCTGGCTTGGCAGTTCGGGCTGGACTGTTCCCATGAGGCACAGGGTCAAGATTGATTTGCATATAGCTGGGTTCAAACTGGAATGGCATGGTGAGCAAACAAACGATGGATTTAGACCCAGATCTCTGTACTGGGGTGAATGTATGACATTGTTCTGCATTCTGTCCATCAACTGTTGTTTTTGCATTTGTCACCCCGAGTGGGACGGGTATGCCCAGACGTGGGTCCCGTGCTCTCCATGCCACTGGAATCAAGCTATCCTGGCTGAAGAGGGGTGAAACCCGAAACCGGTCCTAGGATGCTTGTTTCCAGTCCAGGGAGGACCTGGCTTGGCAGTTTGGGCTGGACTTTTCCCATGAGGCACAGGATCAAGACTGATTTGCATATGGCTGGGTTCAAACTGGAATGGCATGGTGAGCAAAAAAACGATGGATTTAGGCCCAGATCTCTGTACTGGGGGAATGTATGACATTGTTCTGCATTCTGTCCATCAACTGTTGTTTTTGCATTTGTCACCCCGAGTGGGACGGGTATGCCCAGACGTGGGTCCCGTGCTCTCCATGCCACTGTAATCAAGCTATCCTGGCTGAAGAGGGGTGAAACCCCGAAACCGGTCCTAGGATGCTTGTTTCCAGTCCAGGGAGGACCTGGCTTGGCAGTTCGGGCTGGACTGCTCCCATGAGGCACAGGGTCAAGACTGATTTGCATATGGCTGGGTTCAAACTGGAATGGCATGGTGAGCAAAAAACGATGGATTTAGGCCCAGATCTCTGTACTGGGGTGAATGTATGACATTGTTCTGCATTCTGTCCATCAACTGTTGTTTTTGCATTTGTCACCCGAGTGGGACGGGTATGCCCAGACGTGGTTCCCGTGCTCTCCATGCCACTGGAATCAAGCTATTCTGGCTGAAGAGGGTGAAACCCGAAACCGGTCCTAGGATGCTTGTTTCCAGTCCAGGGAGGACCTGGCTTGGCAGTTTGGGCTGGACTGCTCCCATGAGGCACAGGGTCAAGACTGATTTGCATATGGCTGGGTTCAAACTGGAATGGCATGGTGAGCAAAAAAACGATGGATTTAGGCCCAGATCTCTGTACTGGGGTGAATGTATGACATTGTTCTGCATTCTGTCCATCAACTGTTGTTTTTGCATTTGTCACCCCGAGTGGGACGGGTATGCCCAGACGTGGGTCCCGTGCTCTCCATGCCACTGGAATCAAGCTATCCTGGCTGAAGTGGGGTGAAACCCGAAACCGGTCCTAGGATGCTTGTTTCCAGTCCAGGGAGGACCTGGCTTGGCAGTTCGGGCTGGACTGTTCCCATGAGGCACAGGGTCAAGACTGATTTGCATATGGCTGGGTTCAAACTGGAATGGCATGGCGAACAAAAAAACGATGGATTTAGGCCCAGATCTCTGTAATGGGGTGAATGTATGACATTGTTCTGCATTCTGTCCATCAACTGTTGTTTTTGCATTTGTCACCCCGAGTGGGACGGGTATGCCCAGACGTGGGTCCCATGCTCTCCATGCCACTGGAATCAAGCTATCCTGGCTGAAGAGGGGTGAAACCCCGAAACCGGTCCTAGGATGCTTGTTTCCAGTCCAGGGAGGACCTGGCTTGGCAGTTCGGGCTGGACTGTTCCCATGAGGCACAGGGTCAAGACTGATTTGCATATGGCTGGGTTCAAACTGGAATGGCATGGTGAGCAAAAAAACGATGGATTTAGGCCCAGATCTCTGTACTGGATTAGGACGGTGCGGCCCGTAAACCCGCTCAACAGCCCTGAAAAGACGAAAAAGGTGTGCTCGGCACTTGCCTCTGTTTCCCTCGTTGGAGTACTGTAATCTGGCACGGTGCTCCCTGAGCGGTCTCCTGCAGCGAATTCGTCCTCCTCGCGGGGAAAGGCTCCAAAATCTTCCGGCACGTCCGGTTCCTCCCATAGTGGGCTGGTCTCTTGTTTTCCATTGATCGTCTCCATCTCCACGTCCGTCGCTTTTCCTTCTCCTCGTCTCCCTGTTGGCGCCGTCTTTTCGTTGCCCCAGGCTCCGCCCTCCTGATCCCGTGTTGCCATCAAGAGACTTCCGGGCTCTGCTTGGAGTGTTGGAGCGCTAAGCTCACTTCCTGGCCAGGGCAGGGCGGCCGCCATGTTGGGTTTGTCGGGATAACTCCCCGTGTCCACCTCGGATTGCTCACACATTCATAGTGATCTTTCATCCTTAGAAGCTGACATTGCTCCATCAGAGATACTTCATGCACTTCAATCCCTTAAGAAGAACAAATCCCTTGGTCCAGACTACTTCATGTTGAATTTATTCTGCACTTTTCCAATCTTCTCCTCCCTAGGCTGTTACAACTTTTTCAATTCTTCTCTGCATCTGGTTCTACTGGGGGCTCCTTCCAAGAGGCTACCGTCTGTCTTATCCATAAGGATGGTAAGGACCCACCCCTTTGTAAAAATTACAGGCCTATTTCGTTGGTCAACGTGGATTATAAAATCTTTGCCAAATTATTTGCTTTACAACTTGAACCCTTCCTTCATTGATTGGTAAGGAGCAGTCAGGGTTTATTAAAGGCAGATTTACCTCTGACAATTCTAGATTATTCTTTAATGTTTGAAATAAGGCATCTTCCCTTTCTCACCCTCTAGCAGCTATCTCGATTGAGGCTGAGAAAGCATTTGATCGAATCGACTGGTCTTTTTTGCTCAAATCCCTAGCCTGGCATGGGTTGGGTCCTCATTTTCTTTCTTTTCTTTCCTTACTTTATCAATCCCCCAGGGCATCAGTTTTAGTCAATGGGAAGATCTCTAGTTACTTCCTGTTAGGTTGTGGTGTTCGTCATGGTTGCCCATTATCCCCTCTATTATTTATACTAGCTTTGGAATCTTTCCTGTCCCATATCAGAAATAACACCGAAATCAGTGGTTTCCAATACGGAGCTGATCATTTAAGAATTTCAGCTTATGCTGATGACATACCTCTCTTTATTTCCACTCCTGAGAAGTCCGTTCCAGCTCTTCTCCAGGAAATTGATACCTTTTCCTCGGTCTCTGGTTATACGATTAATTCTGACAAAACTGAAATTATGCCTCTTAATAAGTCTACTTTTAGTCATTCTTTCAATGACTCAGGGTTTCATTGGGATACTTCCAAAATTAGATATTTAGGCACCTGGTTTTCCCCTTCCATTATTGACTCGGTTTCGACAAATATCAATGATTGTTTAGATAAAGTAGATAATCTTCTCATGGAATTCCCTCTTTCTCTCCCCCCTGGCCATATGGACTCTATTAAAATGATGATTTTGCCCATAATTCTATATACCCTTTCTATGAGCCCAGTTAATTTTCCTGCTATGTTCTTAATAAGTTGGACTCTAAACTCTCTAAATTCCTTTGGTTGAATAAAAAAGCCAGAATCACGCTAGCCTCTCTTAGGTAGCTTAAACAAGAGGGTGGAGTCAATTTTCTTGACTTTAGATTATATCATAAAGCTTTCTGCCTTCGACAAGCTTCCAGATGGCTTTCTTTGTCGCGTTCCTCATTTACCCCTTTATGGTTGGACATTGAATGCTTTTTCTAGCTCCTTTTCTTCCCCATGAAGTTATCTTTCTCCACTAAACCTTCCATACTCTCCTCTTGTCTTTTTAAACATACGTGTACTATTTTAAAACAGATTTATCAGACGCAGTCTGTAACTCGTTACTCCTTCCTTCAATCTCCTCTCTGGTATAACAATCTTATTACTATCAACAATAAACTGATTTTTTGGAAAACCTGGAGGCAAAGAGGTATTATTTGGGTTAAAGCTTTATTCTCTAATAACGATTCTCTTTCTTCTTCACAATTTCAACTCTTATTCAAGTGTCCCCGTTCCTTTTTACCTAAATATCTCCTCATAAATATTCTTCTTGATATTTTTTACTCTTTACCAGCTGCTTCCCCTTCTTCCTCCTCGCATTTCACCCTTTGTTCTATTCTTACTTCTGTTCCTAATGCTTCACCTATTGACAGACTTCTTCGCTCTCTATCATATGTCAGATCCAAAACTAAGTTGGAGCTGCAGTGGGAATTGGATTTGGGATGTACTTGGACTCTTCCATTTTGGAACAAGATTTGGGACAAAGTCTACAAAACCTCCAGATCTGCCTCTACTTCTCAATCTTTGTTCTTCCTCTATCGTAGACTATACCTTACCCCTTCCTTACTAACTAGATTCTCCATGGATTCTCCTCTTAAATGTTGGTCCTGTGACCATCAATTTGGTGAGCTTATACACATGTTGTTTTACTGTCCCCCTACAGTTTCCTTCTGGGAAAAGGTTTGGTCTCAGTTATCTTTAATTTTTCATTTGATTTATCCGTTAACTCCACTCAGGCTCTTTTTAGGTAGTTTATTGGATTATATCCCCTCGCCACACAATAACTTACGATTGCTAGACCTTATGCTAGCTCTTGCTTTTCAACAAATTTCTATTAATTGGAAATGTGCCTCAAATATTTCTCACACAGCCTGGTGGAATAATGTTTGTCATTGTCATAGATTAGGTACTGCTTTTTCATCTTTGTACTCTCCGTCTGCTAATAGAGTTTTATATTGGTTGCCTTTAACTTCTTTTTTAGATGATGTAGCCCATAAATCTCCTACATGTACTTTGTCTGAAAATTTTAAAACGCCATGATTTTTTCTATTTCTCTGCTATGAGTATTAATTTTTGGTACTCCTTGTTCGGTTTCTCATGGTACATCACATTGCTATTTTTCTTCTTAGGTAATGGTCTAAGTTGTTGTTAACTTGGTCTTCCTATTTGCATCCCCCCTTCTTTTTTCCTTCTTTCCTGTCCCCATCATATTTCAAAATTGTTAAACAGCTTCAATGCTTTATGACATTTATGTTGATTTCTTTTTACAATCTACACAAGTTCCTGTAAACTGTTTTTGCTATGGTGTTATTTTTCAAAATAAAGCTGCTTTACCTTAAAACTCCAGTCATCTGCATTTTCGCACTAGTCCAACTGCAACCATACCTACTCAAGCTAAAGACAATGTGCTTGGATGTATCACTTTTCAATAATCTTAGGGCTTGCGAATATTGTCAAAAGCCAAAGTTGAGTTGTAGTGGGCATATCAATTTTCTTCCACACTGAACAAAAGAACAGGATGCGTGCAGCATTCTCTATAGTAGAAGCGGGCAACAAAATCCAATTACAGTCATCATGTTTGTTATCACTGTTTTTCAATTTCAATATAAAAGATCTAGTTTCTAGAGTTTCAAAACTGAATTATATATAAAGTGTCTTGGGTAATGATGGCTACATAGCATCCAAAAACCTTTCGAATAAAGGTATGGGTTTGACATCCAAAAATTGTGCAGTCAACCTCCCTATATTAGGGCACCTATGCAGACTAGATATCATTTATTTACAATAAATGGTCTTCGGTCTCTATTTGGATGTCATTGTTTGGAAGGATGGATCAGTCCAATACGTTTCTACAACTAAGATGCCGAATCAAGATTTTACGTGCCGAAGCCAAGGTAAAAGGATAATATTATCTATCTTCATTAGCTCCTTGAGACCCTCCCTATAAGGTGCTAACTTCTGTACCATCCAGATCCTCACCCAATAGAGTAGAGTTCTTAGTACTGCCAGATGCCCTATCCTTTTCAAGCCTTTGTCAAGAATCGAAGGTATAACCAGTGTACTTTTTGGCAGGTGTGATAATGACCTCATAAAAGAGTTCTAACCTGATGTCGATGGGTTTACATTATCTATGTCCAAGGTATTAGCACCATATAAAGCAGTGGTAAGAGCTTTGGCTTTGTAAACTTTTAAGGCAGGGGAGATGGTTCTAGAGATCGTGGACTGATGCATCTTATATATTACTGAGACTCTATGTTAGAGAATGACTCTGCATTTCTGGATATGTGAATTCCATGTCATCTTGCTGTCTAGCGTAATACCCAAGTACTCAAATTTGTATGCACATTCCAATCTTTTTTGTCTCAGACATATATTCCCTTTGAAGGACTTATGTGGACTTACCTCCATATATTTAGTTTGGCTACATTAATCTCAAGCCCCTTCTTGCCAGAATATGTCATAAAATTATCTAATAAAAGCTGCCACCACATGGGTGTTCATGAAATTGAAATAAAATGACATTTTAATTTATAACACGCACTAACATCCGAGGGTGTCTAGGCGTGGCGAATCTGCAGAGTAGGCTACCCAGAAGTGGGACAGCTGGATTAGTGAGCTCGGGCTAATTGTTGACCAGCCAGGTTTTTTAAAGTTTTCAAAACGTCAGGAGATTGCTTTCCTTCTTAAGTGCCAGAGGTAGAGAGTTCCACAAGCTAACTGTGCCCGCAACGAAACTTCTTCCACCCCAGGAGGCAGTTTTGGTCCTCGGGATTGCAAGATTAGAAGATGCTGCTGAACGGAGCTGCCTTTCTGGTACATACCACCTGAATCTGTGTGTAAAATAGTCGGAGCCAAGTCTGTGTAGAGCTTTAAAGGCGATACAAAGGGCTTTAAATTCAATTCCCCTTTCAACTGGTAGCCAGTGCAGAATTGGCAGGGCATGAGCCACTGATTGAAGTCTCGGGATGGCGAGCAGCAGACGAGCTGCTGCATTTTGGAGGACCTGCATTTTGTTTAGGAATCTTGATTGTATATTAAAAAATAGACCACTGCAATAATCAATCTTTGACAGAATGAGTGCCGAAACCACAGCTTTCTGAAGCTCTAACGGAATAAAAGGTAGTATTTTCCTGAGAGTTTTAATCATAAAAAAGCAGGAGGAGGTGATAGCATTAATTTGCCCTTCGAAGGACAGTTTGGTGTCGAAGTAGACTCCTAAGTTTTTTACCTTGGTGACTGGATTGGGAATTTCTCCCAGTTCCTGCGGCCACCAGCTTGGTGTCCAAAAGGAAGTATCGCGTCCAAATAGAAGCACCTCGGTTTTTCCTGTATTCGGCTTCAGATCTTCCCGCATACAGTCGTAAATCTAGACCCGGTGTTGGTTGGGTCCTCTGCAAAGGATGCCACGATTTGCGTGTCGTCGGCATACGGTACGTCTTAAAACCGAAAGACTTTATAAGTTAGCAGAGGGGGGTGACATAAAGGTTGAAAAGGGTCGTACTCAGAGAGGAGCCCTGCGGCACCCCACAAGGAAAAGAGAACAAGGGGGACCTGTACCCGCCAAGCTCCACCAGTTGCACCCTATCTCTGAGAAAAGACTTCAGTAGATCCAGTGCCCTATCCCTAATGCCTAAGGAAAAGAGTCGACCAATGAGAAGATCTTGATCAACCGTATCGAAACCCGCCGAGAGGTCCAACAGGATCAAGGCTGTTTTCCAGCCTTTATCCAGGACCTCTCTTATTTCCTCCAACACATTAATTAGGACCAACTCAGAGCTATGTTGACTTCTGAAACCGTATTGAGAGCTGTCAAGGAGTTTGTCTTTAATGAACTGGGTTAGTTCTATGTTCATAGCCTTCTCAACAATCTTGGCTGGAAAAGGTAGTTGATCGGCCTATAGTTATTAGGGTCTTTATTATCCAGATTTGGTTTCTTCAGCAGCGGGAGGATGGATGCCCTCTTCCATTGTATTAGATAATACCCATCTGAAAACATACTGTTAAAGATACCTTTACGGTAATTAGCTGTAACTTTAGGAACTGAATGGAGAACCTTTGTGGAAAACGGGTCACAGTGCGATCCAGATCTTGTCTGACTAAGAATAGTCAGTCAGTCAAATAGCTTTATTTCGATAACAAGTATCATAAAAGCAACTTCATTCATACAAGCCAAAAATAAAAGATACGAGTTATCATAAAGACGATAAAAAGGTAAATATATACATTCCATCCAGGGACAATATACAAAAAATTAATCATTTTGTTAATAAATATTAGCAGCAACACAGTACTCCCTGGGCCAAAGTGGAAAGTTCATTTGTACATTTGATGGATTTTAAAATATAATTTGATAAACGAGTTTGGTTAAAAAAATTAAGAACATAGGGGCACATTACGATACCCGGCGTAAATAATTCCGCCAGGCATGGAAGCGGCAAAAATCCGCCCGCACACACCGCCTGAACACCGACCACGCCATTACGATTACACAAACCGAATACCGCCATCGGCGGAAAAAGCACACAAAATACCGCCCGCCAACGTCCGAGTCGGAGACAAACCGCCCGCCACGGACGGAAACACGCACGACAACACAAAACCGCCCGCCCTCACGGCCGACACACCGCACGTGAAATTACGATCGCACCGACATGAGCGCGGAAAAACCACAAATATACCGCCCGCCAGCGCAAACAACGCCGATGAGAATCGACACGGCAGAAGCCATGGCGCCCACGTACCTGCACAGAAACCATCCGCACACAAAACCAATAGCACACAACATGGCCAACAAGTCCACACAGCAAGGCACGCACAAATACACAAGCACAGTACATATCCCGAAAACACCCCCGGACAAACAAAAAATACAAAGGCCAGAACCCCAGACACAACACACCTGAAAACAACAGACCATGAGGACACACCCACATAGGTGAGTACAAAAGCAGCACTCCCACAGACCACAACCCCTTGCTACATTGCAAACCAGAGAGGAGAGGAGAGGACACAGTGACACAGCAAGGACAGCAGCACACCACAGAAACGCACACATCACAACCACCACCACCACCACCACCACCACCAAACACCACCACCACCACCACCACCACCACCACCACCAAACACCGGCACCACAAACCCCCTGCACATTACACAACACACACCGCACCAGCACCACAAACACCATGGCACCACAAAGGATGCCCAAGTTCACGCCCATGGAGCTGACGGTCATGGTCGACGAGATCATCAAGGTGTACCCACAAATCTATGGGAACATGGTCCAGCACACACCACTAGCCACCAGAAACAGAATGTGGAACCGGATCGTAGACCAGGTCAATGCAGTCGGGACCCTGCCCAGGAACAGAGTCGAGATTAACAAACGTTGGAATGACGTCAAGAGCCTTGTCAAGAAGAAGGAGGGCAAAAACAGAGAGCTGGCTGCCGTCACTGGCGGAGGGAATCCCGCGCTCTTTAAGACCTTCAAAGCGTGGGAGGAGAAGGTGCGAGTCGTAATCCATCCGGAGATCCTCGCCGGATTAGCAGGGGAGTGGAGGCTGGTAAGTACAAACTAATGTATACCAGCACACCGCTATGTACTCACATGCACTACCACCATGCCACAGCTCCCAGGGACAAACACCCCCATGTCCAGCACACAATACACAACACATCACACACACATGCAACAGACACCACCACACACAGCCCAAACCGAACAACTGCAAGATGCGTGGGGACATGTGTACACTAAGCCAGCCACGTAACCACCAACAGGTCCCCAAATATGCCAGAAGCGCCACAACGAGCACCCACCACACCCATGTGTCCGCCACAGCTGCACCAACCGACAAGTAACAGGTAAGTGGCAGGAACACAAAGTGCAGTGGGTGGGACGGTGGACAGCCCAAGTACAACACACACCAGGCCCCAGTCCCACAGCACAGCAAGGAGGAGCATCCCCCACACCCACGTGTCAGCCACCGCAGTGCACAACGACAGCCGAAAGGCAGACATCACGGTCCACAGCAATCGGTGTCAGTGGGTATCCAGCCACCCCACGACCCACAACACCCTCCCACCCCCACAGACCTGCAACATGGAGCACCCCCCGCTTAGAGCCATGTGGCATCCAGTACAGTGCACGCACGAACAACTTGCAGGTGGGAAACTGGACAGGGCCGGATTACTGGAGGCATGAGGACCGTAACACGACCAACACATGGGACATGTCACGTAGCAGACGAACACGCAGCACCGCCCACCGTCACGAACAAGTGAACAATGTGCACACGGACATGAACAACAGACTCACACCCCACATGACCCATCACAGACATAGCAACACCCAAGGAGCCACATCTGCATGCACAAGCCACACTGAATATAGTACCACACGGCAGCCACTGTGCAACTCATCACACACAACCGAAACACCATTGAAGTCCTGTCCATGTAGCCCCAACTGCCTGTCAACCACACACCCCACAACTACGCCTATGTAAGACAAACAACACTAGACGCAACAGAGCGGAACAACATAAATGCACACGAACACCACTGAACCCATCAAACACACAGACACACCATGCACAAACAACATACCATCCATCCCATCCGTCAGCCCCAGTCTCATGAAAGGCATGTCATCCGCACAGCTGCCACACATACAGCAGTCACGCTAAGATACATGCCCATTACCAACCATGTGCCAGAAGTCAATGAAGTGCACGACACACTGTGAGCAACAACACACAACATGGGCCACACCCCCGAGCACTGCAGTGATGCACATGGCACAGGGCAGCACGCACACCAAGGAGATGGGACAACTGCAATACGTTGGCTGGCACACAACCATCACTCACTCATAACGATGCGTCCAATGCCATGTCCAGTAATCACAACAGACAGCAAATATGCAGGCCATGTCAAGCATGCACACACCTCAAACCATGCACTGTCATGCTGCCACAACACATGTCACGTTCGGCACCCATGGCTCACAGCATGTACCCCAAAAGCATATTCCCTCCCAAATGCGAATCTGGGGCATGGCCCCCATGTTGCCATATGCGTTCCTAAGCGTTCCATTTGAACCCCAAAAGCATATTCCCTCCCAAATGCGAATCTGGGGCATGGCCCCCATGTTGCCATATGCGTTCCTAAGCGTTCCATTTGAACCCCAAAAGCATATTCCCTCCCAAATGCGAATCTGGGGCATGGCCCCCATGTTGCCATATGCGTTCCTAAGCGTTCCATTTGAACCCCAAAAGCATATTCCCTCCCAAATGCGAATCTGGGGCATGGCCCCCATGTTGCCATATGCGTTCCTAAGCGTTCCATTTGAACCCCAAAAGCAAAGTACAAACCAGACCCAGGATGGGCCAGGAGCCCGCATACACCAGAGTCACAATAAGTAGGGGCACAGCAACACACCCATCGGCATGGCCAATCCGTCCCATGCCACATGTGCACAGCACACAGTCCCATTGCCAAGCACACACAACTACAGATGCTACAGCCACACACACGCCTCCGGGAAACCCATGTACGAGATTGCACGAACTGTCAATGTCAGACGACAAATACATACTTCGCCAGGTGCAACACAATAACTAATCTCATTCTCTCCACAGGTGACGAACTGCTGGATGCTGGGGATGGAGCCAGCAGCCAGCACAGCCAGCCTACAAGCCCCCAACGAGGACACACGGATCTGGAGGATCTGTCCTCCTCTTCGGACACGGACAACCAAGCAGGCCCATCTGGTGTGGCAGGGCCCAGCCGCTCCCCAGGACCCCTCCTACCCACCAACCCATCATCCAGGGCTGCTGAACATTCACAGCCCCCTGCTGCCACTGTCGTTGCGGCCACACCCACGGTCATTGTGGCCACTACCACTGCCGCAACCGCCACCATCGCCGCACCGACCACCACCGCCGCCACCACCGCCACGTCTCCGCTGGCACCAGCCCCAGCGCAGGTGGTGGCCCGGACGACTGGATCCACCCTGGGAGCCACAGCGAGGACCGTGGTGAGCAATGTGGCTAGTGGGCAGGCCGGTGGCAGCAGGACTGGTAGGAGGAGCAGGGTCAGGGAAACGCCAGCCTCCCCTGGGAGCCATGCCCTGCCTCACATGGCCAGAGTCCTTGGGGCCTATGAAGAGGCCCAAGGACAATGGGTCCGGTCTGCCTCAGACACGCGTGAGGTGCTGGGGGTGTTGAGGTCCATGGACGCCCGTTTGGGCCAAATCGTGGACCTCATGGGACAGCTGGTGGTGGCGGTGAGGTCACAGCCAGGGACAGCAGCTCCCCTCCGCCACCACCTGCCGGGGCGCAGGGTGGAGCAGCAGTGTCCAGTTCCCCTGCGTCCACAGCCAGTGATCACACCTCAACCACCAGCATGTCGCAAGCAGGCACCCCCTCGCAAACATGGAAGGGGCCGTCTGAAGAGGAAACAGATCTCCCGGGAGGACTTCGCACGCTCCAGTCGCAAGTGAGGCAGCCAGCCAGCCTTCCGCCAGCCTTCCTTGACCAGCCACTGCATTGACTTGGACTACGATCCCACTCCACACAGCCATCTGGATGGCATGTGTGTGTTGGACTATGGACATAGAACCAGTGGGTACACCCTGATCATCACGCAGCCATGACCGACAGCTCATTGTCACTGCACGCACCACTTTTGTCATCACCTTACACACAATCACATGTCACAGTTTGTAATAAATGCACCTTTTTCACTAACTGCTGTTTGTGCCCTGTGTCTTATTTGTACGGAATACAACGGCCACCTTGGGCGGAAAGGCACCTGATGCGTGGCATGGCATTTGAATCCGGAGGGCCTGTAGGGACCTAGGGGTGGGAGACAGAACAGGAGCACATTCAATGAGTGTGTCACACACCCATCACACAGTACATGTCAACAACTACAAGCAATGTACACACATCGCACAGAGCAATAGGGCACAATGCCACAGCCACCAACAGTGGCATACTACCCTGGCCATGGAGCGTTGACACACAGCACGCAGTGAACAAGCGGCCACCCTGACACAGCACACACACACCTGCACAGATACAGCCACATCAGCCGTCGTACATGGACACTCACCGTCAAGTGAAGTAGCGGGCGATGAGCTGCTGCCGCACATTACCAGCTTCCTCCTCTCCGCTGTCCTCCTCACTCGAGCTGTCCTGGTCTGCGGGCTGGGGCCCTGGTTGATCTCCGTCATCCACGATGAGGGGGATCTGCTTCCGAATGGCCAGATTGTGCAGCATGCAGCACGCCACCACTATCCGGCACACCTTCTGTGGGGAGTACGCCAGCGCACCCCCGGTGCGGTCCAGGCACCTGAACCTGGACTTGAGGAGGCCAAAGGTACGCTCGACCACACGTCTGGTCCTCCCATGTGCCTCATTGTAGCGATCGTCTGCTGGGGTGCGAGGATTCCTCAACGGACTGAGCAGCCATGCCCCATTCGGATACGCAGAGTCACCTGGGTGTGAGGGACACAGAGAACCGTTGCTAATCCAACTGGACAGGGGACAGCATCGCACAGCCAGCACGCTACACCACTCCACATACTCACCGACAATACAGGCACGATCCTGTTGCATATTGGACATCAGTCGTGGCAAGATGCTGTTGCGCATTATGTGTGCGTCATGGGCCGAGCCTGGGAACTTTGCACACACGTGGGTGATCACCATGTCCGCAAGGCACACCACTTGCACATTCAGGGAGTGCGTGTGCTTCCTGTTGCGGTACAGGTGCTCAGTGGCCTGTGGTGGAACAAGGCCGACATGTGTGCAGTCAATGGCTCCAACGACGTGTGGGATTCTGCCAAGGGCATAGAATGCACCCTTCACTGCCGCCAATTCACGAGCCCTGGGGAAGCGGATGTACCTGTTCCGGTACAGCATCAAGGCTGCCAGTACATCCCTCAGCACCTTGCTGAACATGGGCTGGGACATCCCTCCTCCACTGCCCACTGTGTGCTGGAATGACCCAGTGGCGAAGAAATGCATGGCGGCCATCACCTTAGCCGTGGGGGTGACAGCAGTCGGATACACCCTGCGGGGACGGAGATGGGGTTCTAACATGGCACACAGTCGATGCAGGGTTGGCCTGTCCAGCTGAAACTTCCTAATGACCTCCGTATCCTCCATGTCTGCCAGCAATTGGTATGGGCGGTCAATGTTCGGTCTCCGCCTAGGGACAATGGCAGAGGACACATGTCAAAGCAACACGACACATAGCAATTTCGCATACACATCACTGACATGACTGAGCAAGCACATGAGCCACAGCCCAGCTGTCAAGCTGGGGCGGCACGGCCACAATACACTTACACAGGTCTCCCACCAATGGCAATGGCTAGTGATACAAACCACTGCCATGTGCATGCACATGGGGATCTAGGCCCCAATGACTTGCGGGGCGTGCTGATGGGGACTGACTGCATATCCGTCAAGCGGCAACGCCACGGCAACATGAATGTCTGCTGAGCATGGAACTGCTTCCGCGGCTGGATGAGTATGGCACACGACGACGACGATGTGGGCACAGGCTGAGCGGCCAAAACAAGTGGGACCTGTGGCACGAGGGGATATGAGACAGTAGTAGGTGTCAGCACTGCACCCTATGTACAGCACTGTACGGATCACACCTCCCGAAACATTGACAGGTGTCCACATTGACAGCCCCATGCCAAGACGGCTGTGTGCTTGCAGTCACACGTCACAGGTGAGAGGTTACATTGCACGTGCCAGGTGGCAGACGTACACAGTGGGAGCTGGCATGTGTGTGCATGTGTCTCCTGTTCAGGATCCACCACATGGGCGCTGACTCTGTACTGACCATTGGACACAGCATGTTCCGTGGAAGGCTTGTGTGTGTGGGATGGTGGCACTGGATGTGCCTCCGTTGGGTGGGGGGCCATGCACAGGGCGGGTACGTCGATGATTGCGCATTGTTGGTCACGGTGGGTGCACCCACTCAGATGTGTTGCCCTGTGTTCAATTCCTATGTCCGCATGATGATGGACTGTAGATGTGGGCAGACTACACATTGGTCGATGTGCTGTCTATATGCATGTGCCTTCACACCAGGCACAGCTGCCCCTGCACATGTGACCCCTGCTGGACTCGCTGCTGGGTCTGTGGAGCTGATGCACCTTCTGCGCGTGGGGCGGACAGCTCTCCTCACTTCCCTCATTGCGCATGTCATGACTTTGCCGCAGGTGACATGGATCATGGAGGGCCCACATGTACGCGTGGGTAGGCTACACATGATTGTACACTGGTCGCCACCCCCAGTCAGTGTTTCGAATGGGAAGGTTGTCGTGCTGGTGGTATGTTCGATGTGGCGGATGGGCGGGCCTAGGTGCGGGCTTACATTCCGGACATGGGGGGTAGTTGGATTGGCGACTAGTTGCAGTACACACGGGACACGTCTCTTCCTTTCCACATCTGGGTCATCCCTTGTACTTACTGACAGTGATACAGTCATCTTCGCCCCAGCCCTCATGTCCTCCCCTCGCTCCCCCAATATGCATGCTCACCTGCGAGGCTAGCGCTTGCACAGGCAGCCCCAAGCTCGCACCAGAGAGGGCAAGGAGTGTATGTGTGGGTCCAGTTGCACGAGTGGGCTGTCTCAGGGTATGATGTGTCGCGGGACGCCGTCCACCTGCGTGGTGCCCCAAATGGAGACCCGGCCTGCATGGACTATGCATCACAGTCTTCGCCTTCCGGATCCGCCACCTGCGACACCCAGTGGCTGTGGCTGCCCTTGCGGCCAGGCCGCGTCCGTCTGTGGCTGATGGCCCACACATTCACTCTTTGGCCTCTCTGGGGAGGGCTCGGGGGTGGTGGCGCACGCGCTTGCACTTAGTCGCAATGGCATGTGGCGTGGTTGGTATGATGGGCAATGGATGGGATGGTGCGAGCCACCTCCCGTGACGTCAGTGCTGCTCGTGCTGTGGTGCGTCCCCTACACTTCCATCTGACTTGTGCCATGCTAGACGTTGAGGTTCTATTGCCTGCGTGATATGACCAGGAGGAGCGCGAGGAGACCTCTCACACACCATGCTCCACTGCCATCCCGTGCCCTGTATCGCCTGTGCGGATTGACTATGTTGGGTGTTACACCTGGTCGACTGGGGCTGTGTGTGCCTTGTCAGGGGCATGGCGGGCGCACAACAGGATCCAGCTTGTCCACAGAGGGTGGGCTGAGGTGCGCCTGGTACCGCTTTGTACGTGTGCCCGGCTGCTATGCACACACGTGTTCACTCCCCCCGACAGGTGTCCTCTCACAATGCCCAGGGAAGCGGTGGTGTACTGTTCATGACCCCTCCCAACACGGCGTGCTCCAACTTGGCATGTGCGCATCTACCCGTCGCACCCACCCACCTGAGCACTGCGTCCATACGACTTCACACGACACATGTGTGTCTTCCACAGTAGTGCTACTCATTTGCGTTGACATCCAATACCAGTGGACTACATGGTCATGTCACGACTGCCGTGTACTTCACATACTCTCATCCTCTCTCATTCGTACTTGTGAAATGAGTCAGCGGAGACAGTTTTGGTTTCAAACATTATATTGAGTCTTCTGTCCTCTGTGATGCAGTATAGTGGACACTACTGGCAGCGGAATACATGTTGAGGATATACTGAGCATGATTGCAAATGGGATAGGGAGTGGGGTTACATGTGATTGGCTGTTGCATGTGGGATGTGGGCTTCAGAGTGACATCTGCTTGGCCAAGGCTGTGCTAATGTACATTTACGTATAGCTGCGGAGCTGCGGACTTTGACACAGACGGTATACATGTAGCCTACCAGACCGCTTGGCATCATGGGCACAGTCCATCTCAGTTCCATGTGACAGGTTTGCTGCGGTTGTTCCTCATGCACGCGTGCATGTGAGATGACATCAGGGCATGTGCTTGCGTGCATGCAGCGGCGTGCCACTTGTTGTTGCACTGTGGTGGTTACTGGACATGTCACAGTCACTGGGGTCGTGTTGTTGTTGTATGCACTTGTCGTCCATGCAAAGGTCCTGGTATGGGATTCCCGGGGCGGGGGTGGGAGGGGTGCAGCACCCACAGACTCCAGGCGACCTATTCATGTCCACTGAGCGGTGTGTGTGTCCATGGGCGCTGGATCCATGTCGTGTCCTGGTTGTTCGTGCAGTTCCGTCCATGTGGGTGCGATACACAGAGCCCATGCCACTGCCTCCCACGATGCATGCGGTGTTCCTGGATGTGATGGGGAACAGTGTGCATGTCCCGGTCATATCCGATGTCATGGCGATGTCGTTGATGGTGTGGTTACAGTTGCCGGTCGTTTGGTATGGCTGTTGTGGTGGTGACTGGCCAGTCCGTGCGGAAGCTAAGCATGGGTGCGGGGTTGGACATCATAGGTCACTCGGGGAACCTGCGTTGTGGTCCGACGTATTTACAGGTTGTCAGGTATGCGATGCCGTCCAGCAGGGCTTCCATGTCATTGGTGGTGTACATATTTGCCAGCCAATGAAGCGGATGGTGGCTGTCAAGGTGTTGTTCGTAGGTTGTCTCTTGGAGGACCATGATGGGGCATGCTGGGTGACATTCGATGTAGCTGTTATCGATGATCCGTCGTGTGGAGGCACAGTGGTCCCATTTCAGTGCGGGTGCGATGTTGGCCACATACGCCATGCCCCCATAGGCAGAGCAGGCCCTGTCGTGTGCGTCCAGAGGGAGGAGTAGTGGTAGCAGGTCCGCCTTCAGACATGCCGGGTTGGAGAGGCATATCTCGACGGGATGCTGGTAGGGACACCTCCGACAGTAGAAGACGGGCATGACGCAGCTGAACAATGTGATGCGGTAAGTCAGTCGGTAACTTACGTTCAGCAGGGACAGGAGATCGCATCCCAATGTATGGCACAGGTTGGTTTTGTACAGCTTGAGCTGTTCGGCGTAGTTGGGTAGGTGTGTTGCGGTTGCCATTTCGCAGCGGTTCGTTGAGGTGGCGTGCACCGGCTGTGTGTGCAGTCTGCAATGTGCATGCTCCGGGGTTGCTGTGAGCTCTGTGTAGTCGTAGGGAGACAGGACTTGTGTTCTGTTGGCTTGTTTGGAGGACACGGGCCCTCTTCCCACATGCTTCTCAGACAGTTCAAGGTCAGTGCTGTGTGACTCCTTCCAATTAACTTGCATGTGGCCGACATGGGGGAGTGTTTTCTTCTTTCTTCCCCGTCCGTTGTGTGCTTCTGTGATATGCGCTATCTGCCGTGTGGTCGGTCTCCTCGGCATGCCTGTGTTGGTCTATTCTTGGACAATGGCTGTATTCACCGGCTTCTGTCGTAGGGCTGTGGTTTCGGAGTTGGAATGGAAGGTCATTCAGTGCTGTCTGCTCTCCCTTGTGTGGGCGGCAGGCTGCCTTTCCGCTCTGCGTTGGGCCTTGTGTGTGGATGTTATTCTTGGGCCACCTGTTGTCGGTCCCGGGCTCTTTGGTGTTCCGTTTTATATGTCTTGTTCATATGTGCAGGGTGGTATGGGTGTTTCTGTGTGGTACTGGCGTTCCTCTTCCCGAAGGGGCCCTGCTTCTCCTAGTTGGTGTTGCCGCCGCTGTGTGCTACGCCATGTTTGTTACACTGGGGTGTGTCCTGCTGTTGCGTGTCTTCACTGACATGTGTGCGTCGGTTGTGTGGCGTTGGGTGTTGTCCGTGAATTGGGCGTTGGGGACATGTCTGTGGCCGGCCTGTCACGTGTCATGTGCGTTCGGGGTGGGGCTGATGTGTGTGCTGCTTGGTTGTGTCCCTGTGTCTGTGTGCGACGCATGCATGGCGCTGCGGTTGGCCTCTGCGTTGTGCGCATGTGTGGCGGCGTCATCGGCGCTTTGGGGCCGTGACGGGGTGGTTGGTTCCTAGTCCCAGGTGGTGTGTACACATGTGTTCTGCGATGTTACGATTTGGCCTGTGTGTCATATGTGGATGCGATGGTGGATGTGTTGTGTACACGCGCTGGTGGGGGGTTGTCCGCTTTTTCCGCCCTTGCACTGTGTGCGCTGTTTGCGTGCACTTGTTGTGTGTGTGCCTACCTGCGTCTCCGCGGTACGTTGCGTCCTTGGTGGTGCATCAGCAGGAGCATGGGGACGGCCTGCAGTGCTGGATTCATGCTCGGGGAGCCGCTTTTCGTTGTCCGTGCTCGGCGTCCGTGTTACCGCTTCGGTTTGTCGTACGGTATCTCTTGGCCGTGGGAGCCGTTTGTTTGCGGCATCGTAATTTATGCGCCGGGCGGGACGTGTTTCGTCGGACGGTGTGTGTCAGTTGGGCTGCGCCGCTACGTGTACGGGCGCACTTTGATGGCGGACGGTGTTGCTGGCTTGCCGGCGGTGTTTGGCCTGCTTTTCGCATCGTAATTGGGCGGGCGTGTGGACTGCTGCGTGCCGGCGGTAACTGGTGCTTTTTGCATCCGCCAGCACGGCGGTTGTGCTTCCGCCCGCCATCGTAATGGGCCCCATACATCTTTTAAAGCTATCAGATGGCATTTTAAAATTATATAAAAATACATTCACAATATAAATTCATACCTCCCTACACAAGAATTTAGACCTAACAAACCAAATACAGCCAAGATACTTTGCCACGCCACAGAAAAAGAGAGCTCTTGGATCTGATTTCAAGATCCGCAAGGCAACACTATGATCCGAGGTGCCCAGTTGTCTGCAGATTGGTTTTAGCCATCTCTATCTGGCCCTGGAATATGCTGGGCATGCAAACATGAGGTGGGCCACGCTCTCTATTTGTGTCTCACAGCAAGGGCAATCCGCGATTGTCTGACGAGGTGGGCTCCATTTTGCAGTTAACTCACGAACTAAAAGGGAGCCAACCCTGAACTGTATATAGAGTGCCCTATCTCTTGGGATCCGAATAAAATCTAAATATGGCTCTAAAAATATATGCTGTTTGATCTGGTAAAAATCACCTGTTATCCTACCTACACTAGGGTTGCTAAGCTCCTGTGCATCAACCCAAGCCCAATATACCTTTTTAAGTTCATCCTTACCGGGTGGGTTCTGGCCCTCCCAAGCGTCTCTGAGACCTAAGGCAAGTACTAATTTCTTAATATTGGTAAACCAGCTAACCCTGTGATTGCAGTCTAAACTAATTACTTCTTTAAATGCGGCGGCATATTTGGCGAGTTCAGTGGTTCGCAACAAGCGGGCCCAATAAAGCAGCAGTCTTAATCTGGCAATGTCTTTGTAAGAGCGTCTTCCCATGTCACTCATCAGGGGCTTAAGTGGGACATTCCGGGGGAGGCTCACTAACTCTCTCAGAAACTTATGTTCAGATCTACAGATCTCTTGCACATTGTTAAACCCCCACAATTCCGCGCCATAAAGGGAAGAACTAACTGCCTTTGCAGCGTAGATAGTGAGCGCTGGGGCAACAGGTCTGCTCTGTGAGGAGCGATGACCTCTGCCTATTGCCCCAGCCACACGTTTATGACTTAAAAGCATCTTGTTGATGTGGGGATTACAATGCATTGTTTCGGAGAGTCGGATGCCCAAATAATCAAAAGTGCTAACTCTTTCCAAGCATGTTCCACCCAAGGTAAAAATGTGCCTAAAGGGCTTGTAGGGGTTGAATGTCATTAATTTGGTCTTTGTGGTGTTAATAATCAACCCCCTTGAAGTGCAAAGAGCTGGAACCTGTCCAGAAGTCTCTGTAGCCCAACCGGGGTCTTGGAAATCAACAGCGTATCATCTGCGAACAGGCGTGTGGGTACCCTATCTCCTGCCAGGACCGGGGCATCAGCTGGAATCTCCTGAAGGAAACTAACCACCCCGTTCACATATAGGGAAAATAGGGTAGGCGCCATAACGCAGCCCTGGCGTACTCCTCTGTTCACTTCAATCCTATCGGTTTTTGCTCTTGTGACCCCCACCTCACTTGAGCATAATTGCCATCATGCAATCGGACAAGCAGATTCAAAATAAACAAAGGAATACCCATCTCGCCCAAAACTTTCCATAATTGTTCCCGGGGACCAAATCGAAGGCAGTCTTCAAATCAATGAAAGCAAGATAAAGACTGCCTCCACCTATCACAACTACCTTCCAATAAATGAGGAGCAGCCTGAACGCCTGGTCAACTGTCCCGGTTCTAATTCTAAAACCCGCCTGGTAATGGGAGAGGATATTCTCATCCTCAACCCAAGAGAGAATTCTCTGCAGCAGCACCCTACCAACTACTTTTTGAATAGCATCAATCAAGCTAATCGGTCGGTAGTTGGCAGGGTCCTCCCTAGCTCCCTTTTTAAAAATAGGCACTACTTCGGCACCCTTCCACGATTCGGGTATAGGGCATCCTTTAGAGATGGAATTAATTAGGAGCGTAATATATTTTGCCCAATCGCTGGAATTCGCAAGAAGTAAATCCCCCAGAAGACCATCCGGTCCAGGGGCTTTTGACGGTACAATTCTTTTAATTGCCCCTTCTACTTCATTTAGACTAAAGTAGTCACCGGTGTTTAGAGCGGAGCAGGGAATTGGCTGGTCACGAGGTCCTCCCTGATATAATATGTCTGTCCCCGTGTATAATTTTCTAAAATGGTCGAACCAATCTAGGCTTGATATATGGTTGGGGATTGAATCAAGATCTTTCCTATTAGCCCCCTAACGAGATTCCAAAATAAGTTAGCATCCTTTGCTAAACTAGCATCTTTAAGGTTCTGCCAGTGGGATTCTTCCCACTGTAATTTTACACAATGCAATGCTACTTTATACTCCTTCCTGGCAGTTTGAACACGAGGGCAATTTCCACTTTTAATAGCTAAGGCTAGGGCTTTCCTTTTTTGTCTACATGTTTTTGTGAACCAAGCCTGCCCGCTTTTTGGACGTGCTTTTTCGGTATTAGGGCCAGCAACTATTTTGAAAAAGACCCCATCTGCTCTACAGTTCTCGTGTAAATATCCAGGGCTATCTCTGGGGCATCAGGATTAAGGGATGCCTCCTGTAAGTCGGCTATACACGTCTACCAGAGTTTGTTTAATTCCAGCCATTTTTAAATCATTAACAGCAACTTTAGGCCATTTAAGGTATCTCCTACAATTAGAGGGGACCACTTCCTTGAGTCGCCAAGTTATTAGTTGCATCAGGGGCAGGACAATAAGAGGTCCAAAGGGCCTTCATAGTCAGACAGAGGGGGTTGTGGTCGCTGTCGATAGTAGGGACAACTTCCATGTCAATCGTACTTCGCCACAATCTTACATCTATTAAGATGTAGTCGATGCGAGAGGGACAGCTGATTCTATTATATGTACAAGCCCCTTCAGCATCCGACGATGTTCTACCATTTACAGCCCTCAGCCCAAATTCCAGAGCAAGAGCATTCAGCTGAATTACAACCCGTGACCATCTTTTGATGGGGAATACTTAGAGGGGATACCCCATCTTATATCGTCCTCCTCCAACCCCAACATATCCTCCGTACTAAGAGGCTCAAACGTACAGTTAAAGTCTCCAGCTATCACAAGATGCGAATCGGGATCACAACTAGATAACTCCTGCTCTAGAGATGAAACAATAGCTGGGGATGTGCTCCCTTTTGTCCCCCTTACTAAGAATAGTCATGATCTGTGATTCCGAAAATGGGGCTAAAAATGTCAGAAATGGGAGTAGTGACTGCTTGGATATCTGTGCAATTTAATCCCTCAGTCGTAGAAGGAGTAGGTCTCTCCATGTGCACTTCCACCGCCCGATGGGTGGAGGAAAAGGAGTCAGAGACTGATTTAACTTTTGTCTGGAATAAACCTGCTAGCAGATTGTAGAATTCTTGATCTACTCCTGTGTTTTTCTATACAGAGAGTTTATTCAGCTTCTGTACTGTAGAAAAAAGTTCTTTGGGAGAATTGAGGGAGGTCCTTATTTTAGAAGAGAAATCACCTTTTTTTAGCAGTTGAAATGTTTATTTTGTACTCCATGATGACTTTTTTTATAAGAGATCTTGTCATCATGATCGTAATGAGTGCGCCATTTCCTTTCAAGCCTCCAGCAGATTTGTTTCTGTTGTCTCAGACTATCATCAAACCATGGCTCTGAAGGAGAGGTCCTTTTATTGGTTAGGTTTTTAATGGCATGACAGCAAAAAGGATATCGTCCTCAAATAGCAAAGCTGGGACAGAGACTCCTTTTAGTTTTGAGGAGTCATTAGTACACTCTGGCTAGGCCTTTATAACACCATTCACATACAGCTTAAAAGAGTATGGGCGCAAATACACAACCTTGTCTAACTCCCATACGTATCGGGATACAATCAGTAAGTTGACCCTGGGTTCCCCAGTGCACCTACGCGTAGTTCTCATGCAATCCTAATATTTATAAGAGGATAACATGTGAGACACCTGCCAACCTGAGGGAGCCCTACAACAAATGCCTTGGGACTAAATCAAATGCTGCCCTCAGATCGACAAACGTTACATATAGATGATCTTCTCTTATTTTTATGTTTTTCCAAATGACGATGGCGAGCTTAAACACCTGGTCTACTGTAATGGCCTTTAATGTAAAGCTCACCTGATATGGGGAGAGAACGTTAGTGTCCTCCACCCACTCATTCAATTTATTCAAGATCTGTTTTCCATAAACCTTTTGCAGACTATCTAGCAAACTAATTGATCTATAGTTGCTGGGATCATTCAAGCCTCCCTTTTTGAAGATCAGGAAAATTTGCGCCCCCTTCCATGTTTTCTGAATCAGCGCTCCAGCTAATGAATTAGGCAACAAGCTAACATGAGGGGCCCATATTGAAAGATCATGCCAGAAGAGATCCACCAGAATTTTATCCGGGCCAGGCGCCTTACCTACTTTAATAGTCCCGATAACAATGTTAGTCTCTTCTGCATTAGATGTTCAGCCGCTGCTGGTAAATTTATGGTGAGCTGAAGGCATATGGTGGTCAGTCTCCTAGGTGCATGAATATAGATTAGAGAAGTGTTCAACTAACTCTGCAGGATACGGTCAGTCTGGGTATAACAAACTTTAATTCTGTATGCTATAATTTTCCAAAATGTCACGGAGCCTCCTGTCCGAGATGCCTCAATCAGGTCAGTCCAGTTTGCATCATACCAGTTCCTCTTCATGGTTGCCAGAGATCTCTATTAGCGAGCCCATGGCCTCTCGAACAGCAGACGGCAATTTAGATTTTGACGCCTTACCAATTCTTTTTAGGATAAGTGAAACTCACCTGAGTACCAAGGATTTCTCTGTTTGACATTTGCTTCACAGTCAGGGTTTCTTATGGGAGCCTTGGTAAAGTATTGCTCTAGATTCACAGATAGGGTGCTGTGGATGTTTACAATCGGAATGCCCCGTAGTGGGAGGTTAGCACATGGAACCAAAGCTTTGAAATATGCATTATATATCTTAGTGAGAATGGACGTATTTCCCAATATTTTTGCACATTTAATAATCCTACGTTTATGCTATGGTGAGAGGACCAGAGGGACAACAAGACTTCTTAATCAGGGAGCTTGTCATTGTAAGATGTAATGGAAAGTGATCGCCATCTGTTTTGGTATCTATCTCAAAGTCCAGCATTTTGTCCCATAAAGAAACATCGATCAGCATATAATCAATTTTAGACCTGCATCTCCCTTTAGTGAAAGAACATATGCCCAATATGTCAGATTTTGACCTTCCATTACAAGCCCACAATGTCTTTGCTATTGCCATAAGGGCCATCTGCAAAGCAGCCACAGTGCAAACTACATGTAGGGTAGTATCAAGGGAGGCAATACCCCACATCTCCTCCTCCTCCTCTGTTACCAAACCAAAACCATACAATGGTTCAAAAGTTATGTTAAAATCCTCACCTATAATTAGTGGCCCTTTGGTCTCCAATTTGTTTTGATGGCTTTCCAATGAAAAATGTTTGGAGATTATGTGTTTCTCTGTCTCGATGTAAGTATTAAATACATTCATTATGATCCCTCTAGAGGTGGTTATTTTAAGTTCTAAGATGTCTGGTGAGTCTAAATATAAGGTATCAATACGGCTATCTAAGTATATTTTGACCCAAATAACAATCCCCCTGGAGGTCTACCCACAGGCGGTGGAATAGTGCTACCAAAATATGTTTTGTACCCTAATCTATGAGGTGGTACATTAGCCAAGTTTCCTGGAACATGCATACATGGAACTGGTCAATATATTCCAGCCAATCAGAATCACAAAGTTTTGGCTTAAGGCTGGCAACATTCCACGAAAGTAAATGAAAGGAACTGTTGCCAATTTTATCTGCTTGGTTAAAAGGTGGTAAAGTATTATTGGGGTCGGAATATTCAGTAGAAATGCCTTCACTGGCATCATTAAGTTCAACACTAAGTAAATCAGAAAGTAGAGAACAGGGAACCACTATAGGAGATGATATAGGGTCTGCACATTGTACCATTGTGGGATGATATAAACTCTCTGAGGAGATCAGTTAATCAACACTTGCCAAACTGGCAGATAAGGGACCTAAATTGGGGCGAACTACTTGACTACTGACATCTTCTGGAAAACTGCGGGTGGCTAATAGTCTCTGCTCCCAGGGGGTTCTTAGTTTTAATTTACTGTTGATGTTGAATTACTTGGATCTCTCTGGTTTAGATGTAAGGCACTTGTTGATGCAGTCAGCTTAAACTGAATTGATGATTCATTTCGTGGAGCGGACCTCAGATTCAAGGACATCGTACCATCCGCTAGCGTTTGATCTTTAAAAAAGAATTTAATAAAATGATATTCTTCAAGGGCTCTAGACTGATTTGCATATGGCCATGTCTGAACTGGGGTGGTGGAGTGAGCTAAAGAATGATGATGGATTAAACCCAGATCAGTTGACTGGGGGTGAGTGTTTGATTGGCTCAAACGTTCCGTCCATCATCCCCCTTTTGTATCGCCTAGATATCTGTTGGGCATTTACAATGTCCGATCAAACTATTGAAAGGCACTGAGGTTCGTGCCTAATCCAATGCGCAACTTTATTTAGCAGGGATTTCCCATCGTCCCTCATGCTCCTTGTTAAATTAGGGATATTTGTCATATAGAGTGTTTATCTCATATGGCTGTGGATTCTCTAGTTGGAGTATTCACTAAAATGATGATGTAATCTAGGGTGTCAGTTTATTTGTAGCAGCGACTCATGGGTCCCTCTGTCACGCTGTCGGGGACAAGGATGTTATGGTAAAAAGGGGGCAAAGTTCATTGGCTTAATGCCACTCATAGAGCCAACTGTGCTACTTTGGGTAGTAATATTCATATTAGTATTTAGACTGCCTTGGTGGGCAAACACATATTTTCCAGAATTTGGATTATTCAAGTTACATAAGGAAGGTTGGACCACCCTAGAGGTCCTCAAAGAGCTAACTGCCCTGCTCATTGTCTATAGATTTATTAAATCGCTCTGTGTGTATTTCCCCCATGCCACCTTTCTCACCCCTCTTTGGCCTCCCAAATTGCTGCACTAGAGATTTTACCAACCCTTTCGCTTCTATAAGCTTGTGTGTAGGGGAATCGATCTTCAAGCATAATTCCTGGGATAGTTCTCTCTTGCTTATGCTATTTGGAGTTTCAGTTTCTCCCATTGGTTTTCTATGGATAGGAGATGTCAATGGGAGAACCTATTTAAACACAGAATAGAACGTTCCACTTTGGCCAGTACTGTGGAGGTTGAATTAACCAATGTTGTTGTCTCTACAAGTGACACTACTACTGCTTGCATACTAAGACCGACTGTGTGCTCTAATGCCGTGTTCGGGAGTACACCTCCTCCATGTCTTTTGATATGAGAGATTGTCTCAGTATCTGGAATGGATTCTTGGTTTTTCTTCCTGTGAAGTTTCTTGTAGAACTGGGTATTTTTGAGGTTCTGGATAAATCTTGATTTTTTTCTCATCACCTAACATTGACTCGACTTCCTCTATTAAGTTATCGATGTCAGATATAGTGCAATTGTGTTCTGCATGCCTTGCGGTTTTGGGGGTTTTACCCACTCCTATTATTGCCTCGGTCACCTTCCGCTTTACCATTCTTGCGCGATTTGACTGAAATGATTATTAGTTCTTCGGCACTTACATTTATCGATAAGCAATTAACAAGATAAAAATATAAAATGATTATTGCCCAAATATACAACAGCAATATGGAAATCTAGGCTAATTCAATAGGATTTTAAAAACAAACACCAGGTTAAACACAATAGAAAAACAGTCTGTGATGAAGAACAATACCCCTGTGGTGACTGTATGGCAAATTGGTCAATATCCTTCTCAATGTTCATATCTAAGGATGTAGGATAGATTGTAACTCAGACTGGTTGCACATCTTTTCCATAACAAATCTAACCAGATTGCGTGTTCGAGATGGGAGCTCGTAACTAAAGAAGAATTTAGGGTGTTAGAATGATTCCTTATGTTACACCTATAGAACAGGTGAATAAAAATGGCATAGTGAAGGGTACATTTTAAAAAGTTGTGAAAGAGCTACTTTTACTTAGCAAATCGTTAAGTACTGAAGTACCTGCAGTCTGGAAAATGGTCCAAAGGAACAAAATCAAGGGGAGTGGCCAAGCTCAGCCTCCTCTGGGCTATGACCGGTGTGGGCGGCCTGGTTTTTGCCCGCATGCATCCCATGGAACGGGTAGATTAAAAGTACTTTATATTGCTGCACTATGCCGGGGCCTCCACCTTCCACCCCATCCTTGTCCACCGGAATTTCTGGGACTCGTACTCCCCTAGTAGCAGAGAGTGTTTGGACGTCCAGCACAGCGGGTAGATTAAAATCGCTTTATAGTGCTGCATGATGCTGGGCCTCCTCCTTCCACGCCGTCCTTGTCCATGGGGATTTCTGGGACTCGTAGTCTTCTTGTAGCAGAGAGTGTATTGGTGTTCCTCACAGCGGGTAGAGTAAAATCGCTTTATAGTGCTGCATCACGCTGGGGCCTCATCCTTCCACCCCCTCCTTGTCCACCGGGATTTCTGGGACTCAGTCCCCTTGTTGCAGAGAGTATTCGGGCATCCCATGCAGCGGGTAGATTGAAAGTGCTTTATAGTGCCTCACGATGCCGGGGCCTCCTCCTTCCACCCCTTCCTTGTCCATGGGGATTTTTGGAACTTGCAGTCTCCTTGTAGCAGAGAGTGTATTGGTGTTCCTCACAGCGGGTAGAGTAAAATCGCTTTATTGTGCTGCATGATGCTGGGCCTCCTCCTTCCACCCCTTCCTTGTCCATGGGGATTTCTGGGACTCGTAGTCTCCTTGTAGCAGAGAGTGTATTGGTGTTCCTGACAGCGGGTAGAGTAAAATCGCTTTATAGTGCTGCATCACGCTGGGGCCTCATCCTTCCACCCCCTCCTTGTCTACCGGGGTTTCTGGGACTTAGTCCCCTTGCTGCAGAGAGTATTCGGGCATCCCATGCAGCGGGTAGATTGAAAGTGCTTTATAATGCTGCACGATGCCGGGGCCTCCTCCCTCTGCCCCCTCCTTGACCACCGGGATTTCTGGGACTCGTAGTCCCCTTGTAGCAGAGAGTGCTTGGGAGTTAAGACTGTCAATATGTGAGGGTTGTAGGTGTAGTCAGTAATATGAAATGTAAGAGTGCTTCAGATTAAGTGTGCCTGCCAGTTTGGGAGGCGTGTGAGATTGCTGCTGCTAGTATGGTACTGCTACTCTTGTTACTGCAAAGCTGCTGGCTGGTCTGTGAGATACATGAGTGATGTAGGTCGTGTAAAACAGTTACTTTGAGAGATGTGAGAGTACTTTGTATGTGTGCTCTCTAGAATGGTACAGGTTATAGTTTCAAATGCAGGACTGGGTCACTCCCATAAGCAAAGATACAGCTGTTGGTCAAAACAGCTGTATGTTGCAGTGAAAATGAGAGGTATTCATGATTGAAAGGAAGTGAGTTTGACTGAAAATCTGAACACTAGGGGAAGCCAAAGCAGACGGGCCTGCAGGAAGAGATTGTTTGTGCGCGGGCGACACCCAAATTGTGGTGTCCATACGGCCTGAGGGGATTCTGGGAACTGCGGCCCGGCTTCAGGATTGTATGAATGCCGTAGGGGTTTGGATGGCACAAAATTGCCTAAGACTCAACTCCGGTAAAACGGAGTTTGTGCTCTTTGGCAATAACCCCAATTTCTGGTCCTCTGACTGCTGGACGGACACCTTGGGCCTCCTTACCACTCCCAGTAGGAAAGTGAAAAACCTGGGAGTGTGGATTGACAACAATCTCAGCTTTAAGGACCAGTTGAACACAGTGGTGTCACGGACCTCCTATATCTTAAGATCCTGTAGAAAAATAATGCCACTGCTCCCCAAAGACACTCAAAAAACAGTCATTACAGCGTTAACAATGTCCAGATTGGACTATTGTAACAGTTTATATCTCAATATCCAAGAAGGACTGATGAAGAGATTACAGATCCTGCAAAATGCAGCAGCAAGACTCCTGACTGGTACCCCTAAATATGCCTCTATCTCGGCTGAGATAAAAAAAACTCCATTGGCTGCCGGTTAGGAAGTGCACTTGTTTCAATGCACTATGTTTGGCCTTTAAAGCCCTTCATGGAAACGGACCAGACTATCTGCAACAACGACTACGCTGGTATACACCGAACAGATCGTTAAGGTCATCAGTTGGAAAACTGGTGATGGTGCCATTGGTTAAAAAAGCCAGCTGGGGGGCAGAAGCTTTGTAGCTAATGCTGCCAAGGCATGGAACGACCTCCCAGTACACCTCAGGAGTATGACGAATCTACTTGCCTTTGAAAAGCGTTAAAAACATGGCTCTTCACTAATTAATATCGTTGTCATCTCTTCCATCTTTAATCTTTAGGCAGGACTTCATACAGCGCCAAGACACCTTCGGGTAGCAGTAGCGCTCTAGAAATGTCAATAACAATAACAGTTCTCATCATGTTCCTTGGGCAACAAATGCGCTCTACTTTCATGCCCTTGGACATCCCCTTCTGACAACCTGCAAAGAGAAATGTGGAGGGCAGAAATTACAATCGAAGCTGAATAGGTAACACCAATTTGCCATTCTACTCCAGTACCGTTTAAGGGAATCCTCCTTTTTAGTGATTTTGGTGTTATGATTGTTCTTGGAGAAATGCTCCAACTTCATTAAAAGAAGGATTAGTTTGATGTATGATATTTTTCAATGCAAACAGCATATCCTTCTTACCCTGTCTTTTGCTGCAGCTTCTCTGTGTGTAGCTTACCTCTACAGCCGCTCCTGTGATAGTCCTTCTCTGTCTAACAGTATTGGCAAGTCAGAAATCAAAAACACGTTCAACCACCTAAAAAATAAAGAAGCAGAATGAAGCCAATCATGGAGAAGAGCACTACTCCTTAGAGCTCTGCTCCTCTTCAGCTACCAGTGGCACAAAAACACCCCTTTCAAGGAGGCAAAAGACCTCCACTGGCAGACAGACTCAGAAGGAATGCACCCTGACCATGCAGGTTCCCCGTCATGGGTGCTAGATGCACTGAATAGATGCACTGAGAGACTTGACACCACATTAGGCAGATGCAGCCTGCATGGTCGCCATCTTTCTCCTGTGCCACAGCAGCGGAGCTGCGCCCGCTGACTTCAGATCTGAGACACCTGAGTCATCGACGGAGACCTAGAGAGGTGCCAGGAACAACGAGATCATCATATGAGTGTTCGGCCTTCATGGAGGTACCATCGATCAAAGCACGGCCCGCCCCCCACGAGTGGACCTCCACGGCTACCGCTGGACCCATCAGATCACTGGAGGCCAATAAGTCCAACGAGAGACACGTAGCCCCCTGCCTGGGAACAATGCGAAGGTTGGTGGCGGGTAATGCAGCCTCTACATAGACAATGGCCCCAAGGGGGAGGAAATTCGATGAGTCGGGGCAGACGCTGCTCGTGACCCGGTGGTTCCCTGACGAATCCCTGTGGGGCCATGAAATACATCAGGGCCTGACCACCAATCTGCTCATAACCATCATCGCCGTTGTAAACGGCAGAACCAGTGCCCCTGTGACACTAACAAGGGCCTGGAGAGGGGCAGCGTGAGGAGGGCTTGTATGGGGAAAAGAGAGCACTGAGTCCTAGTGAGGACCCCAAACACGACCTGGTTTCTATGAGGCAACTCCCTGGGAGCCACCTGAAGTGCCGCATGGCCCTTCCATGTGCTGATATATACTTGAACCTTACACCACCCCAACAGACGGGATCAGAGACCCACCTCCCTGCCCAGGACCAACAAAATCCCCAGACACAAACATTGAGAAACACCAGAGGCACCGGGAGGAGGGACTGCGAAGGGACAAACAGTGCCCCCCTTTGAAGTTCAAAGGAGGGGGCAATGGCGAGACTTCATCCGTCCTACAGCTAACACCTGGAAGCACTGTAAGACACACAGGGCCCATTGCCTGAATCATGAACCCCTCATCTCCAGCCCGGACATTAAGTGGGGAGGGAACCTCAGGACCAGCAATAGGCACTGAAGGACACTGTTCTCCTGCTCCTGAGAGTGCAACCCTGGATACTTGGGGGTTGTGTCTATATGTGTTCACCCTACGACGATGCTTGGTAACCCAAGCCCACACATAAAGGGAGGGGCCTAAGTACAAGTCATAGGGCACCACAGCTCCCTTACAGACTCTCAAGCATAGCCGGTGGTCCAACAGCACCGTTGCACTCTTCATGAGGCAGATCACAAGAGCAATCCTGAACTCCAAGCGAATCCATGCCTCTTCGCAGGTCTTTGCTTGATGGTGTCAACGCCGAGGCCATGGCCCTCACAGCACAATATCCTCTACCTACCTCTCCCAACCTTAGTGGACAGCCTTGGAAGGGACATAGGGAGCATCACTTGCTTGCTGCATACGAACATAACTATGCGCCTGTAAGTCAGCGCAAAACCTACCCCCTACATCCTTCTCCCCAGTAGGCTCTTTGACCACAGACCCAGCCACACAAAGGAATTCCTCAGCACACGTCTGTTATGTCACAATATACATACACATGCTTGATGTGAGCATAAGTAAAATACAAGTAGGTAAGTTCTTATTTCTTTTTTCCTTTTTATTTTCCGATGTTCAGACAGCCGACACGTGTTTCGTCGCTTACATGGGAATTAATCCCGCGACTTTATCAAGGCTATTGTCTTCATGTGTATAACCTTTATTAGTGGTGTTAATTCCAACCCACACTGGGATTCAATATCTCGCGACGTCTCACTTCTCAATGTTAAATCCAAGGGATCCCTGTATGTCCCAGAAGTCCAGAATCTTATTTCTTAGTAGTTTGATCCCACACACGGACGTCGCTCCTCGTGTTGCCGAGTACGGTGCACCGTACTCGGCAACACGAGCTGCACGTCGTGTGTGAGATCAAACTACTAGAAATAAGATTCTGGACTTCTGGACTCAGAGATCCCTTGGATTTAACATTGAGAGTGAGCGTCAGCAAATATTGAATCCCAGTGTTGAGTTAGAATTAACACCACTAATAAAGGTTATACACAGGAAGACAATAGCCTTGATAAAGTCGCGGATTAATTCCCATGTAACGACGAAGCACGTGTCGGCTGTCTGGACATCGGAAAATAAAAGGAAAAAAGAAATAAGACTTACCTACTGTATTTTACTTATGCTCACATCAAGCATGTTTATGTATATTGTGACATAACAAACGTGTGCTGGAAATTCCTTTGATATATCTGTCAATTGGCCAAGGCCATTTTGTGTTTTGAGGAGGTCAGTGGTTCTCTTCACCTTGCAGCACCGTGATCAATACAGCAAGTAAATATCAAATATTTGTGTTTTCTCTCCCGAGTGGCGCCTTCATTTACCCAACTAAATACCACTGCTCATTAGGTGCTCACAGACCCAGCCACATCCTGTCACTTTGGTCAAAGGCAAGCAACTCAGAGAATGCTCGGTGGCAGACATGTGGCAATACATGGGAGAGGGAACACGAGGCAGGCAGACTTCCCACGTCAACATCTGCAAAAGTAGCTCCCACCCAAGTCACACATTAATACATGAACCGCTTTCTCTCTGAAATTCGCTCTGACATTGGCCTCCCCAGGACAAATGTCAAATCATGCACACAGGAAATATGGAGGGAGGTTGCAGATGTGGGCAAATGGGTGGATGATCTGGATTCACGATGGACTCCAGAACAGGGGACCAGGAAATATTATGGAAGAAACAAAACATGAACCTCCAACTAAAACAAGAAGACCTTGAAAATCACAGCAGACAAAACAACATACACATTCAAGGCATCTTGAGAGGTGCTTATGGCTCCATTCCTGCAATTGACCAAAGACCTCCTTCAGACCATCAGAAGCAATCCTGATCTACTGGCTCCTCACCTGGACAGAGCTCACAGAGTCTTCAGCACCATCGCCAAATCAGATGAAGCTCCAGACAACTTCACCCATGTCCATTTCTTTGATGATAAAGAAGGCATCATGTGAGCGGCACCAGGAAAAGCTGATCTGATAACCTGGGGGCACACAATACACCTCTTATGGGACCTTGTGGCATCCACGCTCCACTGCTGCAGAGAAATCCCCCCAGTGACCAATGTCCTCAATAAACGCCACATAAAGTATCACTGGGGGCACCCATTCCTCATATTCACATGGTCAGACAAGAAGAAACACCTTCATATGCTTGATGAGGTGAGATCCATACTAGGTATTCCACAAGACGCAGAACTGAAGTCCAAAGGTGACAACCAAAATCAGCTGCGGCTGAGCCTAAGCCAGAATGGTAGTGCGGCCATAGCCATAGGAGAGGGAGAGGGCCCAAGGTAAAATCACCAGCAGAAGCCAGAGCAGATGTCATTGCAGACCTCCAGAGATTGAAACAGGAAAAAATTGAAACATCTGCCAACACTTCCCTTAATGCCGCACAAGAGGACTAAATATGCTTTAGTTTATCACATACAACCATGTACACTAATCTCCTGAGTGGCTAGGAGGGGCACTTGCAGTAGGAAATAGTTGTGCCCACCAGGCACCAAACACCCTGGCACTACACCGCTAGCCAAAACAGACTTACAATGGACTGGCCGCCCATTGTGGGGAACTCCCCGTTGATTTCCAACCATACCATGAGGGTCGCACCTCTAGTGGGCATTGTCCATCTCAGGCATTCTCAGGGTAGGGGCGTGTTATCGCCCCGGCCAAACGCACAACTGGAGTTGCCTAAACTAGGCAGTTATCCAACTTCACAAAGTGATTCCATGTATTTCAATATAATCCAGTTGATACACACTTTCATTCAATTTTTTCAAACATTTTCTCTCCACACGCGGAGTGGATTTGCCAATTTACAAGATTTCACATGTTAAGGCTGGGCCATCCGAACCTCTTGCACAGAACACGATGAAGCAATTTCGTCAAGGACAGTGTAGTTTATTTTAATACCCAATGCATTTCGGGCCTCTGGTGCCCTTCATCAGGGGTCACTGCAATAACAAATGAAATGCCTGATATTACCATTTAAAGAATCAAACGAATACATTAATATGCAAATGAATTTAAAAACTCTGTGTCATTAGACAAACTTTTCATATTTCTTACGTAGCCAATGTTAACCATAATACTGGTAGGGTTTGCTGTCTATCCCCGTTTGTTACCTCCCCCACGTCCTACTATTAAGCCTGACTGTCTCCAACTTCTAAACTCGCGTGCCCACCCGTCCTTGTGCTCTATAGCTTACCCCAGCTCCACTGCGAGTCGTCAACTCCCAAACAATCCCACTCATTTCTACCCACTGACCACTGTTAACTCACTTCTACCCCACATATAAACCTCTCCAAACTCTCCCATATCTGTAATCACACACTTCATGACTATCATTCAAAACCATCAGCATTCTCACGTTTAACCCAATCTTGCAACTAACCTCTTCCCTCCTTATCAGTCTCGCCCCCATGCGTTCATTATTTCACTCACAAATCATTCCGCCCCAATCCTAAACACAATCACGTCACATCTCTCCAAACCCTCCTCCACAATACTATTTTATCCATCTACTAATCACATCTCTCACAAGTCACACTCAACCAAACAATCAACCTTACTATTATGTTGCCAATGCATTTCATACCTGCTTTTGAGAATTCTCATTGTCCATCTCACCCACCTCTCTGGAACATGGGACTGGCTCAGTTGGCCTTGTTTTGTTGTTGTCTTTCAACCCCTCTTTTCTTCCTCACAGCCCCTCCACAGCAACAGGTCTCCTGCACAAGAGCAACCTTAACACTCACCTAAATTCAGCAACATCCCACAATATGCTAGAGCACGTGCCACAGAGCAGATCCCGACCAAAGCATGTTTCTCCCAATGAACCCTTACACCACTACATTACTATGCCTTAATGTAAGGGGCCTCAACTCACCTAACAAAAGACACCAGACTTGGTGCTATCTTCTCCACCATGATGCTGACATTATATTTCTACAAGAAACTCACCTAATTAGAGTAGACCAGAGGCAGATAGAGCCAGGCTCGTTATCAAAATCAATATTGGGCCTCCACCACTTCTAAAATGACAGGTGTAGCCATTCTCTGCAAGCCGCACCTTAACCAGAAGCCTCTACACATTTCCCAAGACCCACAGGATCAGTATTTAAAACTGGTACTACCAGTAGGAGCATGCCCTCTTACCCTATTGAACGTGCATGCTCCTAACACAGAGCAAGATCAATTCCTGAGGTATACATTAGCCACATAACTATGCCAATGGGTACATTATGGTGGATGGGTACTTCAACTTAGCATGGGATCCACAACGGGACAGAAAAGCAAATATTTACCAGGGTACAGGGGCAATGCCCAACTCTCTGAAAAAAGAATTTGCTGAGTTGGGTCTGATAGATGGCTGGTGCTATCTACACCCAGATGATAACAACTTCTCATTCTTTTCCCATGTTCATGCATCCTATTCCTGCATTGGCTATGCACTGATTACCCGCTCTTTTGAATCAACTCTGGAATTAAACTCATATCGCACTCACATGAAGGGGAGCCCAACCTCCAAGAGACCACTCACCCAATAGGAGCCTTAACTCTTGAATACTGAGGGACCCAGTCAATAGGCAGACCACAGTCACTGCCATTACAGACTACTTTACACACGACACAGAACAATCTTAATCTAAACACATCCTGTGGGATGCATTCAAAGCTACTATAAGGGTATCCAATAATTGAGGTAGATAGAGCAAGAGAGTCTAGACTCAAGGAACAGAAACACATGGCTTAAAAACGAGTTAGAATGCACTGATAAACATCTCCCGCCGAGAGCAACACAACAAAAACTAGCGATAGAGAGCGGCCAATTAACTGCACACCATATGATCAAGGCAGAAAGAGCACTCCTGGTGATGGGACGGTGCTTTTATGAAAAAGGGGACAAAGTGGGAGCCCTGCTTGCTTGCAAAATCAGGTTAAATAGAATAAAGTCATTTATCCTGCAACTTTGGAAACAAAATGGAGAGTGGACTAAAGGGGAATGAGAGAAGCTATCCACTTTCCAAACCTCCTTTCAAACTATCTATGACAAAGGTGCAGAGAGCCAACAGGATATTCAGGCATGCTTATGGTCATCCCTTGACCCTCGACCCTGGAGGCCCTTGAAGCCTCCATAGATAGCTCTTAAATTGCTCCCTGGTTGGAAATCACTGGGCCTGGACGGCCTCACCCCAGAGTGGTATAACATTTTTCTCCTACTACTCCAAAACCATCTAGTATCGCTTTTCAACTCCTTCTCTAAAGATACAGGTCTTACCCCAACAATGTGCTATACCGAGATGGTTTTCATCCTTCCATCACTTTGCACGTTCTACCACCCCATGGCTCTCCTAAACAAGGATGCAAAACTCCATACCAAAAGTCTTGCGTTGAGGCTAGAGAAGCTCAATATCAGACTTATAGCGCACTTGGTGGTAAAGGTCCATAGGAGGAATATACCAGTCCTGTTGATTTCTTTGGATGCTAAAAAGGCATTCAACAGAGTCAGCTGGGCATTTCTGGTTGCAGTTCTAGCTAAAATAAGGTTTGGCCCGAAGATAACTAACAAAATACTGGCGGCTTACTCCCCCCCACCATGGTAGTGTGGATCAATGGGCATGTTACCACTCCAATTCACATAGCCAGGGGTACCCAACGGGGAGGCCCTATTTTCCCCCCTTGTTTGCATTGGAAGTGGAACCTCTTGCTATTCAGATCAAACAGTCCCAGGAGGTTGAGGGCATTTCTTTTTGGGGGTGGGCAACATAAAATAGCACTGTTAATTTACATTTTGCTCACTCTAACGATCCCCATTGCCTCTTTGCCAGTGTTGGTCAGCTTACTCGATCAGTTTGAACATCTCTCAGGCTTTAAAATAAATAAGGATAAATCTCACATTCTCAACTTGTCCATAAAGGTACCCTGGGTGCCTAACTTATGCGCATAAACTCTGTTTCACTGGGCAAAGTTTCCATATGTTATCTGGGCCTCAAACTCACTGCTCACCAGGATGATTGGTCCAAACTTAACTGGGCAGCCTGCAAGAAATATATTTTTGATGATTTGCGACAGTGTCACCCGCTCTATTTATTTTGGCTTGGCCCCATCAATGTGATCAAGATGAATATCCTCCATAAACTTCTCTACATATCCAGTCCCTCCCGACACCTATGCCCAAATCAGATATTACCCAACTACAGGCTAATATCCACACCTTCATATGGAACGGGAAGCACCCACGCATCTTTAACAAATTGCTCATGCTCCGCAGAGACCAAGGGGCACTGGCATGCCTGAATCTTCTTGATTATTACTGGGCAGCACACCTACGCTATATATGACAGTGGATGGAATGGGAAAGTGAAAATCACTGGCTGCACATGGATCATGTAGTCTCCTGCAGATCTCTCTGGGACCTTGCATGGATCCCCTAACAACAAAGACCATAAAGCGCATATATTGGTACCCCAACAAAAATGGTCCTCGATGTCTAGGATCGGCTAGCCACAAGGAGAGACCTCACAACCTTTCTTTCTCCAAACACCTACATAGCTAAAAACCCAGATTGCACCACAGTGATGGAATCTAACACTTTTCAGGTGTGGTCACATGGGGACTAAAGGACTCTGAGAGATCTATTCTTGGGCAATGTCATTAAAACCTTTGAGCAATGATAAAAAGAATTTCCTCATTTCCGAAGAAGCAAGACTGCAATACTGTCATCTCAGATATTGGGACCTCCAGGACCCCAACTCTTCCATAGCCAAACATGTCCTCATGCCTTTGGAAAACCTGTTACACAATTACTCAGGCTTGAAGGGTCTGACTTTGAGCATTTACAAAGCTCTCCAGGAGTCTAGACTATGGCTCCTGTATACATTCCAGACCCAATAGTAAACAGACCTACTCAATAAAATCGTGCCTAAAGAGTGGGACAAATTATGGCAGGACATCCCTAAAAATGAGAAGCATTGCACCACGGGAAACGGCATATAAACTAGTGGTGGCCGAAACTCGTGGAGTTTCACTCTGCAGAATTTCGCTGAGTTTCATAAAAACTCTGCAAGATTCAGAGGAGTTCCGTCAATGGTGAGAAATATGGATGTCGCACTGCTCGAACTGCATTTTAGAACCAGTAGGGTGAGCAGCGCGGAAAAATCAATAAGAACGGCACTGTATGGTGCGCAAGAGCGCCCGGACATTTGAGTTGAGTTTGATGCCGGTTGAGTAGAAAATCTACTCGAGCTGCAGCAAATCTACTCAAGAAGCAGTCCTCAGACCACAACCATCTGCAGCAGAGAATAGCGCTAGGAGATGCCAAATCTCGCTCACGCTTGCATTTCTGGAGTCTCTCTGGAAAAGATTCTGCCACATGGTGATTGGCAGAACTTGGCCGTAACTCTGTGTTAGTTGGCGCCAAATTTCGCCAATTCCACAGGCAGAATAAAACATTCTGCCCACCCCTAATATAAACTCATGTATCAATGGTTCTGCACCCAAACCCACCTACACAAAATCTTTCCTGTCATGTCCCATTCATGCTGGAGATGCGGTCACACCAAAGGAATCTTCATTCACATTTGGTGGACATGTAAATCAATTCAGACATACTAGAAGGAAATCCTGGGCCACATCAAGGGGACCGTGGGGTATCCTATCCCAGAAGATCATTGGACTGTTATACTGGGAATGACACCCTCAAATCTGAGTGGCATGACTGGCTGATGAAGGGTGATGCCCTGAAACCGGTCCCAGGATGCTTGTTTTCGGTCCAGGGAGGACCTGGCTTGGCAGTTCGGGCTGGACAGTTCCCACAAGGAACAGGGTCAAGACTGATTTGCATATGGCTGGGTCCAAACTGGGGTGGTGTGGTGAGCAAAAGAATGATGGATTTAACCCAGATCCTTGTGACTGGGGGTGAATGTTTGCATTGTCCAGCATTCCATCCATCAATTGTTTCTTTTGGAACAGGAAGTAGGCAGCCTCCCTCCCCTCCAAACACCAATCACAATGCTGCAATGGCAGCATTGTGATTGGTCGGGACGCCGACTAGCCAGGCGCCTATGGGGAGGCCATTTTCTCCATGTAGGCTGCATTGCAGCCTACATGGAGAAAGGGCAGAGTGAGCATGACTGGTTTGGTCGGCCCTGGGGCCTACCAAACAGTCAGCGCCCTCATCAGTGGGCAAGCCACTCCTCCCCTGCCCTAGAGCAGACCCGCCCACCCGTTCCCATCCAAACACTTCTGCTTTCTCGCAGTGCGGGAAGCAGAAACATAAAATGGTAGTTTTAGAATTTTATGTTTCTGCTTCTTGCACTGTGAGAAAGCAGTGGGGGTACGCTCTTCCGCCCTAGTGGAGGAGCCGCCCTGCTCCGAGTGGTTGCTGTGCAGAGCAGCCTTCAGTCCAGAAGGATTGTAAAGCAGCTTCTTTTACCAGAACATAATCTGATTGGTTTAGATTAAGTGAAAAAGAACCACACAGTGTATTTATAAAAATATGTATATATTATAAGACACTCCCTAACACATACAGATATCTCCTTCCCGGAGATATACACAATGCACACAATACTTTGCAATAGAAACAGGTAAGAAGCACAAATACACAGTGGTCGCCAGGGGAGACCAAACCATATACAAAAATAGTGGTATGCGAACCACAACTCAAGTCAAGACTATACCCAGAAGACGTAGAAGTGCCGGGGACCCAAGACACCACCCGAGGTAAGTAACCAGAAACCCAACGGAGGCTGTGCACAGAGTGGGAACACGACTGCAAGCTCAATATAAGTCAATGGGTACTCCTGGTTGCAAGATTAGAGAAGAAGGACCCTTGACAGTGGACCCTGAGGATAACCCGAGGAAGACAGAAGGTTGGAGAGCTACCCCACCCAAGGATACCTTCGGATTCAGGATACCTACAATCACTGTCCAGCACAATCGAGGACTTCAGGACAAGACCGCTGTTGCAGAAGGAGGGAAGAGTCTGTTGTCACCCGGGCGCGGGTTCGTGTCGAACAGTACCTGAAAGCAGAGGGGACATGGTCTATGCCCCACCAGGACGTCCAGGAGGCACAGATGACAAAGGCCACTCAAGTTCAGGGGAACAGGTCAAATGATGAAGCGGCTTCAAGTACGGGTACACCGAATGGGTAGCTAAGCCCGAGCCTCCGGGATGCTGAAGATGACCGGGTTCATCCGTCCAACCAACCGCGTCGACACACATCAGTTATAGTGGGGACAGACTCGTCGACAGAACCGTTCGACGCGTCTGACTCCGTCAGTACTAGTCGGTCGTAGTAACCGTTGCAGTTACAGCGTGAAGAAGCAACGCAATGACACGGTGCACAGGTGCTCGGTTGCAGGGCATTCTACGAGGGATGGTGGCCTCAACTCGACGAGAGGACAACTCAGGCCTCGAGGGAATGCAGAACCACCACCTGTGTTTCTGAGCCTTGGAGAATCCAGGGAAGCCCAGATTCGGCAGACCGGTCGATCTTGTTACAGTGCCTGCGGATGCAGGTGAGTGACTGATGGTACAGCGGGTTTGCAGGATGACAAGGTCAGGAGTAGACAGAGTCTTCTCAGTTGCAGTCTCGGTCCCAGAGCAAAGGACGATGCGATCAGCCTGGCACGGTCAGCACGACTCGGCCAGGATGTCCAGACGGTCAAAGTTGAAGTGGAGTTGGAACTGAGTCGAATCCCACGACGAATCCGGGGACCCACCCAAAGGTAAGCCCTTAATTACCCTAAGGAAAGGGTTGGGACAATTCAGGGTTCCCTCCCAGGGGAGGGGTTGGACAGTGGGGAGGATACTCCCATGTCCTTTGTCCAGTTTCGTGCCAGAGCGGGATTCAACAGCTCCCTGAGCTGGTTTGAACTGGACTATGCAAGGAGGGAACCAAATGTGCCCCTCAAGCAGACTGAGTGACGCTGGCAAGCGCCTCCACATGGCCCCAATACACTAAACCCTTTCTGGGAGGTGGTCACACCACCCTGTGACAGGATATCTATTGTTCTGCCTTCCCCTGCTCGACCTTGGCTCAGCAGCAGGAGGGCAGAATCGTGTCTCAGGTCGGCAGCAGCTATGTCGTGCTGTCCGAGTCTAGAAGACTGGTACCGGGCATACTGATGGCCTCTCAGAGGAGCTTTACAGTGCATGGAATCATACCTCCCACACTGTCATAGAATCATACCTCCCACACCGTTTACGGTGTGGGGGTATGATTCCAACATATTTGATACCAAACATGGCAGGGTTTGTTACAGCCAGTTTAAGGATGGTCATTGCGTAATGACACATGGCCATTCTATGTATCATAATGACTGATGCACTTACAACCCGGGAGAATGGACTCCGAAGGCTGTAGGGGTGTCCTGCTCATGCAGGGGCACCCTCACACTCAGAACAGAGCACCCTGCCTTCAGGATTGAAAAGGTCTGCTTTAGGGGTGACTTATAGGTTTTAGGCGCAGTGACCTCAGATATAGCGAATCCTATATCTGTCGTAAGTGGTGCAAGCATCAGCTCACACAGGCTGCAATGACAGGCCTGTAGTTACCGTTTGAGTGGTCTCCTACGGGTGGCATAATACATGCTTCAGCCCATGGGGGACCCCTGGTGTACCTATGCCCTGGATACCTCAGTATCATATACTAGGGACTTGTAAGGATACACCAGTATCCAATCTGGGATGTACCTAAGTACTACCATAACCAATTTTGGGGAGAAAGCACAGAGGCTGGGGTTCTGGTTAGCAGGATCCCAGTCAGACTAGCCAGAAACAGCACAGCACCAGGCAAAAAGGGGGGGTAACCATAAAAGCAGATCCTACTTTCCTACACATGGGTACTTGTCTCACCCCAGGTATGCTAATTTTCATATAGGCTGGTGGGAGGAGAGGTACAAAATGGAGGAAACCAGAAGATGTATACAAATAATAATATGATTTGGTAAAGAAATAGTGACAATATTTTGCATATGGAAAGGTGAAGAAGAGAATGGTCAAAGGTTTGTTGACTTACTGAATATGAACGATCTAAATTTTAAGTTTACATACAGCATTAGCAGACATGAGGACCTTTTTAGATATCTGCATTGAAGTGGCAGGGAGTGAGATTGAACTTCATTTTATAGAAAGCCTTCTACAGTAAATAACATGCCCAGAGCTTCCACCCATTTGCTCAAAAGAACAACATACCTCATAGTGAGTTTCCCAAGGCCAAACAAAACTGAAGTACACAATGTAAGTTTGATCATGGACGTTAGGAAATGATTACCAGATTTAAGGCAAGGATGTATTCACAGATAGTATTGGATGCAGCCATTGAAAAAGTATCTGGACAGAAAAGAGAGGACCTAGTTTGGTCATTCTAAAAAGATTTTAAAAATTCACTAAATTCTAATGAGGTCAGATTTCTCAAGACTTTTAGCACTAAGCATGCAAAAATACATAACATGTTAAATAAACATTAGAGATTTGTGAAGTCTGATTTCTTCAATGGTAATCTCCCATCAAGAAGACCACCAATCTTGTTTAGAAAAGTCAGATTACTAAAAGACAGTTTAGTTTACCTCTACCCAGCCCTAAACTTATAGCCCTCTTGCCCCTCTTCACCTCACCCCACCGCTTTCAATTATTAAAAAAAACACTTATTTGCGGAGTAAAATCTGTGAAGTAATAACATGCAGAGTAAAGACATGTGGGGCAAAGGCAAATGCAGAGTAAAGGCTGAGCAGTAAAGGCTAAGTGGATTAAATACTGCAGAGTAAAGGTTACATACCCATGGGCAGGGCTGCTACTATGGAAAGCAACTTACGTAGAAGCTGCAGTAGGAGGCAGTGTAAGAATCCTTAGCTTACCGCAGAGCGATGAAATATACCAAAAAGGGATCCTCCAGTTTTGCTCCCTGATTGTTTAGAGATTCTTTTATAAGATTTACATTTTGTGGGCCTCTTTTCAAACTCGTTGGCCATGTTTGGATTTCGGACCTCACAACTTTATCAGACACAGAAGAAGGACTACTACATGCACCAGCTGTTGCCAAGGGGAACCAACTGCAGAGATTCTGCAGCACGAAAAAGGGATAGAGAGCCAGGGAGGATAGAAGAGATTTTTTTTTTAAATGTTAGAAAAGGGAAATAAGTATTTCTCAAACTGAAACACCATACATTAGCTCAGCAATCACAGTAAATTGGCCCACTGCCCCATGCTCTATGACGTAGAGAACTGAAGTAGAATGTAAATAACACAACCACAGACCCATGGATGAAGAAGGCTGGCTTAAAGCCCCTGTAAGTAAGTATATTATAAATATAATTTTAGCAAAATCAAAAGGGCTTGGCTAATGCGAGGCCTAATGAGAAAGGAAAAAAGAGGAGCAAGGATGTGAGAGGCAAGATAACAGAGAGTAGGAACTGAAAGATGTAAGAAATAATACATAGAAAAAGAGATTGGGAGAGAGAAGATGGAGGGTGCAGGTAGAAGACTGATGTTAGAACAAGAGCTAGTGATTATAAGAAAGCACGAGCATAAGAAAGAAGGAGTGAGAAGAAAGTCATCAATAGTGAAATGAGTTGGATTGACTAAAGGGATAAGAGGGCAGAAGATAGAAGGTTTTGGAAAAAGTTGAGGAAAAAGCCAGCATCTGAAAGTATCCAATTAAAAATTTAATATAAGATGCATAATGTACCCCATTAAATCACATATGTTTGGGGAGAGCTCACCAAGGCACAATTTGAGTGGTAAGGTACACTTGCTCATTCTACATACCTTAGGGGTCGGGACGACGATGTTTACCATGGCTCCTCTCAGTTCCCAGTCCAGCCCTACTATGAGTCTCTAACAACCATGGAAGACCCCTATTAGAAGGTAGTATGCTGCCCCTCTACCATGTGCCTTATCAACTCCTAGACTGGTATCTGAGGTACACAGGGTGGGTAGGACTCATGAGACTTCAAGGAGTGTCTAGGATGAAACCTATCCTCGACCACTAATGTAGACTTGGGTAGGCAGAGATTGTGAGACCTTGGAATGTGGAATGTGTGCGTCTTCAAGCAGGAGCAGACTGCCCTTTTAGAAGGGGTTGACCAGTCCTTCTTCTCTTTGAGAAAGAGAAAGGTGTATAAGTCATTTATGAATGTCATCATGTGCAACAAATGATACATAGAAAGTGAATGTCATACATTGCACAGTTTAATGTTCATGTTCAGCATTTTCATAAAATTAACTTTACAAACAAGAATGTTGAACATTCCTCATTATCAGAGGGACCACGGAGTCAAATAGTCAAACTGTACTCCCTCAACATTTGAACTGTTTACATTTAAACAGAAATAGTACAAATATGATCAGCTCCACTCAATCAAGCCATGTTTCAATAACCGAACCTCATTTTGATATACATATTTTTATCCAATTCTGATCTAATTAGGACCTTCCAGATGAGTGTGGCATGTCTAACTCATTGTAAGACAATTTGAACAAATTAACCCGGACATTACACACCTTCGAATACATCATATTACAATGCATCCCATGTAAATTGGTGTTCCTTTAAATAAGCGGAATTGTACTCACCACAGTGCTGCTACTCATGGTTCTTCAAAAGGCTATGGGATCTGGCCAGGCATTCGTCAGTGACCTCTGCTCCAGTGGGTAGAACTAGGACTTTGAATTGCTGATTCCTGAATGTCCTTGGCCTTTATCATGGACCAGTTTTTCTCATAGAAATCCCCACCGCTGAACACTTCCTGAGGAAAAGCTGAGAGAGCTTTTCAAGGACCACCACACCATTGAGATCAACTTCTTGTGGGACACTTTCCTCAGCCATGTTTGGGGGATTTGTGGCAGAACACCAGCAAGATAAAGGTGGACGCTCTTTGGGGAACAGGGTGGCTGAGGAATGGCTGATTTTCCTCTTCCACTTCGCTTACCTCTTGGTATGTTTGATTAACTATTAAGCCACTGTTACTGTGTAGAAATGCATTAAGCACAGGTGCTGTTTGAGGACCTGGATGAGGCTGCAATGCAGGACGTGTGTCAATGTGCAAGCACTCTTGCAGGGCAAAATGATGCAATATGCAACAGTCGAAGATTGTCTTACACATTACTTCCGGGGAATGAAGGAGAAATTCCTTTGTAATTAAGACATCTGAAGTGAGTCTTCGGGATGCAAATATGCTATCTATGTTGCCTCAGGTCAATGTATGTGTTCTGTGTACCTCTGTTGAGGACTAGAAGGTTAGACTCCTCAATAAGGTGAGGATATTGGGAGAGACTGTACATGCCTATAGGGAAAAGGTTTACAGTTGCTTCCAGCTCTAAAATGATTACATTTCACTCAGCAGGCACTTTAAGAGTCCAATAGGGGTAAACTGGGGCTGAAGGATATAAAGTGTTATATTCAACCTAATGCTATGCTCCAGGTGCAGGTACAATCTCTGTATGTCATTGCAGAACTTACCTAGAAGCCACATGCAAATATAATCCGTGGCTTGCAACTGACTTCCAATCAATGACTAGTGAAAAATGAAATTGTCATGTAGCAATGCACACATAAGCAAAGCAACCCATAGTGTTGAAGACAGCTTGCACACTGTCAGACCTAGGTTAGGACCACAGGGCATGCAGGGGCTACTCAACTGTGGGGTGGGGGGGTCTGCCCTTTCACCTCTGGTGTCCTGTGGTACCTATTACTGGAGAGCTGTAGACTTGGCCAAAAACATCCCTACGGTACTTGACTCTCAAGTACCGCAGAAAAGTAGTCCAAAGCATCTCATGGTGGTAATGTGTGGGTCAGAGACTCAAAACTCGAGCAGTCAAACAATAAACACAATACAGGAATATCCAGGCAAGTGCCTTTTTCACACCACAACTCAATACTGTACACATTGTATTTGCAGCACTACATAGAAGGTGTTCTGTGGACGCTACAGTGGTTACCACACAGACATTCAGAACTTTCAGATTTAAGCAGAGGTGAAATGGGGCAGATTTCTTGAGCCCTGTTACCTATTGGTGGGTATGTGTGTTTTGACAAGGCAGAGCTCTTAAGCAAGCCTCAATCATCTCAAGAAAGTCCCATCAAAGTCTGCTAGTCAAGTTCTCAGTCAACGTTTGTTAAAGTGATAGCATTACCAGAGGTAAAGTTCACTGGGGATCTCCAAGTGTAGAGGTGCAGGGGCATATTTTCAAGACCCACATTAAAATTATCGCCGTTTTAGCGGCAGGAAACTGCCGCTAAAACGGCGATAATGGGCTTGCTAATATGCGTTATGGAATTCCAATAGAAGCCCATGTTAGATGTGCAGGACATCTAACCTGGGCTTCTATTGGAATTCCATAACGCATATTAGTAAGCCCATTATCGCTCGTTTTAGCGGCAGTTTCCTGCCGCTAAAACGGCGATAATTTTAACGTGGGTCTTGCTAATATGCCCCGCAGTTTTTAGCTCATGGTATAAGCATCATACTTCATTTCACATGTGCTTATTTGGGCCTGCTTTCTCTCCATGTGGAGCTGATGGAAAAGACAGTGACATGGACTAGGGCACTTGATCCAGTCAGGGGTCTGTGTCCTTCATGTGGAGCCAAGGAGTATTGAGGCCACAGGACAGGCACATTCTATGGTGGTCACTAGAGTGGTACACTGGTCTTGGGTATGCTTGAGGCTGGGAGACACTTGGTCACACTTGGCATAACTGTGGACACACTCCCACAGCAGTCGGCTTCCCCTGGGCCACTCCCCTCTCCAGACGAGGTAGCTGGGCTTCTCCTACTTGGGCAGAAAACTCCTGAAAGACAAGTAATTTCTCCCCTCTCTGTACATAAGCAGACTCCCAGTACCCAGGTAGACACACAACTCTCCATTTCAATGGTATTTACTGAGATGATCCCATCTCAGGGGGTCTAGTTATCAGACATGCTAACCATAAATCACAGCAACTCCCAGACTTTTCTATGGAGTACCTGAAATGTCAGCTCCTGATGAGGAACTAGGCATTCTAGCCCCAGGCAGAGTTCTGACTTCATCTATGAGGAGTACGGTCTTAATCAGTACTTGCCCATCTGTGGATGGGCTGACAAACAGATTATAGCCATGGAGTTCTCCCAAGGGTGGAAATTCTGTAACAGTTAGGTCTGACGTTCAACAGGTAGTCTTAGTGACACAGGATGATTCTCTTGAGCCCAAGCCTCTGCTAGAAAAAGGAAGAAAAAAGAGATCCCCTTGAAAAATGCTATGCTCCAGGTGCAGGTACAATCTCTGTATGTCATTAATGTGCATGATGCCCTTTTTACCTCCGTTCAGGTGTTACCTTTGGGTTTCTTTTACAAACATCAAGTCTTAATTTCAGAGCATCTCTCACATGTTTCATCAAACACAAAGAAAACTGCCCCCTATGTAAATTTTGATTTCACAACATATAACAGGTTTGGGACATTGGGCTCTCTGGATTGCAATGATTGACAGGTTATCGATGTGGGAATTCCTTATTCCCCCTGTCCCAGCAACCCTGGTGATCCCTCTGTCTGACCTGATTTGAACCTTATACTGTCTAACTATCCTATGCTGGAATATTGCTAATTTGTCCAACAAGTCTTCAGATAAGGTATGGCTTGATTACATCTCTATGATTGATTTAATGTGTTTCCAAGAAATGTGGGGCATAAAGAATTATTTTCCTCTGGGTAGTAATTATTCATTTCATGTTCCAGCAACTCTGTGCCTTATGGTATAGCCAAAGGAGGTTTGTTAACTCTGATGTCCCTTTCAATTAAGGGGGTCATAACGGGACATCCCTACAGATTCTCCAAACCTACAAGCAGTTTTGTTCTCCTATACAGAGTCTCTTAAATTATCAATAATTATTTTTTATAATGCCAATTCTTTATTGAGGAATCTAGAACACCTACATATCCTGCATTCCTTTATAGTGCAGCACAGGGAGCAGAGTTTCGCATCAATTCTTTTGACTTAATGGGAGATATTAATATTTATTTATGTGGGGAAGCTATCCTTGGGCTTGTTACATTTGCAGCAATCAGGCCAAGGGGATTTTGTTGATACTTTGATCCGTTATTTTAATCTTGTCTTTTCTTTTGATAAGATTTTTTCTTATCCCCGGCAACTGATCTCTCCAACTTATATCAGTTGTGGCTGTTCCACTCTCATTGACTTCATTTGTTTGGCCCCTCTTCTTAGCCTTATAAAGAATATACAGATTCCGTCTATAGGCTTCATCAATTACAAGCCTATCTACCTTGACCTTGGTTGGCATAAAGCAAGTAAAATCTGAGCTCTTTTTAGTAAGAGTGCTATGGGTTGTAAACCACTGATGAGGATCAGCATCTAAGGTGGTCCAAGGTTGCACCAGAAGATTTCAAGGGTAAACTGTTTTCTTTGAGAGCCACTGACTTTCAGACTTGCCTTAGCGAGGATTTATTGGAGACAGAGGTACTCAGTTCTTTCAAATCAATCTCTGAAAAGATTGGAGAACTCTTGACCATAACTGGTACTTTTACCTCTAACTTGTTTCCTAGATGGTAAGTGCTCTAGTGCCCAATTGTGACTTGCTGAAGGCTCTCAAGGTGCTTCCCAGGAACAGCGAAATGGTATCGATTTGCAGGCTTAGATATAAAACGGAGGTCAAACGTTGTAAAAAACCTTTGAAAGACGAAACTTGGGATCATTTACTCCAAGTTAGATAACTCTCAAATAGTTCAGTATTTTGGGAGCCTCTATTTGCTCAATCTGATCAAGAGTTATTTTTTTCTCATAATCCTTTTGACTCCTAGGTAAAGCATTTTTAGTGCTCTATGAGACCTGTTAGATGTCTCACTTGGTATTATGATCCTGATAATAGGAGCCTCTAACATTTCATTCCCACTAGGAGTGGGTGATGCGATCTTAAGGCTGGCTAAAAATAAAGCTCCTAGCCATGAGGGGATTCCTCCTGACATACATTTCTAAACCACAGGTCTTGCCCCCTTTTGCTCACTCTTAGGTCATGAATGCTTCTGTCAAAGTAGTGATTCGGTTGTCTTGGATGGGTCAAAATAGAGATAAGATCAAACCTAGTTGCTATAGACCTATCTCCCTTATAGTTTCCATAGTTAAGGTCATAGGGCAGGTCATTTTGAATAGGTTAATGACCTAGGCTGATGAAAATCAAATCCTTTCAAATCTGCAATATGGGTTTAGACCAAGGCTGGGTACCAATGATCAATGCCTCAATTTGTACCTCCTAATTAATAAGTACACTGTGGGTAAATCTGATTCCATCCATATGGCCTTTAGGGATCTTACTTCAACATTCGACTGAGTGAACCAAGACAACTTTGGAAAATGTAATTGAGTATAGGAGTCAACACAGATATTGTTTATTTTTTAAGGGGTTTGCATACCAACATGTCTGATGTAGTAAGATATAATAATAATGGTTTCTGCTCTGAGGCTTTTCTGATTAAACATGGTGTTAGACAAGGCTGCATTCTTACACCTTTTATTTTTATACTCTATGTAAATGAAATTAGTTTTATTGACCAGACACTGTAGATTTACCTCCACATGGGAGCCATTGTATTCTGGCATTATTGTATTTGAATGATGTGGTTTGCAACTCCAGCGGGACATCTTTGTAAATTTTATGGATTCATTGGAATTCTCGTCTAACTATACCACATTGTTTGTTATGGTGGCCAGCCCAAGCTCTACTAAGGCTAGATTGCTTTGCATCCAAGGTAGAGCCATATCTAGAGTGGATTAATTTCCCTATTTGGGTGTTCTGTTTGACTGTCAGGAATTTGGTCTCCCTTATTATCAGCAATTTTTTATGTATTTTTATGATGGCCACTGAGTTGGTTTTTGACTTTGCATCCAAACTAGGTAATAAGCACGCTAAAACCATGTTACATATTTATCAGGCCAAGTGCATGACTGCTGTTGCCTACAGATGTGATATTTGGGGGTACAATAATCTTTCTATCGTGCAATACGAAAAATTAAATTACTAGATGCTTGCTGAGTTTACCAAATTGCATTTCTACATTTAAAACTCATCAAGAGTTGTGGCTAGTTTATCTTTCTGGCAGCCTTGCCCTTCACCCACCTACTAGGTGAATATCAGTTTGCACAAAACAGGAAGATTGACCTAAACCAGGTTGTATTGAGGGATTGCTTAAGTTTAGATAGGGTGATGTCTATCCCCTGCTCAATTATGTTATGACCTCGTGTATTGCTTTGGGCTTCTCTGATCTGTGTTTTTTGTTCTGACTCCAAAACTAAGAAAGCTATTGCATGGAACTAAAAAGCTTTCATCTCTCTTAGAGAACAACACAGAGAAGGATTAAAACTACATAAACAAACAGTTAGGGGGTATGTTATTTTAAAGACCACACTGAACCCTATCTTACATTTGTTACTAATAGTGATTAGAGATATTTGTCGGTTAAATTTGTTGCTGTGTTATTTGTCCGTGCCCAAGAGGTGGAACCTTGCTAGGAACCTAGGTCCCTATGACTGTTACTTTGTTTCCACAGAATATCCTTAATTTCATCATTTTGTTGTAGGTTTTATAGGCAGCCTCGTAGACATTTTAAATTACAGCTGCTAAAAGGATGAGGTTTCACCCAAGTTCGCCCTGCCTTGTTCTTGCAACCATTATAAGATGACCATATATGTTTTTGTTGCATGTTTTATAGAAGAAGCTATTAAGATAAGACAAAGAATGGATGTTCAATGATGAATTATTGTTTTAATTCACCTATGGTTTTAAATATTTTGTTTTAATCATTTAACGTATAGTCATTTGGGATTTAGTGCTGAATATGATGTCTGTACGTATACAATTTTGTTCTTTTCTACTGTTCTTTAATGCATTTTTTTATGAATCCAAAATAAAGATATACAATAATGATGATGAGTGCTATAAATGCCACTCAATTACTAGTATTTGGGGAATAACCTGCAAGTTTTGGTGCTTAACACACTAAAATCAACATGTTCCAGTAATTACTGGATGTTTTTCCGGCATAAATATTGGCAAGTTTGACCTGCCGATATTTGTCACGTAACAGAAGTTACTCCACATATCGCAAGTACCTAGGCCGCTAGTAATGAAGGCCTCAATGCTGACACTTCAGAATATGTTCAAAGGTTGCATTTCAGAATCGACAAACAAAATATTGTCTTAAAATATAAGATCCATAATATTAACCACCCCAATATAGTTAAGGTAAGTATAGATTTAATATTCTTAAGTCCACTTCAATATACTCTGACAAGAGCATCTTGGTATATAGATATGGAGATAAGAATAGTAAATCTGATCTGTACTTATATATACATACTTATCTTTACTATATTGTGTTAGTTGATAATCTCAATATACTATTATTGCAGGGTAATATTTTGAACTCGATATTCTAGACCACCTATCGTTCAACTTACATACTTTTGGAAAAAACATGATATCTAAATATCTAAGAGCTCAGCCAAAGCAAAAGCCATACAAGGTTACTTATTTCTCATTTCACAAATTACTTCTTCTACTCTGATTCCGAGGGGCATGTTTACAAGGAGCTATTGCCACCGCAGCGTACATTTTTGGATGCTGCATCAGCTTTTTTGGGCGATATATTTACAAAGTGACGCTAGAGGCATTAAGCATCACTTTTTCACCTCCAGTGCCTATTTTTCTTAGTGCCGTATCCTGTTGTGGCGGTTATCGCTAATGATATGCAAGGTAGGCGTTCCCCCTGAAAAAGCCTCGCAAAACTGATGGAGCCATATTTACAACAATTTTGGAAAATGGAGCTAGATGCGCAGTCCCAATAGTGACAGATTTTTACTGCTCCGGAAAAGCAGGAGTAAAAATCATGCATGGCCACTGATATAAAAGCAGAACATACACAAATCACTCTGGCAAGCTCAACTGCTACATGGACCTACTCCTATTGCAGCTCGGAGCAACAAGAAGACCACCACTACCATCACCACGGAGGCAGCGCAGGAGAAGGGCGCGCACATACCACTAGAGGATCACCCTCATTGACCTCAGGGAGGAGGAGGTTATTGCCCATTACAGGCTCAAGAGGGAGTCCATTGTCCGCCTCCTGCACCAGATTGCACCAAGGCTGCAGACAATATTGCAGCGGTGCACCAACATCCCTCCGCAGGCCAAGCTACTGGCTGTCCTACACATGCTGGCGTCAGGAACTTTCCAACCCACCACAGCCAGAATGGTAGGAGTATCCCAGCCATCCTTCTCAGCATTCCTCCCCTCTGTCCTGGATGCCATCATTAGCCTCACACTCCAGTTCCTCTTCTATTCCCCAACACAATGCAGAACCAACAGGAAAACAAGATAGGCTTTTTTATGCCATTGCAGGATTTCCACATGTGTTGGATGCAATGGACTGCACCCATGTGCAACTAATGCTTCCAGCAGTTACATCACACCTGTCCTGCAATAGGAAGCACATGCCTTCCATGAAGATGCAGGCAATTGTGGACCATCTGGGTCTCTTAATCAATGCCCTCGCCAAGTACCCGGACAGTGCTTATGATTCCTTCATCTTCTAGCATTCCACCATCAATGAGCACTTCCAGAATAGGACCTATAGGAATGGCCTACTGGTTGGTAAGTACATCTCAAGTACATGACAGACCACATGATAGTCAATGATGTTGGAATACGTTGACATATTTGTCTTCGGCTGAATGAAACAGTGCATACGTAGTTGGTGATGGCCTACATACTTGCGCCTTACTACATGGCATATACGCAACACAATCCTACAAGTCACTCATGTCCAGACCGCACACACCACTGTGGGCCACATGTACAAGTGAACTGAAGTAACAGAGCATCACCGGTCATGATACTGTCTGGCTGCAGCAGCTCTGGAGGCAATGCAAAGTCTGTCTGCATGTCATTGCATGGCCTCATAAGGTATGCAGTTAGGCAAGCCAAAGCAAGGTGCAGCATTCATTCACCTTAAGTTAAGGATGTGTACCATGGGCCTTGTGGTGGCTTTTCCCAAGCAACACCAATGGAGATCTCACACATTTCCACACATTCAATGTTCAGGGACCAACGCCAACGCTACGACCCAGCAGCACTCCACGCACTCAACCCAGGCCGCAACAACAACTGCAAGCTAGCATCACCAGCCGACTCCCACGGACCCTTCAGCTGTCACCGCTGCCGGCACACCTGCAGCACCGCCAAGAACACGGATCCAGCACAACCCGCCCACAAGAACACAACCGAACCGAAGACCCTGCAATGCATCCTCCTCAATGTCCGATCCCTCCACAAACACGCCACAGAAATCTGGGACCTCCTCGACAGCACCACCCCGGACATAGCGTTCTTCACCGAAACCTGGACCAACACCACCTCGGGACCGGACATCGCCATCGTCATCCCCCAAGGATACAAGAGCTCCAGGAAGGACCACCCCACCCGCCCAGGAGGAGGAATCGCCATCGTCCACAAATCCAGCCTCCGCCTGAGCACACTCCCTGATGAGCCCACAGAACTGATGGAACACCTTCACTTCAAGATACTGGCCGCCCCACTGCCACCCTCCGAGGAACCCTCATCTACCGACCCCCTGGACCCCGCGGACCCTTCGCCAACTCCATCACGGACATTATCTCCCCGCAGGCCATTGCATCCACCAACTACACCCTGCTGGGAGACCTCAACTTCCACCTCGACAACCAACTGGACCCCAACACCACATCCCTCCTGGACAACCTCCACAACATTGGACTGCGCCAGATCATGACCGAGCCCACGCACTCAGCAGGACACACCCTCGACCCCCTCTTCACTAAGGAAACTCCATCACCTTCAGCCACACCACCGAACTCCCATGGACCGACCATCGTTGCGTCCACTTCACCTTCAGAACACCCACCATCCACAGACACCAGCACCTGCTTCCACGAAGAAACTGGACCAAAATCACCGACGACCAGCTCACCTCCTCACTCAACAACTCCACCCCAACCATCGCGGAAAACGACGACCCCAACACCGCAGCCCGAACCCTGCATAGATGGATCTCGGACAGCACCAACACCATAGCCCCCCTCAAGAAAAACAACAATACCCGCGCCTAGAAAGCCAGATGGTTTACCACCGAACTTCGAGAGTCCAGAAGCACATGCCGCCGCCTCGAAAAGGCCTGGAGGAACACCAAATCCACAGAAGCCCACGAAAACTTCAGAGCCGCCACCAACGCCCACCATCAACTCATCAGAGAAAGGAGGAAAAAAGCGATTGAAGACAGAATCTCCACCCACGCGCACAACAGCAAGGATGTCTTCAGCATCATCAAGGAGTTCGCCCAACCCACTAGCAAGTCTACCGACATCCCTCCCTCACAAGACCTCTGCGACAAACTCAGCACCTTTTTCCACCACAAAATCAAGAGCATCTACGACAACTTCGACGAATACATCCAACACACTGAACCCTCACCAACCACCCCCGACACCCGGAAACCAGCGATTGACGACTGGACAGCCCTCACCACCGAAGACACACTGAAGACAATGAAGTCAATCCACTCAGGGGCCCCCACGGACCCCTGCCTCCACCACATCTTCAACAGAGCCGCCGACACCATCGCACCCATGCTCCGCCACACCATCAACCGCTCCCTGGCGACCGCCTCGTTCCCCGACGACTGGAAACACGCCGAGGTCAACCCCCTCCTAAAGAAACCCTCAGCGGACCCCACCGACCTCAAAAACTACAGACCCATCTCCCTGCTCCCGTTCCCAGCGAAAGTCATCGAGAAAGCCATCAACAGCCAACTCGCCACATTCATTGAAGATCACAACATCCTCGACTCCTCCCAATCCGGCTTCAGAAAAAAACCACAGTACGGAAACCGCCCTCCTCGCCGCAACAGATGACATCCGCACCCTACTGGACAAAGGAGAAACAGTAGCCCTCATCCTCCTCGACCTATCAGCGGCGTTCGACACAGTCTCCCACCGCACCCTAATACGCAGACTCTACGACGCAGGAATCCAGGACAACGCCCTCGACTGGATCCGCTCCTTCCTCTCTGGCAGGACGCAGCGGGTCAGACTCCCCCCTTTCCTCTTGGACCCCACACCTACCACCTGCGGAGTCCCCCAGGGCTCCTCCCTCAGCCCGACGCTCTTCAACGTCTACATGGCTCCACTCGCCCCCATCGTCAGAACCTACGGACTCAACATTGTGTCATACGCAGACGACACCCAGCTCATCCTCTCCCTATCCAACGAGCCCAACACCGCCAGATGCAACTTTCGAAAAGGCATGGAAGCCGTCGCCAAATGGATGAAAAACAGCTGCCTACAACTAAACACCAACAAAACAGAAGTACTCATCATGGGCCCAAACCCCGATGCCTGGAGCGACACCTGGTGGCCCCCCGCCCTCGGAAACCCGCCAACCCCCACGGACCACGCACGCAACCTGGGAATCATCCTGGACTCCGAGCTCAAAATGGACCGCCAGATCAACTCTGTCTCGTCCTCCTGCTTCCACACCCTCAGCCTCCTTCGTAAGACCTTCAAATGGATCCCCCTCGAACACCGAAAGACCATCACTCACGCCCTGGTCACCAGCAGACTCGACTACTGCAACGCCGGAATAAACAAAAACCTCACCCGCAAGCTACAGAACATCCAGAACGCCGCCGCAAGACTGGTCCTCAACCCGCCAAAACACTGCCACATCTCCCAGCACCTGCGCACACTCCACTTGCTCCCTGTCGAGGCGAGAATCACCTTCAAGATGCTCACCCACGCACACAAGGCCCTCCATGGCACCGGACCAGCATACCTGAACAGCCGACTCAAATTCCACGCACCCCAAAGGACCCTACGATCAGCCCAGCTCTCCTACGCCGTGGTCCCCCGCACCAGAAAGACCAGATCGGGAGGCCACTCCTTCTCCTTCCTCGCGGCCAAAGCATGGAACGCCCTTCCGCTCCACCTCAGACAGACAACATCGCTCCCCATCTTCGCAAGAAACCTCAAAACCTGGCTCTTCGACAGACCCCCTCCTTGATGGATGGAACCTGCACCCCCACCCCTAGCGCCTTGAGACCCTTACGGGTGAGTAGTCGCGCTTTAACAAACCCCTGATTGATTGAGGGACCCTGGGACTGTGTGCACATAGTGTGTCTCCCGAGGGGTGGTGAAATGAGGATACACAATTACATGTCTCTTTGTCATGTCCATTTACTATGTGTCCTGCATTCCGCAGTACACATAGAAGGAGGAATTAGCACAGATTGGTTACTTTTGGTGCAGGAATGTGTCCCTTTATGCATTACATTATTTGAGGACACTATAAGCTGACACACGTGCATCATGGTGTAAGGGGGTGTTGGGACTAGTCACTACCATGTGATAGTGCGTATGCGGACAAACCATCGACGTGCTGTATGTTAGGCATATGGCACATTCCCCCCTTCACTTTGGATGCAGGTCAACGCAGCCAGATGACATCCAGTGCTGCTCTGTGGCAGCAACTGCTAAATGAGGCATTGTGTGTGCATTCAATAGTGTCAAAGAGCCTCACTAATGCAACACCATGTGAAATGCAGCATCCAAACACCGTGTTGAAGGAAGGGATTCCCTGTCTTTAGTCTGTGTGTCCACAGGTAAATCCCATGGTCATGAGGCATGTGATGTATCCCAGACCTGTAAAACTGAGAAAGATTATCATATTTTAACCTTGCAAGATCATGTCTATCATGCTACATTACATCACTCATCATATACACATACATCACATCCTATATGCACTAATGCACAAAACACTCTATCAGTCCTCCAAGGCTCCAGACTGTGCAGCAAGTTGCAGCCTCAAGCACTAACTACATCTCCAATGACAGCCAACAACATAGTCATCTTGGGAATAACGTGTCTGTCTTGGAGCAATGCTGCACATTTTCCGCAAGCGCAGGCACAAAACCGAATCATGTGGAAAATATGTCCTACACTGTCCACAAGCAGTGTGGCACTGTAGTGTAATTAGTCTTCCTGTTGCACTGTATAGAGCACGATTCACACATATCTCAAACCCTTGTCTACTGTCAGCATAGTGGACACTGTGCACTGCCATGTGTACACTATCATGTCCCACATTGATATCCACTCACTATCCTTCCCTTGGCAGTACACTCTCACTGCCAAATATGTATGACTGAAGTACACAACATCACATGCTCCAGCTACAGGTTGTAAAATCAGACATGTATCAGTTCAGGAATGGCAATAGTAGCCAATAGCAGACTCAATAGATGATTGCGAGAAATTTATCTACTCAATGGCTAATTGACTTGCCTTATTGGTGACAAATCATCACCTGCATGGCCTTGGCACTCCCAAGTATGACTAATAGTAAGTGAATCACAGAGAACAGCAGACGTGTATGTGTAGCACAGGGTCAGTCATATCCAATTCCTACTTGTGTGTATGCACACAATGTCATAGCAAGTCTCTTACAGTAGGTAAAGTGTATGAGTTATTCAGGACACATAACAGAATGTACATGAATGTGGGGCCATCCCCTGTCATGACATTACTTTTTGTACACCTCCTGTCTTTGCAGCTGACCAAGTATATGCTCTGCATCCTTGGGTGATGACTTCTCTTAAAAAAAAACAGAAGGAACCCCAGTGGAGGTACAATCATGCCCTATGTAGGGCCCGGTCCACAGTTGAGAGGACATTCGGCAAACTATAATCCCGCTTCAGGAGCCTGGATATGTCGGGGGCTAATTGCTCTACTCGCCACCAGTGGCGTGCTAAATTATTCTTGTGTACTGCATAATGCACTATATTTGTGTGAGGACAAATGTGCCATGGGCTGATAGCAATGAGGAGCAGGAATCGCCGGAAGATGAGGATGAGGAAGATGAGTAGCCACACGAACAGTTCCATTACCTCCTCGTCCTGTCTTCCCGTCCCATTCCTTACAAGTGAGCAGCTAGTCTGCTCCACAGAAACCTACCACCTATCTGAGCTTTTCGCACCTCCCCCAATATGGCGCCACCATCAGGTGACCATAAAGGGGGAAGTGCGGTACCGTAACATCCTGTTCTTTTTTTCTGCACGCAGTGTCTTCGTGCCTGGCTGAGCGGATGGGGTAAGTTTTCCCTTCCCTTTTTTTCTTATGTTCGGCGGCCTGCTGTAGCGGCCGCCCTTTTTTTTATGTGTTATGCCTCTGTCATGTCGCGGTTCGCTTTAGCGGCCGTTTTTCGTGTTGCGCTCACCTGCTTCTGGGCCGGCCTGCTTTAGCGGCCGTTTTCCGTTTTTGCTGAGCCCGCGGCACCCTGCTTTAGCGGGCGGGGGTTTGCGGCGGTGATTTCTGGCAGCGCGTGTGGTCCGTCTTGTTTCGGACTGCCTGGGGCGATTTTGGGGCGGTCGGCTGCCTTTTTCTGGCGCCCGCCCCCTTTTTTTCTGGTCCTGCGTGAGCTCGGGCCCTCGGGACTTCCGTTGTATTTCATGGGGTCCTTTTTTGCTGGCACCTGTCCTTCTGAGTGCCTGTTCTCTGGTTTGGTGCTGGTGAAATTTTTGGCGGCATGGCTTCAGGTGCATCTTCCTCCACTCCTCCTCTGGGTGCCCTGCGCCTCTTGATCAATGAGGCTGTGGCTGCTGCTTTTCAGGCTCGGGAGTCTGCTGGGCCTCCTGCCAAGGTTCCTCGTGGGTCTGTGGATCCGCAGGGCGCTCCTGATGGCGATTTGGGTCCGGATGATGAGGAGTGTGTTCGTGGGCGCTTTGTTCGGGGTGCTGAGCTCTCTGATTTGTTTGCCCATGTCCGTGATAATTTGGGGTTCTCTCCTCCTGTGTCGGATGTCCTGGAGGATGACTTCTTTACGCAGTATCACCAGCCGGCTCCTGATTCCTTCCCATTGCATGGTGCTGTGCGCAAGGTGCTGGATCATGAGTGGAAGGAAGTGGATAAGTCTGCTTTCCCGCGCTTTTTGTCCAAGCGTTATCCTTTGGAGGGTTTTGCTGCGGAGTTTCCTCAGGCTGTCAAGGTTGACAATTTGATGGCAGGGCTTTCCTCTCATGGTCTGGTCCTGTCAGATGACGCCCTTCCTTCGGACGCTGTGGATAAGCGTGTTGAGGGGCGGTGAAGCGTTCTTATGCTGCTTCTAATTTTTCTGTCAGGGCGACGGCCTATTCAAATTACATGGTCCAGTCCCTCCTCAAGGATTTTCAGGCCCTGTCCTCTCTTTTGCAGGAGGGGGAGGATGCTACCTCTCTTTTGGCCCTCATGGAGTTGCAGGTGCGTTACTTGTCTGATCTTTCATTTGACAATTTGAGCGCCGCTGCGGCTGCTTCTGGTGCTTCGATTGCTGCACGGCATCATATCTGGATGCGTTCCTGGAAGGCTGAGTCTTCTCAAGCTGCCCTTTGTGGTTTCCAAGGTGTTCGGTCCTCAGCTGGAGGAGATGGTGAAACAGTCGGCGGAGAATCGCAAACTGGTGGCTCCGGTCCGCCCTCCTACTCGGGGGCGTGGTTTTGGCTACAGGCGTGCCTTTGGGCCTTCGGCTTGGGGTGCGTCGCAGCCCTTTCGTGGCAGGGGTCGTGGCCGGGGGGCCCCTGGAGGTGCCAAGCCCCGGGCCCCTGCCGGTGTTGCTGCCACCGCTTCTTCCTCTTCGCAATGACTGTCTGCCTTTGCCGGTTGGGGGTCGCCTTCACTATTTCCTGCATCAGTGGTTGTCAGTTCCGGATGCCTGGGCGATTCAGACCGTGCCGGAGGGTTATCGAATCGAATTCTCCTCTCCTCCCCCTCCGTTCTTCCTGGTGACTCCACTGCCCCGTGTTCCTCTGCGTCGTGCGGCCTTGCTGGAAGGTGTGCGCCTTCTGTTGGAGAAGGCGGCTATTGTGGAGGTTCCTGCCCAGGAAAGGGGCGAGGTTGTTATTCGATCCTCTTTCTGGTCTCCAAGAAGGATACTTCGGATCTGCGTCCTGTCTTGGATTTGAAACGTGTCAATCGCTTCATCCCTCGTCGTCCCTTCAAAATGGTGACTCTGTTGTCCATCCTGCATCTGGTGCTTCCTGGGAGCTTCCTGGCATCCCTGGATCTGATGGATGCTTATCTACACGTCCCGATCTGTGCGGAGGATCAGAAGTTTCTCCGGTTTGCTGTGGGTTCCCGGCACTTCCAATTCAGGGTGCTGCCATTCGGCCTTTCATCGGCGCCAAGAGTTTCCACGAAGCTCTTGGCCCCTCTGGTGGGTATTCTTCATTCCCGTGGTCTGCAGGTTTTTCCCTATCTCGATGATTGGTTGATTGTTTCTCCTTCTTTTTCTCAGGCTCTGTCGGATGTGGACCAGGTGTGTCATCTGCTGGGGTCCTTTGGGTTCCTCATCAATCACCGGAAGTCCTCCCTGGTGCCATCCCAGACACTGAAGTTCCTGGGGGCTCTCTTCCGCATGGATCTCGGAATGGTGTTCCTCTCCCAGGAGCGCCAATTGACTTTGTTTCGTCACCTTTCGTGGGTTCTGTCCCAGTCTCAGGTGTCCGCCCGTCTCTGGTTGAGAAGTCAGGGGAGATGGCGTCCACGTTGCATCTCCTCCCTTGGGCCAGGCTGCATTTGTATCCCCTCTTGCATCATGTCCTGTCGCACTGGGATCCTGCCTCCCTGGACAACGAGGCCTCGATTCCCGTCTCTCCTGGGATTCGGGTGGATCTCCAGTGGTGGTTGTCCCCTCAGTCTCTCTCCCGGGGTTCGATCTTCTTCCTCCTCTGCATGTGGTTGTGTTGTCCACGGATGCCAGTGCGGTGGGTTGGGGGCTGTGTTGGGTGCCTCCAATGCTCAGGGTCGGTGGTCCCGTTTCGAGTCTCTCCAGTCCTCGAACTGGAAGGAGTTGAGGGCTGTCTGGTTGGCTCTTCAGTGGTTTGCTCCTCTCCTTCTGGGCCGTGCGGTCTCGGTGCTGACCGACAACCAAGTTGTTCGGGCTTATGTCAACCATCAAGGGGGCATGTGCCGGTCTCTGTTTCTGCTTTCCAGGGTGATTGGTCTGTGGGCGGAGCAGAACCTCTTGTCTCTGACGGCGGTCTATATTCCGGGGAAGGAGAATGGGCCTGCGGACTCTTTGAGCAGGGTGTTCCCCTCCTCGGTGACTATGTGTCTGTCCCCGGATCTGTTCGATCTGATTGTCCTCCGGTTCCGCCGTCCGTGGTTGGATCTTTTTGCCTCGGAGGATTCTGCGCTCCTTCCTCGGTTTTGCAGCCTGGTGCCCTCCAGACTGGCATGGGCGATCGATGCTTTCTCCGTCCCTTGGTCGCTGGGTCTTCTGTTTGCCTTCCCTCCGTTTGCTCTGATTCCGCGGGTCCTCCGGAAGATTCGGTTGGACCATGCAGAGGTTCTTCTGGTGGTGCCGGAATGGTATCGTCAATCTTGGTTTCCCCTGCTTCTGACCTTGTCTGTGTGCCCCCATTGGAGGTTTCCCCTGTGTCCCTCCCCTCTGCGGGCTCCTCTTCTCAGGGTTGCCTCCCTGCGCCGCCTCCGGCTGGGGGTTTGGCACTTGAAAGGTTGAGTTTGTTGGGTCAGGGTTGCTCGGTTGAGGTTGCCCAGTGCCTCCAGTTGTCTCGGCGCCCTTCCACCTTGAGGTCCTATGACCGTCATTGGAAAAATTTCTCTTCCTGGTGTCTTGGGAAGGGTCTCTCTTCTTCCTCCTGTGAGGCTGTGAGGGTGTTGGACTTTTTACGGGATGGGTTTGTCTTGGGTCTCGCTGTTTCGTCCCTACGTGCACAGTGGGCTGCCATTCTTGCTTTTCGGGGTTCCTCTGTGTCCTCTGTCGCCCCTTTGGTGACTCGCCTTTTGAGGAGCTTTTTGATTCAGCGTCCTGTGTCTCGCTCTCCTGTGCCTGCCTGGGATCTTCCCCTTGTTCTCCAGGCCTTGACAGGTCCCCCCTCCGAGCCTTTGGTCTCGGTGGACCTCAAATTCCTTTCTGCCAAAGTTCTTTTCCTGGTGGCCATTGCTTCGGGGCGGAGGGTCGGTGAGATTGGTGCCTTGATGGCTTCGCCTCCTTTTTTACGTTTTTGCGCGGACAAGGTCCTTCTCCGTCCCAGTCAGTTTTTTCTGCCCAAGGTGCTGTCCTCTTTCCACTGTCAGGAGGATGTTGTTCTCCCTGTTTTCTTTCCGGATCCTGTGTCCCCGGAGGAGTTGGTCCTCCATTCTTTGGATGTGCTGAGGGCTCTCCGCATTTACTTGGATCGGACCTCTGGTTTCCGTAAGGTTGATTCGTTGTTTGTCACCTACGGCATGTCTGGGCGGGGTCTTCGTCCGTCTTTGTCCACCTTGACTCGTTGGGTCAAGGGTGCTGTGGTTTCGGCATACGAGGCGGCCCGCTGTCCTCTCCCCTCTTCTGTTCAGGGTAGATCGACCAGGGGCGTCTCCTCCTCCTGGGCCATGTTCAAGGGGGCCTCCTTAAGAGACATTTGTAATGCTGCCACATGGGCTTCTCCCCATACGTTTGTTTCCCATTATTGTCTTCAGTTGGGGATGGCGGCCTCGGCTGCCTTTGGCTCGCATGTTTTGTCTGCTGTACATGGTTTATGATTTGTACTGCTTTCTGTTGATTAAATGGACCTGTTTTCTCGCATTTTCTGGTCTGTTTTATTACAATCACCGTGTGCTTGGGTATGGGCTCACTTGTAAGGAATGGGACGGGAAGACAGGACGAGGAGGTAATGCCCGGTTACTCACCGGTAATATTCATTACTCCGAGTCCTGGTCTTCCCGTTCCATTCCTGATCCCTTCCCTCCCTCCCTGTCTTGTTTTTTTTGGGTGATTGTCTGTTTTCGTTCTGGGTTTTCTTTGGTATTCTCAGGATGTTACGGTACCGCACTTCCCCCTTTATGGTCACCTGATGGTGGCGCCATATTGGGGGAGGTGCGAAAAGCTCAGCTAGGTGGTAGGTTTCTGTGGAGCAGACTAGCTGCTCACTTGTAAGGAATGGGACAGGAAGACCAGGACTCGGTGTAATGAATATTACCGGTGAGTAACCGGGCATTAGTAGCCGCAACATGACGGAGGGATCATATTTTTAACAATTTCTTCACAGATGTATGAGTGACTTACATGACATCACAAAATGATGACGTGTAACTGTGTACATATATATGTAAATGAATGCACGCGCATTACCACTGTGTATGCATTTTTATTCCATGGTCGCAGTAAACATCAAAACATTGACGTAACACCTGCTACTAATTGCCACACAGAACATTTATGTAGCTATGTGTAACAAACAGCATTGAATAACATCTGGTACAAATAAATAGTGTGCATGCCAACTACCTGTAGCAAATAGTCCTCCATTGCCAGGCACAATTAACATGGTATGGTAACGTAGCTAGTGTGCTATGACTGTGTGTGTGTCTCCTACAGCTAGTCATTTGTACGGCCTCATGCTTGTGGATCATTTTAGAGTCTACTCATAGCATGATGACTATGAAATGATCCCTTGCTCACTTTGCAACTGGGTTCAAGGCAGCCTGGTTTATGAGGAGTGTTACCCCGAAACCGGTCCCAGGATGCTTTTTTCCGGTCCTGGGAAGACCTGGCTTGGCAGTTCAGGCTGGACTGTTCCCATGAGGAACAGGGTCAAGACGGATTTGCATATGGCTGAGTCTGAACTGGAGTGGCAAAGTGAGCTAAAGAATGATGATGGATTCAACCCACATTTGTGACTGGGCGTGAGTTTCTAATGTCAGCTCTCCGTCCATCATCTCCTTGTGTTTGCTATGAAGTGATCCATATAGTATATGCATGGGAACACAGTTCCAAACCTACAGTCTACATATGCTACATCAATAACTGTATTGATATATAAAATCCATTAGGATATCACATATCACACATACAAATGATACAAACTATACTTTGCAAGGGCAACAGTGTTGCAACTGAACACGCAGTGCTATGCACAAGTAATACAGTCTTGATGCAGAATGTAGTTATGGTGTGATTTATGCAGCCCTGCTGTCAGCAATATGTAGGAGGTCATGTCAAGGCATGCATGGTGATTTAGCATAGCACCATCAGCATGAGTTATAATTATGTTGTCCACAAATGATGACACTGTTACTTTCCTGTGGGGTATGACCCTTGAATATAAATGGCCTATACTCAAACAATCATATGGTGCCATCTATACATTCTCTTCCTGGTGGGTGCAGCCAATCACAGCACTCGCCTGCAATGGAAAATTTAACCCTCCCCGGTTTCCCCACAGCCTGATGCCGCCACTGTGGGGCACGGTACTTATTGGCAGTAAGCTGCCCTGTGTAGATGTGGGTGCATTGACCCCATGGCAGTGCTTGCTTGTGGCAGCTCTGGGGGAAACTAAAGCAATGTCAATGGGTGCTAATACTCATTTAGAACACAGGGCACCTCATGTGAGGTGTGCCCTTTCGCTAACAGAGGGATTGGGCACTATGCATAGTATGATCCCTGAGCAGCATGAACTCACACATATGTACACTGTCAACACACATAGTAAACACATGCAAAGACAGTAAACAGGTCAACTCCAGTAATTACACCCAACACAGCAATCCCTGTAAATGATTACATGCACTGCACATCCCAATGCACCAAAAACACACATTTGCCCTATTGTGTCAAAAATAACAGACTCATGAGCCTAAAGAATGATTTTTTAAGCCAGCGCATCAGCAGAAAATGACGATTCCCAGCCAACGCGTCTGAATGACCGCATGGTGCCTTGTCAGGCCTTGTGTGAAATTGACACATTGAGTGGTAGCATTAAAAAAAACCTACGCATCGACTGAAAGCGTGACGCATCCGCCCAGGAAGTGATGTTATGGATAAAGGGAAGTGATGTCATGTATCCTGCATGCTGCAAATCAGGAACTGTGAAGTTACTTTAATTTTCACTTTAAGTCACAGTTTTACTGTCTGAGCTTGGGAAGGGTTCTGTTTTGGCTGTGCTGGAGAGTGTTTTGGTGTGTTTGGAGCTGGTTCGTTGTGTCAGCTATCCCTGTCATGTCCATCAAGTCCTTTTTGTGCTTTCTTGTTGTAAATTGTTGTGTATTGTCCTAGGTGCTGTCAGGTGTTTGTATTTTGGGGTATTGTTGGCATAGTGGTAGTTGTGGATTTTTGGGATGTTGTGATTTGTTTAGATGTTTATCTTTGGGTGGGATCATGCCTGGGAAGGGTAGGGCTTTCCTAATCAGTGAACAGGTGTTTGGGTGCTTCCTGTGGCTGTTTACTCATTACCTGCCCAAGATGGTAGCCAGTGGGGGATGTGTGCTCCAGGGCTACCCCGAGAAGGTGTGAAAGCAACGGTGGGAGAGGGTACACCAACAGATGCTGAGGCTGTTAGGCGTGGATGGGAACATCCATTAGTTCAAACATCACTGGGCAGATGTGGTTGGCAGGGAGCAATCATTTAGAAAGCAACTTAAGACTTGGCTTTTGACTCGCTAAAAAGTTATTTCCTAATTTTTCTGACTCTTACTTTCCTTGTAGCACCGGGACACTCCTTGAAGTAGCCGTGCACTTTAGAATCCATTCATTCATTTATTCATTCATTCAGGGAGCATGGCATCGAAGTTGCTGGACCAGTTGGTAAGTACATATAATTTGTGTGCTTTCCTAATATGTCTCATGTACCCATTGTTGAATAGTGTTAACATTAAGTATGGCTCACATAACCTTTGGCTCAAAATAGCCATGTCCCCATACAAATGAGGAAAATTCCATGGCAATAGCACTGGCACGATCTGTGCACCAGTGCTATCTGTAATACTGAGCGGGCCACACCAGTGTTAGTGTCCCTGTAGGTGATACAAATGAGTCCCAGGGAAGCATTGAGCTGATGCACATGCCCATAGCCCATCTAGACAACTCATAAGATGACCTACCAGGTAGTGCAGATCAGCTCCAGAGGTGCTTATTTCACAACAACCATTTGTCAGTTACAGTTGCGATAAGCCATTACAGAACATATGTTACACCTAAAGGGGCTTATTTACAAGCCCCTTGCACTGCTGGGATGTCACTTTTTACATTATCAAATGTGATGCACCTGCCGCGCAAGGGCCTTGTAAATAAGCTCCATAGTAATGAGCGAATGACCTGCCTTGGCATACCTCCCCTGTGTAGTCATGCATTAATGAGGTCTACCATGGCTGACACTGCTTAACTAACCTATGAATGTAGCAAAACACATATCACTGGTCTTGAACAACATTTCCTGTATAAAAGGCATGGCTCCTTGATGTTCACTATGCCTACGCTGTGCTTTGCACTGTCTTGCCTGACTACATACCTCTGTATGTATAGCAAATCCCGCATGATGCCTTTGCATGGCCTCATAGAGGTGTTTTTGAGGCCAGAGCCACTGGAGCTGTCCTTAAATATGAGACTCCCATAATACATGCCTCTTGCATGAGAGGCCCAATGTATGTCCGAGGGGAGCCCACTCACATGGTACTGTATTAAAGGGTATGCCAGTCTGAATGCCATACATCTTATTGTTTAATTTTCCAATAAAAAACTTAGGGATGTATGGATCATGTCTGAACAATATCTGGTACTCTGCAGCACTGACAGGTGCAAACCTCACCTAACTTAAGGAACAAGAATGCATAATGCGTGATGTATGTAACATACTCATTTCCTGATGTCAAAATGTAAGAGGGCATGGGTATTGCTATACCTTTTTGAGCATGGTATGTGAGTTATGTAGCTGCAGAGACTCATCAATTCAGCTACCATAACGAAATATAGTAGTGATGAGGGTGGTGAACTGGTTCCACAAATTGGCCAACAGGTGCATGCTTTGGCTCATCATATGTATTTACACTTCAGCCTGCCTTACTGATGTGTATTATTCAGGCATGTCAACTGTGCCATTTGATTACTTACAATCTAAAGGGTTACATAGCCATTAGCTATGCATGTGTATTGTGCTTCTGTTTCAAATCATATATCTGTTCTAGGTTAACTGATGTGTTTTATATGTCTTGTAGGTGGACCCCCAGTATACACAGTTGTTGAGGTGGATGGTTTCAAGGACCCCAACTTCACCAGTGAGTGCCTTCATCAATGTTAATTTTGTAGTGCAAGGATTGAGTATGATGTCAGATGCTGTGTGACTCGCCAGATTCAATGTGCATCCCTATTACAAATAAACTGTTGTATGATGATTAATAGGTCAGGGAAAGTAAATGTTAATTGTTGCATGTCTATCAGCCTCTGACTACTGTCAAGGAGAATGCATTGCAAATCTGAGATGGACCACATGATAGAGGCTTGACAGGGGAGCCATGATCACAGTGGAAGACTGTGTGAAAATATGTGGTAGTGGTTTCACATCTGAACATGGCCGTGGTTGTGAAGAATTTGGAATGCTTGTCAGTTGCACATGCTATGATATTGGGAGCATGTAATGAGTGGTGGCATGGTCCACGATGGACTTACAACAGTTTAGATAGGAGAGGTTTCATATGCCTCTGTGTGATATGAGGTACTTATCCAGCACCCATAGTTACATGTAATACCTGTCAAGTGTTCTGTATAGTTAGCAATGTGTCCTGGTGTGGGTCCTTGCTATATCAGTTACTGTTGTGAGACAATACATGCACTTTGCGGACATTGCACATCTGACTGTTGCGAATGCCTAAGGCAAAAGGGTCATTTCAGGATGCAGAAAGCACACTAATGTTCAGTAAAGAAGACGTGTACTATTCCATGGGTACCAATCAGCATTGTAACCAAGCTAACTATGTACTGACATGGTCATACGTAGATGTGCCAAGGTGTTGAAATTGTATTGTGCAACAATTGCCATGCCTTCGCACTTTGGCCTTAGTAAATCTGAGATGATAGATAATAGGCACGTGTATACTCACTCTAAGCTGCAAGAAGAATTTAGGCTGTAGGGGCTGCTACCTTAGATGTTGTGAAAATAATATTGTTTCATGATGTTTGTACCTGTTCCTAGTCACCCTTTGACTGACAGTTTACCCTTTTGCTTAAAAAGACAACATGACCCCAGAGCAGCTGAGGAAGCATAACCTCAAAAAGGAGCACTACTTCCACCCTCGAAGAGTCGCTAAGGCACACAGGGTGATGAGGAAGCAACGCGAGGAGGAGAAGTCTCTGGCCAAGTGGAAAGTCTTTCCTGTGGGACCACCAACAGTGGACCAGAGAAGCACATGAAAACATGGACGGACAGGCCAATGTACCTCCAAGGCACAGGTACCCAACACCTCCACCAGCTTACCATCCCAACCACCTGTCCCCACACCTCAGGCCACAGGAGGGGCTAGCTCATTAGAGCTCGATATAAAGAAAGGCATTTCAAACCTAAAGTTGCGGGTGGCTGTGCTTGAGCACAAAATGGACCAGGCAACAACACTGCTCCAGGAACTGAAGCAGGCAGTGGAAAGACCCATGCCACATTAGCCACAGGGAGCTTTTCTGTCCTTCCCCCTGCACATAGTTTTAATGTTGGTAATAATGGTTTTATAGCTTAGTTTAGGTTAGTTAGTGTAATTATATTGTAGGGGGAGTGGTTTTAGGGGTTTTGTAGGGGTGGGTTACAATTTTAGGGAGTAGGGCTACTTTGTGCTTTTTTTGGGGTGGGGGTTGATGTGTTTTATATCTGTTTAAAAAAAATAAAAAAAAAAATAAAAAAATTATATGATTTTTTTAATACTATGGGTAGCTAGTTGATGTTTAGGTGTAGTTTCTGTTGTCCTTGTGTGAAGACACGCCTTAAGGGGGGTAGGAGGTTGATGTTTATCATGTTGTGCTAAATGTGTAAGCTAGGTTAAGTTAAGGTTGTTTTAGATAGTATATAGGATAGGATAGTGTAGGTTAGGTTAGATTAGTTAGTGTAGGTTAGGTAGCTTTAGTTATTTAAAATTTTCTATTGACATTAAATGTCATTGTTTGCTACATGCAGGTCTAAATCCTGATTTACTGTGTAGGAGTTAGCATGTGTGCTCAGGTAATGTTATGTACATGCATTTGTCTTTGCTAGCAGTATTTTGCAACCTGTGTGAATAGGTGTCTTCCCTATAGATAGGGATATGTCAGGCTGGCCATGGCTTTACATTATCTATCTAGAAACATTGTTGAGCAGTGCACGTGGCAATCATGATGTAAATGGTAAACAGTGCAACACGTGTTCACATATGATTTCTCTGTGTGGGTACATCATGCAACTAGCTTTGGAAGGATGTTGTGGTCAAAACCTTGGCCCAATTTGTAGGTTTTTGGACTCATACACTGATGACTGCCCTGTACCCAATTATACTTGCAGAATTTAACTTATCAGCCCAATGTTGTTTGCTTACTAGTATCAATTGGTAGACCAGGCACTTGTGGTTTGACTTCATTTACCATTAGCATTGACTGCATAACACCTTTTGCACTTCATGCTTGTAATCTTGGGCAACCATTTGCTTTGCTAGTCAACACCCACATAGAGTTCACCAAATATGTTACACTCTCACTGCCTAGCATTGTCCCTGACTCCAAACAACACATGTCCCTTCGGCAAGTAGTTGATGTCTTTGCCTCACAGAATGCCCAATGGACAACTTAGTCCTGACTCCAACAGACAGACAACACACAGGTAGTACTGAGTGCATTTATTTACATGTGCAAATGATGATGCAGCTCACAGGTACATTTCATTGTACAACAGCCCCAAAAGATGTTTTGAGCTAGTGGACAGAGTCCATGGGGGTAACATGTCATGGGACAATTGGAGGAGAGGATTACTTCAGTGAGGAGGATTGCCACAATATCTTTAGGGAGGATAGGCCACATTGACAGTCCACAAATGGTCAAGGTAAACAGGGCAAAATCAAAATGAGGACAGTGGCAGCTGATTTTCCCTGGCATGTTCATAAGCACAGGGCAAAGGAGAAACTGGCACTTATGAATGCCACTGGACACTTTTTCATTGGAAAGAGGTGCAGTCCACATCTTCCTCCTGATCCAGCGTTACAAAAAAAATACTTCTCCTATATAACTCGGTCATCCAGGTACAACTATCTCTCCAATACACAGACTATATCCATATGACGGTGGGGCCCATTGACACCGCATATACATTCACTTACTCATTTATTCCCTGGATTACCTCCGTCCTTAACCTAGGAGAAAAAACAGTAAAACGATTCGCTGGAAGGAGACGGGATACCTCTTTTTAACACGACATAATGTTTCTCATTGCTTTTAAGGTATTCCGCTCATTGGTCGATGGACCAACTAGTAGGAATCAGTTGATGGTGATTAAGACCAGTTCAATCACAATAAACTCTTTAACATTTTACCTTAATTATTGAGCTAAAGAATCACTGAGTCATTTGTTTAAAGATAATAAAGTTTATATAAAGTTTTTAGAAACAATGCATAAGTTTAAGTTTATCACTCAGATTATTACATTTATCATTATTATAAGAATAAATTGAAATTACAATGCATACCTATTGGATGGAAGATAAAGTTTGTCACAGCAAGAACTTCAAAAAGATCTATCTATCTGTCTTGGAAAAATCTAATAGCTCTAAATGAAAAATCTATCATGAATAAAAAGGTTCTTAAAAAACAGCATCTTATACCTAAGGAAAATAGCAGCAGCAGCTTCGATCATCCATAGCAGCAGCTCAGCACCCGCAACATATCTATCAGCAATCTCAGCTCTCTCTTCTCCTAACAGTACGCTCGCTCATCATCATCAAGAAAAATAATACTACTAATACCAACCAACCCCTCCCGGAGTAGGTCTTCTTATACCCTAATCTCGCTTACTAAATAAAATGTTGCCTCTTTATGGCGTGATTCTCTCTCATTGGTTCATTCAAGTCCATATACATTTTTATCAAACTTCCTTGTCTTAACCAGTTCTTTGTGGAATGTCCATGCTTGCATCGTTTCCCACAGTTCATGACATTTCTCATCAGTTTCGATCAGTCCATTTTGTATCATTTTCTGATACTTTTAGGTTCAACAGTTCCGTTTGTCCATTTATTCAATTTGACTTCTCACGCTTCTTGCTGATCATCTTGGCACACATTTGCTCAGTAAGGTCACAATAGCCTTGACCATACTTCCATCCTAGGCTCTCAGCACGAACACGTGGTCATTCTTTTTCACAGCCTTTCTCCTTTTCCATACGGCTTCTTGCACATGCGTACTCTAGCTCATGGCATCCATTTTATATCGCTGCTCAACAGGCCTAAGCGCACTATTTTCAAAGATAAACAAAATATTGTTAAAATAAAGAATATAAACCCTTTCGTTTCCCTCCCGTCTTTCTATGTACCCCAATTAGGTATTACCTAGCAAAAAGCAACATATAAAGCCGTCCCTTACTTACCATCGGTTTATTTTGCACCACACATTTTATTTTCAAAGCACAAATCATGCGTTTATTATTTTATTAGTACGCAAATATTAGATTATGTTAGCCACGTCAACAATTATAAGTAGATTCATTTGCACATAAAATAGCATGTTACCTTTAATCCTTCACATGTAACATACATTGTTGGTTATTTACTTAAACGAACATGTTTATTAATTAATTTACGTAAATTATTAGGAGGTTAAAAAAATTTCATTTATCCTGCTCCATCAACTCCCCCCTTTGGTGATTTTTAATATCACCACAAAACCCAAGTTATACAATTCTCTCAGACAGCATATTTCTTTTATCCATTTGCTTTTGTTAGATTACACAACTGTATCCCTTTCAACTTGTCTCTTGGTCTTCTTGTACATGTTCTCTTTTATCTCTTCTAGCTCTATTTCACCCATTTCTCTCTCTCTCTCCTTGTTTATCATGTTTTCTTTTTCTATTTTATTCTGTCTCCTTCTTTTCTTTATACATGTAATTACAAGCTTCAGCACTAAAATTATTATGATTATCATGGAGAAGTGTGGCTCAATGGTTAGAGTGGCAGACCCTGATGCAGAGATCTGGCCTGGGACCAGGGTTCAATTCCCGCCTCGGCAGGTCTTGGGCTCAATTTCCTCAGACCTGATAATTCTCGCCTCGGTGCCTATTCTAATCATGGGTCCCACTCTGCAACTCTGGGCAATAGCTTGCTTAATCTCCACAACGGCCCCAACAGCGCTGGGATGCCTGGCTTCACCCTGGGGGTGCCCAGGAGTGGACATTTCACAGGGAAAAGCCAGGAAGGGTTCCACAGCAGTATGCGTACAGCGCCAGGACACCCCTTTGGGGGTATAAGTGCGCTTTACAAGTACAAATTTCATTTCATGGTTGCTATTATTATAACTTTCCCTATTATTAATCCACTCATTCTTGTTAACCAATCTATTACTGAAGAAAACCCTTTACCAAGTTTTCCAAATGCACTTTCAACCTCCAGTGGAACAAGTTCTTTGTGCAAACTTGTAATATTCGTTATATACTTTTGTATATTTTCACTTTTATCTGGAATGTAAGTGCAACAATGTTGGACTTTCAGCATTCCACAGACTCCACCCTCTTTTGCCAAAAGAATGTCAAGGGCAAGTCGATTTTGCATCACCATAGCTCTCATGGCAACCATCTCGGTATTTACCATCAAGAACCCTCCAGCAGTATCTGTAGATAAACGATCTACCACTGTGGATAATTTCCGAATTTTAAATGCATTCAAAGATATTCCCACTGCTGGTATCAATGCACCAAAAATATCACCTACTATTTCTGAAAAACTTTCCCTTTTTCTACGTGTAAAGGTATTTATCATTTTGTGTGTTCCTTTCTCTTTTCTATACATATGAAAAATCTTTGGAAAGACCAGGCCTAAATAACATGACCCATACCAATGGTCCGGCAACCTGTAATAAGCCCTATTACCGCAAACATAATAGATCCCTGGAAATATTGGATCTTTTCCCCCTTTGAATCCCCATCCGCCTAAAATTTGATAATTGTCATGGCAAATACTGGAACCCACAAAATAATTGTCATATCTTGTTTTATTTCTTCTAATGCACAACCTTCCCTGTTGGGGCCAATCCCGAGTCATAGCTGCATTTGTCTTTTTCTTGTCATGATTGTCTTCCTCAAACGCCCAAAGAGGTGTTTTTGTCTCTTCTATCACTTTTCTTTGAAATTTCACTCTTCTTTCTTCAACCATCTCTAAAAATACTTTTTCTTCCTTCTTTAACTCACAGGTAAGGTTGTTTTTAACTATATTATCTAATGTTAAAATCTTATCTTCTATAAAATATTCACCAAACGTTTTTCCCTCTTTTATTTTGTTTAGTTCGGGAACTACAGAAACTTTGCAAAAATCTTATCTATGTCAGTGTAATAATATTCTAATCTTCCTGTTTTATAAAATAAACTTGCTAAAACACTACATGTTATTCCATACGTCAAAGGAAGGTGATGATAAGTCACACCCTCTGCTACAGACGCAGGCAATTGCATACAAACATAGCAATCTCTTACATCCATTGTTTCTACATACTCATATAATAATTTAGTAAAAACATTCTTTGAAAAATCTGTTATTGATTGTCTTTATGTAACTCTGCACTACTTTTTAATATAACTGGTTCTTGAGTGTTAGCTCCTTTTTCTTTCTCTGTGTTATTAGACGTTTCTACTACAGCTAAACTAATTGGAATAGTGATTGCTAAAACCACCCATACTGTTATTAATAATCCTGTACAAAAGAAGCACATCTTACACCATCTACTTAAAAACTCACATCTACATTTTCTATCTCTAGTATCCTCCATTTTGTTTTATAACCTTATTTATTTATTTTCAAGAAAATTGTGTCACTACACCTCAGAAATGACTTATTAGCCACTCTGCACTCCAATGTTTTTGTTTTTGCTTGGTACTTTCTTTTAATTCTTTTCAGAATTCTTTCTTTGTCAAATCCAGTATTTTGTCAAATCCGGTAGAAATTCGTCAGATCCAGTATTTTGTCAAGTCCGGTAGAAATTTGTTTTAAATTTCTTCAAGTTTGTTGCACTTCACCTTCACCCATTAGGTTTCTTTGTTCTGGGTTCTCGTGAGTGTTCTTTTCTTCTTTGATATCAGTTAAAGCAAGATACAACCATTCAGGTGATCTATACTTTGGATTTACCTTTTTTACTCTTTTCGTTTTCTGCAAATGTTTTCCACCTTGTTTTTCTTGCTCTTTCTGACTTGTTATTTCATTCACTTGTTCAGCACTTTTTCCATCTAACCTTATAATCCTGTATCTTAATTTTCTTACTTCGTTGGGCCAATTGTCTCCTTTTCTTGACCTTTTTGCCTCACTTCCTTTTCCTCTCTTTCTGTTTTCCAAGTTCTTTTTCTTGACTCTAGTTTTTGGTTTCTTTCTTCTCCACTTTCTTCAGACTCTGTTTCATTTTTCTCTTTATTGTCTCTTATTTTAAATCTTATAATTTCATTTTCTTCCTCTACTTGTGGTTCTTTTCTTATCTTCCTTCGTTCACCTACTTCTGTCCCTCCTCGAGGTTCTTCCGAATTTGTGTCAATCTCTCTATCTGCTTTTAAATTTCCCTGTTCTTTTGTTTGGCTATCTGTCCCTATTGCTCCTCAGGGATCTTCCGATTTTCTAACTTTCTGTTTGAAACTCTCCCTTCTTCATCTATTAATATTATCTCCGAAGGATTTTACCACAACTTTTACTTGGTTGCTCACTGTTACTATCTTCGTGCTCAGTTTCTTCTCTTATGCTTTCAAATTTCCAATTTCTTTTCAGAATTTCCTCACAATCCAAATGATCTGTATCAGATTCTGAACTGGTATCTGATATTTCCAGATGTCGACTCACATGTCGATCTTCAGGTTCTGGAACTTCCGCTATTTCCTCCACTTCTTCTGTCATTGCACTTGTAGTTGGGTCTTCCAGATGTCGACTTACAGGTCGATCTTCAGATTCTGGCACCCTATTCGGTTCTTCTTCCGTTTCTGATGCTGAACTGTTATCCAACACTTCCAGATGTCGACTCACATGTCGATCTTCAGGTTCTGGAACTCTGATGGTGTGACTGGCATGCACCCAGTGTTTCACTCCTGCACATTTGACTGCAGTGGTTGTCACCAGGATCACCTGTCGTGGTTCGTCCCAACGAGGAACCAAACAGTTTCTTCTCCTGTGGACTTTTATGCGGACCCAATCTCCTGGATTCAAGTCGTGAGCTGGTTTTCTTTCAAGAGTAGTAGCATCCGGTCCAACCTGATGAAACACAGAACGTACCACATCAGCCAATCCTTTGCAATAATCCATCACCAGATCATCAGTTATAGTCAGTAGTTTGTTGACAGGTACATGTGCTTGTCTCATTGCTCGTCCCATAATTATCTCATGGGGACTGAGTCCAGTTTTCCTTTCCGGAATACTTCTGATTGTCATTCAAACTAATTGCAGGCATCTGGCCATTTGAGTCCTGTGGCTTGACACATTTTTCCTAACCTGTTCTTAATTGTTCCATTCACTTGCTCTACTATTCCAGAAGCCTCTGGTCTGTATGCACAATGCAGTTTCTGTTTAATACTAAGTGCTTCACAAATCAGTTTAATTAATTCGTTTTGGAAATGTGTTCCTCTATCTGTTTCAATCGTGACTTGAAAACCATACCTCAGAATGAATTCTCGCAGCATAAGTTTTGCTACCGTGATTCCATCATTCCTTCTGGTCCGGTATGCTTCCACCCAACAGGAAAACAAACAGACGACTACGAGGACATACCTTAGTCTGTTGCTCGGGGGCATTTCTATAAAATCCATTTGCATTCTAGTGAACGGACCTCCTTCTCGTCCTATTGTTCCTAGACTCACTACTGTCTTCCTTCCTGGATTTAACTGTTGACAAATAAGACATCTTTGACAAAGACTCTCAGCTATGGCTCTAAATTTTGGATTATACCATGTTTGTCTAAAAAGTCTGATCATTGAATCTCTCCCAATATGGGCTTGTCCATGGTACATCCGTGCCATGTCAGAAATCATGCTATCAGGCATAACTGGTCTTTCATCTCTGTAAACCCAAACATCATTTTCCTCATGTTTTCTACATCCTGCTTTTATCCATGTATCTTTTTCCTCATCATCTGCTGCTTCCTGTAACTGTCTCACCTCATCCCATGTCTCAACAGGGTTAGTAAAAAGCAAAGGACAAGAAATATGCTCTCTTTCTCGGTTCCTGTTCAAAGAAACCACATTCTTTGCACAGTACTGTGCAATCTCGTCAGCATACTTATTGCCGACAGTTATGTAGTCTTCCCCATTTTTATGTGCATTACACTTTACAACAGCAATCTGTTTAGGCAGCTGTATCGCCTCAAGCAACTTTTTCACAAAATCTCTATTTCTAATTGGCGTTCCTGCAGACGTCAAGAAACCTCTTTGTGACCAAATCTGACCAAAATCATGCACCACTCCAAAACCGTATTGGCTATCTGTCACAATCGTAACCCGTACATTTCTTCCCAACTTGCAGGCTTGAATCAGAGCTATCAGTTCTGCGACTTGGGCAGACCGTATCCCTTTCAGACAAGATGCTTCCATTACAGTTGCTACTGTGCAAACTGCATATGCTGCACTTAGAACTCCATCATTCGTTCTCAAACATGAGCCATCCACGAACAGAATATAATCTGATTCCTTTAAGGGCTCATCTCGTATATCTGATCTCGGTTTTGTACAATATTCAAGCACATTCAGACAATCGTGATCTACTTCATCCATTTCAATCACACTCTCTTCATCTGGCAATGATGTCGAAGGATTCACATTCATACATCTGTCAATGGTCACATTATCTGCACTCAAAATTACTTTTTCATACCTAGTCAGCCGACTATGAGTCATGTATTGTGTTTTCGTTCTTGTCAAGAGAATTTCCACAGAATGGGGAACATATACTCTCAGTGGATATCCCATCACTATGCCTTCACTCTGTTCCAGACTCACACAAGTAGCAGCAACTGCTTTCAAACATCCAGGCAACGCTTTTGCTACAGGGTCTAAAAAAGCTGAAAAATATGCAATGGGTCTTTTCATGGTTCCATGTCTCTGTACCAAGACTAAAAATGCACATCCATCTCTTTCACTGCAATACAACTCAAAGTCTTTCTCATAGTCAGGCATTCCCAATGCTGGAGCTTCACACAATTTCTTTTGCAGCTCTCTGAATGCTTTCATTTCCTCATCATTCATTTCAAAAGGATCTTTAACATCCTTCTTTGTCAGTTTTTGCAACGGTTTGGCGATCAACGAAAAACCGCTTATCCATTGTCGACAATATCCAACCATTCCCAGAAACATTCTTACCTCTCTTTGCGTCATTGGAGCTCTCATTCCTTGAATCATCTTTATTCTTTCAGTCGTTCCCTTTCGCACTCCTTTCTCAATTTTATGCCCTAAATATTGGACTTCTTGTTGACAAAACTGCAATTTCGATGGGGACACTTTATGTCCTCTTTTGGCTAAATGATTCAGCAAAGCAATTGTATCATTGACACATGCTTCCTTCGTTTTTGATGCCACCAGTAGGTCATCAATATACTGAACCATCACTGACTTTTCTGGCATTTTTAAATCTTCCAAGGATTTCTTTAGAATCTGATTAAAGATTGAAGGGCTTTCTGTGTACCCTTGAGGAATTCGGCACCATGCCAAAAACGCTCTCCAAACCTAAACGCAAATAATGGCTGGCTATCTGGATGCAATGGAATAGAGAAAAATGCATGACATAAATCAATTACTGTGTACCATTCTGCTTCACGTGGAATCTGGTATAGAATCACAGCAGGGTTCGGTACTTTTGGGCAACAAGGCACTACAATTTTGTTTACCTTCCTCAAATCCTGTACAATTCTATATGTTCTGTTTGGCTTTTTCAGTCCCATTATTGGCGAATTACATGGACTGCTCATGATTTCTTTTAGAATCCCTTGTCCAACCATTTTATTTATTACTGGCGTTATTCCTTCAATTATTTCTGGTGTCAATTTATACTGGCGCGTATTTGGGTAACTTGTTCCCTCTTTTACGGGGATTTTAACGGGATCTATTTCTTTCATTAATCCTATATCTTCTCCTGTAAAGTCCCACACTTCTTCCTTCACTGTCTTTTTCAGTTCAATTGGGATTTTCTCTGCATCAAATACAGGAAACAAATCATTTACTTCTGGTTCTAAATTCACCAGTGTCATTTTATACAATACATCTTCATCTGGGGTCTGAAATGCAATTCCATCTGGAGTACAATAGATAGTGCAATTCATTTTGCACAATAGATCGCGTCCTAATAGGTTCACAGGACTACAATCACATACCACAAATCGGTGCATTTCACTAAATGGACCAATCTTTACCTCCACTAATTAAGTAAAGGCGTCTTAATTTGCTGATTTGATACTCCAACTACTTGGATATGTTCACCTGAGAGAGGAAGGTTTGGAATTTCCACTGACCTAACAGTAGAAGGTGTAGCTCCAGTGTCCACAAGGAATGTTACATTTGCACCATTCACTTCTCCATCCACAAATGGACCAGACTGATCTACCTCTAGAGTTGCGCCAAGCACGCACTCTTCCCCTCTCCTAGGCACCGTCAGAAGCTTTCATCCGTTTCATCCTCATCCTGTCGTAACCAATATTGAGAAATGGCAGCTGCACGCGGCAACTGTGTTACCTGCTCTCCTCCGTAGAATCCTGTTTCTGCACTGAATTTCTGTTGGTTAACACTCTTGGGAAGTGGTGGTTGTGGCACCTGACTCTGTTGAGTAACTACCTCACTCTGCACCTGTGGATTTAATGATTGATTTTCCACATTAAGTTTTGGAGGAAATTTACACTCGTTACTCCAATGCCCTAGCTTTCCCAGTTGTGGCATGGCCACTTTTTCTTTGCCTCCTCTATGCTCATTTGTCCTTTTCCTTTACCTATTTTTGGTCGAAATCTAGCCTGTCCTGCTTCATTACCTGTATTACTCAATTGAGCTTCTTGTTTCTCTGCAACTTTCACCTGTGCCCACATGGCTTTTTCTTTCAATTTACGCTGTCTACTCTCAATATCATCACTGCAATACTTAGCATATCTCAAAACTTCATCGACTGTGCTATTCTGCCAACAAATCATATGCTGTTTAATCATCTCACTTATCTCTGGTTTCAACCCATATACAAATCTATATACAAAATGACTCATATCCTTCTCATTTAGTGTCTCATAACCACTATACTGTTTGAAAACTATCAACAGTCTTTCATAGTAAGCATGCACTGATTCTTTACTTTCCTGTGTGGTTCTGTCTATTTTTACCCAATCTGTTTCTTTAGGTGGAATCTTATTCTTCAAAAAGGTAATTACTTGATCGTACTTTCTCATTACTTCTGGTCCTGGCGCTCCTGTTTTAGCATCTCTTGGATATTCTACAGTTGGCCAATCAATAGTAATCTTACATTCTGTCCACAAATCAGCTGGCACTACTATATCAAACAATCCATCCAAGTCTATCCACAACACCTTTGAAACTTTAACAAATCTCTCCACTTGTCTGTACCATTCTACTGGCTTCTCTCTCAACTTGGGAAATCATTTGTAAATGACAGTATATCCTGTCTAGTCCATTGCACATGCACATAACTACCTCCTGGAGTTTCTCTCATCGGGTACTCCCTTACAACTGGTTCCTTATCTGTCACTGCAAAAGCCAAAGATGCTTTATCTGTTACTTTCTCATTCTTTTTCATCCATCTACTTCTCCATCTATCCACATCACCCCATTTTCTCAGTAAAACAATTAATTCTTTTATTTGGGTCAATCTTCATGATGTGTTCAGATTCTCTATATCTTTCTCACAAAAATCTACTCTGTATGGTTTCTGCAACGTTCTCACTTTTGCAAATTCTACTCCCAGTTCACTTGCTGTCTCTTCTAATTTGTCATGTAAATTTCTAGCTCTCCATGTAAGACTTTTGCACAAAAACATAATCTCATCATCCTGATAATTTTTTAATTTTTCTGTACCAATCGTTCCTAAAATCAATTCTTCCATGTCTATTTTTAACCTAATTACATCTAATGGTTTTACTTCTGTTTCTTTCGTTTTTAGCGTTTTCATCCATTCATTTAACTCATCTTGTTTCGGACCTACAGGCGTACTATTTAATTCTATCCAATTGTTACTTCTTTCTGGTGTCCCTGATGCAGACTCCGTTACCATAGGTATTCTCCTGAACTCATTCTCATTTATCGTCAAATTAGTAGGTGGGCTTGGTCTATAGGTACTAACCAAATGGTGTGCACCTTCATTATCTAGTTCCATCCCTTCTCTTTTTCTTTGCAAATGTGAATTCATGGGAATCACTAAAGAACGTTCATCAATTTTCTGATTCTCAAAAATTGGCATTACTGGACCTATTGTTACTGGTACAGTTACAGCTTCCATATTCTTTGTCAATTCTCTTATTTTCTCAGTCAATTCTCTAGTGGTTTTTGCTAATTCAGTTGCATTGTCACTTTCTATCTCTTCATTTTGTGAAGTTTTTAATTGATCTTGTGACCTATTTATCTCATCTCTTCGTTCGGGAATTTTATTCCTCCCAGTTTCCATTAGTGGTGCATTAGGTGTCACCACCGCAGAAGTCTGTTGGTATGGAGGCGGGTTTCTGTTTAAAATATCTTTAATCCTCTGAATCTCTCTCGTTCATACATCTCATCTTCCCATTCAGTTAAAGCTTCAAACTGTGTCGGTCTAGGTCTAGGCTCTAACATTGCCATCTTCTCTCTCAAATTTCGTAGTACAGCTACATTAAATGAACCATTCTCAGGGGAAGCCAATGCTCCATCATTCTTGGTATATTTTGTCCAATTTTCTAACCATATGCATGTATGATATCCATATTTCAGCATCATGTGCGAAGCTGGTGATTTCGGCGGAGGAATTACTTGTCCCTCTATAGTCACTACCTTTTTGTCTTTCTTAAAGAAGTTCTTAACTTTCGACATCCACGACGTTTTCTCTCTACCATATTCATAATACAACATGATTCACAATCGCTTTCTCTCCTCAAACAATCCACAATTCAACACTGTTCTTTATGCGTTATTCCAACCAATACTAGTGCGACTCACACCAACACTCCAATCATAAACTTCCACGTCACTATTCTATCCGTCCAATCTTAGCGCGATTCACACCAACACTCCAATCAGAGCGGTTTCTGTCTACAGTGCACTGTCCAATCCCAGCGCGGCTTTTGTCTACGTCAGTTCTGCTCCTGTCTCTGTATGACTAGCGCACTGTCCAATCCCAGCGCGGCTTTTGTCTACGCCAGTTCTGCTCTTGACCCCTCCTTTTCAAAATTTATCGGCAATTTCTTTTTCAACAATTCTTTGTTAGTTACAACATTTAAAACACATTTCCATTGTCTGATTCACTAAACAAAAGAGATAGTTTTGTCCATTTACACAAGAATTCTGTATTTTCCAGTAGACAGCGCTTACCTCTACACTACCACAGAATTTTCCCGTTTCGCCGATAAAGTAGCACTTCCCTCTACCTTACCCTTCTTTCAAGCAAGCGGTAAACCCGTTTCTCTGGGGATAGAACACCTGTGGAGACTATACTGCTCCTGAGAATTAAGGCCAGAGTTTCACAAGAAAACCGATCACTATTTCACTTACACACCTTTTATGCGGAAAATGTCCCTATCATAACACAACCTGTGTTATTACCAATATGAACTCAGACAATGCACACTTCTCTTGCCACACGTGTTCCACTTCCTACTTCCCGGAAGCGTGAAAACTTACATATAACATAACGCGACTCAACATAAAGTGTTAGACATGAAATTATCAATAATCAATAATCAATAATCAATAATCACCAAACTAATCTATAGTAACCATAACTCTGCTACCAAGAAATCTGATCCAGCGCTAACAATAAAAATACTTCTCCTATATAACTCGGTCATCCAGGTACAACTATCTCTCCAATACACAGACTATATCCATATGACGGTGGGGCCCATTGACACCGCATATACATTCACTTACTCATTTATTCCCTGGATTACCTCCGTCCTTAACCTAGGAGAAAAAAACAGTAAAACGATTCACTGGAAGGAGACGGGATACCTCTTTTTAACACGACATAATGTTTCTCATTGCTTTTAAGGTATTCCGCTCATTGGTCGATGGACCAACTAGTAGGAATCAGTTGATGGTGATTAAGACCAGCTCAATCACAATAAACTCTTTAACATTTTACCTTAATTATTGAGCTAAAGAATCACTGAGTTATTTGTTTAAAGATAATAAAGTTTATATAAAGTTTTTAGAAACAATGCATAAGTTTATCACTCAGATTATTACATTTATCATTATTATAAGAATAAATTGAAATTACAATGCATACCTATTGGATGGAAGATAAAGTTTGTCACAGCAAGAACTTCAAAAGATCTATCTATCTGTCTTGGAAAAATCTAATAGCTCTAAATGAAAAATCTATCATGAATAAAAAGGTTCTTAAAAAACAGCATCTTATACCTAAGGAAAATAGCAGCAGCAGCTTCGATCATCCGTAGCAGCAGCTCAGCACCCGCAACTCATCTATCAGCAATCTCAGCTCTCTCTTCTCCTAACAGTACGCTCGCTCATCATCATCAAGAAAAATAATAATACTAATACCAACCAACCCCTCCCGGAGTAGGTCTTCTTATACCCTAATTCTCGCTTACTAAATAAAATGTTGCCTCTTTATGGCGTGATTCTCTCTCATTGGTTCATTCAAGTCCATATACATTTTTATCAAACTTCCTTGTCTTAACCAGTTCTTTGTGGAATGTCCATGCTTGCATCGTTTCCCACAGTTCATGACATTACTCATCAGTTTCGATCAGTCCAATCTGTATCATTTTCTGATACTTTTTAGGTTCAACAGTTCCGTTTGTCCATTTATTCAATTTGACTTCTCACGCTTCTTGCTGATCATCTTGGCACACATTTGCTCAGTAAGGTCACAATAGCCTTGACCATACTTCCATCCTAGGCTCTCAGCACGAACACGTGGTCATTCTTTTTCACAGCCTTTCTCCTTTTCCACACGGCTTCTTGCACATGCGTACTCTAGCTCATGGCGGCCATTTTATATCGCTGCTCAACAGGCCTAAGCGCACTATTTTCAAAGATAAACAAAATATTGTTAAAATAAAGAATATAAACCCTTTCGTTTCCCTCCCGTCTTTCTACGTACCCCAATTAGGTATTACCTAACAAAAAGCAACATATAAAGCCGTCCCTTACTTACCATCGCTTTATTTTGCCACCACACATTTTATTTTCAAAGCACAAATCATGCGTTTATTATTTTATTAGTACGCAAATATTAGATTATGTTAGCCACGTCAACAATTATAAGTAGATTCATTTGCACATAAAATAGCGTGTTACCTTTAATCCTTCACATGTAACATACATTGTTGGTTATTTACTTAAACGATCATGTTTATTAATTAATTTACGTAAATTATTAGGAGGTTAAATTTTTTCATTTATCCTGCTCCATCACTCCTCTCATGTGTGTGGTGTCTCCCATGAAGGGGGTGTTGTAGGTGCGGCAGCCGAGGGAGGCACACACACATCAGGGGCAGAAGATGTGGCCCCCGTGCCTGCAGAAGCATTCATCTGTGCCAACACATGTAGCAGCACAGCAGTGAGAAGGATCTGCTGATTTTGCAACACAGCAACAGCGTTGCGGTGGTAAGCAGCCATGGCAGCAAAGTGGGAGTCCTGCTTTCGCTCCATGGACTCCAATGGCTCTCATTGACCCCAGCTGGTTGGCCATCTCGCTGGTGCCACTTTGGCAGGGCATTTATTCATGCCTCTGCCTCATGACACCAGCGATATCAGCCAGGGACTGCTGGAGGCCACATAGCAGAGAGCAGGTGCCTCTGGTGGTGGCAGTGTGTCCCTATTGGGACTGAGGCACCCACAGACTCCCTCTAGGTCTCTATCCCCACCAGCACCTGCTCTACCAACTTCAGCTGGACTGCTACTGCAGTACGTTGGAAGGTAATCTGTGGGTCCTCAGGGCCATGGGTGGGGAGGGCAGGTGGTGCCTGTTGGTTGGTAGGTTATCGCACCAAACAGGGAGACGGACGCTCCACTGTTCCAGCAGCACTCGGGGGACAAACACCGGCTATTTCAGCTTATCCAAGAGCTCCACTTGTTATTTCCTTGGCGTTCATTGCCCATATACGAAGCAATCGCCTGCAGCTCAGATCGGCCATTCTGCTGATCAGCCAGAGAAACCCACATGGTTCTTGTACCTTGTGAATATCAAGTGCCCCGAGTAACGCTGAGATATCCAGGCCCTGCCATCCTTTCTGCCTAACACTACCCTCACAAGGGTGCCCGGCCGGGTCCCTGTGAGTTTTTTCTTCACTTATTTCACGGTGACACTGCTTTTCACATTAGGCAGTGCAGGCCTCCCCTCAGGTGTCCCTACATCCTTTAGGTCCTGAAGAGACCCTGTACTTCAGATAGGGTCGAAACGTCGTCGACAATTAACAAAGGCGAACTATTATCAAACACTTATGATTGTATAAAGTGTTGTCCAATTGATTTTGAATTATTTAATGGTCGCCAAAATGTTTTCAAGTGAAACCTTGTACATATGTCACGTATTATGTCACTATTAGTTTAGGTTCCAATGTTTTTTCCACTGGGACACCGTTCACTATTTGTAATCATTGTTTGTTGTATAATCATATTGTGATTCTCAAGCCCTATGTATATATTGTTTATTTCATTTATTTATTATATAAACGAAAAAAAAATTCACATTGACTGTTCCCTCAGTGTCAGTGGCCAGCTTTCTTTTTGACATCCTACTAACCCTGTATATTGCCATTGTGCAGAATTGCATCAGAAATACTGTATTATTATTCCACAGGAGCCATTGTTTCCCCATTAACCTGTTGGTTGGTAGGCGGCAGATGTGGAGACCCCACAATGCTGTTGACCCTCCCCATGTCTATAGATGGTTTCCCGATGGAGTCCAGGGGTGCTTGAAGGGTGTCCTGGTCAATGGTTTGCAGGTTGTCATGCCCATCACCCCTGAAATCCGGGACAGCGTGCCGGCTAGGAGGTGAGGGTTCTTCCTCTGCAATGAGATGGAGAAATGCTATTGCTCATCTCTCTTAGATGTTGACATGAGTATTCCAGTTGACAATCAGGGTGAGGTACATTTCACTTTCAGTTCCTCATTGATGAATAGGACACCTGATACACAAGGGTATGGCTTGCAAATTGCACTGTATTTCCCTTTCAGATGACTGGATCTCAGCACTGTTCTCACTACCACTGTGTGCCTACTCTGAGTGGATAGGCCCTGTCATACTAGTCAGATTAGGATCACTGACATTGAACCCATTTTTTCAGGACCAGAGTTGGTTATCTGCAGAGTGTCACAAATCGTTTTGATCAGACCCATGCACTTGTATGTGTCCATGCCTCCTCTGGCTGTTCCCAATATGGTCCTGGCAGCTGACTTACTGCCACACAGTGATGGCACCCTGATCATAAATTGACTCTCATGTGCCTACGACACCTACATTATGTGTGACCATATCCAGTGGACTGACATGGTAGGATGTTAAAGAGTGATATGTGTCAGGCAGCACCCCACATGGTAGTAGTGCTAGGAATGGTGACATGTACCTACGGAGGGGCATATTCGCATAGAAATGGCACAGTGTGGTGATGCAAGCAATTTAGCAGCACCACGCTACATCATTTAAAATACACAGGGATGTGCTGTATACACACGAATATGGCACACCACTGTGTTTTCCCTTGTGTAGTGCTAAAAAAAGCTACTGAGTGCTAAGACAGACACCCTTGTGCCATGGTGGAAGGGTGCCTGCATGGATGGGTGATTCCGTGCAACTCAGGCACCTTTGCACCGTAGTGCAAGAGTGCCTGTGTTGCTTGGATGATTGTTTATGCCCAAGAAGGGACACCTTCCTGCACATAAACAATCATTAAAGGTGATTTGTTCCTTCTATGTGTGCTGTAGAATGCTGCACACATAGAAAGAGCAAAAACGAGGAGAAATAGAAGTATTTTTCCTTGTTGCGCCAATATAACGCCTGCTTTTCAGAGGTGTTAGTGTTTTGGCACGACCTCAGATTTAAGGATCTTTGTAAATCTGGGCCAGCATCAAAAAGCAATGGGTGTTGCGGTGGAACACACATAGCAACACCCATTGCACGTCCCTTTCATGCAGATACCTGCGTGAAAGGGTACAATATTTATAAAGTAGCGTTAAGCCATGCAAAGTGGCTTGTTGCCACTTAGTAAATATGGAGCAGGGCATTGCCCCACCGGACCATCCTAAGAAGTGACACTCCAGTAGCGCAATGCCCTTGTAAATATTTCCCCAGATTTCTAAGACAACTGGGCCCATCCACCTCAGCCTCTGACCTTCCCCTACTCTTTTCCTTTGTGGTGACTAAGTAGTTCTCCCTATCCCTTGACAGTTCCCTGTATGACATTCTCCGACTTGTACGTGTGGCACAGTGAGACAGTTTTGGGCCATATTCTCTTCTGGCACATACTACATCTTCATCCAGGTCCACAGGATATGTAGAATGTAGTACCACAGTGGACAATTATTTGTCATCCCTAACCAGCTGCTACAAAGGTGTGACCAAGTCAGACACAGCAGTGCATGTGTATATGTGATGGTGCCTTGCAGTACACATGTCCCTCTCACCTCCTTGCAAAGCATAGCCTCTCCAGTCAGACAGAGTGGCAGTTCAACGTGCAGAGCAAGCACCTACTATGCACTGCAGTAGCAGGAGCCCACCAGGGCCACACACCATCATTTGTTTTTACTCACATGGGGGCACATTTACAAGGGCATTGCGCCACCAGAGTGTCACTTCTAACAACGCTCCTTTTGCACAATGCCCTGCACCATGTTTACAAGCCAGCGCTAAGCCACTTAGCATGTCTTAATGCCACCTTGTTAATATCCCATTTCTGTGTCAAAGGGCATGCAATGTTTGTTACTGTAGGTATTCCCACGCAACACCCATTGCTGTTAGGCTCTGCCCCAGATTTACAAGTAAATGTAAATCTGAGGCAGCACCAAACACTAACGCCTTTCAAAATGAGGCTTTAGAGTGGGTCAATGAAGATACTTTCTTTTCTCCTCCTTTATTTGTTGTATATTTGTGTGCTGCATTCTGCAGCACACAGAGAAGGAGCAAAACATAATTATTGATTGTTTACGTGCAGGATGGGATGGGCCATATTTACAGGAACACGTGCCCCCCCAGTGCTCACCCCTGCACCGGTGCAAAAAGAACAGCCTAGCGACAACATAGGCACCATTGCCCCACGGTGCAAAGATTCCTGTGTTGGCGCATGGCTGTTCTTTTTGCACCGGCTTAGGGGTGAGCACTGGGGTGGTACGTATTCCTGTAAATACGGCCCATCCCTGCAATTTTTAAATGACGCAGTAGATTTGTTTGCATCGACACGCTGTGCCATTTCACTGTAAATATGCCCTATGGTCCTCTGGTGTACATCACTTGCATTCACCCCCACACCCAGTCACATTTAGTAGATGAGAGGAGTACCATGGCAGCTGAAACTCTGTGCTCTGACCCTGCAAGCCAGGACAGCTGAGTGCAATTTAGCTTAATCTAGGCTACTATGGACTTGGGTATTGAAATGCCCCCATATGTAGGCACTTTCTATGGCCCACATATACCCCACCCCTCAGATGTGTTGTTTCTCCTCTGAGAAACCAATTCCATGCTATAGATTTGCAGGCTAGGTTAATGTGCATGGGCCCAGGTGAGCCAGAGGGGCATATTTCATTAACATGTGGTGCAGCGCAGCGCCACAAACCATCTTGCTGTCCCAAGCTGTGTCATTAGGAAAGTTCAGAGATGAGCTGTGGTTAAAACAATACAACATATCCCTGTGCTTTCCTATATGCTGGTTCACAATCAGCTTGCTAGCAGCAACACAGGTACACTTGCACCATGGTGAAAGGGTGCCTGGCTTGGCAGACGTCTACTGTTTGTGTGCTGGCCGAAAGGACAGGAATGCACCGTATTTTGTAAATTTTGTGTATTTTGACATAGGGTAGCACAGCTAGAAGGCATGTGGTGCTGCCCTACGGCAATATATTGTCAAAATGACCATGAGCCTTCCATTGATGTCATGCTTAACCATAGATAAGCCAGCATTCTACCCTTTGGCCTGCAGAGAGTGCCACAGAGCACAGGGACATAGTTGCCTGCACTACACGACATGACCTAGTTTCCCACATTGCCCCTTGTTGCAACTTGTCTTGTTGCTGTTGTAGTTCATCATAGCCAGCACTGTCATGTCCCGCAACTCCTGCCACTGACTCCTCAGAGATGACAGTGGACACTTGCTCCTCCAAGGGATCCAGCTGCTCCTGGGGTGCTGAACTACTACCTCTGGTCTGCAATGCTGCTTTGTGATTGGTTGCCAGTTTCTCCTTTGACGTGCGCTTGCAACCATGTCATCGCTTTTTACAGTCACTCACCGTCTTCTTGACTTTAGCAACGCTGTTCACCTTGTCCACTATAGTCTGTCAAATGGCCTTTTTCCTCCCAAGTGACATTTTGGAGCTAGCAAAGAGCTGGTGTTGGTGCTCCATCACCTCCGTGATCGAGATCTCATTCTCCTCCTCACTGAACTTGCACTTCCTCTTCCCCTGGGACTCTGACTGGTCATCCTGGCTGGTAGTGGGGTTGCTGGGATTGTTGTCCTGGGCTGTGCTCACTTCTGGCTGCTCGATTACTGTTTTCAGGGAAGTGCACTTTTCTTTTTCATGTAGCAGCGTTTTTGTATTTCTTTTCCTCGCTAGGCGCACAAAAGTGATGCTAGGACAGCTAGCTTCTATTTTCTAGACGCTAACTGGCCAAGTGTCACTTTTGCAGCATTACCTTCAAATTTCTTAACGGCACTGTGCACACATCATCAGTTTTTACGACACCGGCCTCATCCTAACGCCATGGAGCGCTGTGTTGCACATACGACGCTAACATGGCGTTGGAATCTGTCATATCGCAGCGGTAATATTTGGGGCGCACAGCTGCGGAAAAACAGTGGTGCACCAGTTCTTGTAAATATACCCCCAAGTGTGCCATTGAATCCCTGCGTAAATCAATTTTCACAGGGATCGCAATTCCAAGATTTGAGGTTGCAATTTTAACTTGGTGAATTTTGGCAGGTCAGCCTACCCAAACTTACTGGGTGAAAACATGCCGTAATTTTCAATACATGCAGAATTCGTTGAAGCAAACAAATTCCATACACCATTCTTATTTTCGATAGAAGTTGTAACTGAAGGTATTTGCCACACCCTGGTATTAGATTTCCCCAGGTGTGACAAATACCTTAACGGCCATCTGGCCCACTTCCGGTCAGACCAAAGCCTATACTGAAAATGAAGCTTGTTAAAGTTTCAGCCGGAATGTCTGAGTTCAGAAAGCTGTAGTCTTGCCTAACATCTTTTTGTCAACTGTGCAGCCTGCCTAGGACTGTTCATGCCACAACAGCCAAAATGTTTACTTAAGTTCTGAATGCCATCTCCTTATCTGTGCTATCACACATTGCTCATGTCAATCACTTTACATTAGTTGATGAACAATAAAGGTCGCAACATCAAACATTACCCACTGAATCATGGCCAATGGCTTGAAAAGAGCCCCTGTAGCTACACACCTAGGATCATACTACAGTAAGGGAGAGCTGTCCATGAAGGCACTGCAGTGCACCTTTAACTAGGATGGCCAGGTCCAAACATGGACAGTGCACCCTACAGTTTATAATGCACTGCGCCCAGGACAGCTGTAAATTCTCAGTGCCATGAGGGCTGGCTATTATTGAAAGATGTAGCAGCTGCTTGGACAGAGATTCTTTGCAGGTAGGTGCAGTGAGTAACTGCCCCCGTCTGCGAGGATGTCTGGGTGGGTCAATGGGACCCTCTTTGCACCTTTTCAGATGGCACCATTGTGCACCGCCTCTTCGTGGCATACAGTCAGTGCATCTCCTGGCTGCCACTTTGCCTTTGTATCCACGTCCATAGTATGGTGCAGGTGCAGAGGTAAAGTGCTTCCCTGATTTGAATGATGCCATGCCCTCATGTAGGAATGCCTTGTTAAGATAGCGCTGGCACTATATGCCAGTGCCAGTGCTATCGGCATTACAGAAGAGGCCACACAAGCATCAGTCACCCCTTCTGTAATACTACAGTACCCCAGAGGCGCAGTCAACTGTTACACATTTGCTTCTTGTGCTCCCAGGACATTGTATGTAATATGGCCTCTGGTCCATTTTACCACAGTAAAGGAGGACTGTTTTCATAATAGCCAATCTAAATATTAGGATTTACTTTTGGACATCCCAGTTTCTACCTGGCTTTAAATGTTATCACAAACAGCGGTGATAACTCAAAAGTGTGTTTCCAAATGTGACTTATACCAACAATTTATATGTTGTATTCACACATGAAAATATTGGTAATCATAGAACACATCAAGTAATCATAAACTACATTCACTTATGGCTAAAGGTCTGTGGTGTATAACACAGTCCTGCAACTTTGGCGGTTCAATACTTTAATAAAATCCACAAAACGTCGTCTCCTTGAAGAAAATCTACTACTGTTCTTACCTCATGTCAGATGTGTGATAATACTTCACCTCATCTCATCTTGTAGTAGAAAAGTTGGGGTAGTTTCCATTGTTCCCCTGAAGATATGTCCTACAACTTTCCAAGCTCCCTTCCTACATCTTTTTTATTACTCAGTCTTTAACGCCCACTTCTAAAAGGCCAGGTCGCCCAGTTTAGCTGTTCTATCCTATCAGAGTTCCTCCCTGGCAGACACAGGCGGCCACATCCTCTCCTAGTTCGTATTTGCTCTGACCTCTTTAACTGGCTCTGGCACAAAGTGCACATAAATAAATAAAATGTTGACCATCATTTGTGCACCCATTCCTGACCTCACTAACTCTCAAAGTTCTGCATCAGCCCGGTCTTGAGCATTCTGATAAAGGGACTTTAACGGGTTGTGGGTGAAAGCTCATAAAACAGTTTGATCTTCCAATTAACGTTGCGTCTACAGTCATTTCCAATTCTATGCTGAATGTGGTAAAAATTAGAAACACGCAATTCACAAATTCGTAGAAGAAAAAAAAAGAGTATCCCTCAAGAGCAAATTGGATTTAGAGCTTCTTCAGTTTAGTTTGTAGTGCTCAACCTTTCACGGGGAATCGGTCCTCTAAGGGGTTCCCATTCTGAATGGGCATTTGTTCCCTAAAATCATTGAAATGAATCCAGCCAATCAGAACACGTCAAGTCACAATGTTTTACTGGCTGACATTTGTTCAAGTGGGGTTCACAGGCATGCTGACCTCAAACAATCAAACATTCTGACTGCAGCAGGGCAGGAAAGAAAAAAAAAGCTGTGGGAAGACCGGTGGGACTCTGTTTCAGGATGGGCATTACTTCTGATCCTGCTTTTCGCTCATTAAAATACAGGCCCGTACTCTCACCATTTTGGAAAATATATCATCAATTAACTTGAAAATCAGATGCCACTTAAACGCAAGGCCACGTATTATAACTCACATGATGCTAAACGATTTAAACCAACAATAAAAACCTCAGGTAAGATAATGATTATATTTTATTTGGAATTCTGCTATTAGCAAAAAATACACTTTTCTAAAATGTTATGGAAGGCCTTTTTGAAGCTAAACAAAATTGAAGAAACCCGGGGACAATGTGCATAATAAAGAGTCCTGCACATTTCCGGGTATTATGATTCTAGATTCTATGTGCTGCAACTAGAGTTCACTGGTCTTTGAGCACCGCGCTTCACAATGGGAACGACTATGGTTTACTTATCAATGAAATACAGCTCTTATTTTTTTAATTTGGTTTTACATTTAAGCTAGCTGTTTTAATGTGACATTTGTTTAAGGATGTCTCTCGTAGGTATTTTAGAGAAAGACTATAACTTGTTTTAACCGTTGTGACATATAGGTATTTATTGGCCTTTGATAGGGTCGTGGCTGAACATTTATGTGATTCAAGTGTAATATTATCTCACTGTTTAGTAGACTGTGGTCTGAATAAACTTTTACTTTATTGCTATTACTACTAATTATTATGACATATAGATCTAAGTAAGTGTAAGTACCTCTGCAGTTAATGGCAACTCGCATGTTGTAGTGACTGCAGCGGAACAGAAGTACCGACAATCTGTACTTGGTTGAATCACCAAAGGAGTACAGGGGTAGTAATGGTTTAACTGGTAAAGGAAAAAAAAATGTATGAAGAACACACAAACTCGCAGTCACCTATATCACACATGAAAGTCCAATTTGAAAGGATTTCAGGAGATGGCTTATAGTTTTATCAGTAATTTCTTAAGTGCTGCACTCATGTATGCATGGATGCACACACATGCCTAGTCATATAAAAACCAGAATGAAATCTACACTTGGATATTTCGGGGCAGATTTACAAGCCCCTTGCGCCACTTTTGCGTCACTTTTCCCATGTTAAAAATGACGCAAAAGTGGCGCAAGGTCCTTGTAAATAAGCCCCTTCGAGTGCAGATTTCCTACTTTTCGGATTCCACAAGGAATCTAAATGGGAAGCTGAGCCTTGGGAAATCACGGGATTTCATTTATTTGCTTTATACTGAATAACTCTTGGTAGAGACCTCTGTACATGGGGGAACGGATTCATCGACACAAATGCACATTATTTTGGTTCTATTCTTTCCTTGGATAAACCCCTTCTGCTACAACACCACCAATTCGGGGTTCTCCATTGTCCTTCCTATCCTGAATAGGGGTATTTACACCTTCTATTGGCTGAACTGAATGTTCCACCCTGGAAAGGGGAATAGTAGTAGTCTGTGAATGCCCACAAATGTACTTGTGTGTGAATGTTCAAAAACGTCCAAGGAAACCAGGCCTTGCAACACACAGCAGCACCCTAAATCCCATCCCTTTAGGTGGGTGTATGGGTTTGGAGATCCCCGCGCTGGTAAAAGATCTTACACCTGATAGGAATACCTTTCTGAATTCACAGCAGGTGTAACTGAGATTAATATGGTCATAAACATATCTTTATGGTGAAATGTACCTTCATGAATAGCCCCCACCTTGCTTCATTTGCATAGATGGTTGCAGGTGGTGGGCTATGGTTCTCATTTCTGGGGTCAAGAACTTATTTTTCAACTTCAGAATTCATCCCCTCTCAGAGTGAGAAAGATAGAAGTGGAAAACAGTGACAGAGGGGGACAGCAGGGGTGCTAGAGAACCAGCAAAGAATTAGATAAAGAACAGGTGGCTGTGGGAGTGCTAAGTTAAGGCCAAGACTCTGCCTTTTTGGGCTAACTACTGTCTTAAATAGTTAGCCCAAGAGCCTCAGCAGCAATATTTTACCACCTGCTACATAGTAGCTTGTCACAGGTACTTTCAAAGCATGCTTCTTTTGGTCTGAAATATAGCAGCATATCTTGACACATCTACAGTAAGCAACAGAACATAAAACAATAACATAGGCAAAGCAATATAACAGCATATTTAAAACATATATCAGAACAAAATAGAGAATATAACATAACACGCCAGCAGTGCAACACAACAAAATAACACTGCACTAATACAGCACCAAAACACAGCAGCACAAAAAAACAACAGATCACATCACTATGACAACGTAATTCCACACAGAAAATGCGTTCAAAGCTTCTTGCCTCATACTACTACCTCCAAAATCCTGTTTTCATAATAGAGTAGTAAAATGTGTTTGGAGCAAGCACTACCTTAACTTACCACTAAAGACAAGAATGAAACTGTGTTTGTCAAAAAGTGTTTTTTGATCTGGTTCAGAAAGTGAATGATGATGGCAGACAGAAGCATGAGGTAAAATCAAAACAAAGACATTGAATCTTTAGTCCTATTTTTTAACAAACGTACCACCACTTAAATGTGTGTGTGCGTAATAATTGCAAGCAAAAACATTTAATGTAAATAATCACTCACTCAGTATTTAATTTGTTGATCTGTAGTGGTGATGTATTTGTCTGGTGTTACCTTATCCCTTTGTATACATGTTATTAGAATGCTGTATATGTAATGTAGAATGTATTGCTTGGAATGTACGACGTGGAGTCTTCCTCGGTTCGGGGTTCGATGGGCTGAGGCAGTTGCTGATCGGACTTCGGGCTGAGGAGGCGCTCCTTGTCGTGGGTGAAGCACTTTGGAATAAACTACTTCTTTATTAACCTTATCAAGTCTCATGCGTAATGACTAAGTGAATCATTACATGATCCTAAATTGTGTTGTGATCATTTTCAGTTCTGAGCGTTTTTTCCCACAAATATTTTACTTCAGAATGACCATATAAAGGTGATTAGTGGTATACCTTAATGACAGGTGGTACTTGTTGGTTTCCCACTAGAACAGCGTTTTGGCAGCAGTACTGTTTTCACTTTTGCATCCAAAAGGTATATGGGGTGAATGCAGGTCCTCTAATCAGCAAGAAAGTCAGCCACAGGTATGACGAATAACTAACTTTATGTGGAGGCTTAAAGAGTGCGGTCCAGCGACATAGGATTGGGACCTACATCAGACAAAAGAGGACTTCACTGATGATAGTACAGGAAAATATTGGTGTTAAAGGGCGTGTAAATTGCTTCTGCAGGATTATACTAAATTTTGGTCAAATTACCTAGATTACGCATAATTACCCAGAATGCAAATCCATCATTTTGAGCAATATTTTAGCGTAAAAATCAAACTTGCGTCAATTTGTGGCACAAAGACGCATTTAAACAAAAGCACTGTGCACAACAACAATTGTTGTTCTTTTATTTCCATGCAGAATGGGACGTTTTACAGTAATATTTTATCGCAAGTGATGCACAATTATGCAACATGGTGCAATTTTGGGAATTTCGCATAACCTGAATAACGCGAATTTCCCAAAATTGAATGAATTATGCTGCTGTAATTTACATTTTGCCCAGGTCCACATGAAACACACCTAACTAGAAATGGATATGAGAATGTATGGAAGGCAGGGGGCTGCTTTGTTACTTTAACTCTTTGGTGAGGAATGGTGAGAAAGGTAAAATGGTGAGAACGGTAAGAAAAGGAGAGAATGGTGAAACAGTGAGAATGGTTTTAGGCATATGTGCTGAGCTACCCATACAGGTAAATTGCACAGAAATAAGGCACACTTGTTAGGGCAGCAGGGATCATGCTTTGGAGATTGGTGCTACACCTAACATTGATATTGTCATGTTTGATGACTCAGTGGGAAATATTGCTACATAGGTGTACAGAAGATGCCATTATCTGGATAGGTGATTCCAGTTGTATCATAGTTCCTTTATTAAATAGGTCCATGCTTACAGATAGTGATCGGAATGATCCTTGACTAATTAAGATGCCCTTATGCAGCAATTACACTTAATTGAGGTCCTAAGGGCTCAGTGCGATACAGAACGTATGTACCGATTTAGAAGGAAGGATGCTTTTTGCAGGTTTCCCCCCCACTTTTTGCCCACATTTTGAATACTAGCTGCTGCTTTTTTGACTCTGAAAGTGCACAGAGGCCTGCTAACCAGACCTCAGTGCCAGTGTTCTAACCCATCATAAAGTATATGTTGATTTGGCTATCCCCAATTTGCAAGGACTGACTTACTTATAAGTCCCTATTATATGGCACCCTGGGTACCTAGGGCCTGTATGGCAGGGTTCACCCAGGGATGCAGCACTGATTGTGCTGCCCTGTGTGTGACAAAATACAAAATGGCTCCCAGTCTGTCTCTGCACACTAGAAGGGCAGTTGTCACACTGTGAGTTCGACTTTGTCATTACCATTAATTGCCAAGCCAACACTTCCCTTAACAATATATGTAAGTGTCCCCTAAGGAAGGCTTAAAGAGCCCTAAGGCAGAGAGCTGCATATTATTAAGTAGGACATGTATTTTATTTGTGTCTAGGCAGCAAAACCCCTGAAGTTATCATTTTGCTGTGGAAAAGTTAATAGCCCATTGGCTAACACAGTGCTACCAGCTGGCACCTCAGTCTGCCTAACTTCTGAATGGGTGCTGTAAGGGTGCTGTAAGGTATCAAATTAATCATGACATCAAACCCGACCTGATGCCCAGGACAAATTTAATGTCACTATTAGAGTAAAGCAACTTTTAGAAAGTTGCCACTCTGTTTCCCAGCTGGTCCAGTGGCCTCACACGGACACTGGCCAACAGACAACTTTCTGCCATCCTGGGGAGTCGTCTGAACAACTCCCAGGCTTAGAAACAATAGCAGCCTGTTGCATGGAGAGTTGCCATCTCCCTTTGCAGGAAGCCACTCATGGTGTGAGCCCAAAAGGTGAGCTTCTATTATATTAACAGGTTGTGTGGTAAACACATAAAAATAAAAATTGATTTATAGAATATAAAAAAAAACTGAAAAAGATAAATTTAAAATTTGGAAACAAGGAGTGTGCAATAATACCTCGATTTTGTCCTTTAAACATTTAAGTGAAATCAGTATTGCAAGGCCCCCCATCGGTCTGCCTAATGTAGAGGGCAAGGCTGGGGTACAAAATGATTGAAATCCACCTAAATGGAAGTTCTCTATAGCCCAAGGCTCTTGGCAACATACCATATCAAAGTCAGTTTTCGTTCGCAACCAGTCTTCGTTTGACAATTTCTGGTGGATGCCCGCAATATTCCATGAGAGAAGACAGAGACCCTCCTCCTCCTTGACAGTCTTTTGATCAAAACCTTCCCGACTATCATTAACATCAGGTGTGGCAGTAGGGGATGGTGAGATTTGAGTGCAGACTAATGAACTGTCCAATCGTTCAATGTCTGACAAACCAGATAAGGATGTAAAACGGTTCTGTGTGTGGCATGGGGTTAATAGGCTGTTCTGCTGGTTTAGGGCCTCCGCTGGGCTTGATGAAATTGGTGTCTGGGAGAGTTTTCGGAAAGGTTGGCCGGTAAAAAAAAAAACCAAAGAAAGAGCGCACACCTTGTCCAAATGGTTCACTAAGTAGTCTAGGCGGTGCAACAAAGAGCACACGGCCCGGCTATTTTTAAAATTGATTTCAACACAGTCTCCCTTTATGGATTTAGGTGAATGTCATAGCCATTCAATTCTTCATGCTGTTAGGATGTCATGGACTAGAGAGACTGGCCAACCCTCAATTTCCTTACATCAATTGACAGCCTTAAATTTCAGACCAAGCCCATCCTCACATCTTCATCTAATTGTGGGACCCCTCCCAGAACAATGACATATGGAGTACATTCAGGCGGTAGTTATTGATGTTGTAAACAGCCATTGCTCTTAGGTGCATTTTGCTGGTTACTTTGAAAGTAATGGGATTGGGCTCTGCCTGTTGTTTGATCACAAATGGAGTTAATAGGCGTTGTGTTTGGAATAGTTATGGGCACACTTGAAAGTGGGGAGGTTACTATGGGGTTACCTGGCAGTGAACAAACACTCGTGACATATGACGCATGCTGATTTCGAGATTGAGTCAGAAGAAGCCTGTTTTGGGTCTCCGATAGAGCTTGGACTTTATCATCCAAAAATCTTTTTTTGATTCAGAATAACCTGCCGGAAGTCCCTCACTAGGGCCTCCATGTTGCTAAAGGAGGGTTTGCAAAGGTTTAATAGTTCAGCCTTAAAGTCAGACCTTTCCTGCAGGGCAGGGTTTCCTGCTAAAGTATAGGGCTTAGGCCTTCTACAGCCCTCAGTAATATTAGAGGGATCCTTAGATTTCGATTGGGCTAATTTGGCCATGGCAGCACCCTGGGTTTTTCCGTAGTAGGTGGCAGTCTTAGCTCACTCGGCTGGTGAATGTCGGGGCTTACTGCGGTAATGTCAGCAGGAGGCTCATGCAAGATGCAGGGATTATTAACCTCAGCCATAACATATAAAAGTGTTTTATGGTGGGCTATTGTTGGTTCCCTTAAACCAATATCTTTCTGCTCAGCTAGTGTCCTAATGGGGGTAGAGTGATCCAAGGTTTTAGATTGTTTTTGGAATCTTCAATCACTTTTTGGGTATCATCTATATGATCCTTAACTAGCTCCAACTCCGTACTGATAGCATCCATAGTCGATGACAGGTAAGATGTAATTAAAGGAGTAGAAGTGTCGGCCTTGTCCCCTCCATTGTTTGACTGGGAGAGTTTCTTTTTCCCATTGCTGAAGGAGCAAGAAGAAAGGAGGTTTATCTAGGGTAGAGCAAATCAAAATCCAGTCCTACCTCACTCACTCTAGTGTCTGGAAGTAACGCTGTCCTGGGACCACAAGGGGGGCCCAGCCTTGCCTTGTTCAGCCACGGATGGGTGCAGACAGGCCCACTCTTCCCTGGGGAACGTGCTCGGGCACGTCCCTCGCTGCGCGGAGCATCAGGAAATTAAATATCACTCACTGGCTCTGGCTGCTCCTCCCTGTCTCCTGGAATGCTGGGCCTTAGAGTCCTAGCCCCTGGTGCTCTCGCTGTGCGTCCTGCGCTGCGGGGAGCAGCAGGAAATTAAATAACGCTCACCTGCGCTGACCGCTCTTCCCCCGCCTCCTGGAATGCTGGGCCATAGAGTCCTAGCCCCCTGGTGCTCTCGATGCGATGCCATACTGCCTCCTGCCAGAGCCACCATCCAAGGTGAAATGCAGATCACAGTACAAGATCGCATCTATAGTTTAAACAACAAAAACTAGAATTTGCTTTTCCTTGTACATATCTGTTTATGTAGAATGAACGGTGATCAGCAGAAAGGAACATGTTTATTTTTTGCATGTTATTGGTCACATTCTCTCTGAATATTTTCTTCACATTCTGAGCTACAATATTTCTTATCTGACTTACATTAAGCTGATTCTAATATATTTCTTGCAGCAAATTACAAAATGCTTTTTGGTGTGCTTTTGCACCACAGTTTCTGCTTTGATTCTTCATGTGTGTAACCTTACTATCGTTTTCACATGAAGGAGCAAGCAAGACACCAAGAGCTTAAGCTTTTTATGAGAAGAGTGATTGTGAGATCATATATTATAAGAAATCAAATACCATGTGCCTTATTTTAAAAAGATAGTGGCAGTCACCTCGGAATTCCATCACCTTGTGAAGAAACTCGGCTGATGTCACAGAACTCCTCGGTGACTTGCAATAACCTCACAATGTATTACAGGAGGTACTTATCACATATATTAGTATACCTAGAGGGCAACAATTCTTTCATTTTCTCTGTCACCACAAGTACAATGGTTTGATGAGTCGCTAAATCCTCATTTATGTTTGTCAAACTTTAAACTGTCTTTTTTAATTACAAATTTCCTATGTTGGTTCTTTTTTTACATGGTTTAGGTTAATAGACCTCTCATACTACTAATATTGCTACTACTAGTAGTACTACTATGACTACTACTACAACTTTATTACCCCTATAACTCCTACTACCTCTCATACTACTACTACCACTACTACCACTAATCCTTTTTCTACTGCTACTACTGCTACCACAACCTCTACCTATAATAATAACAATAATAGTAATAATCTTAATTGTATTGGTAGTATTGTTTTGATTATTTTAACGTACAGTCTTATTTAGCACTTGTTGCTACAATCCATTGGCTTAGAGCTACTGTACATACCAGATGTTGGTAATACCCAGCTCAATGCTACTAAATTTAACAGTGACAGAAAGAGGTGGAAATGCCCAACCAGATTATTTACCAGTGTCACACAGATTTCTGCAGAAGAAGCCTTAACTCAATGATATATTTATCATATATTAACCTATATAAATCAAATCCTATTCCATTATTTTCTTAGTCAGTCTCATGCTGCACAGTGATATCATAGTAAGTGGTATATGTTTGTTTGTTTCCAGCTTATCCATGGGATGGATCAAATTTGAAGTCTATGAAATGTGACCTAAAGAAATTTAAGGAGTTAGATGCCTATGCCGCCAAGGTGAGTGTAACCTAGAATGTAACAGACTCTACACTAGCCCTACCAGCCCTCAAGAGAAACTCATCTAACATCAATGATTCCATCCCAGCTCTCCAGGCCTTCCATGGGCCAGATTTGGTGGCATTGCATCTAACTGAATAGACACGTGATTGGTGGGGTCTCTCTGAGATATTGGCTTCTAATTGTATCTTTTACACAGAATGGTTAGCTTCTCTGAAACACTTGCAAGACATATGGATGAATCTGCCCTGTCCACACCAGTCTCAAAAGTGAAACTGCTTCCTCCAGAATCCATGCCTTCCCACCTATGACTGGAATGTCGCAAACTTAAAGAATGGCATAACACACAGCAGACTTCCACAAAACATGCATCTTATATGTTTCACAATGTTAAAACAGAATGCCTTTGTTTTGCGTGTAAACACAATAATGTTTCTACAGAGATCACCCTTTCCAATTACAGAGATTGAGTCTGTTTTGCGATATATGTGAAATGTGCAATGCATTCTCCCTCTGTCTCTCTTTGTGTTTCTGCGTGGGGTTCTCAGCTTTAAAAGGAACATTCTGACTACACAGAGGCCAACCACTTCTGCACCCATCAGAAAGGTGCATAAACTGTTGGTATTGTATATAAACAATAAATAAATCACCAAACCAAGGTTTAAGTGTATTTATGGATAGCTTTAGTTATAACAACTTAATGTAAATTTAAAAAGTCTTGAATTTGAGTTTTTCAAATGAAAGTTAAAGTGCGGCCATGGTTACTGTTAAAACCTAACACCAATGAAAAATTGACGATTCCACAAAAAAAGGATCTATCAATCAAACGCAGGCAACCCACATTTTACACACAGACAAGAAACATACACGGAACCAATTTGCTAAGAAGGGATAAGTTTGCAGATGCGTTGGCATAATTTCCCAAAATATAGACAGTAGCTAACCCTTGAGAATAGTAATGGTTGAATGAAATGTGAGAGAAACACGTTAGCAAATAAATTAGTTTATGAAGTATAAATAGGCTCAAAAATCATTGGATGAAGCACACTGATTAAAGGAGAAAAATGAAATAACAATTTCATTACTCAGCAAAGGTTATTATGTCAGTAGAATTATGAATTTAAACTTTTATTCCACAAAGAAAGCGAAACTCCACTATTATAAACTGTAAGAGTATGTAACTTACAAGGATGTGCCGTTTAAAATATAGATAAGATGATTTACCTAACAACATTGTTTAAATAAGTTTTTTTTTAATACAATCTGAAATTAACATAAGTGTGGTCAGAGAATCGTGTGTACTTTACTGAGTAAAATAACTACTCCCAGGAGCACCCAGCACCTGCCAAAAAGATTTTATGATGCTCCAACAATATTATATGCCGTGTTTATATTAGGAGGAACCAGCACCTATTACTTGAAAGAGATATAATGTATATAGATAGATATATATATATATAGTACATATATACATGTATATATATATATATATATATATATATATATATATATATATATATATATATAGCTGCTGGTTCGTGGGAGGCCGTAACTAATAAAGAAGCTGTAAACTCGCAGCCCTCGTGTGCGTGCTCTCTTCCGTTGGGAGTAGGGGATGTGTTGTTATATATATATATATATATTTTTTTTTTCTACTGGCAGGAGCCAGTGGGTAGTTATAGTTAGGGCCATGTTTCCATAGGAAAAGCATTTCTTGACTTGCCTATAACTTTTGTGCCAGTTGACAAATCTTCACAACATTTTCCCAAAAAAGTGTCCATCAAGCGGGGGCCGAGACAAAGCGTGTTTTCCCATGTTTATTCCCATAGGACATTTGAACACGACTACAGCCTGAAAGGCTGGACGGAATTACACCAAATTTGGCAGAAAGCCAGCGTTTGGTCCACAGATTGTGCTTTTTGTTATTCGGTGTAAATCCGTTTAGTAATTGTTGAGAAATTTAAGAACACAGAGTTAGTGATATTTGTGGCCATGACGACGTTGCATAAAATAAACTCATGCAGGGAAATGCAAAGCTCTGATTGACTGCCAACACTTCAACCAGGAAGTGGTGGCAGCCATCTTGGGACTCGCCTTCATACCAGGTATAAAAAAAAAATTTAAAAAGGGGGAAGGTTAGGAATACACTGACTCCTAAACCTTGTCGTAGCTGGCAAAATCCATCCATGTGCCCGGAGATAAGAGGGTCATGCCGCCCAATCACAATGTCACAAAATCTCTTCGTTATCGTGGTCCCACAACCCTGCCTGGCGGCCTCAGCTGACATGGACGAAGCATACTGGTAGTAAATGCACAAAGAAAATTGCTGAGGCCAATTCAATGAATCACCGCAATATTGGGGGGCATTTATTTTATTTTATTTTGAAGGTTTTATATAGCGCGAACAAGACCCTTGCGGGTATCAGAGCGCTTTACAGGGGTAGAAATCAGAAACAAAAACAAAAGAATACAGAGAGTTGAAAATTGAGTCTTGATAAACAAAACATCTGTAGTGGGAATTAGATAAAATGATCATGTGAATTTCCTTAGGAGTGGAGACTTAACTTCTTTCTTGAAGGAGGTAGAAGAGGGATCCCGTCTGGTTTCAGGGGGCAGTGCATTCCAAATCCTTGCAGGACCTTCTTATTTCCGGGCACATGGATGGATTTTGCCAGTTACAACATGCTTTGGAAGAGAAGAAAGGGAGAAGGGAGAGGTGTGAAAAACGATGTCTGCCTAGAAAATAATTTTACATTGCACGTGATCACTTTATTGAAACAGGATGCATCGGACATATCAAACATTAAACTATGAGTTTACGATGTAAAAGAAATGCTATGAAGTAACATTTGAATACTCACCATGACACGGAATGAAAGTAATGACCATAACAATGCATCCTGGGATTTGTATGCTGCTTTAGGGTCACGTGGTGAAGTGGATAAAAAAACAGCTGTGGTTGGACATTGCTGAACCTCAATCTTATGATTAAGGCATGGCTACCAAAACGCGTCAGGAAAAAGCAAAATAATAAAAGGAAAGACCTTTTCAACCTGCAGCCACTCTTCACTTGAAGTATAAATATTACGGTGATTCATCGAATTGGTCTCAGCAATTTTTTTGTGCTTTGTCCCTGTCAGCTGAGGCTGCCCTGCAGGGTTGGGGGCCCTGACGACATGTAGTTTTCGTGATAGATATATATATATATATATATATATATATATATATATATATATATATATATATATATATATATATATATTTATTTACGTTAACCTTAGTTTTTTCTGTGAATATGTATATATATGTATATGCACCTAGTTATGGGATCCCTAACCCCAATATGCTACGGGAGTGGGCGGAAAGTAACTTGGAAGCGTCAAGCAAACTTGTGGAAATTTTGATAAAATATGCAGACATCGACAGAATTGACCTACAAAAACAAATAGATCAGATAAATGAACAAATTGAGGCAATGGAAGGCAGTGGCGTATCATCCAAATATAGAGAAGACATGCTTACCAGACTTAAAAAGGAGGAAGACATCATCAAAAAACGTAAGACATTTAAATTTCAAAGAGACAAGAACGATTACGACAACGGGCAGATATTCACTTTCTCAAGAAAATACGATGCGGCAAAAGCGCCGCACAAAGAAGCTTGATTTGCGACAGATACAAGAGCCACAGCTGATCCCAGCTGAGAGGTACAGGCGACATCATCTATGTCTGACCTTAGCTCAGCTGTAGAAAGTGAATCGGAGCCAGAACAAAATACTGGCGCAGTCGGCGGAAGCAATATTCAAAAAACAAAACTTATGCTAGCCGAAGAATTGAATTTTTTACAGCAGGAAAGGTGCCAAACGTTGTGCCCCAGGATTGCAAATTTCAAATCAGACAGAGGAGGAATGCAAGGCAAAAACAACAATTGATGGACAGAATGCAGAACAATGTCATACATTCACCCCAGTACAGAGATCTGGGCCTAAATCCATCGTTGTTTTGCTCACCATGCCATTCCAGTTTGAACCCAGCCATATGCAAATCAGTCTTGACCCTGTGCCCAATGGGAACAGTCCAGCCCGAACTGCCAGGCCAGGTCCTCCCTGGACTGGAAACAAGCATCCTAGGACCGGTTTCGGGGTTTTACCCCTCATCAGCCAGGATAGCTTAACTCCAGTGGCATGGAGAGCACGGGACCCACGTCTGGGCATACCCGTCCCACTCGGGGTGACAGATGCAAAAACAACAATTGATGGACAGAGTGCAGAACAATGTCATACATTCACCCCAGTACAGAGATCTGGTCCTAAATCCATCGTTTTTTTGCTCACCATGACATTCCAGTTTGAACCCAGCCATATGCAAATCAGTCTTGACCCTGTGCCTCATGGGAACGGTCCAGCCCGAACTGCCAGGCCAGGTCCTCCCTGGACTGAAAACAAGCATCCTAGGACCGGTTTCGGGGTTTCACCCCTCATCAGCCAGGATAGCTTGACTCCAGTGGCATGGAGAGCACGGGACCCACGTCTGGGCATACCCGTCCCACTCGGGGTGACAAATGCAAAAACAACAATTGATGGACAGAATGCAGAACAATGTCATACATTCACCAACAATTGTCCAGCATTCCGTCCATCAATTGTTTCTTTTGCATATGTCGCCCTAAGTGGGAAGAGTATGCCCAGACGTCGGTCCCGTGCTCACTACACCACTGGATTCAAGCTAGCCTGGCTGATGAAGGGTGATGCCCTGAAACCGGTCCCAGGATGCTTGTTTCCGGTCCAGGGAGGACCTGGCTTGGCAGTTCGGGCTGGACTGTTCCCACAAGGAACAGGGTGAAGACTGATTTGCATATGGCTGGGTCCAAACTGGGGTGGTGTGGTGAGCAAACGAATGATGGATTAAACCCAGATCTTTGTGACTGGGGGTGAATGTTTGCATTGTCCAGCATTCCGTCTATCAATTGTTTCTTTTGAGGAATGCAAGGCACCAGGAAAGACGGCGAAGAAGGTGCCAACAAGAAACCAGGCGCAAACAAGAAATCAGTCAACAGAAACTGGAGGCGCAAGTGATCCAAAGCATGCAAAACACCAACACAATAATCAACTTGTCGGAAATTACTTTGAACAATGCGGAACAACAACTCCTGTCGCTCGGGCTGTCATTTTGCCCAGAGAGCAACTTCGATTATCCACAAACAAGGGCTGATATTTACAAATGTATTAGAAAATTGAAATTAAAAAAGTTTCATCTTCTAAAAAAAAGCAAATCACTAATACAAATGACTGGAGAGGCCTCTCCTAGTAGTGTCAGCACCCTATCAGCCTCGGATGTCAACTTGCTATGTGATTTACATGCTCTGCAAAATCACGAATCCACATTAGAGCAGCCAGGGTCTAGGCAATTGGTTATGGAACAACAACTAATAAATGTCTCTGCAACCTTGAATACAGGATTGAAACCAAAATCAACGTTTATACCAATCCTACCAAGGGATTCAATTGATACTTTTAATGAATTAATAAGGTGGAAGTGAAAAAGCTTAACTATAAGATCCAATCACTCTCCAAAAGACAGAACGCACATCAACATAAATATCACCAATTGATAAAGAAACTTCGAGACAACGACTCAATAGTAATAAGAAACTCCGATAAAGGAGGCAATGTGGTGATATGGCCTAAGAATCAGTACATGGAGGAAGCTTTGTGTCAACTAAATGATCGTAATTGTTACAAATTGAGCAACAAACAAATAATTACTCTTGTACAAAATGATTTATTTGTTAAGCTTCTTGCTTGGAAAAGTGCGGGATTACTTAGTCAGGAGGAGTACACATTTTAAAGAATGATTATCCAATCATGCCCGTCATTTACTTTATCCCCAAGGTGCATAAAGACATTTTGAAGCCACCGGGAAGACCTATAATCTCGGCCAAACAGAGCCTGCTGGAGAATGTGTCTATTTGTATCGATTTTTTCCTACAGGAACATGTTCCAGCCCTACCATCCTTTATACAGGACACTACTGACTTTTTAGAACAAGTTTACAATTGTCAGTGGCAAGATGATTACCTGTTAATGACATTGGATGTATCTAATTTATACACCAGCATACACCATAAGGATGGCATTAGGGCTTTGGAATACTTTCTGGGCACCAGGTCTAATGCATTCTATCAACATAACAAAATGCTTATTAGCCTGACAAAAGTTTGCCTAGAAAATAATTTCTTTTTGTTCCAACAATAAGTCTACCAACAGATAAGAGGGGTAACAATGGGGGCAAGCTTTTCTCCAAGCTATGCTTGCCTCCATATGGGATGGTGGGAAGCAATGATTTTAAATACAATGTACACCAGAACCCTGGCAGACCATGTAATTAAGTGGACAAGGTATATTGACGACCTTTTTGTGATTTGGCGAGGGAGCACAGAGAGCGCAGTGGAGTTTGTTAACAGTATTAACAACAACAACATCAACTTACACTTCACATATAACATCAGTGAGAGCTCAGTCTGTTTCCTAGATGTGGAGGTCCTAGTTGCCAATGGTCGCCTTAAAAGTAACTTACATTGCAAGCCGACTGCAGGAAATACTGTCCTACATGCAACAAGCTTCCACCCTAAGGATACCATATGCAGTATTCCATACGGAGAAATGCTTAGGGTGCGGAGAATTTGCAGTAGGAACAGTGATCTAATTATGGCACAGGAAGAATGTAAGCTACGCTTCCTAGCCAGAGGCTATTCGGAGCAAAGGGTCAATATGGCAATGAAAAAACCAGGGACCAATGCAGAAATGACCTGCTATTCAAACCATCACATAGCAAGGTTAGACAAACGAACAACACACGGCCAGAGGCTAGTAACACTAGGTTGATCCTGACGTTTAATAAACAGAGACACAGTCTGTGCAGGATTATAAAGAAAAATTGGCACCTTGTGTTGAGTGATCCCGTGTTGGGGGATATACTGCCACATAGTCCAACAATAACTTTCAGGAACGCCCCATCCACAAGTGACTTTTTGGTTAGTAGCAGTCCCGAAATCAAGTCGGGCTCTAGCTGGTTGTCTGCACGGAAAGGGTTTGTTAGGTGTTCCACTTGCAGGGCATGTAAGTTTGGTATTAGCAAAACATCCTATGTCACGCCCTTTAAGGCAAAGCCTACCAAAATCCAGAAGCTCCTTACATGTAAAACTGAATTTGCCATCTATGTGCTGGAGTGCCCTTGTGGACTGCGGTACGTGGGCAGCACAACACTGCAAGTCCACAAGAGGATTCTCCAGCATTTGAGGGCCATCACAAATTCAGATTCAACATATCCGGTGGCCCGTCACTTTAGGGAAGTCCACAACAATGATCTAGACCAGTTGAAATACTTTGTTGTGGACTCGGTCCCACAGTTAAGACGAGGGGGCCACAGAGAGGCAATTCTTAGGAGGCTGGAGACCTGGTATATCCTGCAGCTCGACAGCAAAAGCCCACAGGGGCTTAACACAACTGAGGACCTGCACACTTGGCTGTAGTAGTGTTTAGTCATGAGGTTAGATCCAGTAGGTCAGTAACACTCTTGTAATGACATATATGCGAATTTGCACATGATATAAGAAACTGCTGTACTCCACACCCCCTGCGCACAACCTTCCTTTTATTGTTTCTAGATGGATTTTTTCTAAGAAACTAGCACCTCTTGCACATTAGCACTTTAAATGAGAATTCATGCACTTTAGGGTAGTTCTAAAAGTAAGCTAGCACTTCATCACTTTGGCATGTTTTCAAGCACCTTACAACTCTAGAAGCGGAGATGGGCCCACTGGGGCGATATTAACTTTTGCATTCTTTTGACTCTGGCTTCTTAGGTACTGAATATATGTCTAATACAAACTTAGCACATGAACCATGACATAATACGTTGAGCAGCAGGCATGTATTATACTGCAACTGCGATTCAACTGGTTTTTAAGTGCTTTTACACATGTTCCTAAGTGAGTGGCATATTTATTTATTTATTGTATTTATACAGATATTTTTAGTTACCTATTTATCAAATACATGGGTATTAAGATTGTGTCCAGATTCAAAAATGTATTACTTGCTGCTATCATGTACTGTGTTTGTTGGATTCAGAACGATAGTCTGTTTTCCATATAGTTTATGCACTTGGTACTTTAAATTTGGGGAGGGCTCGTACACGCATCATGTGATCAAGGCCTGCAAAGGCCGAAACGCGTCATGGCGGAATAACGCAAAAACAAATAAAGAAAACTTGCACAAAGAAAGTGGAGTCCGTTCCTGTTTTGGTTCCAGTATCCAGGGAACTTTACAAAAAACGACGATATATATATATACTGCAAACTCCTTCTCGCAGCCTCTTCACCTCTGCGCACAAATGGAGTACGGACCACAATTTCGTGCAGCTTCAGATTTTATTCAGCTCGTATGAAACACAACTCCATCAGCATGACGCGTGATGTCACTGACCATGTCATGAGTGATGTAATATGTGACGTCATCAGCAGTGCATTGCGGGGGCGCGAGTTATAGTTAGCTGAACTAACTATAACGGGGGAATTTCTCTGGTTTTGTACGAGTGAAATGTCCAACTAACTATAACTTTCCCTAAAACCTATGTTTTTTTCAGTGAATTTCTAAGGTTTTTTAAATGCTAATTTCTAACTATAGCGTGCCTGAAACCTATGGTTTTTTCAGTGAATTTCAAAGGTTTTTTAAATGCTAATTTCTAACTATAACGTGCCTGAAACCTATGGTTTACCTCCTTTTACCACTACCTAACCCTAAACCCTAAAATTAACTTTACCTCCTTTTACCACTACCCTCTCCTAAACCCTAAATATTCCCATACCATACTTCACCACTACCCAAGCCTAAAAACTAAAATTATTTATTACCCATTGTAAAGGCTGTTTCCTTTGAGTACTTGCGCCAGATTGGTCAATCGATGAGTGCTGAGATAGAAGTGGATGCAGGGCCACAAAATAGCTGAAGCAAGACATGCTGATCAACTTGCTCCCAGAGCTCCTTGGGAGCAAGGACATCTGGACATGTGGACATGGGATTCGTGGCAGCACTCAAGGCTGCTATTGTACATATTTCTTGGGTTGGTGTGGCTGTTTGAGTATGGCATGTTGTTTGGCATCCTAGGTCAGAAACTACTGATGATGCTTAACTGTACATAACAAAACCATACTACGAACATCTTTTTAAATTTGGTATCATTTGCAAAATATCTGCTGTGCCAGGGTGGTGGTACACCCACCATTTCCGATTTCTACCACAGCCCAAAAATCCTAAGGGCCTGGTTTAGAGTTTGGAGGACAGGTACTCCGTCACTAACATTATGGATATCCCGTTTGCCTTAAAATCCATCTGCCTTATTACGCATGCATTATTATGCCATAATGCACTTGCAAGAAGGTGGACAGAATATTCACATTAGGATATAATGCTCTTATAATAAGGCGAATGGGGGTATCTGTCACGCTTGTGATGGAGTACCGTCCGACAAATTGTCAATCAGGCAATAAATTATGCCATTAGTTTGACACGTAAATATACCAAGAGGTGTGAGACAATAAATCAATCACACGCATTCCAATATATTGCAATCAGGCATGCATTTATTTTATGCCTCAGTGACTGGCAACTGTGGATTGATCTGAAAATCATAAAGTATGCAATAAATATACACACTGATGTAAAAATTGCCCCTATCTGTCCCCGGGGGGGGCAGAAAGACTGTGTAATTAGGCAGGGGGGTGGGGGCATTGGCATGCCCATCTCGAGCAGCCCCTTAGTCTCCCAAGTAAAATGATGCCTCACTTGTGTGGGTGGGCCAAAGGCCTGTGACTGGGAAGGGCCAAAAATATAGGGAGTAAGGGTATAGCACAGCGAATTCTAAGCACTACATTTTAAAACAAAATATGCTTTTAGCTGATTTTGCATTGGACTGCCACACAAGTGAGGTATCATTTTACTCGGGAGACCAAGAGGAACGCTGGCTGGTAGGACATTTGTGCAGGCACAGTGATCCCACACAAAAATGCGTGGAAAAAGTGATTGTTTCCGCTAAATTTGAGGTTTGCAGGGGATTCTGGGTAGGAAAACGTTGGGGGATTAACACAAGCCATACCTCCCTGGACTCCCCAGGGTGTCTAGTTTTCAGAAATGTGTGGGTTTTGTAGGTTTCCCTAGATGTCCGCCGAGCCCGGGGCCAAAATACCAGGTGCCCCCCCTTGCAAAACCAGGTCGTTTTGTGATAGGTAATTTTGATGTCTCCACAATACGTTTTGGGCCCTTGCCTGTCGTGGGTACTTGGCTCACCCACATGAGTGAGGTACCATTTTTATCGGTAGACCTGGGGGAATGCTGAGTGGCCGGAAATTTGTGCCAGCCCGGTGATTCCACAACTTTCACACAGACATTTGAGAAAAATTTGATTTTTTCAGCTAAATTTGAGGTTTGCAGGGGATTCTGGGTAGGAAAACATTGGGGGGTCCACGCAAGCCATACCTCCCTGGACCCCCACAGCTGTCTAGCATTCTGAAATGTGTGGGTTTGGTAGGTTTCTCTAGATGGCCGCTGAACCCAGGCCAAATACCCAGGTGACCCCCCTTGCAAAACCAGGTTGTTTTATGATAGGTAAATTTGAAGTCTCCACAGTACGATTTGTGCCATTTTCTGTTGCAGCCACTATACCTACCCACACAAGTAAGGTACCATTTTTATCGGGAGACATGGGGAAACGCTGGGTGGGAGGAAAGTTGTGGGGGCCCGGTAATCCCACAACTTAGTCGGGGGCATTGGCATGTCCATCTCCTGCAGCCCCCACCCCAAGTATAAATGAAAAACAATCACTGGTGCCTAGTGTGCCTTCTGGCCCCCCGGGGGGCAAACCGGGGTCTATTACCCCCATCTGCCTCCCAGGGAGGGCAGAAAAACTGTGGAATGAGGCGGGGGCATTGGCATGCCCATCTCGGGCAGCCCCCACCTCAAAATGTACTAAAAAAAATCCCTGGTGGCTACTGCGCTTTCTCGCCCCCGGGGGGGCAGAAAGACTGTGGAATTAGGCAGGGGGTGGGGGAATTGGCATGCACATCTCGGGCAGCCCTAACCCCAAAACATGCTAAAAACAAAAAATCTGTTGTGGCTAGTGCGCTTTCTGCCCCCCCCGGGAGCGCAGATTAGGGGCTATTGCCCCTATTTGCCCCCCAGGGGTCAGAAAGACTGAATATGCCAAAATTATTTGGGGGAGCAAAGGCCCTTGCCCAAGGGGTCTCTCCCCCCTCCCTGGTGTCCAGTAGGTAGATCCTGATTCTCCCCTTTCCAATGATACCTCTTGCGTCTGTCTCGGTGCTCAGGTTGCTGAGTTAGCCCCCTGAGCACCGAGGCAGTGAAACTGAAATTGAGTTTCAGTTTCTCCAAAATGATGTCAGCGCAACGTGCGCGCCGACCGTCATTTCAGGGAAATGATCAGAACACCCTCGGTAGCTGGGGAAGCTCTTCCTCAGCTCCAGAGGATGTTTTGACAAAAAGGAAATCCCTCTGGTGCCCGCACCAGAGGGATTTCCTGTGCCATGTGCGCGGACGGCCGGGAGCCGTCTGACGCACATGAACACTGGTGCATCGGACGGCTCCAGGCCGTCCGACGCACGAAGGGGTTAAAATATGTGAATTCACAATTTTAAACAAAAGTACTCACACATAATGTGGCAGGGAGTGGGCATTGGTAAACACCAACAAACTTGACAACTTGTGTATTTTTACAAACTTGTATACAGCCCATTTCCCTTAAGGATATCTTTACTCATGATAGGGACAGGATTAAATCCACGTCTAAGGTAGGAGCGAGGAAAGAAGTGCTCCCAGAAATGGTGGAGCAGGGATGTTTTATCTCCACTGAAAAAAAAGATTAGCAAGCAAATACATTTTTGTTATGCATCAACAAATCATAAATGTACACCATGGGGCATATTCACAAGTGCATTGCACCACCGGAGCGTCACTTTTACCGACCCCTCGGTGGCGCAATGCCCTGATCCATATATACACAAAGCAGTGCTAAGCCACTGTGCGTGGCTTAATGCCACTTTGTAAATATTGTACCCTTTCACAAAGGTATCTATGTGAAAGGGGTGTTCAATGGGTGTTGCTGTGGGCATTCCTCTGCAACACCTATTGCTTTTTGATGCTGCCCCTGATTTACAAGGATCTGTAAATCTGAGGCAGTGCCAAAAACTAACACCACTGAAAAGGAGGCATTAGAGTGGCGCAATGAGGAGAAATACTTTTATTTATCCTCCTTTATTGCTCTCTCTATGTGTGCTGCATTCTGCAGCACACATAGGAGGAGAAAATCACCTTTAATGATTGTTTATGTGCAGGAAGGTGTCCCTTCCTGCACATAAACAATCATCCCTGCAACACAGGCACACTTGCACCATGGTGCAAGGGTGTCTGCGCCGCATTAGGCAGCTTTTTAGCGCCGGTGCAAGGTAAAACACAGGGGTGTGCCGTATTTTTGTGATTACGCCGTTAAATGGCGCGGCGCTGCTAAATTACTTGCAGTGCCACAGTTCGTCATTTCTTTGTGAATATGTCCCCATGTATATAAACAAATATACAAATACCTGTGCACGTAAGTACTTCTTGAACTCTGAGACTGTCACTGCATCTTGAAAAAAATAATTAAATTCTTTAAAAAATTCCAAAAATGTGTGAATCTGTTCAAATGTAGGAGTTAACGTAAACAATTAGATTTAAACGTTTTTGAGAGTTGAACTGGGTCTTGAAATCCATGGTATTTTATGACCCTATGAGCAAGAGTAGGAGAAATTCATTATTATCGATGGCCAATTTGTGTCCTCAATCTAATTGAAGATTGCAATGCAAAACCTTGCAGATCATGAGATTGTCTAGCATGAGCCATTCGAGACTTTATCAAAAACTAGCATTTTTGATCCAGTAGGAGTCACAAAATGGTAATGATTTAAAACCAGTGTGAACCCCTAAATAACTAATTGGGGTTTTGTTAAATTCTGGAAACAATGGAAACATCTGAAGCTTATAAAGTAGATTTAGGAATTGAAACTTGGAGAAGAAATTTAAGCCTATACATAGTCATGTAACTAACCTGGGTGTGGCATGTTTCCTTGCCACAAATATTTGGGGGCAGTCTTTTTTGGAGTTGACTCCTGAAACCACAATGGAGTCACATGCTTTCTGCGACTCCAATAGCAAAGTTTATTCCAGACAAAATTACTCAGCCCTTTGGCCTCAAATGTGCAAGATGTACTACTCTTCTTGAAGGAGATTATAGATTAATATTTATGTTTATTTAGTGGTCTTGTGAATCATTACATGCCACAAAGCAGCACTCTCAGAACGCATTTGGTCAGATACATCGGTCGTGTGATCAGACAAAATGCAAATACTAATCTCAATCAGAACTATTGACCATGTATACAAATTATTAATTGGTAAGTGTTTGTGAGGAGTTATTAAAGTCTGAGGATTCACCTCAGTAGGCGAGCAGATAATGGTTTTGGGGTCTTACCTCACTTTAAACCCAGATGTCTGGCTAATACATTCAGTCCCTCACTAGAGGCAAACTAATTAAAATCACCACTCCTTCTTCACTGATCAAATCAGAGAGACATTAGCCTATCTTACGGTTCATAATGAAATTTATTTAGATACATATTCAATAAAAGCAGAAAAATATGAAACCATCTAAAAAGACACATAATTCTTTAGTGTATTTATTTATTTACAATTTTTCGATAGCACTGCTTTACCACTTTAGCATGAGAGTGCTTTTCAAAGAACATACAAATACATTTAAACAACCTATCTCTTCAATATTTCTTAGATGGAAATACGACGAAACAACAGCAAGGTTGTACCAGCTAATTTCCAAAAGTATAAAAGCTAGGTTAGAAAAGGTAATCGTTGTGGGCCAGGGCGCTGTTGTACATAATAAGGATAACAAGGATAGACATACAATGAGAAAAAAAGATCAATATTTGAGAGGAAATCCTGAAAGGTTAACTGAGGGTTTGTAAATGCTATTCTCTAGCAGAGTAGAAGAAATATCAGAGACGAAGATTGAGAGACATTATACAACCACTCACATCACCACTAACTCACCCATATAGCCACTCATGCACCCACTCTCTCACCAATACTGCGGCTTACAAATCCAGCCATACAGGCACTAACACACCCACTCATACACCCATACAGCCACTCACACACTGAGTCAGTCACCCATACAGCTACTCACACAAGATCCAGAGGAAAGACCGCCCCAACCACCCAGGAGGGGGCCTCACCATCGCCCACAAGAGCACCCTCCGCCTCACCACCTCCAGTGAAACCTTCCCCTCTGCCGAACACCTGCACTTCAAGATCCAGACCACCCCCAAAGCCACACTCCGAGGAACCCTCGTCTACAGACCCCCCGGCCCCCGAACACCCTTCGCCGCCACCATCACCGACTTCATCGCACCCCACGCGATCGCCTCAACAAACTACATACTCATTGGAGACCTGAACTTCAACCTCGACAACCCCAGCGACCCCAACTCCACTATCCTGCGTGACAACCTCGCCAGCATCGGACTTAAACAACTCGTCAACACACCGACCCACAGAGCAGGACACACCCTCGACCCCATATTCGCGGCAGGAAACAGCGTCCATTTCAGCCACACAACGCAGCCACCATGGACCGACCACCACTGCGTACACTTCGCCATCAACAAACCCAAGGCACCCAAACCAGCCCCACGCCCACCACGAAGGAACTGGAGCAAGGTTACCGACGAGCAACTTAACTCCACCCTCAACCGAGACAACCACACCTGGGCACCCGACGCAAACAGCGCAAACGACGCAGCCAGAGAACTCCACACCTGGATCTCCAACTGCGCAGATGAGCTCGCCCCGCTACGCAACCCCGACAGACAACGCCCCAGGAAAGCCGCCTGGTTCACAACTGCTCTCCAAGAAGCCAGACGCAACTGCAGACGCCTGGAGAAGAACTGGAGAAACACCAAGACAAATGAAAACCACACCACCTACAAGGACGCCATGACGGACTACCACAACCAGATCAGAGCCACCAAAAGGAACTTCATCCACAACAAAATCCTGGCCAACTCCACCAACTCCAAGGAACTTTTCAGTGTCATTCAAGAATTCACCAACCCACGCAGCGAAGTTACAGACATCACCCCATCCCAAGACCTCTGCGACAAGCTTGGAACCTATTTCCACCTCAAGATCAAAAACCTCTACGACAACTTCATCGACCATCCACCAGGTGCCACAGATGGCCCCCCGCCCCCAGAAACACCAGCCAGCCCACCATCTCCAACTGGACACCGATCACGGCCGAAGACACCACCTCGACCATGAAAAGCATCCACTCGGGGGCCCCCACCGACCCCTGCCCCCCTCACATCTACCACAGAGCTGTGGCCGCCATCGCACCCAAACTACAACGCACCATCAACACCACCTTCAAAACAGGCACCTTTCCAGATGACTGGAAGCGCGCAGAAGTCAGACCCCTGCTCAAGAAGCCCACAGCTGACCCCACCGACCTCAAGAACTATCGCCCATCTCGCTCCTCCCCTTCGCAGCCAAAGTTGCAGAGAAAACAGTCAACAGGAAACTGACATGATTCATTGAAGAGAACGCCGTCCTCGACCCGTCCCAATCCGGATTCCGAAGCAACCACAGCACAGAGACCGCCCTACTCGCCACCACAGACGACATCCGCACCCTCCTGGACCAAGGCCACTCTGCAGCCCTCATCCTACTCGACCTATCAGCGGCCTTCGACACCGTCTCCCATCGCACACTAGTCGTCAGACTACACGACGCAGAGCATACAAGGAACGGCCCTGGACTGGATCCGATCATTCCTCACCGGAAGAAGCCAAAGGATCAGACTCCCACCCTTCCTCTCCGACCCCACGAAAATCACCTGCGGAGTCCCACAGGGTTCATCACTGAGCCCCACCCTCTTCAACATTTACATGGCCCCCTCGCAGCCATCGTCCGACAACACGGCCTCAACATCGTATCCTACGCCGACGACACCCAGCTCATCCTCTCCCTCACCAAAGACCCCACCACTGCCAAACTCAACTTCCAGAAAGGAATGCAAGACGTCGCAGTCTGGATGACCAACAGCTGCCTGAAGCTCAACGCCGAGAAGACAGAAGTCCTCGTCCTCGGTGCCACCCCTTCTGCATGGAACAGCACCTGGTGGCCGACCGCCCTCGGAAGCCCACCTACCCCCTCAGACCACGCCAACAACCTTGGCATCGTACTCGACTCATCACTCTCCATGAACCGACAGGTCAACGCCGTCACCTCCAGCTGCTTCAACACCCTCCGCATTCTCCGCAAGACCTTCAAGTGGATCCCCCCTGAGTCAAGGAAGACAGTCACCCACGCACTCATCACCAGCAGACTGGAATATGGAAACGCACTCTATGCCGGCATCAACAAGTCCCTACTCCGCAAACTCCAGACAGTACAGAACACCGCCGCCAGACTCGTCCTCGGCAACCCCGACACGAACACATCAGCCAACACCTTCGAAGTCTCCACTGGCTCCCTGTGGAGAAAAGAGTCACTTTCAAAATCCTCACTCACGCCTACAAATGCCTACACAACAACGGACCCAAATACCTCAACGACAGAATCAACTTCCACGTACCTAAAAGAAACCTCCGATCTTCCAACCTTGCACTGGCCGAAACCCCGCGCATCCACAGAGCCAGAGCAGGCGGAAGATCCTTCTCTCCCATTGCAGCCAAGACCTGGAACGAGCTACCGGCAGACATCAGATGCTCCCCCTCCCTGAACACCTTCAGGAAGACCCTCAAGACCTGGCTCTTTGGCTAAACAGATCTGCGGACCCCCCCTCAGCGCCTAGAGACCCTCACGGGTGAGTAGCGCGCTTACAATTCCCTGATTGATTGATTGATTGACACACCTACTCACTCATCCATACAGTCACTCAGATAGCCACTCATTCAACCATATGGTTACTCACACACCCACTCACTTATTCCTACAGATATTAACATGTGCACTCACACACCTATACAGTCACTGACACAAGCACACATTCACCCATATAGCCACTCACACACCCATGCACTCATCCATACACCACTTATGCACCCATTCACTTATCCATACTGCCACTCACATACCCCATCACTCACCTATAAAGCCTCTCACATATCCACTTACTCACCCATACACCACTGACACACCCACTCACTCACCCACACAGTCACTCATTCACCCATACAGCCACTCACTCACTCATTCAACCACTCACACACCCATAGAGCCACTCAGACACCTACTCACACACGGATACACACAGTTGCACAGCCACTTATATAATATGTGTTACAAATAGTATTACTCTTTAGTAGTGCACAAACTATACATATTTAAGTTTTGTAGTATCTTAGGATATATCTTTAACACTCAGAAACATTTAGAAAACACTCCCAATAACTGGATGATGTCATCAGTGATCTCATTTGAGATGTTGTCAGTGATGTGACACTGACCATGTCATGAGCGATGTAATATGTAAGGTTATAAGCAGTGCATTGCGGGGTGTAAGTTACAGTTAGCTGAGGTAACTATAACTGCTGAATTTCACTGGTTTTGTACGAGTGAAATGTGAGTCTATATATATCATCCCCTTAACCTTTGGTTTATTCAGTGAATATCTAAGATGTTTTTAAATTCTATTTCTTAACTATAACGTCCCTGTAATCTTTGTTTTTTTCAGTGAATATATATATATATATATATATATATCTATGCCAAATCCTCGCCTTGAGAATCCTTTGCCAGGAAAAGAACGAGCGCAGACCCAGGTTCAGTGCTAGTTTTTTTGTTTATTTAGCACACCATCACATCGCCATAACGCGTTTCGGCAGATCCCTGTCTTGATCACATGACAACGTTGCTTTACGTGAAACCCCTTTTAAAGTGCCAGTGCATATTTTCCAGGTAATAGACATAGTAAAAATCCTTACAATTCCTGCATGACTGCATAAATCCCTAGCTGTTTAAATACAATCATTAGCCAGTTAAACTTGATGGAAAGTAAAACACGAAATAAAGGGCACTTGTTTTCCCTATTTAGATAATTATAAATAATTATAATCTAAATTTCTTGCTTCAATGCATTTTCTTTATCCATCACCATATTGAGCTATGCTAATACCTGTTCCTATAGATATTTTGCCAAAGTGCCTAATATTTACCTTGTAAAAAACCTTAAATATTCCCCACCTAGTGCAAATTATGTAAAGTGCTAGTGCTAATTAAAAACGTCATATCAACTTGCCAAAAACATTGTATTAATGATATAATATCTCATCAGTTGTTGTTCTGGCAACATAAAACATTGTGCTATGACAGCATGTGCAAAATAAGCTATGGGCAAACACCTAATATATTACCTGAGTCAAGACAAATGATTCCCACAATCATAATTATATTCTCATAAATATGTAAATAAATACTATAAATAGATAAATACATATGACCGTCATATAAATACAATTCATTTGTCTAAAAACCAAGTAAAAGATTATTGCCTAAAAAAGTTTTTTTGTGTATAAAACATCATTATCATAAAAATCTTTTTCATTGTCAGAAATAAGTGAATGGTCAGATTCCAATTATATATCATATATACACGGGTAAAAGAAAAAATAAAGAATTAAATTATCTAAGACCCTTGTGTGCACTGAACTAGTTGAAATAGATAAAATCACTCAAATACTATTATCCTCTTTTAACCTACAAATTGACTAAGGAGACTCATGTGGTGACAGGGGGTGGCTGGGACATCTGGGATTGACCAATTCTTACACCCACATCTTCACTATGTGAGGGTTTGCAGAATAAGTAATATTTATAAGTATGTATGCAAATCCTCACTCGTGTTTAATCCCCCTGGCTGTTTAGTCTCTAGCTCGAGAATATAGTGAGTCTCGAGACGTCTCAGCTTTCCTTCTCGATCTCCCCCTCTCCTTTGTGGCGGGACTGTGTCTATGACAAAATACTTCAGATGCTTCAGGTTGCTCCCATGTTGCTCTTTAAAGTGTCTGGCCACAGGATAGCTAGGGTCATTTTTGGTTATTGCCCTAGTGTGTTGTAGAACCCCTTTTGTGTGCCAATTTAGTACTACCAATGTATGCTAGATTGCAGCTGCATTCCAAGACATACACCGCATAGTCTGTTCTACATGTAAGGTGTTGTTGGATCATATGTGGCTTATCATTAAAAGCAGTGCGGTAAGACGTTCTATTGCTTCCATACAGACACGCTTTACAGCTAGAGCATTTAAAAAATCCCTTTCTCGCAGAAAGCCAACCCCCTGCCTCCTGGTCCTCTGGACTGCTCTTAACTAAGGTATGGGCCATGGAAGCTGACTTTCTGTATGTTATGGCTGGGAATCTGGGAAGAGTGCTGCCTATGATGGAGTCATTCTTGACTATAGGCCAATTGCGTTGAATGATCCTCCGCAATTGCTTTTCCTGTCGAGAAAAAGTCAGAATAAGTCTGATTGGTTCCGTGGGAACCCCTGGATATATATATATATGTATGTATATATATTACCTACTTATAGTTAGGACCTAGTTTCCGTAGGAAGAGCATTTTTTGTTTTGCCAATAACTTTGGCGCCGCTTGACGAATCTTCACGAAATTTCCAAAACTTATACTTTAGTCAGTTCAGCTGCTGTTCTGAAAGTTTTGGGGTGGTACAACAAGCAGGGGCCTAGAAAAAAGGGGGTCCCAAAATGCGTTTTCTCCGTGAATTTTCCTATGGGGAATTTGAACCTGACTACACTCCGAACCGCTGAACGGAATTACATTAAATGTGGCAGAAAGCTAGATGTTGGTGAAAAAAGCGTGCTTTTTGTGATTTGGTGTAAATTCAATCAGTAGTTTTAGAGCTATTAAAGGGCAAAAAAATATATAGATGTATAGAGACGCGGATCCTTACAGTGGACTCGGGGATCCCCGCGTCAAAGAAAGATTGTGATTGCTAGCCGGAACCTCACAGAAAAGTTGTGGACACCATTTTGTTTGTCGCATCGGCTGGGGGTGGGAAAATGAGAACTCAAAAACACATAAGGGGTCAGGATACAGATATCCTCACCCCATAGGACACATAGAGTGGTCCGTTAGGGACCCCTCGTGGGCAAAAAATTGCCCAATTTTTTTTGTCCGATCCGGGGATCCACCCTCAAGTCTCAGCACGGCCCCCATGTGTAAATTATCGGATCCAGAAAAAAAATCTGCGGATCCAGAATAAAAATGCAAAAACAATCTTCTGTTTGGGTGTATGCAGCAGGGTTGGCCGAAGGGCCTGGCTATAGGCCAGGCCCTGCGGCTAAACTCGAGCTTTGCATGGCCTTTTGCCATGCGCTGCGCTGGTTATATTAACATGCATGCTAGAAAAACCATAGAAATTCACTGAAAAAACCAAAGGTTACTGGGACATTACAGTTAGGTTCTTAATTTACTCACACAAACCCACAGAAATTCAGCAATTGTAGTTATACTTATAGATAAACTTATCTGAAGAAACTATAATTCATGCCATTAAGTAACTTAAGGCAAAAATTCATAGTTTCTTAACATAAGTTTAACTATAATTATAACTATAACTGCGGAATTTCTATGGTTTTGTGTGAATAAATTCAGAACCTAACTATAATGCGGTCAGTCCAGGAGAGTAGAGGCGCGCTTCAGATAGCTGGTGCAGGTGGGAGAGGGCGTCCGCACCTCCCAAATAATTGTTTGCGATTAAATAATTTTGCCGCACTCCAGAAAGTTGACTTCAAAGAAGTTGTTTGCAGCTTTAACAGCTCCACAGACTTGTTTTCGGCCTGACAATCGGTGAGCCCAATGTCACTGTTCATTATTGTATACTCAAACACATATGTGCAGCATTCTGGGATTTGTAGTTTACATTGTCATTCAATCGATAATTATAATGCTAGCCAGTTCATTACGAATATCAGAAGTTGTTTTACAATTGTTTATTGCAAAGAAACCTTGTAAGTCATGATGTCACATTTTCAATTAGGTCTATAAATTATTTTCAGATCTGTCATTTAGAGGTGTACCTGTCCAACAAGTCAGCTTCAGTGGCCATAATTGTGCAGAGGGTATTCGAAAATATTACATATATTGATAGCAATAGTAAACATAGAGAAACTGACCTAAACCATCACAAAGGACCTTTTGGGTTAATTGACAATACCCTCTGCACAATAATGGCCACTGACTTGTTGGACTGGTACATCTCTGAATGACTGACTATACATTCCTGGAGTGCAGCAAATTTCTGTATTGGCAAACTATATATATAACTTATACAGACTTGCTTGGAGAACATGGTTTTTGATACCAAAAATACAAGGTTAAAGTGATGTTATAGTTAGGTATGGTAGTAAGATCTTAGCATGTGTTAAACAAAACAGAAAACCATTTAAAAAAACAAAGGGTAAAGTGATTTTATAGTTAGGTGTTGAATTGATATAAAACTAATGTTTAGAAATAGAAAAAACACTAAAATTCACAAGTTATAGTTTACAGAGCTAACTAGAACTTGCACCCCCACCATGCACTGTTTAAGACCTCACATATTACATCACTCATGACATTAAATGGCATCATTTTTTATCATATTCAGCCAGCTCTTCTGCTGCACATGGCTCTTAGCCATGCACAGTGGGGTGGTTGGCAGCAAGGTCCGGCCCACGTCCAGAACCTCTGCCCAACCCTGTATAGGCAGCCAACTCCCCTGCTGAGAAAAGGCTTTGGCCGTGCACAGTAGGAGGGTTGCTGAAGGACCTACGCTCCAGCCAGGTCCTGCGCCCAACCCACACAGATGCCAAACGGTTGTATGTCGTTACAACGCATTCCGTTGCAACGCATGCCTTTTCCACGCATGCGTTACAACGGAATGCTATTTCCACGCATAACCTTTACCACGAATATTCCTTTACCACGCACACCTTTACAACGATTTTCGTTGTAAATTTATGCATGTTAAGGTCATACTCTTGGTAAAGGTTATACCCCTCCGCTGTACCCTTACGTGACCCCCCAGCCCCCAATCCTTCTTATAATTACCCCTGCCTGAACCCTCAATCCTTATATATATATTTTTTTTAAACTAAAATTCCCCTTACCTCTTCACGCCGTCTTCTCTCCTTCATCTTCCTTGGTGACGTTGTAAAGAGGAAGCAGAAGTTTCTTTCCATTTCCTCTCAAACGACGCTGATTGCCTCCACTTCGCGACGTGACATCAGGTTCGGGTTTTTTTTGGGGGGGAGACCCCCCAAGCCCCCTTTTTTTTCCCACGCTTTTTTTTTTATTTTTGGGGGGAGACCCCCCAAGCCCCCTTTTTCTAATTTTAGCCTTTACCACACATGCCTTTACTACGTATCTCGTAGTAAAGGTATGCGTGGTAAAGGCTTTCGTGGTAACCACACATGCGTTGTAATGCATGCGTGGTTAAGGTTTGCGTGGAAACAGCCACGTTGTAGTGGCCATTTCCCATGCCAAACCACCTGCAAACATCCAACCCACATGTTTTTTACTAATTCTTTTCAGGTGTCCAGGTACTCCTGCCATACCGACCATGCAAAACTTCCACCCCATGGTAATGCTGCACTGTGCTACCACACAGGAGGCTGTACTGGATCCTGTGGGAGTACAGCAGTATTCATGACACAAAAACATATTTTTTACTTTGGCCCTGGGAAAGGGGGGCCCCTAAAGCTCACCTTCACAAATGCCTGGTGGTCACGATGTTCCCTTATATTCTATTCCCAAACGTTTTTCAGTACATGAGGACCAAGTTCTTGAGTACCGTCTTGGCACTAGCAATATTTTCTTCTCAATTGATGCCAGCCAATCAGAACATTTCGAAGTGTGGTACTGTGGGAGAAAAGGCTCCCTCAGCCAATATTTAAAAAAAAATTGTGGTACTATTGACTCCAGCGGGACCAACCCTCGAACTATATCTAACTTTTTAGCAACTTGTGGCTGAACACAAGTACCTCTTTAAACACAAATTTGCGTAAAATTACTGAATGGATTTACACCAAATCACAAAAAGCATGCTTTCTGAGCACAGTTATAACCTTATGTCAAATATGGTATAATTCTATTCGTTCAGCTGTTTTTTTCTGTATCAGAGAGCAAAGCTTCCTATGGGAATTAACATAGGAAATCAGCATTTTGGGACCACCATCTTTTTTCTTTGCCCCTGCTTGACAGATCCCAGGTGAACTTTTCATGAAGGGCTCACGGTGGATAAACCTATTTTTTAGAAGATATATATATATATATATATATATAGAGAGAGAGAGAGAGAGACAGATAGATATAGAGCTAGATATGCACACTTTTTTCTTTTTTTGTTCCACTACCTGATATCAAATATCCCTAAACTTATGTGACTCCACTTGAATTATTGAAAAGTAGTGATAGCCTTTCTTGAGATTTGTGATCCTCAAACAGATACAACATAATTCTTCCTACTCCTTTTTACAGGTAGATGTGAAGACCAATGAACCGGAGGATCTGGTGAAAATCCTGCTCTTGCAAGCTCATACTGACCTAGAAAAAGTCCGTGCTATATGGATATGGATTTGTCATCATATAGGTAGGGAGTAGGGACCATACACTTAGGCATATTTTAATAAGACAACAAGGAGATGTTACGGGTCCTGTGTCTTAACACTTGTTGATGTCACAGACCAAAAGGAGCTCTTCAGGATCCTAAAGAGATCCACTTTTGGCTATTGTACTCTCTAGAATCCCTGATGTGGGTATTGTGCAGTGGCTGTGTGTGCCTCCCATCATGTGTCTTTTTCCTCTTTGAGACAATAGCTATACTGAAATACATGGCTATTTCCCTCTTCACTTTATTTCTCCATATGCTATCTATACAACTTGTTTGTCATTTTTCTGTTAGGTCTATCCATCTGAAGTGGCCAAATCAAACACAGTCTTTGATTGCATCTTCTTTTAACATTTTTTTTAACCATAATTTGCAGGTTCATGCAATTTTCTTGAAATCACCTCCTAAATGTATATGAAGATATTCACTGACAGACAGATGTGAGCTGTGAGGCCAAATGTCAGCCAAACAAATGGTCTACCTGCTGAGTTGAGAGTCAGGTGGGCCATAATGGTTTCATACATGATGACCCACTCGCTGTACCCTTGGAAACCCTTTACCAACAGCCTGATGAAGTTGGGACCATTATAGTATTTGTATAGGCCCTTCCCTTTGTCTGGGGCCTATTATGCTAGAGCAGGCCTCAATCGCTGATGCTTCTCAATATGGCAAACTACAGGGCTATATAATATAGCATGTTATGATGATGAACTTACATTTGACATTAATGAGACATCAATATATTGTAAATAAAATATTTATGATTAAAATGTTTACATTTTCCAATCCAACTTATTTTTCCAAGATATGATAGTACTTAGAAATAGGAATACATCTTATCCACCTTTTCTAAAAAAAGCAATATATATAAAAAAAACTGGAGTATCCAATATGTATGTGGCAACCATTCAAGGGAAAGGAAATTTCTCAATTTCTCCTCATGTTTTGCTGATCAGAAGCTAAGTTGGCCTTTGGTTAGTCATATATGTATCTGCCAGAATATCAGAAAGGTTGCCTATTTTGCCATCACATAATGTAGGGCAGTAGTTTAGGAAACTAGACTGGAGAATAGATTTAGTAATAATATCCAAGTTGGAATTACATGAAAGGACAAGACTCCATATTAATAAAACATTGATGTTAAAACAAAAATTCAGTAATACAGATGATCATTTGAGTGTTCAGGGTATTCAATTTATATGTATGATTCAGAGATATTCAGGATGAACGTCCTAATACATCACATGGCGTAGAGGCTTTCTATTGAAAGTGTAATGCTCTCTGCATTTATAACCAACGTGACCCCTAGTTGGCACTGACAAAGTATAGTGTCAAACTGTCTTATTCATCAGTTAACATATGGCCTGCTCAAATGTCTCTCGGAAAAGAGCCAAGAACATGGGTATCAACATACACCCCTTTAAAGAGCCACAGGAATTCCAAAATGTTTCTGAAACATTGTTATACTTAACATCCTAACATGTAGATTTAATACAATAAAAGCTGAAACTCAAATCTGATGAGGCACATTTTTGGAATAAATTTGAACCAAAGACAATGGATGCTCTTCAAAGTGCTACACTAAATATATGGACTCAGTTTTAAGTATTGTTTGAATTTTTTGCATACCGTCCAGGAAAAAACATGTGGGGATCTGAGTGGACTAACGTATAATAACTTCAGTATGAAGAATAGAGGTGATTATACAATTTATTTGTGAAAATAGCATTTTTAGCCTATTTCTAAGATTTATTTATCAGAGTATATTTATGTTTTGAGATGTGCCAAAATCAATGAAAAGCAGACTCAGTGAAACGTAGATGAGTAGAAATACCCAAACATCATTTAGAAATAAACATGCTAAAATTCCCAAGCTTTAATTGTGAATTGGGGATTATCTCATAATATTAGCCCTTGAAATGCAACCAGATTTTTTTAGACAAAAATTGGATAAAAGTTCTACAAAACCCAACTCTACAAATAATGGCTATGAGTATGAAGTGTGAATTAAAAAACAATCCAAAGACCAGGGAACCGAAATATTTATAAATTATATATATTTGTATGTTTTTTAGTCTTGTTTTAAAACTTTTATTTGTTGGTTACAATGATGTTAGTGGCTCCAATGTTTTATGACTTTTTAACCAAAATAAACTTATGACGGTGTTGCACCGTAAAGCGTGGTGAAAAATGTTATTACATGCTTCTCTCCCTACTACTCTAACTGTACTGGGCCCTTTACTGTCAGACAATCTGCAGCACTTCCATTTACCAGAGAGGCAATAATCCTCTGATTAATCTTTCTCCACCTATAGGAGGGATGGAAATTAGGGTGACCAAACTCTATGCTAGCTGTCCAATGAGGACCATTAATTGACAGCCAACTCACAAGTTAGAGATCAAGTTTAAGTACACCACTCTCAAACCCATCATTAGTAACAGCACAATTTGAATAAAAGAACCAACAGTACTCAATAACAGGCCCAGACAGATAATTAGATTCATTTGGTTATTGTATTAAAGATTCAGAGTCATTGCCACAAGGAAATTCTTAAGAAGTTCAGTTAAGAATATCACAGCTTTTATAACAATACCAAACATTTAATCAGGCTTTTAGGATGGTTATGAATCGAAACCAGCTGCAGAGTTACAGAGTTCTAACACCATTTAGGCAGAAGGATAGTTCGTTGTCTAACAGCTCAAGTCCTATGAAGAAAGGGAAAGGGTTCAAATTTAAAATCCATTAAGGGCGAGTCCATTAGCAAAAGCATAGGAATAAGGAAATGGAAAAATGGAAATTGGTTCGGCAAAGAAGGTTCAGTCCATCAGCCAATGACTGTAGCATCAGCAAGGCAATCCAAAAGTAAGGAGATGGTTCTTGTAAATCATCAAAAATAGATATGCATAGCGCCCTCTCGCCAAGAAGTAAAAGCAAGAAAAATCAGCATGGCATTCCGTCAAAAATCAATGGTGGCGGCCTTCTTTTGGGGTTTCTTCTTATATAGAGTCTTTAAGATCGTCCCAATGAGGTGGCATCACACCACCATTGAAAGACTATCACTTGTCCCTGTTCTTATAGTGTCACCTAGGACATTTGTAGCATTGAGATGGTTTCCCATGCTAGTTATGAGAAACGGAAAATTGAAAACCCTCATAGACCTAATATCGATAGGAAAAGATACAAAGTATACTGTCCATAGCATTAGCTAAAATTCTGTTCCCAGAGGAATATTCTGCTGTGCATATTGAAGAAACATTCAGGAATGTCGCTGTGTGCACACGTACAGAACAAATAGACAACATTTCACTTGTAGAATATGACCCATTGTATTAAATCAGGGGAAAGGTCAGCACTAGTAAAAGCATTATGACATTTTTCACAACATTTATATAAGTACATGTTTTTGTAAAATCATTTAATAAAAATAGTTTTTGTTTTTTCATAAACTATTGAATCTCCAGTATTATTGTGCTAAGTTTCAGACTTCGACTTCATTTCTACACGTTTTTGCACTCGCATTTCTAAATGGTGCACTTTGAGAGAAAGCATCAAAATTCACTAGACCACTTTACTTTAACAACATAGATCTCATCAGAATAAGTTAATAAGCAACATATGCATTAGAATTTCATTAGTGCAACCCTGTTTAAATGTATTAGTGTTACTTTATATGTGTGTTTTCTTCATCTCATGTTTTAAAGCACGCTTTATGGTGCTTCTACTAAACTTGTCTCAATTTCATGTGTCACTATCTCTAACACATGTAAAGTGTACTTTCAGCTTTTTATCTATGCGATCAATAAATGTATCGTGTTCATGATTTTTAAAATCGTGCTGCATCATTGGTGATGACAATTCTCAGACTAATTTAGTTAGCAAAATAACAATTTAATGATGAAAATTACACAGAAATGGAGAAAAGCTTATATGGGTTTCAAGAGGTATAAAAAAGAATTGGGATCTTTGAATATCAGAGGATGTTGGTAAAAGCAGAAGTAGCTGGCTGTGAGTTTCAAAAATGGCAACCAAAGGGTAGGAGTACATACTTCTTTGGCACCTAAGCCAATCAATGGCCCCCGGGACACTGTTTATGAAAATTAGTTCATTCAAAAACACATTTGTGCTCTTTAGGGACAAATGTTCATATCCATAATGTAGGACTCTCACATCTTGTAGCAATTGTTCTATGTTTTCTGTTTTGATGGTTCAATCATTTTCAAACCTCAAGGGAATATTCTTCAGGTGCCTGACCATAGGTTGAAGTGGGGAAAGGCTTTCATCCACTTTCTGTCATGACCAGCCAAACTACAGTTTTAACTGGCCTTATTGGGTTTCTTCTCTGATGTTGCAACTGACTCTGTTCCCTGGATCTTCCATGCATTTCCTTTCAGAAATATAGATTCACAGCACTCATGCTTCTTCTGAAAAATCTTAGGAGCATATTTACTAATCTTTCATGAAAAGTAGGGCAGCAAGCAAAGTTTCTGAGCTGCACTGCGTTGCGTAAAAGGGAGAGAGCAGAAATGCTCCATATTTACAAAGATATGGAGCATTTCTGCTCTCTCCTTGCTCTGGCGCACTGTGTGTTGCCTAGCGCCAATGTAGGCACCCTTGCACCACAGTGTAAGGGTGCCTGCATTACAAGAAGGATTGGGAACAGTTCAGCTCGAACTGCGAAGCCAGGTCCTCCCTGGACCGGAAACAAGCATCCTGGGACAGGTTTCAGGGCAGCACCCTTCATCAGCCAAGCTAGCTTGAATCCAGTGATGTAGTGAGCACGGGACCCACGTCTGGTCCCAATGGATTTAGGCCCAGATCTCTGTACTGGGGTGATTGTATGACATTGTTCTGCATTTTGTCCATCAATTGTTCTTTTTGCATTTGTCATCCCGAGTGGGACGGGTATGCCCAGACGTGGGTCCCGTGCTCTCCATGCCACTGGAGTCAAGCTATCCTGGCTGATGAGTGGTGAAACCCCGAAACTGGTCTTAGGATGCTTGTTTCCAGTTCTGGGAGTACCTGGCCTGGCAGTTGGGCTGGACTGTCCCCATTGGGGGCAGGGTCAAGACTGATTTGCATATGGCTGGGTCCAAACTGGAATGGCATGGTGAGCAAAAAAACATTTGATTTAGGCCCAGATCTCTGTACTGGGGTGAATGTATGACATTGTTCTGCATTCTATCCATCAATTGTTCTTTAGCCTTTTGTTATATGGAAGTCAGAAATCTGTGAAAATGTCACATTTCTCCCAGGCTCTAGGTGTGATAGAAATTCTTTCCTTGTGAACTGCAGGAGGTTTTACTTCAGACATGGACTAACATCAGGAGGCCAACATATTTTTTTTTCTTAAGGCAGGAAAATAACATTATAAAGGTAATTCTTGCAATACATAAAAAAATCCATGTTGACAAATGATTTTTATTTTTGTAGTTTGCTGTATGCTGAGAAAAAGACAGTCCTATGTGTTTCTAACCTGAATTTATAAATAAATACATTTTTGACACCGCAGTATGCACCCCAAACTATCTATTACCAGACCCACAGACAGCTGATTTATGTAATGTTCAATTGTCTACCTTTAAGTCCAACAATTGGGTAACCTTTTAGCATTTGAACACTTAAACCTGGCTTGTGGTGTTTCACGGCTAGCTTTGCTCCAAATTTGAGTGGCGAAACCTTCACTATCATCTCACAAAAGGTATTTGACTTTATAGCAGCATGTGTATTTGTGCGTGTTGCTATCTTATGCCAACTAAATACTCTAAATGGTTAACATATTTTAGGGAAAGGCTTATGCAGTAAGTAACAGTTTGACAGCTCCTCAATCTTGGTAGCTCAAAACACCAGCTATCAGCTATGCAAAAGTAAGACCATTCACTTCAAACATAGCAGAAAGTTGGATTTCTGGACTTCCTAAAGCTAGAACCTAGCTTCAAGGAATAGTGAAGCACTTTACAAGGAACATGTAATATCTGGAGCATTATGAACACATCATGCTATAAGTAGATGTGTAGGATCTGCTTGGCACTGGAATATTAAAACCTGGAAGTGATGGGGAAAGGGAAGAGAGCTGGAGAGTAGGACATCTAATTTGAGCAGTACTGGACTGTGAGAAAATGTTGTTTGACTCTGCACAGAGGGGCACTGCTATCCAGCGTCCCATGTATGTGTGCTGACCTAAACCATGTAGAAATTGGCAAATCCCTGATTGGTATATTTAACTCTCCTGTTAGGTCATGGTATGCAATGTAGAAATTATATCCGTGGCATGGAAAGTTTAATGTTTCCTGTGAACTGCAGCACTTATTGTGCCATTTACTAATGTAACGCAGGGAAACATGGCTTCATGTCTACCATTGTACCCTGATTGCTGCAGTTTAAACCTATAGCCCGACCTGCCGAAATAAATAGGGGTGGGCGGAACTCGTGGAGTTTAAGAGATTCCGCAATGCTCCGCTAGCAGGCAGAAATATGTATGTTGCGGTGCTCGCACTGCAATTTAGTGCCAGTAGCGCAAGCAGCACTGAAAAATCAACGCAAAGGGCTCCATGCGGTGCTTAAAAGAGCACGGACATTCAAGTCGAGTTTGCTGCTGCTCAAGTAGAAAATCTACTAGAGTGGCAGCCAATCTACTCAAGAAGCAACCCTCTGACCACGACTGCCCGTGTTAGAAAATAGTGCTAGGGGGCGCCAAATCTCAATTGTGCACGCTCTCAATTCTGGAGCCTCGCGGAAAATAATTGCTCTACGTTCCACCCACCCCTAAAAATAAGCGTTTGACAGGTTAAGAACCTTGCTTTTAAATATTAATAAGTCACCTCTATGTACACCTTGTAGCCCACAAGGTAGGGTTCATGGTATTTAAAAGTAGGGTATGTAGAAATTCAATCATACCATGTCCCTGCAGTAATAATCCCCGAAAAGCTATTTTCACTGTGCTAGGCTTTGTTTGTCCTATAGGAAAACTAGAGTACACTGGTTAGTATATTAATTCTGCTGTCACTCTCACATGTTGTGGAGGAAACTGTTTCATACCAACCCAAGGACTTATGTTTCTGGCATTCATGAGAATGAAAGGTAGTAACAAGCAGTGAGATACTCCATGTAGGACCCATGTGGTATCTGTCTTCGGCTACAGAAAATGGGACATCTTCCATTTCTTCAACACTTAGGGGCCGATTCCGATTCAGGCCGGAAAACGTACCGACCAACTCGGTACGGGAATTTAGTCCGACTGACTCGGACCGGCGCCGTACGACCCGGGTAGTACGATGAA